>JBBPCY010000019.1:3431001-3482073 GCA_037974405.1 Brachyalestes nurse | reverse complement strand
AGAATATTACTAGACTGACCACAGACATAGAATATTACTAGACTGACCACAGACATAGAATATTACTAGACTGACCAAGCAGATTCCAAAGGTTTACATTTTATAGGTAAGGCTGAACAATTGTTTTAAATATATTTGGCCATTTTAACATCCCGTTTTATAAACCTTAGCTAAGACAGGTTAAGTTGTGCATTCCTGTGTTTAGGTCAGCCTCCAAACAATGTTTTGGCTAAACGTAAGCACTAGAATACGGGATTTTATAATGGCCAAATATAATCAAACCAATTGTTCAGCCTAACCAGGGTTTGTCATTCGACACATTTTGAGAAAGCTGTATCATGATGTGTGCCGTGGTAAGTTAGTTTGCTAATAGATGCTGAACAGGCATCATATGGTCAAAGCTACCGCTTGCTGTCATTAAAACACAGTGGAGGCTTAAAGATTCCAAACTGAACACTTAAATTACAATGGCAACACAGAAAAACTGTAAGACCGTTCTGTTTCAGGGATTTTAGATCATGTCCTGTATATATTTAACACCTAGCTACTATAGTAATATTGTGTTTTCATCAGAAAACCACGTCTACCTGTATTTACATGATGCTTTCGCCACTTGCAGTATGTCAGAGGCGCTGACGTATCGTGTGAACTGGGACCACCGGGAATGTGCCGTCTACCCTGTCTATCGATCCAAATGATCCGACTCATTAAGAGGAGTCGAAATTCTCGTAACTACCCACGCGATAGTGTTGTAGGAACGGCACATTATGAGATATCACTTTTCTTGTACTTTTAGTTCTTTTCATTTCTCTTGGTTGTGAGAGACGATCACCACTGGCGACTGAAATTAAAATATAGTCGCATTGGCAACCATTTTAGTTGCCATCTGGAGCCCTGATGTGTCTTTTGTTGTTTGTTGTCTCCGTAACTTCCTAATAGCAGCTAAAAAAGAAATGTAAACATAGTACTTGGTGTATACATTTTTTCTTCCTTTGCGTCTTCTTACCACATTCTTCTTGCCAGAGTCTTTCTCTGAAGGTTTCACTGCAATAAATTACTAACTGCTGTGGGTGCCAAAGAAGTAAAACCAGGACTGGAGTTTCAAATAGCAGATAATTGAACGAATATGAAATGGACTAAAAAATCATAATGCCATGTTTACAATTATTAGAAAATGTGAATATAAATAATTTGGCATTTCATACCCAGTGCAGGACTATTATCCAGGACAATTTATGCTCCGCTGGTAAGGAAATAGACAGTTGTTCAGTGTGTGCTGATGATAAAGGTATCCTCAGAAAAGTACAATGTGTTACTTAATGGTCTTATTGCCCAGCCTTACAACATTGTTTATAACCTATTTTGAAGCTCCTCACAGTACATCTGTGTGGACACTCCTCAAAACTGCACATACACACCATGGTCTTCGCCAGTACCAGGCTTTGTGTCAGGACCAGGCCTAATGTTGGCCCCATTATTCGACAGGACAGACTTAAAAGCATGATCACACTGGTAGCCACGTTTTATACCAAGTGTAAATAGGACTTTTGATTAATACATTTGATTTATTACAAAATATTTATTCAGTACAGTATTGGAGACAGCAAAGCAGAAGTACCTGCCAGAGCTCCTCACTGTAGTTTCCTAATGTAAAGTGATTAGAGGCCAGTAGAGGGAGCCAGAAATCTGCTCTCGGAGATCAGTGGGAATCCTCAGAATATCTCACTCAGGGTGAGTAATACTAAGCTGATGTTACCATTGGGGATTTCTGTCATGTTGCCTCATAACCATTCTAAAAGTAGGTTAGAGATCAATGGATGCCGTTTTTCTTGATCCACAGTTGTGTTTAGCCTTGTTTGAATCACAAAGTTGTTTGCCTGAATTTTGGATAACACAGTGGAAATTGAATTGCGCTGTGTATATAGAATTAATGAAAGCTCCCCTCCACTGCCTTGCCCTGACTTGCCTGACCTTTCTTCTGTTTTTGAAAGTCCCAAACTTCTGACCCCTTCTCCATTCCCTCTCTCTGACCTTGCAGGTCACGTTCCATTGGTCAGTGAGATTCAGTTTCAGGTTACATGTTCGTTTTAGTTAAACACAGCAGTGAAAGATTTCTGTGCAGCCTTCTGCAAATGTGTTATGTTGTCTTTTGAAGGTCACAAGGGAAAATAATGGCCAAAAACTACTTTTTAGGTCATGTGCACATACCACTTTATGAGCTTCACGTCATACTTGAGCTATTTTAACTGAAACATACTTTTATGTTAGAGTGCAGTAATACAGTGGTAAAGTAGTTGAGCTGTGAAATGTGTTTATTATGAAGCCACTGTGCTCTGGCTGTGTACACTTCAGGGCACTTTGTCCCTGAGGGTTATGAAAGATGTGTGGATACGTGCGTGTGTGTGTGTGTGCGTGCATGTGTGTGTGTTTGGTACGCAGAAGAATGCATTCAGTGAGGTTAATTTAATTAGAGTCCCGCTGGGGGAAGAGACCATTGTCTCTCGAATAGACCCAAATTCCTCCTGTGCAAAAACCTTCATGAAGTCCAGCACTCAGGCACCATTGGTATGAATGTGGAGGGAGGAGTGTGTGTGTGTGTGTGTGTGTGTGTGTGTGTGTGTGTGTGTGTGTGTGTGTGTGTGTGTGTGTGTGTGTGTGTGTGTTTGGGGGAGGGAGCAAGCAGTGAACAAGGACTCTAGAACAGCAGTTCTGATTCCACTGCTCTGACAGCCATCTCATTGCTCGCCACACACTGCTTAGTTTTTCATTTTGCTTTCGTCCAGTCCTGTATTCCTTCTGTCTAGTTCAGTGCGACACTAGATTTTCACTCTCTCAGGAAATCAAACAAGGCAGGTAAGCAATTTGTTTTCTGTCAGTATTTTTATGTTTGTAGCAACATTTGAAGCAACACAAAAAAGAAATGAGGAGACCAAGCAAGTGAATATGCACGAAAGAGACCTGAGGTCTGATGTGTCTGTCTATTTTCAGTTCAGCTGAATTGACTGGCAGACTTTCCATTGACATTCCTGCACTTGGGTCATCAGTCTACCCCGTTAGACATCAGCAGACATTTTAAGGTCATTAACAAATACTGCTAGGAAAGGTATATGAATCTTAAATAAAGATAATTACTATTTTTTAGTATTTTATTTAGAATTTAAGTGGCCCATTTTCAGGTTACTGTGTTGCAAAACCTAGTATACAATCAACACTGTCAGTAAATAAATTTCTTTCATAAATGCATTACAGCCCTCATTTGGTAACTCAGGTGACGCCTCATGGAGAATCACTGGATATATATCAACCACTCTGTCTGGAACGTTGATAATTAAACCATTAACTGTAATATTTATATTATGTCCAGGTCATTTAACAGAAATTCAAGTTTTAAAAATGTGATTTTGCTGTATTGTTGGGCAGTGTGACCTGTGTGTGTGTGTTCGTGTTCTCGTGTCTGGGGACACAGTCCAACATGCTGAGGAGACATTTTGAGAGCTCTGACAACACAGCACAAAATGGCTCATGTAAAGCTGATTGAGCATGACTAGGCAGAGGGGCCTGCCGCTGGTGCACCTTTAGGGGCCAAGGGCTCAGGGCCACAGTTTGTTAGTGCTTGGAATATTTACCCAACTTGTGCGGAGGGGTGCTGTCTCCATCAGTCCCTCCTCTCTCATGCACTGTCTGCACCGCTGTACGCTGTCCTTCAAAAGTGTTATTGAACTTCAGTGGCGGGCCCTTCGAGGACTCCTGCAGTGTTTTAATGTGATGTGATGAATCCTGAACTTTGCTTGGGCAGCAGTAAACCATCAGCAAAAATCTGCTGCCAGATACAATCCAGAGCTGCCCTTTCCACCAAAGGGAAACCTAAAAGCAAGGGGAAACGTTGATGTTTGTGTGCGTGCCGTAGTCCGTTGAGCAGCTGACTGTTACCGTCAGTAATGTAGTGCTTTCGTTCCTGATAAATCAGGAGGTGTTGAGAGGGCTTGAGCTGAAGCCATGTCTGCACGCAGGGTCCTGCTCACACTGCTTTATGTAACAGACGTTTCATACAGGTGACAACTGCAAAGCGATGAGCATGTGCCTCACAGCTGTTAAGCAGTGAGCATGTGCCTCTCTCACACCCGCACGCACACACACACATGCACTCCATGCCATAGGGGAGGCCAGAAATAAATCTGATAAACCCTTGTATAAAATAATTGAAGAGAGGCTGCCCTAGTTAGACTGCAGGGATTCTCTGCCCACGGGAGAGTCAGAGGAGGCCAGAGCTGTTCGAGCCGTGCTGCTGTTCCTGCAGCTGATGGACTTGCAAATGTATAAAATACTAAACTCTTACAGGTCCATTGTTTGCATGGCCTAAAGCAGCTGTGAAATGTCAAATGTCATGCATAGGCCTCTCTTGACGGGTCTCTCTGAGGGTCAGTTGGTGCCATATTGTTTTTCTTCATCTTGACTTGTTCAGTGAATTTAAAAATGTAAGCAGTTACACCAGTGGAAGTTATAGCACTTGTATCTGACTCATTTGTGTTAACTTTTTCACTCACTTTTTCTCATCATTTATGACGGCATACCAGCAGATAATTCGGCACATAATTCCCCTGTAGCTGTCGCGTATGTGTATTTGTTAGACTATAAGCACTCAAGAATGCGTCCGATCCTACTGGTGTGGGTCTGCCCTCTTTCAGGGATGGACTTGAGGATGCATTCTAAGTAAGAACACTCCATTTCTGCACAGTTGCTGGAATCCTGCTTAGCAGTGCTGTTACTGTGTGTGCCCTGAAGGACAGAAGTGGTAGCTCTGGTATTCCCTTCAATTATGAATGAGCCAAGTTGTGCAGCTTAAGCCAAAGACCTGTTCCAGCACGCTGCATGATGAAGGGTGTCGCTCTGCTGTTATCAGGGGGCACAGTTGTGGGTGCTTGGGCCCCCAGTATGTGGAAATCAACATGGACCGTTGCCCTCTACATACAGATATGTTTATCTTATCATGGACCTTCCTGCCATGTGCACATAGAAACCAAACTACCTTCCCATCTTGGCTTACAGTACAGTATTTTGAAGATCCAAACTGATGTTTCAAAGTGAGAGAGACTCCTCACACACACACACATATTTGTCTTAGTCATTTCAGTCTTCACACAAGATCTGCCATAAATTAAACACCACACACTGGCATTTCTGTAAAGTAATGTGAATTTTGATATAAACAGACTGGGCAGATGAGGATGAGACGACTGCTCTGTTGTGCCTCCATCACAGAAAATCTGAACAAAATGTTTTACAGGAGACTTTTTGAAGACTGTTGCTACAGTTGGACAGTTTATTCTCCTTCTCTGTAGTCCGTCTAGCCTTCACTTTAGCCGCTGTGCTCAGATCCTTTGTACACGCTGATTGTTCAGCACAGCCCTCATTGGTTGAGCGTCTTTCACTCATGACGTCAACATTGTGTCTTCATCCACCCCGTTATATAGGACACTGAGTTATTTATATGGAAAGTGTTTCATATTTATTATTCAAAGTCAGGGCAGCCTTGACTGGACCGGGAGTAGACTGGAGGAGTAAAGACTGGATTATGCCCCAGGCTACAGGATATTCTAGGAAATGTTTGATTGTCAGGAGGTACAGATGTCCTCAGAATTGTACCGATTATCCTGTAATGTGGGCTAGTCATCAGCAAATATGTGTGTTAGTTATTGATAATCATAAACAAATGTTTAAACAAATAAGACAATTTGAAAATATTTAGACAGCAGAAATGCAGAACACTTTGTTTCAAGGCTGTTGTTGGTAATTGAGTGCTTTTGACGGTATGTTTCCTTCACCCAGCTTTGAGAAACAGCCCCATTTTTTACTAGTTTGCATGTTCACTGTGTTTATGGTGTTCTTGAATCCAAAAACATGACCGCCTGATCTCTCTGATAAAGCGCATGAAGACTTCAGATTTGTCTAAATGCCTGTGTGCAAATAATAGATGTCCCTCTCTGTCCTTTTTTTTTTTTTTTTGCGTTAGATCAGATGATGGGAGATGATTGCGTTCCAGTTTATTGTTGTCTGTGTAACTGTTCCTGCTGCTGGTCATTCTGCAGCTTTCTGAGTGGCTTCTATCTTCTCTCTTAAGTTCTATATAATTACTTTGAGAGAAATCTTGCGTGGTGTACCTGTCCAGGGACTATTAGCTGTGGTTTTATAAGCTTTAAGTTGTTATATGTACTAGTATATTATTGAACTTGTCCTGAGTTTTAGAGTGAATAGTGGCAATTGACTCTTTGCTTGATTTATTGGATTTATTGCATGGTGTATTATCAAAATGGGTAAATATTGTAATACATTCTGGGACTACATTTAAAAAAAATACCTCAAGCATGCATGAATTCCTCCACACCCATGTTAAATAGTTGACACTGTGGAGCCTGCTGATCTGCTTGTGTTTGACTTTGTGTCCCAAGGCGAGGGAAGGTACGCAGACTTAGTCTGACTCAGTGCACCTCCAAGAGAAATATTTTAACTGTTTGTTTGCTTTCACACAGGATTGTGATTTCTTGATGAGGTACTATTGGTGATTTAAATCACAATTTTGCTTTTGCTGTTCTTTGTTTTGTGTGAGAGACAGGAGGATATTAGACCACTGGTTGTATGTTTTGAGTTACAGATAACAGCGTTTTTAAGAGAGACGGAGAGCTGTTGTCTCTTTAGGTTTATTGGTGAGGCTGATTTAGTGGAAGATTGTGAAGGTTGAAGAGCGGAGCTCCACTCATTGAGTCCCACTGGGATCTACAGTTTGGGCGTAGATTTCTGAAAGCTAAAATGGTAAACCCCTCTAAGGATCTCATGCAAAGCAGCTTAAAAAGGGGGGCAAAATGCCGAGAGCAATTTTAATCCATCTGCGATGAGTAGAGGCCTTCCTCGTTTAGTTATCTTTTTGGGTGGGGAAATATCCTTTGATTATTAAACACACAAACTGATGCCTTTTTTAAAATCGGCAGGGATCTGCTGTTTTTTGGTATTCTAGATAGAGAATTCTCCATATCGCTGATATTTGGGGTTTTTGTGTTTTTTAAAGAAAGAGGATGTGTTCTTTGCACACATCTGTTAAACAGTCTATGATCTGGATTCAAAGAAATGTAGAGCTGTATCTGCAGTCACATTTTGTGATGAATGCCTGGTTTAATTACTCACTGTAGCATTTTTATGGTGAGGTTGAAGGGGGGCATTCAGAGATGAAGTGGGAGCTGCTGCTGCTGTTTGTTCTTATTTGTCCTGTTATGTTGTCTGTGAGCTGTGTGTGCATGTGTTGCAGCCTAGAGGCCATTGTTTTCAAACGCAATCCACATAATGATAATCAGGAGCCTTTCAGATCTGCAGCGCTCGCAGGCCTCCAGACTGCATTAGCAAATTGCAGAATGAACATTCATTTCAGTCACCTGTGTTACGCTTCTGGGTTTTTGGATAAATGACTGTCAGTGAACTAGGAAAGCAAAAATATTGCCACCAAATCAAATGAAGTTGAAGTGATGTACCAGTCTGGTTGTTGTGCGTTTGTCCAGATGCTCGCATGAGCGTGAGAGATGAAGGATTACATGTGAAACTGGTTCACATGCTCACTGGTGGATTACAGAAACATGCATATCTATGTGAATCCTCCTAACAGGAAAGGGCACGTGGGGCGATATGCGTGTGTGAGGTGGTGGTCTGGTACATACTCAACACAGAGGTACCAACAGCTTTGTCTCGCTCACTCTTTCAGCTCACTTGGGCAACTCTTAATGCATCTGATGTGATGGTTAAGTGGAGTGAGTGCAGGCAGTAAACTGTAGTAGAGACATGGCGAAGGGATTTGCAGTTATGTAAGTCACTCTCGCTCTCTGCCCAGCTGTTAGTTTTTTAAATATAAAGAGATTTCCAGTCAAACACATTCTGTGTCCCATAAATGCTGGACATCTACATTCCCAATTATATAGCTTAGCAAAACCCACTGAAGTTTTGTATTCTCTTTCTCAAATTATGTTGGCTTCAAAATGACGTGTCCTCTATGGAGAGTACACTTCTGCACATTTCAATGCACTTTTCAAAGTACTGTCATTTGCTGATTTTAATATATTGGGTGGAAAAATGAAGCCTATGTAGCCTGTGCAGAATTATTAGTGCATTTTATAGCACATGTTAAATCAGAGAATTAATAGAAACTTTGCTTTAAAATTAGTAGAAAACATTCTCTACAAGGAACAAAAGAAGGTTATGTGGAGGAGTTAACTCATCGCTAAACAACAGAACAAATCAGTAGGGGTACCTACGCATATCTGCATTCATGCTCAGAAACAGGAAAAAGCGTTACTGACCTCCTGTGTATGCAGCAGCGCATGACAGGAATGATACTTGATCAGTGACTCGCAGGCATCATCTGTTCTAGCTGTTTTAACTTTGCGTTCGTTCAAATGGATTTATTTATAGGGGCATAAAAAAAACACAAACCTCAGTCTGAATCTGTTATAACAAATGATATTAAGCATACAAATATATAATGTTTTTAAATAGAATATTTTAGTAAGACCCCAAACATATTTCCTCAGAATTGGACAGTAGCAGTTCATGACCACTAGATGGCAGGAGAGCCACAAAGCCTCACAGCCACCGCACATCTGATATTTTCTGACTGACAGTCTGTGAGAAGATTTCAGTGTCGAGTGTTTATTAATCCTGCTACTGGGTTCCAGTGACTACACAGTTTCTATTTTATTCATCTGTTTCCTGCATCACCACAGATGATTGTGAAGCCCTTTATGATCATGTGATTGTACAGCGAATTGCTGAAGCCATGCAATGAAAGCTAGTAGAGGTTCTCTCTTCCCATTGCATACACCAACTGTGGTGAAGGGAGAAATCAGAACTTTCTAAATAGCTTAACTCAGCAAGTCACAGAACATTCTTATATAGCACACAGTCATGAAGCGCTGATCTGTCATGGTTGGTTGTTTGTAAGTCTTGTCTCTTGTGTTGCCCATGCATGTTTCTCTGCATGCTTGAATTCACATAGTCATGATACAGTAAGTTTAAACTTTTTTATCGTTGAAAAAGTGAAGTGAGCAAGTCTGTGACTCAGATCAGTAGCAGTAGGCCCTCTGCATCCTTGGTAGAAACATCAAAATATGTAGAAAGGAAATTTGCCAAAGAGATGGTGTTAATGAATGTTAGACTGGTTCTCATATTTATATTACAGAGATAATGATGTGCTCACTGTGTGTGTGTTGTGTGTTTTCTGAGTCAGTACATGTTGGGACCAGGTTGAGACCCTGCGTATCAGTCAAAGGGTGAAAGATGATTCAGTGTAGAAAAAAGTGTCCTAGGAGCAGTCTTTCGATGAGCAGGTGTTCACAGATGTGGTTTTATGACGTCAATGGGCTGCAGAGCAGCTCAGAGCTGCATCACAATGAGTTTGCTGGTCTCATGTGCCATGTTGCAGCGTGTGTCTGGGTGTAGGTGGCTAAAATAGTGCAATAGTCTAAGCTCAACTTCTTTGTTTTTGGGGTGCTGGAATCGATGGTTATTTTAAAGGGCCCATATCCTGCCTGCCCTGACCTCCTTTTATGGTGTATCAAATTCAGCCTTTCCTGATATATTTAATAAAAGATGGTACATTCTTAGTGATGAGAAACAGTGCTGCGTGGTGTAACATAATTGTGTCCCCGTTTGTATCTTCCAGAGTGCGGTGTTTAACCTAGAGGATGTGGAGGACCCAGGAGTGATCATCGCTGAAGACAGTAACGATATCTACATCCTGTCAGGGGAACAGGCCCCAGAGCCGCTGAGTCCCCCCGAGTCGCTGCTGACTGCACCGGACAGCAGTGGGCCAGGCTCCTGGCAGACGGAGAGCCTGCCCGTGTCTCTGACTGGCCACGAGTCCTGGGCTCAGGTGGGTATGATGGACCCTGAGGACGTCAAAAGCCTGGACAGTGCCGAGGGTGTGACCTTGGCTGAAGAGCGCAGTGAGAACAACTCGTCCAACTCTGACATTGTCCATGTGGAGCGCGAAGAGGCAGAGCTTCTGGAGGAGGGCAGGGAGACTGCAGAGGAAGGAGAGCTGCAGGAGAGCATGCTGAGCGTGCTGGGCAGCGAGAGTGAGCTGGCAGCCTTGAGGTCAGAGCTTCGGGAAGAGGCCCTGCCTTCAGCTGAGGCTCCTACGTTGCTGCAATCTCCAGAAGAGTCGATTGTGATCATGGAGTCACCTGATAGCTTAGCTGCTCCAGTTCCAGCAGTTGCTTCAAAGCCAGAATCCCCTGCACCTCCGGTTGCTGTTGCATCTGCCCCTCTAGTGCCTAATCCAGAACCAAAGCCCCAGCCAGCTCAGCCAGAACCTGTTCTAACTCCTGTGGAGCCACAGCTTCCAAGCCCAGTTCAAGAGCCTCCCCCGACTCCTGCTGCTGAAGCAGAGGCTGAGCCTGAGCCACAGCCCGAACCTGCCCAAGCACCACCAGCACAGGAACCACCAGCACAGGAGCCACAAGTGGTGCAGGAGGCAGAGGTGGCTCCTGTTTTACCTCCAGCCATAGCCCCGCTGCAGACAGAGCCCGGACCCTCTGAGCTCCCAGTGCTGCTGTATGGAGGCGCTGCCTTAGTGGCCATTGCTGCGTTGGTAGCTTATGGCGCGCTGGCTTATAGGAAGAAGTAGCAAGAAGCAGTCGACCTCTCCACCCCCACCACCCACTTTCAGGAAACCTGGGACACTGTGCTGCCGAAAGCTGCTGCCTGCTGTGAAAAAAAAAAACCACTCCTTTCGTCTGCCTCATGCCGTTTTGTTTGCCGTTATCTCCTTCCTTTTTGTAGCTTTTGTTGTATCCTGCTAATGTTACGTAGCACCACTGTATTTTGTTCATTTCACATCTTTTTAGGATTTGGCCTAGAATTTCACCTCTGCAAGGCTTACTGTGGAATGTAATGTGAGTCATCTTTGATCTTTTCATCTTTTTCAGTTTTTAGAAGCAGGCTACTGTTATTCAAGATGAGTGACGTTCATTTTGTATTTTGAAAGCAAAGTGTGACTTGCCAAGTGAGAATGGTGCACAACTCAAAAGTATTTCTATGATTTTGATGATTAAGCTGAAACGTTTAGGCTTAGTTTTAAGCAACTTGTGCCTGTTTGATAACGTGCATGACTATGATTTTATTTGGAATATCAATTAAATATTAAATAATTGCCATGGGTTACGATCCCCAGAGATGGTGTTTCAATCAGTTCCCACAGCTTTTAGTCAGGGATGACTTCTGACACTGCTCCAGTATACGAGTAGAGAAAAAGAGATCAAATATGGACATGATTGCCACAAAGTCTAAGTACTCAGATTCATATGACTTTAGTAACATGCCACCACTGGTTTGTGCATGTTACATTTAGTCTGTCATCGAATTCCCCGTTGTAAACAGCAGTTCCAGGACATGGCATGAGCTGGAAAACACCCTCTGTTTCCCCTTTTGGCCATTTCTGTTGGGTTTGCCACAGCAACATAGTTTTATACCGATGGTGAGAGATGGGGATTGTATTTACTGAGGAATGTGATCACTTCCCACAGACAATCAAAACTGATAATAAAAATGGTTAGTGAGAGTTTTAGTGGGGCATCAGTGGCTGTGCTTTAACTGCTTTTCCCCCCTCAGTATTTTATTCCTTTTTGTTTCTGTGAGGAAGGTGAAATATTTCGAGTACCATTTCGTACCAGTGGTGGCTCTAAGCTGTCATAGATGTCATTGTAATCATATTCTTTATCAGTATTAATCTCCTGTGAGAGTAAGATAAACAGAAAGATCAACTTCCTGATGCATTTCCTTTTGACGTGTCCGAACAGTCAAGTTCACTCACACGTCATATGATCTGATTCTGCCTGACATTATCATATTTTCCATTTGTCTGGTACCGCTTTGCTTCATCAGTTGTGCACCACGACTGAGCCTGCAGAAGTAGACTGGACTGTCTCTGTTCAGCCACCCAGGCTACCTGATTCACACCTCACCTGCATCTTGCACTGTGTGCTCTGTATTGGTGTACAGGGCTCATGCAGTGCAGCACCTCAGTGTTTTTCCTTGTGTGCCTAGTCCACAAAGACCTCGAGGACAATTAGAAGCTTACTGCAAAAATCCAACTGAAGAAGCAGATGCCCCAAACCAGTGGAGAAAATCTACTCATGGATTTGAGGAACACTGAATGGACTGTCAACAGAAATGTCATGGACTTTGCCTTCCAGTTGTGGTTTTCACTGGAAACCACTTGACCTATGTTCATTTTGAATGATGTGTAATGAAGCAAAACCACTTTTGTGAGTTTAAGCTTGCTTACCCTAATTGTGCAGTTTAGGGAAGTAAGTTACAGTTAAGGAAATGGTACATCATATGGTATGTTTTCTCTGTGCTGCTGCACTGAAAAAGTGGGTTTGGGTGTGTCTAGGTTCTGATTTAGGCAATATAAAGGCTAGAAATGAACCTTTGTGTCTTTATCCCTATGAATGAATCCTTCAGGAGCTAAAACGTGTAGAAATCCATATTCATCGTAGTAAGAGCTGTCCTAGTGGAACTGAGGCAATAAATGAATGAACTCATCTTGTATATGTGACATCTACACTCTGATCACAAGGGATCAGAAGGTGCTTCAGAACAGAAACAAAACTCTTCAGCAAACCTGGAATGCTGGGTTTAAATGATTAGGTTGTGAGTGTTGCTACTGGAGCCACTGAAAGCATGGTCTACTTCAGTGTTTAGGCTTTTATAATTCTGTATTGATTTGGATGTGTTAGGTCATTTACCCTGTTGTCAGAGCAAAGAAATTAACCATTTTGGTGAGAAATGTAACTTACTGCAGGTGATAAATTATAAAGGAAATAGTTTTTATTTTTGTCCATCCGACTTTAATTCACCAATACAACAAAACACAAGATATGAATGAAGCATTGAAAAGGCATATGCAGTTGGAAAAAAAATAACATTTTCAAAGCAATGCAATTACAGAAACAAGAAGTGAAACACGAAACCAAAAGTTTGCTATTACTCCCTCACTGTCAGTCAATTGTTCCAGGCAGATTCATGACTTTTGCATTCTGTACCTACATGACTAATAAACTTCCTGCTGTACATAAATAGCTGCGCTTTGTAAGGGTGAAGGCACAGTCCTAACTAAGCTCCAGTGAGATGAGCCCCTCATATCACCCTTTATCAGATGCTGTACTTTTGGGAAGAACAGTTCAGTCAGGGATCTGTTAACAGAGTACTGCCAGGCCACCTTTTCCAGTGAAGAACACCAAGAGCCAAATGTGCTCCCAACATGGCACAGCTATGACCTGAACTTGAATCCCAGCTGTAGACTATACCACAATATTCAGGGGTACTTAGTCATCACAGGCCAGATTAAACAAGCAAAAAAAACAGCATTCTGCCTACTAGTTACAGGAAAACAGACCCTTTAAGAAACTTGAAAAGTTTCAGCGGAGTGGGTCATCGAGGTCGGGTGAAAGCGGTGTACTGTATCAGGACTTGATAGAGATGTCGCAGGAAGCGAGGGACACGTTCACACACTGCCTTCACGAGGGAGAAGGTGAGGGCCATTACCGTTCTTTCATTGTCTAAACCATGCACCTGCTGCAGTAAATTCTCCACACTCTCAGCCAGAAGACTCTGCCAGCTCTGCAAACCACACACAAGCAAAATTAGGAGAGAATTATGATTCTGTACAGTCACGGTCATGTAACCTTTCTTAGTCTTTTGCTGCATTTAAACATACAAATCCAAATATAATGCTGTGAGTGTTGTTTCTAAGGCAGCTGTGTGATGGATTTCTAATTAGCATGAAATTGTTACTGTCATGGACTGGAGGATTCCATGCAGAACGCTTCTGATCATGCTTGCCAAATCTGCCAAAAGCAATAAATATTTACACTGAGAATAAAAACATCTTCAGTGATCCTGATGCATGCAGAGGGGCAGTCCTCCCTTTCCAGTGATAATCACAAAATCAATGAAACCTCTAAATGACGATGCAAAACCTCAAATACAACCACAATAAGACATCCATCCACCAGATTCTAAACACGTGGGTTATGCTGTGATGAACATTACTACTGCACATAGTAATAGTTTTAGTTATGTATTATTGTTTTAGGCTATGATGCCCATAAGAACACAAGCTCTAGGTACTTTCTTTACTTTCTATACGTGCTGATTATGTGCACAGAGTCCTGAGGCTGTAACTGGCCGGAGAGTGTAGACAAAGAGACATAATTATCCAACCTGAGGAATACAATGAAACAATTAAAAGTAAAGAGAATCTCTAAAACAGGGATCTCCAAATCCAGTCCTGGAGAGCTATGTGTCCATCATGGCTCAAACACACATGGGTCAGCCTGTTATTTGCCAGGTTTAGTGAGTGTGTTTGACAAGGCAAAACACCAAACTGAGCAGAACACTGGCCCTTCAGGACTGCAACTGGGGATCCCTGCTCTAAAGTTCTAACTCACTTGCAGAGAAGGGTTTTTAGCCATCTTCTTCGCCAGACTCTCAGCTTGATTCTCGATGATGTGATTTAGTTCATCTGCGATTCTGATGAGCTCTTCAGCCACCTCTTGAATAGCACGGGCATCATCATTATTCACTACACACAAACATGGGTAGGTCAGTGATGCTCACAATCTGTCCTAGGTTTGGGCTGAGTGTCTTGGGAGTTGCAGGAGGTGAATATATTCCCCTAACAAGAGGGTTTCTTGTTTGTCAAGTGGCCAGTCTGGACTTAAACTCCTAAGGCCAGTAAAACTTAGGAATGTAGTCCAGAAGCGTAGTCCTAACAAAAAATCTGAAGAGAAGTGTGTTTTTTCTGTAATTGTATTGAACTTAAACAAAGAAGAAAGGTGCCAATCAGAGGGAAGCCAATATGAATGCTTTGGGGAAACAGTTGTGTTATTCAGTGTTAAAAAAAAAACATGTTTTGAATAGTTCAAATGGGCTTTTATTGTCATCCACCCACAGTACATTGACAGCACAAAAAAAATCCACATAACATTTTCACTTATATGGAAATATAAGGAACAACAATGATACAAAAATAGTGCAATAGACATTTAGGGGGGGAAAAGGTACAACAATGATACAAATACAGTGCAACAGACATTTAGGAATGTGCAAAAAGTACACTGCATGAGATATAATATGTAACTGTACAGAAAGGTCACGGTTCGGTTCACACTATAGTTCTGACATAACGGTTCAGTACGGTCCACGATACAGAGAAGTTAAGTAACAAAAGGTTCTAAAGAATGAGGCTTGGTTTGTTTATAAAACAGCAGTGTACTAACCAGTACACACACTCTTGCTTATATTTTCATGTATGTGTAAGGCAGCAGAAGTGTTACGCTAGTAGGTGGCACTATTGTACCACACTACGACCCGGGTTTATGATTTACTGGTGCTTTTTCAATAACTTCAGGTCTTCTCTGTCATACCGTGTGTTCTCCGTACAACATCATGTACCGAAACGTGATCCATGTACCGTGAAGGTTCAGTACGAATACATGTACAGTTACAGCCCTAATATAAATATATCTACACATATACATACATTATATATCACACATGGTGTTTGTGTATTATGTTTATTATATATATATATATATATGTTTATTATGGTGTGTATTACATGGTACAGTTTTTTTTATTTTAGTTTTACAATGCATTTTCCCCAAAATTTTCAGATTTTCTTTTTTCCACACTGACCTACTAATTTTAGACCTAAAATTAGGTGCAGTTGGACACAGCGTTGTTTTGACTTTTTGCCTCTCGACGTCATACAGGTAAACTCTTATCTGTCGTCAGTGCAGGAATTCTTACCTGGTAATTCAAGGTGGACTTGAGGAAGAATGTCTGGCAGAAAACTCCCGGGGACTGAGGGACTGTGTCCATCTGTTTCCAGCTCACCATCGTTTTCTATCGAGACCACCGTGCGGATTTTCAGCTCACCGCACAGTCTGTTCAGCTCAGCCTTAAATTCTGGGTCCTGAGATTGCGTTTGGTGAAGGAAGGTTAGAAAGATCAGAGAAGTTTGCGAAAAACCGCCAACGTTGTCCATTGCAGCTGTGTTCAGATTTCTCCTCACACACTATGAAAAAAAAGTCAAATAAAATCAAATCAAGTCAGGGCACTACATTAAACTTGTATTACAGATGAAAGTACACATAAGGAAGGAATTACCGGTCTAAATAAAGTAAAACTTGCTAAATTAACAACTTCAAGAAATCTCTGGTAACGTTTAGAATCAGGTCAGTGCATGTTAACCAAGTGAAAGCTGTATTACAATCTCACCAGCCTAAAATAGGCGAAACCTTTCAAATTAACAACTTCAGTAATTCTTTCGTAAATTTATAATCTACATAGTCTTCTGGAACTTAATGTGCGGTGCTGACCGTTAGTTAAATAAGCGAACGTGTTGGCTAGATTTCCAAACAAATGTGTAAGGTTTCTTTTGATTAGTTAAATGTGACTTATATGCTTGCATCTGGTTAATTAAGAGTAGGATGTTTCCATCAAGGTTACTTGCTTGATGGAAAGCGAATAAAGTTCCTCCTACCTGTTTTTTGTTTTGGAGTAACAACAGGTTACGTTACGTTAGTTTACTGAGTCACTCAGACAAGTTCAACTGGTCTCGTCTCAGCTCGAAACTGAATTCGATATCTCCCCAAGTGAATAAAATGGATCGTAGTTTTCAGCTAACCAGTGTTACTTACACAAGTTTCAGCCCAAAGGGCCACATATGCTCAGTTAATCACAACAAACTCCGACCACCTCCCGTCCCGCTCTGAGTTTATACAGACTCACAACAGTCACGGTGGGGAAAAGGGGGGGGGGGCGAATTGCCATCGGATCTAACCGCGTTTAATTATATTTATTTCATATGCCATGTGAACCACAATTGGTCAGTTCAGTATAATACATAACCAGCACATCTTTAGATGAAAACTACAAAATACGTGACCATATATTATACAGCAACTACATACGTAACACCCCCCATGCACACATTCGAAGTGGACTATCCTGGTGATGGAGGATTCGTTACGAAAGAGGGAGGGTGCACTGAACGATGGGAACGAGGGGTGCACGGATTGCCTTTGGATCTAAACGCGTCTTTATGTCGTGTGTTTAAAGAACCACAAGTGCTCAAGGAAATGCACAAATGAAATTCTATCTTCAAATCTTTAGATAATTACTAGAAAACATGTGACCGTGTTTTACATAGCAAGTACAGAACGTCACACCATCCCCATGACCAAATTCGAAATGGATGGGTCGGGAAAGTTTGTACTGGAAAGCGTGACACTGAAACTTGTGATTCGGAGGTGACGCCGATCATAGTTCACTAAATGGGTTTCCTTCTCCTCAAGATTAGAGCTATTAGCGAACTTCTGAGGGGAAAAAAAACATTTAAAAGCACCTTGGTTAAACTCAGGCTGTAACACAAAGCTGCATCATCGTAATAAATCTGAATAACACAAATAGGAAGCAATGAGTAGCAGTTCATCCGGGCAAAAATTGGGAAGTCCCATGGTTGCTTTACCAGTTTTTTTTTTTCCATAAAGCAAATGTTGCACTGATGGATTTCCCCCTTAGGGGCACTGTTCGTGCGAGATAAGGCCCTGCGGTGCAGACACAGACTTCAGAAAATAACAGAACTCAACCTCCCCCACACTCAGTCACATTTAAAATCTTTATTTACAAGGATAAAAGCGATTCAAGGCAATAAAATCGAACTTTTCACTGAAATGGGGGTGATTGGGGCGTATTGCAGTCTAGATTCACACACAAGTGGTGCAAAACAAATACAACAAATGCAACACCTTCAGTCCAGTTCTGTAGATGATCTACCATTCAAGTACACGTGAAATCAGTGTCCCAGACAACCAAAACTCATCGAGCGAGCTACATTTCGGCCCACCAGCCTCCGGCCCGGTCTAGGAAGAGAGCCTGCCACGGAGGCAGCCTGTTCCGAGGATAGCGGTGACGTGGCGGCCAGTCGGGCCTCTTGGAGTTCCCTGGGAGAGAAAATGTGTATTATTTTCTCCAGAGGGATTAAACAGTTCCACAATTCATTTTTCATTTTTGTGCATTAATCAAATTCTAGGCTGTAAAAGTCATTGCGATGGTTAGCATTTTAAAGACAGATTTAAGCACAGTGGTGATGAGAACAAGTGATTAATGGCCTCTGAAAGCACTGCCTGATTCCCAACACAGCAGTTCACAATAGTTTTGATAAAGTTTTCAGGCACAGCACAGACATGAATAGCACAAAGAAACACATGTTTTCCAGATTTGTCAGTATTTCACTATCATTACCTATTAAAAACAAGACACGGGCCATTCTGGATAGTAAATGAAATGCCTTTATCTGTTGTAAACATCATGACCTCTGGTCCCCATCACCACTGCTGTAAAGAAATCCCCAGGACAGCAAGTTTCACTTTGATATCCCACTGCAATGAATGGAACTCTGAAAGACTGTTTCATCAAATTCTCACAAATTACCTACTAAGCATTATGAGAAATTGTGAACAACTCTGAGGAATTCCCCATGAGAAGTATTTCAGACAGACAGAAGTAACTATCATAGCAGTGCCCTCTGTTGGTCATTACGCTAAAGTACATGGGTGCAGCTTGTGTAGAAAGCTGATCCTAACAAGGGTGTAATGCTGCATCATATATTTGCAAAATACCATACTACTAGGTATTACAATTTACAAACAGTTGTCATGTTCATGTCAGTTCATCAACTGAAGAACTCAGTTACCCCATCACTCATCAACAGCAGGTCCGTTATGAACCCTTCCCTCACCTTTCCAGCATGGCTGTCCTGAACTTCTCCACGTTGAGCTCTCTGCGCAGCTGTGCAGCCAGTTTTCCAGTCTGTTCTCTGCACAGCACTGGGTGTTTACACAATGCAGACGCAGACGGCCTCCCAGCAGGATCAGGGTCCAACATCATCTGCCAAATGTAAGCACTGCCTACATTATCCTTTTTAATTTGATCAAAATCAAGTTTTTTTTTTTATAATTTGTTTAACAGCTGAACACACACCTCATTCAACTCATCAGTTAGTGACTAGGCTTAATTAATGCGATAGAACAAGGAGGATTGCCAAACTGTGCCGATTCCCTTCAGGACCAGTACTGATTACCTCTGTGTTCCAGAAAGTTAACCAGTTAGTTATACAGTTTCCATCATCATATAGCACCTGTGTAAGATTCCGTAAAGGTGGCGTTAGGTCCTGAGGCAGACTGGGTAACTGAGCCTGCCTGAGGCGGTGCCATTCCTCTCCATTCTGTGGCAATGGAGGCGCTCCAGCTGCTAACAGCACAGTCAGGCCCAGGGCAAAGATATCAGCCTTGGGTAGATGAGTGTAGTCCTGGGGGGGCAGACAAAATAAGCAGAGGACAAACAAAGATCAGTCTCTACACTGTATTTATGATTTGTGCTAAAAGAATGCAGCACAGTATCACATTCAACAAAGTGAACATGATCCTGAGAATGGGCAAAAACCAAAAATAGTCATACCTCACGCAAGATTTCACAGGCCAGAAAGCGACTGTCCCCCTCCTCCACTTGAGGGCTGGAGATGGAGGTCACATGACCCAGGTCACCTACAGCAAAAAGATATGTGCTGGACCCAGGAAAATAAAGCTGTATGTTCTGATGAGACTAAATTAGGCATCATAAGCACAGCTGTGGCTTCACTAAATTACCAATTTTATAAATCACCCCTGACGAAGGGCATGCATCATCATCATCATCATCTTCACTGTCTCCTGCTCCTCCAGTACTGGAGCTGCGCCGACGGCAGATGAATATGTTACCTAAAGAGTACACATAGTTCAGCCAAAAGTGAAATAAACAGCTAAAGACAGATACAGCTAAAACAAGATTGGTCGTTCAAAGTTTGCATCTTTATTTTAGTGCACTTGAGCTACACAGTGTTGCCATTAACAAGCTCTGGAAGCTTATAGCAACATGTTAGTGTTGTGCAAACTGCTTGTGCAAGTTGCACACTTGCCTCAAACCATGTCTAATATCCCCAAACGGAACTGCAGAACTGCATTTGGTTTCTGCTACTGTATGGCATACAGTCATCCATAACCACAGGAAGTAGAACAAAAACCCCCCAAAGATAAAACAACAAAAATGCTTTACTACATGAACTATTAGACAGACTACCTCTCCACTATTAATGGCATTTATCCAGCACAAATGTGTTCTGATTCAGTGCCCTGACAACATATTCCAGTTGCTTTTGATTAAAAAGAGAACCACAAAACAAATCTAAGCACACAAGTACCCTGTTATGAGTGTTTCTCTATACTGATTGAGTAGATTGCACTGAAGGCAGTTCTAGTGACCATGTGTAAACTTAGAGGAGGCACCAGTGGGTGACATATCCAACCTTTAATCATGTCATTCAGTGCTTATCGATGAAGGTAAAGACAGCAGTTCAAAGTGTCAAAGTATTGAATGCAGTATTATTTCATCAAGCACACGCCGATTTAAGCATCAACAGCATTCTTGTCCAAGATCATGTAATATTACTTCAAAATTGCAGCTACTGCTGTTCTTAACTTATAAAACAAAAATGCCCCCATTTACAGCTCCAACACAAAACTCTTTAGTTTTTAAAGCAAACAGTTTTTAAGGCCAACCACAATGTTTTGGCTGATTATATTGAAATAATGGTGGAGAAAATGAGTAGATTTGATTAAAAACAGAACAAGTCTCTTTATAAAAGCACAAAAGGAGGATACAACTAGAAATGAGGAGAACAATCTTACTGGGTTTGATGTCTAGATGCACTAAACCTGAGGAGTGGATGTATTTGAGGCCTTGTGCGACCTGAAGCAGCAGATCTCTCAGCTCTGGCTCCCGAAATAACTCTCCCTGTTGTTCTTTCTCAGTTATGACATCAAGGAGGCTCCCACCTACGAAAGCATGCATCATAAAATCATGCATGGGGTGTATTACAGCCTAGTGTTTAGAGGGGTATAATAATCTGCTCTGTGAGTGCTCTGGCAGTGTAGTTAAACTATTCAAAAACAGTGAACATACCATCACAGTACTCATTCTGAATGATCATGTGGTCATCCTCAGCCCAAGCAGAGTAGTAACGCACAACATGTGGGTGATGTCCCAGCACAGCATGGGCATAAACCTCCTTTAAGGCAAGCTGCCTGTAAAAGACAAACATCTTTGTCTATTCCAAGTCAGAGAATCTGTTCTTGACTCTTATTACTTGTCTCCTCATAGCATTTAATACCTCTCAGTTAATATAGTTATATGAATGCCACTTTGTAGCCGTTTTAATGCCTTTTGTGGTGCATTATGGGAGGGATCAGCAGAGCTGACTCACTCGTTAGCGGAGCCTGCGAGAGGCCTGCGTAAGCGCTTGATGGCATACATGCAGCCATCCAGTCTTTTCACACAGCGGTACACGGCGCCAAACTCTCCCACGCCGATCCGGCCCAACTCCAGGAACTCGCTCTCATAGCGCGACAGCATGAGGGCTGGCACTGCTGGTCTCTGAGCGCAGACAGATGGAAGATGGGGTGAAAGAACAGAGGGTTCAGATGATGGAGTCATGTGTAGATGCTCAGGCTCTCGTGGAAGAAAGTTCTTTTCAAAATTATAGTGCAGGTGAGGGAGACTATGGCAAAATATGTTTCCATAAACATCTTTAACATCATACCTTTGAGGGAAGAAAGTAGCTTTCATCCTCAGATGAGGTCTGAGTCTCTTTGGACCTGCACAGACAAACATGGGACAAGCTGAAGACTGCTCAGTACTAATGTCCCTTATTGTTCTGTTGGACAGGAGTGACATTTGGCTAACAGATATCCTGCCTGTGATCCACCCCTTTATCCAGGAACATGCTTCAGCCCCATTCTTTTATTAAAAGGGCAGGGGTGTCGTGTCCATCATTCGTCATGTGTATAGTGGCTATGATTAGATACTGCACAATATGCAGTTTTTGAAAACCAGTCTGGATGGAGCAATCAAACTACCCTGTGCCATTCTAAAGTCTCCTGTTTTACTTCTGTAATGTTGAATACACTAATAAACAGAAATTGGAATCAGTCTTAACCTAGGGCCTATTAAAAAATTCTATTAATTCAAGTGTATCATATTGAATTGTTACACCTCAACAGCAGTTAATGGTACCTATGTCCATCATCCTCCTCATCGTCACCATCGCTCCTACAGCTCTTCCTCTTGCAGTGTTCACTGTTCCTCCTCACTGTGTCCGGAGTGAAAGGATTAATGTTCACAGCAGGTACATGGTCAGAGACACTGGGCAGGCACAGGAACCTCTGGCTCTTGCTAGGCTTGCTGCTCGAGTAGGGCAAGGTCGACTTGGACAGGAGACTCTGAGGAGAGATTAACGCATTTGGTTCACTTCCAAGTTTCCAACCAATACAGAGAAACTAGTAAACACTGCCTTACTACCTTCGGAGTACTTGGGGAGTCACAGAGCCGGAGTTTTCTCCAGGCAGAGTAGGGAATGGGTGAGGTGGGTGCAGATGGTGTGGCACTCCTGGAGTAATGACGCTGCACTCTGGGGGTCCGACAGGTGGAAGAGGGACTTCTTAGTGGTACTTTCATTGAAACCCAGTCATCCACGCTACTATCACTGCTGTCCTCTTCTCCACAGCTTGAGAAGCTCAAACGTTGCTGGATTGCGTTCTCGTTCACTGCCGCCATCCCTGACCACTAGAGAAGAGTGTACCTTTCAGTAGGTTTTTTTTTTAATAATCAGCCATATTTTCTAAGCCCTCTCAGGTTTAGTGTCCTTTTAGGGATTACCTAATAAACATTGAGGCCATCAGTGTCAAGCCAGACACCATTACTAAGGTTGGTTTTAGGTAGTTCATTGCACTCTTAACCACATGTAAGATTTTACAGTGCACTTTTATTTAGTATTTAAAAACATTTAAGCAAAATGAGCCTCAGAGAAGGCCTTTCTGATGCGAGCCTAAGGAAGAGTGAAAGAAAACAATGAATCTGTACGAGGATGGCTGCTCGGTAGTGCTCCAAAAGAACAAGGTTATCAGGTTGAAATCAGTGAAATATGAGTCAGGTGGAAGGTCAAGTGACATATAAAGAAATTAGTCAAATGCCTCAGCTATAATGTCGATTTACAAACTTTAAAACTCACCCGTTTTCAATTTCTCGGCCTGCTCGCGCTTAACTTACCTCAGGCAGCCTCAGCCACCACCACGCTGAAAGCACTGATTCCGTTAAAGACTCTCCAACCTGCCTTTAGACAGGCCCCTCCATCTGGAGCTAAATTCAGGTTAGAGAAAGTGGGAGGGCTCTATAAGGCGTTGGTTAAGTATTTAAGCAAACAGCTGTTTAATCATCAGACACACACAATTTCTCTGCGGAGCAGAGGAGAAAGCATCAGGCCTCTTGAAATGTTTTTTTAAATAAAAATCAGTGCGAAATAAACCCCAACAATTTAAAGGTTATCTATCAGATTAATGTTGCATAACCTTTTATCGGCAGAACAGATTTGTAGTGCTTTTAGGACGCTATAGATTGGGCAAAATGTATACACTGCACTCACCGTTCCTTTATCAGAAACATTTACCTTGTACCAACCAATAGGTCCACTGTACACTTACTGTCATGCACAGAGATGTTTAGTGCAGCATCTACAATGTAAAGAAAAGTACTTTGGAGGTTTCGTAAACACACTTTTCAGTCATATCAAAAGTATGATTATACACATGTAGGTGATATCGCTCACATTCATGTTCAGATGTGTATTTAGAAATACTGAGAGATATTTTAACTATATTTTTTATCAATAAAGGTTTGAGCAATTTCCAATTAAACGACGGATGACGTCACGCGACATCAGAACGGGCGCTCACGGTTGTAACACGTGAGCGGAAGAGGGCGACGTCATCACAACAGTGGTGTTGCATCTCTCTCACACTGCAATATTTTACAAAGCTGCAGACATGCTTCGTCTTCAGACAGGGAGGAATTGGGGTTTATTCTGAGTCGTTTCTAGGTTAGAGTGTGTATCCGAGGCGAGGGCGATGGTGGAGCAGTCTGACCGAGCCCCTCTGCTGGACTGGGAGGAGGTCCCCCCGGGCCAGCCTCCCCCCAGCGGCCCGTCTCGGGACCCGGGCGACTCCGTGAGCTCCGAGCCGTCGAAGTGTCGGCCGCAGGGCTGGGAGGGCTCCGCTTCTGGCTGGGCTTCGAGCCCGGGAGCTCTGGGCAGCGGAACAGCTGCTAGAGGGAGAAGCCCCCGCTCCCCCTCCACGCAGGCCGGGCTGGAGGGGGATGCAGGGGCCACTGACGAGGAGGGAGACTGCGCCTTCACCGGACTCTCCGTCAAAGACCGCCGGATCGCTGAATGGGAGGAGAAGGACCAAATTGTTGCCGTGTTCGTGGTGACATTCGACACGAGATCAGGTGAGACAGCGCTGGCACCTCTGCTGTTAGAGTAGCAGATAAATGTAACCAACGCAGTGATGCCTCAGTAGAGAGACACCATATGGGAAACGTATTGGGCCTCACCTGTATTTTAGGGCAAGGCGACTTACTTTCAATAATGCTTTGCATACCAAGACATTTTAGACGACCCCATGCTTCCAACTTTGTGGACATAGTTTGTGGAATAACCTTTTCTATTCCAGCATGACTGTGCCTACAAAGCAAGCTCTATAAAGACGTGGTTGGATGAGTTCGGTATGGAAGAACTGGCCCACTCAGAGCTCTGAGCTCAACCCCGTTCAACACCTTTGGAATGAACTGAAATGGAGATTGTGAGCCAGGCCTTCTCGTCCAACATTAGTGCCTCACCTCTGAAATGCTCTGCAGAATGAATGGGCACAAATTCCCACAGAAACTCCAAAATCTTGTGGAAAGCCTGAGTGGAAGCTGTTATAGTTGCAAAAGGGGGACCAACTCCTTATTCAAGTCTATCTATTTGAATACAGTGTCACTAAAGTCCCTGTTGGTGTATTGGTCAGATGTCCCAATTGTCAATATAGTGTATGTGCTAGGCGTTTCTCCCCTTTAAACCAATATTTGTTTTCCTTTAATATTATCACTTGTACAGAGTATGCCTCATGTGTGTTTACGCAAACTTATTTGGTCAAACACTGTTTGGGACATGCTGTCACTCTAAATTAGACCGCAAAAGAAGTGAATTTGGTAAGAGTTTTCTAAGTCATCCAGATGAGTAATACACTCTCCTTAACTTCCCGTTTCAAAAGGCTGTGTATACATACAGTCAGTGTCACTTTCAGAAGGGCACACTGATGATTAGGTGATCTGGCTTCCCTTTTTGCTGTTGAGCATGTGGACCGATGTTTAGACGCGCTGTTACCTGCTGGGAATGTTCACTCTGGTGTCATTGACAGGAAACATGGTGGAGTGGTGTTTACCTCAGGATGTGAACCTGGAAGGTGTGGAGTTCAAGTCCATGGCCAGCGGCTCTCATCGCATTGCCAATGATTTCATGTAAGACTGTGATTTGATGTCTCAAGTCTAAGACATATTTATTATACAGCTCTGATGATACAATGTATGGTGTGCTGTGCATTAAAGTGAGAAATGAAAATTTTGGTTGTCTGTGTTTTTAGATATTTCCGCAAAGGCTGTTATTTTGGGCTGGCATGCTTTGCTAATATGCCAGTGGAAAGTGAGCTGGAGAGAGGAGCCCGAATGAAGTCTGTAGGCATTCTGTCTCCGTCTTACACCCTGCTGTACCGCTACATGCACTTCTTAGAGAACCAAGTCAGGTAAGTGCTTTTGAATTTCCACTGTTTTCATCATCCAGCCGTGGGGCCTGTCAGCACTGAGGGGCAGAGCATGACTCTGAGCTGTGTTAACAGATCAGGGTGAAATCATCGATTCAGATTCAGGTTCCTAGGTTTAGTGTGTTATATTTGTAATCTCCCCAGTCTCTCCTCTCATTGCAGCTCATCATGCCTCACTACTTCTTTTTCACCCACCCCCCTGTTTCTATATTTATGACATTCTCATCTATTAAACACAGGCTTAGAGACACAGGTGATGTGTAAAGATTTCTTGACTCATTTAATCTGGACTCTGGACTCGCTGCTTTTTGTTCACGGAAATGCAGTACATTCTGACATCATTATCAAAACCAGAGCAACCTATACTAACCTTCCTTATGTCTCACTGGCAATTTGTCATTTTGGAAGCTTGTCATCTGAACATAATGCATATTTGATCTGAAAATGTGATCTGTGTTTGTCCACAGGCATCAGCTGCAGTGTCCAGGCCAGTACTCACCACTAGAGGCGTTTTATGAGGATAAGAAGGCTGTGCTTCCCCCTGGAGGGAACGGCCTCGTTACTGCCTGCCCCACCAGTTCCCTGGGGACCATGGTAAACCGCTGCATGCATCCAGAGATGAAGGTAAGAGAATGTGGAAACCTGTACTACTAATATCATCACCTTGCTAAAATAACCACCTATGTCTTTTTTTGTTGCAAAATTGTCTTTTTTTGCCTAAATCATCTCCTCATGATGCTGGCAACCTATGGTAAAATTGCCTACACCGTCAGTCGGTCAGGTAATATGATTCTACCACTTTAGGACAAGGGCCTGCTCATTGAAATGAATAGGAGCTGATTTTTGGGTGTGTGTGTGTGTGTGTGTGTGTGCTTTCTAAAAAACTTAAAGAAATGAGTTAGGCGATTATTTTAGCAAGGTGTCAATATATTAGCTGCTTCTCTTGTTTATAATCCCATTAGATCAGCTGGAAACCTGTGATGTAATTGAGTCTGCGTTGCATTACAGGACATTTTATTTCATTAAGTTTGCAAGTATGTGAAAAAATGAGCAGACAAAGAACAATTCTTCACTTTGTCCAAGGTTGAGATTTGTTTCACTGACACAGGGCCTTCTACTGTGAAAGTGGCAGAAAAGCTCTGTTAAAATGTTGCTGCCTGGCCTTTTTTCATGACTTGCTGATATTCCCTGCCTGTGTGTCTGTTGCAGTAGTAGTTTGGCTAGTTTGTGTTTTAATAAAGGGGGAGAATTCATGCATGCTTTCAAACTGGCAGCCTAAGTGACTCTGAAACATAATCTGCCTGAATAAGTCCAGCTGAATAACCATGTCTGTGTAGTTGTTTTTTCTTTTATGAGCTTAAGCACTGAATTCTCAGATGGTCGTCTCTGTTCACTTCCTGTCAGATCACACATCCTGCCGGTTGCATGTCCCAGTTCATCCGGTTCTTCGGAGAGCAGATCATGGTGCTGTGGAAGTTTGCTCTGTTAAGGAAGCGCATCCTCATTTTCTCCCCTCCACCTGTTGGTGTGGTCTGCTACCGGGGTGAGACATGTACTTTATTAAAAAAATATGCCACCTTCACAACTCTGCTACATAACGAACAAAGGTTGGTTCCAGGACCAATTATTTATGAACAATTCAGCCAAAAGTGGCCTGAGTGCAAATGTTACTACCCAGAGGCTAGTTTAATTGTTACTACCCATGTACCAGTTTAAAATAGACTGAGGGACTTTATGTGGCAGTCACTGAGATGTTTGGTAAAATGATGCAAAACACTTCAGTAGAAATTTGCTGTTTAAACCAGTCAAGCTTCTTAACCTAAAAACATAAAATACATGAATCAGAATCAATATTATTGATAGAAAATATAGCAGTAAGGCAAATTTGTTTGTGATCATATTTACATGACACCTGTGTATGTTTTTTGTTTAATCTGTGCAAAACATCTGTTTTGATTTTGTATGAAGGTGAATAAAATAATACAGGTGTTAATTCTGTGTCTCATAACACAACTCAGTGAACACTTCTTTTATTCCATATTAATCTCAGGAAATGATCACATCAAATATAAACTACATTTCATCCCACGTTTGTTCTCCCCTACTCTTTATTTAGTGATATTTTTTCTAGCACATATTGATCAGTACTTTGTGTTTTGGTTTCCCACTGCAGCTTGTGATTTGCCTCTTTCCCTACTTTTTATTTTAGTATACTGCTGCTGCTGCCTTGCTAATGTGTCCATTCCTGGAATTGGTGCATCTGTCCCAGAGTTTCGGCCCTTCTTCTACATCAACGTGGCTGACATCACAGCCCTGGAGACAGAGCTGTCCTATGTGGCCTGTGAGTGGCTCAGCCTGATCCACCACAAAGACTAGAATAGGTCTTCTTTGTGTTAAATTATGACAGAAGTGTTAAAGCTCTTCTGTCACAGAAAGGATGTTCCCCCTTTGAGGTATGGTGAAACGATGTGGTTTGCAAGAACTTGAGAATGACTCAGTCATGCTGGAAATGTGCGTTTTATTGAGTATTGAGAGTAAACTTCATAGGCCGCCACAAAAAAGTGTTTGTTTTTTCCTTCTTTGTAGATGAAGAAAAATGCACATTAATCATTTTGTCTGTTCTGCAGAAATCTTCTTTTCCGTGAAAGCTTAGATTCCGTTCTTCATTGATGTGTGCGCTGCCACAGGTACCACAGAGAAGATCTTTGAGGAGAAGAAGGAGCTGTACGATGTCTACATTGACAACCAGAATGTGAAAACACACAGAGAGAGCCTGCAGCCTCTGCTCCGAATCAACGGTGCTGATCGAGAGAAGTATCGTAAACTCAGCGAACAGAGGTACCTGGAAAGTAGGAATGTTCTGTAGGCTAGTAAGCTAGTTTTATGATTCTTACCAGTGATGCTGAAATTTGCTTTAGTTTTTCGTACCAACAGCGCTGCAGTATAAATGGTGTAGCACAACCAACCAGACATACAGCCCTTATTTGCATGAACTCACATAGAATTAGATATTCAACAGCTATCCAGGAAGTAAACATATGTGGAACTCTGTAGTAGGAGCACATTAGCAGTGTTGTCATAAACAAATTGACTATAGTTCTGTACAGATGCATGATGGTGTTGTGACTGATTAAAGCGAAGAAACGGATTAAGTCAGTTTGACGTGTTGATCATGTCCCTGCAGGCAGTTGTTGCTGTATTCTCAGGAGGTTGATGGAGACTGCACCACTAATGAGGAAGACCTGTTTATTCTGTGAGTGCCAAGCACAGTCTCTTCATGTAAACACATTAGGTAATCAGTTAGGTAATGTCACTTTGGTTTCTATTAGGTAATCTCAGGACCCAAGAATTTCGAAATGTCTGTCGTCGTTTTCAAGCAACGTATCCGATTCTAGGAGTGAGCCGTTAGCTGTATTCTGGTCCCTCCTCCTAAAAACTCTTCTCTTTCATTTGAGTCTGAATGCTCCCTGATCTAAACAAACCAGTGGAGTTTTTGCTGGCAACTCGATGAACATGTATTCTATTGAAAACATGATTGTGATGTATACTGTGTGGCATAAGGCACAGTATAATATGGACGTACCCACAGAATTGTAACATTTAAGGCAAACTCCACATGACTTGGGAGCTTAAATGAAAATGGCGCTAATGGAAGCAAATTATTAGGTTGTAATTTTCCTATAACTCTAACTTAACGTGCCTAAAGCTCAGTCCCAAATTGCACCCTAAACCCTGCAGTCTCAGTCATAGTCCACTCTTTGATGCCTTCAATGTATGCTTTTGTAACAAACATTCCTCCCAGATGTAAAAAAACGATCCACTCTAACTGATCCCTGCCTGTGTCAGGAAATATGGTTAAGAAGCTGTTGCTGAGTCCTAATTGTTGCTGTCCTTGTTAAAGGCTACAGTAAAGATACATAGAGTGTTTGTAAGCACCTTTTTATGTGCAAGAATGAATAATGGAACAACACCCTATAGCCTGGTGGTCCTTGCTTGCGTTTACAGTTGTGGACTACATTGCTCTATTTGGGACTGGGCTTAATGTTTTTAGTTGACATATTGCTTGATGTGCCCCCCATACCAGGTTCTTTATGGAGCAGAATAACCGCATCTTCCAGACCCTGTTGGAGGTGGCAGGAAGTGCTGACCCCACTCTGACTGCCGAGCATGTGAGAGCCATGGGGTTGGACCCACAAGCTGACCGTGGTTTCCTGGTGGACCTGTTGGAGGTCTACGGCATCGACGTCATGCTGGTTATCGACAATCCCTGCTGCCCGTAAGGCCAGAGAGGCTTCAACTCTCTCTTTTAAAAATCTCTATTGCTCTCTCTGGAGCCCCTAGCCTGTCTGGGCTGGAACACACTGCCTGATTCCCTCCTCTCTCTTTTTCTCTCTGTTTTTTTTTCCTGGCCTGGGTGTCTCAGGAGCCAGTACTAACCCCTGGCCGCACTGCTGGACCATCCTGATACTGCCAACGCCCCAGGGCACTGTCACTCCTTCAAGCTTTGGTACACTCTGCTGCCTTCACACCCCCTGGCGTCTGCTTGCTTGTTCATGTGTGAGTGTGTGTGTGTGTGTGTGTGTGTGTGTGTGTGCGCGCGCGTGTGTTTTGCGTTTGCTCAATGTCCTTTCAGCCACCCCTGGGTTTCTATCCCTACTGCGCCTACTCATATATCCTGAAAAAGAAATTGATCTCTGTGCCTCTTTGTTACTGCTTGTAATATGTGGAGCTCAATTGTGACTTTGTTCTTCTAGCCAGCGCTGTTTTGGGGATCTGATGTAATGCCCCTTGCTGGGTTTCAATTGTGCTTCACCTGGACCCCAGAGACTGAACATAAACCATGGAGCCACTTTCATCCTTATGCTTACCTGGTTTACCTGTCTGGCGAAGGAAGGTAAACGGCAGAGCAGCGTCTGCCCCACATCATCACCTCACATATAAGTAACGGTTTTAAATTCGAAACTGTGTAACATGCTGGACCGGACTCATTGTGTTGGAGATTTCCATAATTCCCTGTATTATTTATTTGGCTTTGCCATCGTGCTGATATTGCCTGTAAAACTACAGCTTAGCAAAAGCCTAGCCAAGAGATTGACCATCTTTGCCTGTCTCACTCCACTGATGCTGTTTGGTTTCAGTCAGTCATGGATCACTTTTGGTGTCTGCGTGCACTAATTGTGTTAAACCTTTTGTAGTGACCTGTTGACTTGATGGGTCTCCAGGATGGCTTTGGACATGGCCTATTTTGCCTTTCTTCACTGTAGAACTTTATACTGTAAACCATTAACTAAAGACACAGACATCTGTGTGCTCACCTTCCATATTTTCAACAATCAATAAGAACCTCTCTGGATTTGCTGCAAACAGTGCTGTAACACGTCTTTCATCACTGCATTGTCAAGAGCAGGGCAGGGCTGTAAGTTTAAGGCTGCCAGATCCCATCTGTTTTGACAGTGGCATGAAAAGGTGCCATCATATTAAACAAATTCAGTTCTTCACTGTGTCCCTTGGCTCACTGCTACAATTTTTGTGAACAGGTCCTCAGTGGGACCTTTAGAAAATGACTATTATTATAATTAAATTGTGTGACCACAGTATATTATGATTTAATGCTACAGATACAGAAGTATTTATATATAAATTTATATATAAATAATACTATATATATATAGTATCTGTCTTCATGCTGTACAGGGCTTTACATGCTTGTCACTACTGGTATTGATTGTAAATTATTGTACATTTTGCTGCACTACACTGCACAGCTGGTGCATATTGACACATGTATTGTGAAACATTTTAGTCTTATTCATTTCACTCTTGGGAGGGGGGGAGAAACATAAATGTGATTGTATCAATGACTCGCCAGTGAATGCTGTATTATTTGTTAATAACTTCCACCGACTATGTTGTTTTGTGTAAGTTTAGTCTCCATGTTTGAAATGTAATGCTGTATTTGACTTAAGTATTTTGCAACACAGACAGATTATGTAAGCCAACTGGCCAAGTCAGCGGGTGTCCCCTAGCAAGATGGGGATTGTGTGCGCGTGTGTGTGTGTATATCATGCTTTTTGTTTATCCCTTGAGTACCTTCTGGGAGAGTTTGTCTATTGTGTTCTTTGGGAAGCACCAGCTTATAGATTAGATTTAGATTACTCTAGAGTAATTGAAATCCATGGCATGGGAGGGAAGCTAGCCCATGATTATGACCATTGTGGCTGTCAGGGTATGAAGCCCTTAACTCACTAACAAAGACCCCATTGTGTTGTCGGGGCCTGGTTGAGGGAACGCTGTTCTTGGGGTATTGACATGTCAGGGATTAGCCTCAATTCGTACAGACAGTGCCCATCTGTTTTATGGGTTCTTCTTTCAGCTGCTAGGTCTGGCCTAACGGAACTATGGAGACAATGAAAGACTGGATTCTTAACCATAATTCAAACATAGATTATGTATCAGACGTGTCAGACAATGCATGTTCAAATTGCTTTTCGATTCTGAGATTTGATGTTTTGTTAAAAACGGTCTTGATTATACAGAGCTCTGATTCTATATCACACCGTTTTTGTTTGGATGGCTGAAAAAAGCCCCAAAAATCACAACCCAACTTCTGGGAAAAAATTTAAATAATTTGAGCATGGCTATGCAGAGCATTTCCATGATACAGAGCAAATGAAACACCATCTGAAGAAAGTGAGGGGCAGCAATAGCAAATGTACATTGTTTTTACATTTATCAATATTGTATTGAAATCACCACTCCCATTACGTGACACTCATTCTGCACACTTGACTCGCAATTAAAAGGTGGGCTGCACGTAGTATTTTCTCTACATTGTGTTAATGAGTGCAGGCACTCGTTACTAGGCTGGGATGTTTTGTAAAGAGGAGTGTTCTGTCTGGGTGTTACATGGTAAAATCTATTTAATTTGTAAATTAACAAATTACTGTTTATCGTTAAAGCTACAGAACCGATATTGACAATGTGACCTTTTCTGATCTGTCATGTTCTACATAATGCATTTTCCTCCTTCCTCAATATATTAATAATCGAGCCAGCTCTTTCTGTTGCGTTCGACTCTGTAACTAAAGACGAATGTACAGTAACGAGTATGAATGCTAAATCAAATGAGTGTTTTTTGTGTGTTGGCGCAAACACACACACTGGATGAATGTCAAGTTCCACTCAGCTGACATCAGCACTAGTTAACACTTGTGTCGCACCACATACTGTAACAGCATGTCTGTTGGTTTAAAGCCAGTGATTCTTATTTACTGCCATTTGGAAATAATAAACTTTTCTCTTTACTGCTTGTGGCTTTTTGGTCCATTTTTTTAATCCGTTTCAAGGACAGGGTGCAGTTTGGATTGCAGTTCATTGTTTTTAAAATAATTGTTTATTTTTTAGTTCAACTATTGCATTAAAGATTTATATATTAGCATATTTAATGCTAGAAAAGATGACAACAAAAAAACATCATGAGACACTTTATTTCTTGGTCCTTTCATGTGTAAACCACACTTTTAGTTTGAAGGGATTTTAAAGATTTTTAAGTTCTGAAAACTCAAATGTTGTGATACAAGTTTCACACAGCTGCTATAAGACATAGTCTGTATTGGTCTTGGATATCTTTATTTTTTTGTCCACAGAAGAAATTATTTCACCCTCAAATCTTTGATATCTCCACTGAAAAGTTCATCAAGGCCAAGTTAAAACATTGCTGATGATGTTAGCGACTCGATTGGTCCAATAATTGGTCCAATAACCACCAACTTCATTGCCCACTTGTTTGTTTACTTGACCACAGCACCTTCAGTTCACCTGCGCCAGTTCTTCTCGGCGCTCTGCACTGCAAAAGAACCTCAGTTTCCGTGGCAGCAGCTTCACTTCCACTGACATGGCCTCAAACTCTTCATTATCAATGTTGTAAGAGCCAGCACCCTCCTGTGGACACCAACAACACAGCAACACACAAGAGACAAAAGGAGCAGTGAACATGGCAGTTAAAAAAATGTGGCCTAATAGCCAAGGCCAAATGAGACAGGATTATTTTTAATTTATAATAAGCTAATTTTTAAAGATTACCTGGGGCAAATTAACACGACATGCGCTGGCCTCTAACTGAAGCATGTCTTCCGTGCACACCAGTGGGTTTTCGGCTTTCTTAGTCCTGCAGAGGAACATAAATAATACAGGAAAAATAGCCATAAGCAATGCTGCCCCAAAATAGAAAAATTTTAACACCCTAGCATGCAACATATAACCTTACATACAACAGTCTATACAACAAGAGTTAAAACGGAGAATACATACCCTTCTGTAATGAATTGTCCAACTGTAAGTGTGTCTGGATCCACAGACAGGACCATGGAATCATCTGCTCGCTGTGAAGGACAACAAAGCTGAGGAGGTCTTCTGCAGACACTGTGCAGGCTATGCATTTCTGAATATATGAATGAATATCAGGGGTTTCCAGTCCTAATGCTGGAATACCCACCCTCTGCATATGTTAATGTTCTCCCTGCTGTAACACACACTTTGGCTCAGTCTGTTAAATAGCTGAGTGATTAGACAAGGTGTTTTAATAGAACGAAAAACATTAAAATATGTAAGGTACAGGGTCTCCAGGATTAAGAAACTATTAATGTATACCAGAATTCCACTTACTTTTTTCACAGGGTTCGTGTTGTGTGTGCTTATTGAGAGCTCTAAAGTGGAGAGCTGCTTGTCCTCCCAATGCTCTGGCTCTGGCTCTGCAGGGGGCTCTGAACCCACCCCAAAAACACAGCATTATTGATACACATGCTGACATTTGGCATTTAGGGCCTGCTGCAAAGACAACTTTACAACTCTACCTTCCACAGGGGGAAACCAGTAGTTCTGAAGCCTGCGATAAATGCGGTACATTAGGTTGGGTCTTGGGGGCTTTTCAGTGGGCAGATCAGGAGGTCGAGGAACGGGAGGGAGGAAGGAGAGAGAAGCATGACGGGTCTGCGGCCATTCCTGAGATAGAGGAGACAATTTGGTTCATTCAGCATTCAACAAAAAACGCATAACAATTTAAAAGTTAAAGAAATAGCATTAAACTTGCTAACATGATCAACAACAAATGGAAGCCACCAAAGCTACCAATTAGCATAGTGCTAACCACTGTTCACTTTCATTTACTGTTAGCAGCATTAGCCTTAGATCGAACCATTCATGTAAATGTAAAAAAAAAAACAAAAAGCAAAACAAAAAACAACACCCACCTTTAATGTACTAAACCAATGTGCTGCTCTTGTTTTCAAAGGGCCGAGGTACCAGTATCTTGACAAAAGACAGAACAAAACCCATTTCCATTAAAACATACAAATATTCAAAAACATATTTATACATTATTTTTGGATTAATACATTTGTATATTATATTTTGTCAGTCAGTTAACATACTTGCTGATGGATGCCGCAACATCTCGGAAGGAACCCCACCGTAAACTTAAAAGAGCAAAGACTGGTTGCTGCGTCTCACTCTAAAGAACAGAGTACCACAAACTTTCAAGACATTCAGTTGCTTACAAATGACATCAATGACTAAATGGTCATTGTGGAAGATTAAACTAACATGCAAACCTTTATTTGCAGGACATCCAGTGGAACTGTCTCTCCTCTGAGAATCGACAGTGTTGCTGAAGTGATATGCCTGAAACCCATAAATGATATGTGACACTGTGTAGGTAAATTATACTAAGGAAATGAAATTCATTTTTCATGATCCTAAATAATGTCAAAGTAAAGAGTTTCATATGATTACTTACCTGACTTTGTTGTCTGTAGCTAGATACAGACTTTGGCTTAGGGAATTATGTGCGCCCAGAGGAATGAACCCTATTGGCATTTTACTGAAAGCTTCCTAAGATTAAAAGAGTTGTGCTTTTTTTAATTTGGATTTTAAATATATACACTATATGGCCAAAAGCATTGGGACACACCTGTTTTTCAGGGTTTGGGCTAGGTCCCTTACTTCCAGTGTGGAGCAATCTTAATGCTTCAGCATACCAAGACATTTTTGACTACACAATGCTTCCAACTTTGTGGACAGTGGAGAAGGCCCTTCTTCATTCCAGCATGACTGTGCCCCAGAGCACAAAGCGAGCTCCATAATGACGTGGCTGGGTGAGGTCAGTGTGGAAGAACTTGACTGGTCCACACGGAGCCCTGACCTCTACCCCATCCAACACCTTTGGGATGAACTGGAATGGAGGTTGTGATCCAGACCTTCTCGTCCAACATCAGTGACTGATCTCATAAATGCTCTACAGAATGAATGGGCACAAATTCCCAAAGAAACTCCAAAATCTGGTGAAAAGGCTTCCAAGAAGAGTGGAAGCTGTTACAGCTGCTAAGGGGGGACCAATTCCATATTAAAGTCTATGTATTTGAATGCAATGTCATTTCAGTCCCTGTCGGTGTAATGGTCAGGTGTCGCAATACTTTTGTACATATAGTGTGTGTATATATATATATATATATAAATAAATAAACACTTGCACACTTTCAGCACCTGTACATCAGTACATACCTCATCAGTTCTTCGTAGTAAGCCAGTTATCACCTGAACAGAACAGAAGCCATGAAACATTAACAGAAATAACAGCTATCAGCTGTCAACAGCCATCATACCCTTCCAGTAAAACTGCATTTAAATGCCGTACCTCCTGCAGTGTCCCATCTCCCCCAGCAACAATCAGCATGTCTGGCTGCTCCATCAGATCCATTAACTTTTTTGCTTGCCCCTCATAGTCTGTCTGTAGACAAGCAGTAATGAGTGAGTAGCAAATATATTTAAACAAAAGATATAATGTTAATCAGCTATCTCCAGTACCTTCACAATTTTAATTTCCACGCCAGCAAGGTGTAAAATGGGGGCTGCATTCTTCTCAAACAGACTATTGGCTTTTCTGTGACAAGATACACACAAGACTTCGAGCTCAATGATGAAAACAGACCTCTTTTCAAATCAATCAATATGAGATGGCAGCGACCTCTCACCCATTGCACGCTGCAGGATTCAGGATTACTGTAGCTTTCTTCAGTGGCTCCTGAGGTCCAATTAGTTTCCGGCCAAATTCCTGTAAATGAAACAGGCAATAAACAATGCAATTAGCTTTTGATATTGGATCGCCTGGAAAGTAGTAGAGTAACAAGATACTCAGACCACAATCCAATTTGATTCATGATACTGGGTTCACAATTGGACATTTTGAAAAAGATTTGATTCATGCATAATGTACTAAGACTAGAGCTGGGAAGCAGGAAGAGAGTGACAACTGTGTATGACACTGTGCTGGACTGGGTTGTTGATTGGGGCTAAGTATTCGCAAAATTTGGTGTTCAAACAGTACAGATGCACTAAAATGCTCATTCTCCACAATGCATTATCATATTTTTCATTGCAAGTTTGATGCACTTATACACCTCTCCTAGGAAAAAAAACTGTATACATTAAGGCTTTAAAAAAAAGATGTGCATGTCTTACCCTGGCTTCCTGACAGGCTTCTCTTCGCAACACACTCTCACTGTGGAAAAACATCACAACCATGTACTCTTAATACTCTCCATACATTAAACCACAACTAAACAGCTAAAACCTGTCCTGCCAGACCCCATCAAAAGAGATCCCATCACAGACATAAGCAAGGGGAAGAAATACACACAATTTTACACACAAAGTTTTTTCAGTGCGGTCATAAATAAATTGAAATGGCATTAAAATGACAATGTCCTATGACCCTAGAAGTAAAGTGAAGTGGCTCCATTGACTTATGCATGAACACCACAGCACACAGTGTGAACAATGTGAAATTCTTTCTCTGTATTTAACCAGTTAACCTGAAGCAGCAGGCCGCCAGGAACACAGCACCCGGGGAGCAGTGTGTGGGGACAGCACCTTGCTCAAGGGTACCTCAGAGGCGCCACAGGCAGTCCTGGGATTCAAACCTACGACCTTCTGATCACAGGAACACTCCCTAAACCCACAGGCCACCAACTGGCCCAAAATAAGGAACAGTGATATAACCGAAACAAAATGGATCCTGATTGAGCCACTGATGTTTCAAACATTACGCATAATTAAATGTTGAAGATGTAAAAAAAGTCATGATGACATTCATAAAATCCAGTCATGGTGAAGTGACACGTGAAGAGCATTATGAGGCAAAATAGAAACCTTTTTTTCTTATTCATCACTGTTTTATATTATCAACATGATGTAGGCTCACTAGTGGTTTTGTTCAGTAAATAAAATGAGAATATATTTGTGTTGGAGACATCCTGACCCCTGGTGCCTATCACACCACTGTAAAGAAATCGGAGCTGGTATGTTACGCTACAATGTACTATTTCACATCAAACCACGTTTAATGACTTTGTTTACATTTCAGAAAACGAATTAGGCATCCGAGATTTGGATTCCACATCGGTGGAATATAAACGTAAAATCACTAACCAGTGTTTCCCGTAAAACCAATATCCACCGTAAGACAGGACGCATGCAGCAAAAGTGGACTTTTTCCAGTGGTTCCGAAGAGTCCGAAACACTCTTACAACTCGGCCCATTGTGTTCGTACAGACAACTAGCTAAATACTAAAAGAAACATTCAAGAAAACCCTCTGAAGTGAATGACAGTCCAGATCCAGAGAGTGTCTCAGCCAGGGGCTGACATTCCTCTCTAAGCATGATGACCGGTGCAACGGCAAATGGTGTCCTCTCCAAAAGGGATAACTCGAAATAAATGTCTGTACTTCATTCTTTACTGAATACTTTACTCAAATAAAAACAATATTGAGTTAAACGTATAAATAAAGTCATAAATATTTATCATATTACCCACTTCTCGGTTTTTAATAATTGTGGAAGATTTTGCAGAATATTGTCGTGAGTCCTGCAGTTGATCCTGGGAATGAATTGGGCGACGGACCTGTGTGGGCATGCTCTGTACTGTAAACAGACAGAAATGAAGAACAACTTCGAAAGGATTGTGTGACAGAAACGTACAGAGAGTTTTTTTTTTTTAGAGGTTAGTGTCACCCAGACACTAAAAGGAATTGCAGTAACCTTTCCTAAATGTTACTTATTGCTGGAGAGCCGTTGTTTCTCGAGTAGAGCGACTGTTAGCCAGGTAATGTTAGTGTCTCTCAATGTTAGTGTCTCACTGCATCTTCACAGACCACGTATTAATTTTACACATTACTGACTCTACTCATTACTAACTCCTCACATTATTAACGCCACACTACTGACTCCTCTCATTACTAACTCCACACATTACTGACCCCTCTCATTACTAACTCCACACATTACTGACTCCTCTCAATACAAACTCCACACATTACTGACTCCTCACATTATTAACTCCACACATCATTACCTCTTCACATTACTGACTCCTCACATTACTGACTCCACACATTACTGACTCCACACATTGCTAACTCCACACATTATTGACTCCACACATTACTACCATTACTAACTCCTCACATTATACATTAGAGGCTGCTGTTAATGTGCTTTCTATGTGCTTCATTCCCTGTCAGAAATGGAGGTTGAAAACTTTGTTGCCAAATCTCTCAAACTCTTACAAGAGGAGAGAGACACTGAGATTGAGGAAACCAGGTAATTTAGACAGTTAGTGTTCAGCACACAGATTTTTTCCCGTCTGTTAGTCAAACCAAAATCTTGACACTTTTTCACTGAAATATTTTATTTACAGGTTATGGCAGAAGAATCTTTCACTGAAAAACCTACAACAGAAAGGAGTGTGTCTGCTGAAACTCCAGATTGGAAGTCAAAGGACTGGCATGCATGGGAGACTTCTTGTCACCTTTGAGCCCAGGAAAAGTGTAGGCCCACCACTCCTTCCCACCAACAGTTTTGGACCTGGTGAGACTGATTTTGTGGTTGTAATTGATTGTATACTAATAGATTAAAGTGTCATCAAAGCCAAAGTGTGTGATGATGGAGGGAATACTCATTTTGTTTGGTTGTTATTCTAGGTGACATTGTGGGTCTTTACGAATCAGAAGGTTTTAGTCCATCAAATCAACTCTGCTCAGGTGTGGTGACCCGTGTGACACAGGCATCAATAACAGTTGCTTTCGATGATACACAGGATGGTGTCAACTTAGAAAGTGATGGACCTTACAATATCATGAAGCTTGCGAATGATGTGACCTACAAGCGATTAACTAAGTAAGTTGTCGGAGAATCAGTGCCACTGTGCTGAAAGTTGGTTATTTACCTGTTCCTCATTTTGTCAATGGTCATAGTACAGCATGGGCAGCAGTTTCAAAATGTGTGCTTGGTCGCATAGAGAAAGTGTGTGTGTGTGTGTGTGTATCTCTTTCTCTACACACACAGACACACACACACACACACACACACACACATTTATATGTAAGGCCCAATAGCACACTGGGAACTTGCCCTAAATGTTATTTCTGTCATGTTTGCAGTGCTCTGAACTCTTTGAATGGATACGGAAATGGTCCTTCTGCCCATCTGATAAGTGTACTATTTGGTTACTCGGAGCCTGGAGCACTGACACATCAAAGTAAGTGTGTATATGGACCAATTTTTCTAAGTATGCATGGGGACTGGTTTTAAAGTGTTAAACATGGCTCATAATATAAAAACTTAATTGTCAATCCTGTTATTTTACACATTCATTTTCAGATGCTTTCAAGTGGATTAATAGTGAATTAGACAATTCCCAGAAGGAGGCTGTGTCATTTGCACTGTCTCAGAAAGATGTTGCCATCATACATGGGCCCCCAGGAACTGGAAAAACCACAACAGTGGTTGAGGTTATTCTCCAGGCAATAAAACAAGACCAGAAGGTACCAGTGAAGTAAAAGGATTTTAGTCTGATAGTTAGGGGTGTAAGGATAGTCAACTCTTGCTTCGATCCACCAAAGTAAGACAAAGAATTCAATATTCGTATGAAATTTGAATGAAGCAAAGAACAAATGTATTCAGATAAAATTTACTAATTCTGGAAGGTGGGGAGGGGATGTGATGTATGACATGAATGTGTTGGACTGGGCTGTTGATTGGTATGGTATTAACACTCAAACAGTGCAAACACATAAAATATAATGAATAGAATGGGTGATGTATTGTCACATGTCCATAGTGCATATGTCACATTTTTGTATTGCAGTGACAGTACTTCAAGTAGTTCACACCCCATTCCTATTTTCTTATAAAAGTCTTTATATTGCTCCTAAAATTACTATGAATGATAAATATGCAAATTCTGAGGATGCATTTGGACATTCCTTTACATTGTGCTAAGAGGATTGTACGTAGAGAAATTGCTCTAATTCAGTTCGTACCCATAAAGAGTTGATGTACACTTGGAAATAGTGGTTATAGTACCATTGATATGCTGCTGAACATCCCTGCAGATTTTGTGCTGTGCCCCCTCCAATGTGGCAGTGGATAATTTGGTGGAGCGCCTAGCTAAGAGCAAGGCTAAGGTCCTGCGACTGGGACATCCTGCTCGTTTGCTGGAGTCTGTCCAGAAACATTCACTGGATGCAGTGGTTGCTCAGAGTGACAGCAGCAACATCATTGCTGATGTCCGTAAAGACATGGATAAAGCCTTTGTAAGCTTTTATTCTTCTGTATATTGTCATAGTGTTTCTCATGTTTAGTCCTTACTTTTTCTGTTATGTGAACAACATTACTGTCAATTTAGCGAGTTCGGTCATATTTTATTTTTGTGAAGGTATTGCAAAGGATTGTAAATGTATCTACAACCTAGCAATCCGTTGATATATATGGTCACAGAGTCAGATGAAGAAGGTGCATGACAAAGGGCAACGAAGCAGTCTGAGGCGAGAAATAGGGGAGCTGCGAAAGGAGCTGAAGTCTAGAGAACAGACGGCCATCACACAAATCCTGAAAAGGGCCAGCGTCATTCTGGCAACAAACACAGGTGAGCAGCACTCCGTGGCTTTTTAAACCAATTATTATGCACAGTTCAAGTGAATTAAGGCCTGTGATAGACATTACTGTTTCAAATGTTCCCAACAAACTTTTAAATGGAAACATTTGTCTTATGCAGGAGCCAGTGATGATGGTCCCCTGAAGTATTTACCGAGTGAGCATTTTGACCTGGTGGTGATAGATGAATGTGCTCAGGCACTGGAAAGCAGCTGTTGGATTGCACTTCTCAAAGCACGCAAGTGCATTTTGGCAGGGGACTATAAACAGTTGCCACCCACGATCAAGTCCCAGAAGTAAGCTAAGAAAGAAACCAGTGATTTTAATGCATCTTTTTGTTATATTCAATATATGTGCAATATCACGTTAATACAGAAAAGAGTTTGCTTTGAGATGCAGTTTTTATTACCATTAAGGCTTCATAGGAATATTTATCAAATGAGAAAAGAAAGACTCATCATATCATATGAGAAAAGAAACATATTAAACACCAGTACTGTTTTTTGTCACTTTTACACAGTGCTGCAGATAAAGGTCTCTCTGTAAGTCTAATGGAGCGACTTATTCAAAAGTATGGAGACTCAGTAGTCCGAATGCTGACCACTCAGTACCGTATGAACAGTGCCATCATGCAGTGGGCCTCAGACCAAATGTACCAGGGCAGGCTAACTGCACATCCTTCAGTGGAGAAGCATTTGTTAAGGTATGCACTATTGTATTAAGTCAGGTATGTTGCTATAGTATTACTGGAGTAGCAAACATTATTATTGTTTTAAACTGGGTGTAGTCTTTGTTAGTGTGTTCAGTTGTTTATTAAAATATATTTTAAATCAGAGACTTGGTAGGTGTTGCTGATCTTGAAGAGACCAGCATGCCTCTGCTCCTCATTGACACAGCTGGCTGTGGTCTGAATGAAATGGAGGACACAGATGAGCAGTCTAAAGGCAATCAAGGTAAGGATCGACTTTTTGTATTCTTCTTTAATTTTCAGTATCATGATTGACCTGGAAAACCTGGACTTGTGGACTTTTCTTGAATGAGCTAAAACCACGAGCTATACACGTATAAAACTAATTTCTGCAATGTTATGTAAATTATTGGACTGTTGCTCATGTTTTATTTTCTTTGCACTCTCTCTCTTAAGTCCTGTCCTGTCTTGTGGTGGTCTGTTTTTTGTTCTTTGTGTTGCACTATACCATGTTGTTTCATTTCCCTGTGTACTGTGCATTTGGTTGAAATGACAAACATCTACTTGACTTGACTTGTCTTGATAACACCCACAGGTGAAGTTGACATAGTGGCACTTCATATAAAAGCCTTGACTGAGGCTGGAGTACAGGCCAGTGACATTGCAGTTATTGCACCTTACAACCTACAGGTAGTTGAAACATGTTTACACTTTTCTTTTGAAGGGAAGATGCAAATGTTCTGTATTATGTTATGTTATACACTGACAGGCAACTCTATTAGGTACACCCATCGCGTGTTATCAGCCCCACTTATATCGATGCACTTTGTACTTTACAGTTACTGATTGTAGTCCATCTGCTTCTGTGTGTCACTTGTTAGTACAATCACAACATTGACATTTGTCAGCAATTACAAGACATTACTTGAGTGGTGGACTGTTCTCAGCACAGAAGTGACTGACATATAGCGGGGTGTGTGCGCGCGCACGTGCGTGGACTACAGTCTGAAATGGGTGTAGAAAAAATGTGCATGTACCTAATGAAGTAGCTCATGAGTGTATATTTGTTATGTATTATTCTAAATTTGACAACAACATGAATTCACTCAATACTGTTCATGTTTTAGGTGGATCTTTTGAGACAGAAGCTCTCCAATAAGTACTCTGAGCTGGAGATAAAGTCTGTGGATGGTTTTCAGGGCAGAGAAAAGGAGGCAGTGGTGCTGTCCCTGGTTAGATCAAACAGAAAAGGTGATGACATTTGTGCGCCCAACAAATAATTATTATGACATAAGTGCCCGAATGATGATTTTAATTGATTTTGTCATTTTCCTCCAGGTGAGGTTGGATTCCTCGCAGAGGACAGGAGGATCAATGTGGCAGTAACGCGTGCCAGGCGTCAGCTCATGGTGGTATGTGATTCTCAAACTGTCAGAAACCATGATTTTCTCAGATCTCTGGTTGACTACATGTCTGAACACGGGGAGGTCCGTACTGCCTTTGAGTACCTGGAGGACTTGGTTCCTGAAAACTACAGCCGTGGCTCTAAAGATGAGCAGGCTCCCGGTAAAGCGTCTTCTTCGACCAAACCAAAGGCAAGGAATCATCAAGGCAAAAGGGAAGAGTCCAAGCACAAGAAAGAATTTGAGAACAAAGGGAAAGGAGAGGGTCAGTCCAAAGCCCCTGCTGACTTTAAACACAGTAATCACACAACATCAAACTATGCTAAATCTAAAGCACATGATCCTACGGAGACTCAGATTATTAAAGATGAGATAAGGCAACAGTTGTTCGTTTTTCTGGGAGACAAGAACCAGATGGAGCTTCAATTTCCTTCCTCTCTGAGCTCTCATGAACGTCTGCTGGTCCACCAGCTCTCAGAAGAGCTGGGATTGAAGCACGTGAGCCAAGGAGAGGGGAAACAGCGCCGTATTGCAGTTTCCAAATTAGATCCTGGGCCTGAAGAGCCAGTATGGGAGCCAGCAGAAAAAACATCTGAAGAGCCAGTAGGAAAACCAGCTGAGGAAATGGAGTCCGCAAAGCCAGAAATCCAAATTCCAGGGAAACCAATAGAAAAAGAACCCAATCGGGAACCACAAAAACCTGCTCTTGATTTGAAAAGCTTGCATTTGGAGCGTATTCGCCGGGAGCAGGGAAAGCGGGAGGAGAAGAGCAAAAAACTAGAGACAGATTTGAAAGGCAGCAAAGATCAGGGCACAAAGAAGAACAAAGGTGCAGCTAAAGGTTTGTAGTATTATGCCTTAGTCATCTTTCCTGAGTGCTGGAATCACTCAATATGATAAGAACCCTGTTGTTTTTTAATGTTGCTGTTATGATTTTTTCATAGGGAAGGGGAAAATGAAGGCAGGGGCTGTGGACATAGCTGCAGCTGCTACAGCTGATGATGATTTTGATGCGCTCATTGACGCTGTGGTGAAAGCAGACAGTGTGTGTGGCTTTTTGAAGTGTAAAGCCAGCGTGCTCACACTGGGACAGCTGTGTGTGTTCTGTAATAGACAGTACTGTCTGTGTCATCACATACCCGAGGTACACATGCTTCACAATTACAACATTGACGTCTTAACCTTTACATCAAAAGAATACTTTATGCTACAGAGCATATTAAAAACTACTAAAGGCCAGTGATTTCATGACTGGTGTTGACTAGTGTTCATGATGTGTTAGCCATGTTAGAGCTTGAGTCCATATAACAAGTAATGTACTCTCTTGTAGGTCCATGGATGTGGAGACAAAGCAAAGGCCCAGGCACGCATGAGAATAAGCAAAGAGGGAGTGTTGTATGCCGGTAGCGGTCAGAAGGACAAGTCCATGGATCCAAATAAAAAGGCCTACCTGCATCGAAAACTAGACTCAAAACTCAAAGACATGGCATCCCAAAGAAAAACCAAATCAAAGGATAAAGAGCAATGAATATAGCTTTGTTGTATAAAACTATTTATTTGCTTTGATTGGAAATAATAAATGGATGGTGTGATGTATGAGTAGCATACTGTTACATTTCAGTTCACATATTTAAGTACTGGAAATCATTCACAAGTGTTTAATTTGGGGTTTTTTTCATAATATAATCCTGTCTAATCAGTGCTGAGATGAATACACATAGTAGGTGAACATTTTGAGTGGAAAAGAACGAAGAGTTTGAGTAAATTTAGAAGTGTTTGTGGTACTCAAGTAGAGAAAACGGTTAATCGGGGCTCCAGATGGCGACTAAAATGGTCGATACGCGACTACATTTTTTATTTTGCTACTAGTTTTTTTTCAGTCACCAATGGCGATCGTCTCTCAAAACCAAGAGAGATGAAAATAAAAGTACATGAAAAGTGAAATCTCTAAATGCGCAAATACGCTCAACCCGTCTGCCGTTCCCACTGCACTGCCACAGGGAATTTGGACTCTTTTTAATGAGTCGGATCATTTGGAACAGATCACTGGTGGCCCTAAGAGTCAAAATACCCACATTTCAGAAAACACGCACACATTTAAGAAAACCCGCACACATTTCAGAAAACACATTTCAGCAAACGGAAAGGGTAGGACCAAATTGTTTGTGATTGGACAGTGCCTATGTCACTCACGACAGTCTTCCTGTTGTAAGTTTGTTTTTGAAAGAATGGATGAGGACAATGAAATACGGATCATACGGGAATATATTTTCAAAGAGGCCATTAATACAACGTTATTATCAGGGGTTGTCATAATCCTTTTTCTCTACTCAAGTGAGTACCAGGGTTATGTGTCTCTGGAGCTGGGGGGAGCCGGGGGTTGGTCTCCTACCGGGGCGGGCTGGGGCTCGCAGTATAAAGTAACTCGAATTTGCGTACCACTTATGTCAAACCCTGGTTATTATTCATTTAACTTACTGCCCTCGTCTCATGACATTCAAGTGTCCTTAAGCACCCTGAAAACACGCCTGAGATAATTAGGACTGACAAGACTGGCCGGATTCTCCTCACAAAGTGACACCAGGAGGGCTAGCAGAAACGCTAACAACCCCTTTGCTCGGCTCACTCGGCCGTTTTTGAACAGATTCACGTATTTCTTCCTGTATTCTTAAACGTGTCACAATACTAGTATGCGTCTAAACCAAATTAAACAAGACAAACACAGAAAATGTGCTTTCAAACCACATTAGAATACAGGAAGAAATGCGTGAATCTGTTCAAAAACGGCCGAGTGAGCCGAGCAAAGGAGTTGTTTGCATTTCTGCTAACTTAGCCCTCCTGGTGTCACTTTGTGAGGAGAATCCGCACTAAATGTGTTTTGAAAGCCCATTTTCTGAAATGTGGGTGTGTTTTGACTCTCAGGGCCACCGTAAGATCCGGCTCCTTTGGCACCCAAATCAGGATAGACGCAGCATTCCCAGTTCACACGATCCGTCAACGCGTCCGACATACTGCGAGTGGCGAAATCATCAACTAATACAGGTAGACATGAGTTTCTGATGAAAACACGATGCTGGTTCATCATCTGTTACCAAACTAGCACGGCACACATCTCAGGACAGCTTTCTCAAAGTGTATCAAATGACAAACCCTGGTAAGGCTGAACAGTTGGTTATTATATTTATATTATATTTGGCCATTATAAAATCCCCTATAATAATACTTATGTTTAGCCAAAACGTTGTTTGGAGGCTGTCTTGAACACGGGGATGCATAGCTTTGCTAACTTATAAACTTATATAAACTAAGGTGGGTTCCCTTAGCAAACCTCCAGAGTTTGAGAAAAGTTAACTAAAATAGCTAACAACAATCTTAAGAGTTAGTGCCTACGTTTAACCAAAGTGTGCTTGGACACAGCTCTGTGAACAGCCAGCCTCTTTTGCAATGCCCTTTTGTGTCTTGCTCTCCTTGTGCAAGGTGCCAATGGTCGTCTTTTGGACAATTGTCAAATCGGCAGTCTTCCCCATGATTGTGTAGCCTACAGAACTAGACTACAAGACCATTTAAAGGCATAAATGGTGTGGCACCAGGTGTCTTCATTACTGAACCTTTTCACAAAATTCTAATTTTCTGAGATACTAAATTTTCATTAGTTGTCAGTTATAATCATCAAAATTAAAAAAAATTAACACTTAAAATTGAAAATGGAATTGTGAATTAAATCAACTTTTTGAAGATATTCTAATTTTATGACCAGCACCTGTATATCACAGTTGACAGAGATGATGTCAGCCAAATTTATTTGGCGCCCAAATATTTTGTGATTAGGAGCCAATGGCTCCTAAAGTTGTTATTTTGTCTGGAGCCCTGCAGTTAATACAATTTAATTATTTGTAATATTGCTCAGTTGTATGTTCACTCAAAAAAGGTTCATAAAGGGTAATTTGAGCAATGCTGAAGAGGAACCACTTTCAGTTTTCTGCAGAACCAGATTTGAAAGAGATTTGAGTGTGGAGAACCTTTTAAAGGCAGAGATTAGGCTGAACTCAGAAAATGATTGATCCTTAAGAAAACTGTTTATGCTACGACTGCTATATAAACAAGGTGCTGTGGGCAAAAGTGGATTTCAATAATAATGCATTGCATTATTGTGGCCTACAGGAGAAGTGTTTACTCAGTCTGTTAAACTTGTAAAAATACACTAAATGGACAAAAGTATTGGGAGACACCTGTTTTTCACGGTTTAGGCTATGCCCTTATTTCCAGTGAAGGGCAATCTTAATGCTTCAGCAGACCAGGACATTTTAGATGACACAATGCTTCCAACTTTGTGGATGTTTGGGGAAGAACCTTTTCTATTCCAGCATGACTGTGTACCAGTGCAGACATGCTTGCATGAGTTCAGTGTGGAAGAACTTGACTGGCCCACACAGAGCCCTGACCTCAACCCCATCCAACACCTTTGGGATGAACTAGAACGGAGATTGTGAGCCAGGTCTTCTCGTCCCAACATTAGTGTCTGACCTAATAAATGCTCTATAGAATGAATGGGCACAAATTTCAACAGAAACTCCAAAATTTTGGTGAAAGCTTTCCAAAAAGAGTGGAAGCTGTTATAGCTGCAAAGGGAGCAAACTCCATACTAAGGTCTATGTATTTGAATGCAAAGTCGTTAAAGTTCCTAGTGGTGTGCAGCAAGTGTACTAAACAGTTTCTGCCACTCTCCATGCTGCCTTCTTAGTGCCCTCGCTTCAGGGATACACATGAATTCCTTGTTCTGTGGGAGGGCCTTTAGAGAAAGAGCACACAGCAGACAAATCACCTCAACCCCGTTATCCTGCGCCAGCTGGAAGCCATCACCAGGATATCCCCGAGTCCGGTAACACTCACTAACCCACTTTCCTCTTAGGAGGGCTGAACTGGGGAAATGTAGTTTAGGGCTGTACAACATATGGGGAACTTTTTTTTTTTTAAATGTAGTGAAACCACCAATTTGGAGTCATTGCTTGTAGTCAACGGCCTTCACAGGAGCAAATTAAACAGCTAGAGGGGCAGGACAAGTTTCTCATGTTATAATAGATGTTCCAAGTCACAGTTTCTCTTGGTTTACAAGTTAAGTACTAGGGTTGTCATGGAAAAAATATTATTAGAATATTATTAGCCATCAAGGAACCTCAAGGAGGAAACAGTGTTGAAAACACATCCTGCCGGAGGATATTAAAAAGCGGGGCTGAGAAAACCCGGCCTAATGTTTCAGGAAGCTCAAAGCAAACATCGGAGTGCATTCCAGTAGCTGGCATTTAGGAGAGGATGCTAAAACATCCGAAACACCACTTCAGCCTTTACTGTTTTATATTAGCTGCTCCACAAACACCAAGAGGAGTTTCCATGGTCCAGGCCCTCAGATTTGTGCTCGTTCTAATGATTGTCTAACCCAGACATATCACACACTCGCTTTAAGCGTTCATTAAGAATGTGTAGATTTGGGCTCGGTAAGTGGAAAGACTTCTTTTTGCTCATAAAAGAGTTTACATTTCCTCTGGGAGGAAATCGATCCCAGCGGTGGCTTGAATCAGCCCTGTCTGACGAGCCTGCTGGGACCTGAGGGGTTCTGAAACATCTGCACAGGCTGCCGATGGGACCTGGAGACTCAAACAAAAGCTGTGATAAATTTTCCCACTGAATGTTCACTCTCCCTGAGCTTTTCACCGAACAGATTTGAGAGGTACTTAAAAATAGTTTTAAGACAGTAAAATATACATCTAATGTATATATAGATGTTATAGTGATCTATAGTGGTGTATCCAGCAGAAATTGATCACTATAAGCAGAAAGATTGACACATTTGTTTTCCATTTTCTTCACTTTTCATGTAGATTGCCCATATTGCCATCTGACTGGTCTGTAATGTAAAAGGTCATGCAGAAAAAGACCCAAAATGGACACTGAAAGCAGACTGCCTGATTACTAGAAGTGAATTATTTAAGCCGTATTTGGACAGAAATTATTCACTCCCTTGTTGATTCAATAAGTGGCTGATCACAGTAACCAGTTTTCCACTGTATTTCAATAAGATGAGCAATCATGTAAAACTAACTAGGCCAATTCTAAATCAAAGCCAAAAAGGACCACAGTCTGATCCAAGTTCACCTCAGAATTATGTACGGTGACTGATCATGATCAACACGAACAGCCCCATTCAAACACTATAACAAACATATAAAAATAATAATGTATAATAAAATGATACTCCACGTTTGCCTCTCAAAATGTTTCAGTTTTCAGAGCGAGTTTTAAAGAAACAACAAAAGTTCTGGCCAGTGCTGTCAAGCCTTTAGAGAGCCACAGAGAATGTTTACATGATGCTTGCAAACAGCTTTAAAGGGCTGCAGTGAGTAAAATGTGTTTATTTTATCTTTTCCTAACTGTCTATATTCTGTAAGTATCAATAACAGGGAAGCAAGATAGCTAAAGGGACACTTTACAAGTGGGATACAAATGGGGGAGGGGAAGAAAGAAAAAAAAAAAAAAGCTCCCCTGTGAACATCTCATGACGAAATTACATCGGCATAAAATCTCACTCATTCTTAATTTCGAAAGTTCTGTTTATTATAATTTAGAAACAAAAAAATATATAAATTCTTTTTTTATTCTTCACTCATACAATTTTGGAGACACACGGGAATCCAGAGATTCAGACGGGACTCTGTGCCTGATTTGGTTTTATGCTAAATTGTGCATCCTGCACCTGATGTCCACTGCAACCTCAGGTGCGTGTAATTGACAAATCAGTAATCTAAGCCAGAAGACCAGAACAGCTGCTAAGTGGCATTTAGTGATGCTTTATGCATGACCAACGTTGACACGATCCATCAAAATTCAAGTTGGGAAAACACAAGTGTGAAACCGCACTCCTCAAATTATATGGACAAAACTATTGGGACACACTCGTTTTTCAGGGTTTGGGCTGGGCCTCTTACTTCCAGTAAAAGTCAATCTTAATGCTTCAGCACACCAAGACATTTTGGACAATGCCATCCTTCCAACTTTTTTCCAGCATGACTGTGTCCCAGAGCACAAAGAAACTCCATAAAGACATGGCTGGAGGAGTTCAGTGTGGAAGAACTTGACTGGCCCACACAGAGCCCTGACCTCAACCCCA
>JBBPCY010000019.1:3411363-3430971 GCA_037974405.1 Brachyalestes nurse | reverse complement strand
AGTTTCATTTTTAAATTTTGTTCAAAATATTGTGATACATATCGTATCGTGAACCCAGTATCGAGATACGTACCGTATCGTGACCTGGGCATATTGTTACACCCCTACTAGGGTGTCATAGTTTCTATCACTCATCATGTTTCTTCTATAACATTTTGTTGCTTTATTTATAATATACACTCACAAATTCTGTATTAACATACTAATCAAAGTTTCACTTTTTGTGAGGGTCTCTGCATGCTCCACTTTTAACATTTGCTTGTATGTTGTTTTTTTGTTTTTCCAATGTCCCTACAGGCCAAAGCAATGCAGTAGCATAACCTTATTGGTTACTCTGCAGGTGAAAATTAGAGCCTCCCAACTGTTTTTGGGGGTTTGCTGATTTTTGGTTGATTGAATTTATCTACAGTGAAAAACGGTGAAAAAAGAAATCGAGATCCATTTTGAATAAATTGATATAATCTGTTATAGCAGTTGGATTTGTATTTTACTGTTTTATTGAGAGGACATTTCAGAGAACTAACTCACAAATAATGTTCTAAAAGTAACCCCACTGGATGCTTTCTCATAACATTCAGAGCCAAAGTTCGAAGAATGTGAAATGACATTACAGTTACGGCAATTTAACGCAACGTTTTGCAGAATGTTCATCTGACATATGGAAAATGTCCTGAGAACTTCCAAATTCCAAATAAATGTTCCAAATGGTCAAATTGTCTTTACAAATGAAACTGAAGCAACACTGTGAAAATTAAGAAAACAAGACACATAGCTGGGAACTTTACTGCTACTGTTTTACGATGTGTTTGTAATACCATGAATCACACTGAGCAATAGACCACCTCAGTATGTATTGTTTTTTAATATGTCCTGGAGGAGTGTTATTGATACTTTGAGAGGGCAAATCCTTAGCAAATATTGTCCATCCATGTGAATCCCTGGGGAAAAATAAGGAAACATCTTTTCTGTAAACTTGTCTTTGAAAGTGTAGATGGTGCTCCGGTCTGCAGCGTTTAAAAACATAACTTTCCCCTTCTCATAGTCCAGTTCCACAGTGATCCTCTGTGGCTTCTTTTTCAGTGTCAGACGAGTGCGAGGAGAAGTCTGAGCCCAGTATGTTTCCCCATTGTTTAGTCCAATGACCCAAAACCCTTCAGAAGGATTGAGAAAGACATTTGTCTTCCTTTTGATGGACTGCCGTGCGACTCCAATATACCACTCCCTGTTTTTCCCCACATCCACGTCCCAGCTGTGCTTTCCTGATGTGAAGCCAGTTGAACCAAGCACTGCCATGCGGCTGGTGCAGCGTTCAGGGTTGTCTGGAAGGTACTGCCTCTTCCCATAACACACACTTGAGACTTCATCATTGAGGATCATATTAGGATGGGCTGTGTTAGGATCAAGAATAACAGGACCTGGAAAATGTGAAAGAAGAGAGCTTGTTTTACTCAGCAGTATCATGGATCTTATGTTTTAATACTTGTTGAGTAATCAGGATTCAGATTATCTTTGTTGTAGGAACCAAATAGTGAATTACATTCACTTAAAGACTTATCTAAAGACTTACCGCTCAATTTAGGAGGTAAAGACTCCAAACGTTTTCCCACAATTTATCTCATTCACTTTATTAGCTACTCCTAGAGGTTGGTTCAGCAAACAGGTGATAATACCACTGGCCCCATGCACTAGACTGTGATTTGGGCCGGCCTGCCACACCTCACCAATAAAAGTTCTTGGGCAAGACTTGTAATGCTCTCTCTGTGGGTCCAGTCTGCTTGTTGACCACGTAATGTTTTGTGGTACTTTGTCTGTTCCAGATTTTAAACAGCGTTTTTTTCCAGATCCAAGCAGGGAATTGTAACAGACTGCAGTATTTTTTGTGTTAGCTGTGCTGTTGAAATCTACATTTATGTTGACGCGATCCCTCGCCCCTTTGAGGAGTCACCTCTTTATTTGAGCAAATAGTGAAATGGTCCATAACATGACCTCAGAAATTCTCAATGAGGAGAAATGAGATAGACTCAGTGCTGAGATTACCATGTGTGCATACTTACAGTGCTTCACTATTTGTTCCATCCTCTTCCACACCCCATACTTCAATGACCCCAGGTACTCCACTGTGTTTATGAGAGTGTCTTTTGGGTATTCTGTCTCCTGTATTGGGTATTGAGCCCTATAGTACATTTGTAGTCTGATATTAGAACATCTTGCATTTGCTGTTTCAATTGCACAAAACAAGTAATGCCAGAAATATACCTGGCACACACGACATTGCACAGGCCTAACAGCCTGTGTTTGTATGTTTTTGTGGCATTTAAAACACTTCATTCTCAAGGGCATAGTCTCATGTTTCCAACAGACAAGCTAAATGTGTGGATATCTAAATGTGCGTAGAGGTTATCTTGGATTCTTTTGAAATGATGTGCCATGTATATATACTTGAAGCTGCTACAGCCACCAAAATACAGCTCGGTCAGTGTGTTCCAGCTAGGAACCCAGAGATCAAAGCGTTTCCTGAGCTCAAACCATTTGCATATTCATGTATGTTTTTGGCCTAACAAAGCAATGACATCATGTGGTATGAATTATTATATACTAAAATCTCAACATCTGATTTGCTTTAATAAAAAATGACTTTTCAGTGGGAGATGTTAAACAATAAAACAGCGCAGACATACCTCCTTATTGCATCTTTACAGTCCTTTGGAAAAAGAAAAATATTTGTTAGTAAGTTGTCAATCTATGCATAATGCAATACCTGTGTTTAAAACAAATTAATTATACAAACCTTTAAAAATGATATATCATCTGTTTTCATAGTGAGTTCGATGTTGGCTATAATCTCAGTGAGTTCTTCAGACGTTTGAGTAATGTCCTCCAACTTATCCCAGACCATCTGAGCCTTCCTGGCCGCCTCCTCTTTCAGCACCGTCAGCCGGGCGGCCTCCTCGTCCCTCAGAAACCTGTAGAGCTTCTCAAATTCTTCTTTTATTTGAGCTTCGGTTTGAGCAGCTTGAGTCTTGAAACGAGTGAAAAAAGAAATGTCTCAGAAGAAAGCAACGGAGGAGCTAGCTTTATTTATGCTAAGGGTATGATAAGCTAGTGGAGACCAGCTATCATTTATTATTTAACCTTTTCAGGATTTGATATGTTTTATTCACAGCAGTTTACCTCAATGTATTCTCCCAGTTCTTCCAAACTATCCTTCAGCTGTTTAATGCAGTTCAGGTGTTTTTTCAACGCTTCATACTTTATAGAAAGCTCCTTCTGTTGAGGGCAGACAAGGTGAGAATGTAGTAAGAAAACCAAGAAAGGACATGGCACAGACATTTGAACTGATTCAGAGCGTTTCCGTTTGTCTAAGATTAATGTGGGCAGGTAATAGAGTAATATAATAGGTAATAATCTTTGTAATAGATCAAGTATGAGAGAGTCTAGGTATCTGGATTTTGCCTTTTGCATATGGGGTCTCCTTACCTTTCTGTCAGTTGCTGCTTCTTCTATAGGACAGCACTTGTGGTCTTTGTGGTCCCTTGAGGAGTGGCAAACAAGGCAGATTGGCCTTCCATCCTTATGGCAGAAAAGCTTCAGCTCCTCGTTGTGGATGGCGCAAAGATCACCTGATTTCAAGCTCTGATCGGCCTGATTTTTGAAATTATCCGAGGCTATCTTTAGAGCCAGGTTGATTGGAGGTCTTCTTGTGCACTCTGTGTGGCGACACAGTGGGCACTGCCGTGATTCTTTCCGTTCCCAGTAAGACTGAATACAGACTTTGCAAAAATTATGCTGACAAGTCAGCTTAACAGGGAATCTGAAAACCTCACAGCACACAGGACATAGCAGATCGTCCTCAGAAAATGGGCATTCTGTTGCCATTTGTTTATGCCAGGAACGATTAAGATCAGCCCAGAAAATTAAATGTTGCGCTGTCCTTTGAGTCAAAGCAGCTTCTGGTGAACACAAGACTTCTCACTTACAGTCAAGTACCGGTTTAACTGGATCTGCATTTCTTCCTGTTGTGCCTTAAAAATATGTTGACCTTCCACTTTGATTTTCTATGGGTAATTCAATGCACAGTGTAATTATAGGTATTTTCCTTTAAGGAAAAGACAGCCTTTGATGTAAGAGTCATTAAATGTAGCAAAGGTTGTTTTTTATTTCATTTTTACTATAAAAAACCTGGATATGTATTTAGAACAATTCTCAAACATTCAGTCTATGTTTAGTTACATAATCAGAGCTTTAATCTGAAGCACAAGCATGCTTATATTGTAAAGAACATATGTAAAGAGGTAGTTATAGACTGTGAGTTGCCAGAATGTGAGATAGCTACATTGGGCAACATTCAATCCGTTAGTAAAACTGGACAGTTACAATAACTTTGAAAACAAAAGGTATAAATCATGAACAGATGAGTCAAGACGGCTATGTAAGAAAAGATAGAAACAGAAGAGCAGCATTATCTCACATTGCTCCCTTATAGTTATAAGAATTCATTTTACATCTTAAGAGTTGACATGCTCAGCATGAGTGGATGGGATGGTAAAAATTCCTTTTATAAGATATTTCAAAGCTGAAATGGTGTAATAAGCATGTAATGTGCTTCCAAATTATAAAGTGTAAATAGGTCTCAGTGCTGTCCTTTAAATGGAATATCTATTATGAACAGCAGGGTCATGTAGGTCAAAAGCAAGCATGCGGTAGTCTGGTGGTTCTCAGTCTCAGGGTGCCTGTAACTCTAAGCACTATAGAGTTTTGTGTTGTAACATTTAGGGCCCTTACAAGGGCCCCATGGCACTTGGGGTTAGAACCAATACAGCAAACATCCAGTACAACTCACAAGGTTGGAGTCAAGTGAAATAATGTCATCTATCTGAGTAAAACATTTCAATAATTTTAAATGTATCTGAATGAGTGATATATAATCATAGCTATATTCTAGAATACAGATTGGAGTTTGAAGTAAAAGTATTCACATAAAAAGAAATAAATGGGAAAAAACCCACATTTGGGTCATTTTTAGAGCACTCCCAAAATTACAATACTACAGTCCTGCAGTCTTGCAACAATGCAATGAGGCCAAAAAATAAAAGGAAGTAATAAAAATAAAAAACAAACCGTTCTGATCTTGAGCTGGTTTTAAAAATGCTTTGGTAGTTTGAGAGTTTTTGACCTTTCAGCAGCACATTTATGTTTTGTTGTGGAAAATAATGACCTGTGATATCAACTGAGATAATTTGTGTCAGTTTCATAAAAAATCAGTCCAATATTGTATAATTATGTCTTAAATTTGTTATAGAACTCAACAACTCAAATTACATCAATATTTGACTACATTTTATTAATGTCCTTAAAAGACCACTGTAGCAACAACTCCTCTTGTGTTAGCTAACAAATAAAGATGGTGGTAACAGGTAACTGCTGTTACCATCATTGTTAGAGTTGAAAAGCCCCCAAAACTGTCTGTATTCTGATATTGTTTATAAAGAACATTTCTGTATTACAAAGTATATACACGGATGTATCCTCAAATGATCATGAGCATTAAAACAGGTAGGATTCAAGAGTCTGTAAGTCTGTAAGCCTGCAAACTAGTTGCAGTTTGACAGGCAACTTGTTTTTATTTAATATTCAGCTGCCAAATAATGGCATGGCCTAAAGATCCAAATTCTGCCTGAATCAAAATCCATGAAAACATGATCCGTAACACAAAGTCAGTGATGACTGAGGCCACAAAATGGTACGTGTAGAGACCACTACTTTGTCTCACTCCCTGTTTCTTACATGGTCTTTGGGGCAATTGTTATCCAACTCACTGCCTCAGCCAGTGTGGAAAACAGGTTTCAAGCCAGTGGTAGTCGTGTCTCTTCAAAGTCTGTCCATGCCGCTTTTTACACCTGTAGCAGACCATTGAAGCTTTCCATTACGGTTATTTCTCTTGATGAGATGATGTGTTCAGTCTTGATATTCATTCTAGATCACATGAACTGGGCAGATTTGAACACATTCCATTTTCTGTATCTGTCTCTCCTGGTAGAGAGGACTACAGAGGAGCCACCTCGACAGGTCACGTCATCCATGACTTTGTAGCCGCTGAACATCATACAAAACCTGGCTTCACAGAAGCACGACGACATTTAGGACAGCCTTGTGTTCCGTTTGTCTGCAGGCACCTGTTTAAATAGAAATCGGTAAATAATCTGTAAAACAGCAGCATATGAATAAAAAAATGGATTCAGCTGTCACATGTGTTGCCTGCACAATTGTCTTTCATGCCTTTTAATAGAGACTAAACAAAAGTGCTACAGGGCCACTTACTTGAGGTGGAAGATGTGGGAGCAAGGCAAGGCCTGCAGCTGCTGGTTCTTCTCCCCAATGGACTCTCCACACATGCCGCAGTAGAGCTCCAGTTCTTCCACACACTGCAGGAACTTCACCACCTGCTCCCTCAGCTCCTCCTGCTGCTCCTTGCTGCGGTAGATGCTCTCCATCAGGCAGTGAACCTTCAGGGAACACAGCTGTGGAAGAACACACAACTAACATTGTGTGGAAATGGGCTATGGTGCAAAGCAATACATAGTGGGGGGGGGTCACATTTATCTCGTTCATGTGAAATGTATGAAAAGTGAAAAGACTGGAAGAAGTCACTACACACCTTGTTTCCTATTCCCTCTGCTTGTTCAAATGCTCGCTGAAAAGAGTCCATGGCCTGAAAGGAAGTTATTATGATTGATCAGATAATATATTTGATAAACTGGGTGTAATTTTAGTTGTTAAAAGTAAAAAACAGAGCAACACAGTTTATCTCAGGGCTTTTCCTTATAGTCATATAAAAAAAGGGCAATTATTAGGGCAAATTTCTCAAACCTTCTCATGCTCCTTCTGCAGCAGCCAACACTTCCCCACCCCCAAGTAGATGGATGCTTGTCCCAGACGGTTGCCAATCTCTGTCATTATACACATTGAAGACTCATAGCGAGGGAATGCTTTCTAGACAGGTAAGAGAACAGCAATGGAATAATCAGGATTTCAAGTCTCACACACAATGCAGTTATTCTACTGAGGTTCTGGATATCTCTGTTCTCACAAAGGCTTTGAAAGAGCTGACACAGGAGTAATAACAAAACGCACACAAATATAAAATGTGTTGAAGCCCGGAACTTTGTTGATGCTCAGCTGTTTTGCTTCCAGTTAATAATAATTCAAATGCATCTAGAGCTGAAGCTGACTTACATCGGCATCATTTCGGCATCGATGAATATCTGCGAAATTCAGGAGACACATGGCCTGCAGAGGACGATCTCCATGCTGCAGGGCAATCTTCATGGATTCCTGTGAGTGAATGCATTCTACATTTAATGGTTTCTCCAAGAGACTTAAAATAATAGTTTGGGGAAAAAAACATGTAATGCCAAATAGACTTGCACAAAAAATGGGAAAAAAGGTAGCATTTTAGCATCTCTCTCATCATTATTAGATCGTAAGCGGTCCTCGTGAGCGGTCCTCCCTCTTGTTAGTTTTATTAGTTGACATAACAGAATTACCAGTTAAAACTAGACAGTCATTTTAGAAGAAAATTGAAAAATATGTATAAGAAGTTCTGAATTCAAGGTGACCACTTAAGGTCACTTAGCTATTTTTCTAACTGTGTGATCTTTGTCTGTTTGGATAAATAACAATGCCATATTCTGTCAGAGACCACATGATCATCTCTTTGACACAACTGCTCATACTGCATGTGACAATTTTGGCATGCAGTTTGCACGCTGTTAACAAGTGACTATAATCTACCCCTGCCTGGTGGCTACATCCAGTTTGTGGCTCCAATGCAGAACTAAAAAAGCTAACAATGAATACATGTTTTTAAAGGTATTAAATTGTCAGCTTTTAGAAGCTCAGTCTCCTTGTCACTTGTATGGAAGCTGAAATGTGATCCCTCCTGTAGTATAGCTAGAAATGAGGAATGCGCCACTCTGTCGTCTGTTCCCAGCAGCAGTGCATTGTGACTCTTCCGCGTTGGAATGATGTCTCTCCATTACAATGCTCTTCTAGTCATTAGAGAGGGGCTGAGGGCTAAGCTCTTCATTATCACTCCTATCGGACGGCACCTCAGCGCTGCAGAGAGCCCTTGGCTGGTGTATTTTTTATCAGCTATAGTAAAGGGGGAGTGGGAGGCTGGTGGGGTTCGGCAGGAGGGGGAGGGAGCTGGCATAAGTCCTACAAACAGCTGCACCTGTCAGTTGTTGGTCTTTGCTCACTCATAGAATAGAGTCTGGGGCCAGGGTTGTGCCAAGGGGACTGATAAATATGATCAGCATATGGCAGCCGGTGGGATTAAGGTGTTAGAACCCATAACTGCTCAGGTGACCACTGATGCAAGCTGTGGTGTGTTTACAGTGTTTGCCAAAGTCAGTATTCAAAGGTTTATGTTACTGGTAGAGATAACTATATTCAGATCGTCTGTACTATTGTCTGAGCCGCTGCTGCTGCTATGTTGTATCACTGCTGTAAAAAGGTTAGCAGATGCTGACAGCACAACTAGGATGACATCACTGTTTTACAGAGGTCAGATATTTTTGGAAGAATCTTACTTTGAGGTTGTGCTTAAGGCTTTAAGTTAATAAGCTATCTTATCAAAAGCAGTCTTCAATACTGTATGCTGTTGGAAGAGCCATTCTAACAGATTCAAACATGCAATGAACTGCAATAAACCTTGACAACAATATGAGTTCCATTAGTTCATTCTTTACCATAGAAAAGGTATTATTTGTCACACAGACAGAGCTTTGAATGGCGGTGTCGCTGTGTAATGTGAGAAGGAAGCAAAGAAGCAATAAAGGTTCCGTTGTGTTAAACGATAGTTGTTAGATTACGTGATTGCAAAAATAACGATAGTGTATATATACCTCGCAGCATTCCATAGCGTCTGGCAGTCGATCCAGCTTTCTATAGGCCACGGACATGTGATACTGACTCATGGCACGGTACTTCAAGCTCCACCCCTTTCCATAGTCATTCACAAGCTCAGCCGCTTTGCATGGAAAAAACAGGGCCTTCTCATAATCCTGAAAGTATACACAAAGTATACATTCATTCCTATTAGTCTAATACTATGTGTTACGATATTTTCTCTTTAAAACATGAGTACATTAGATTATTCTAAGGTGGTAAATGATCTGAATGATTGGAGAACCAACATTTTGACATTATTTGACAACTTTTGACATCCACAAGTTATCAAACTGAAATGGTAAATGAAAATCTCTGTAAAATGAATCGTTAAAATGAAAATTGGAAAAATGAAAAGGTCGATTAAGCAAAAGCAAAAACATGTTCTTATCCCAGTTCTACAGTCTACCTGCAATGCACAGCTTTATCTTTTCCCCTGCAGCTTTATTAGTTCATTGGATTATAATGATCACATTCTTCTTGACCAGAATCAGGTTTGTTACAGCAGGAGGAACACAAAAGCACAGTGTAGATGGACCTCAGAACTAGAGTATGAAATTTATGTACAAGAGTGTTAAAAATGGACCCAGACAGAACATTTTCTATATATTGACCTGCTGGCTCTGACACGAGTGCATTCTCCGCATGCCATTTTGTCACACACATATTACAGCAGTTGATTCTGTGGATACAGGAGATTATAAGCTACAAATCTCCAGTGTCAAGGTGAGTACAAAAGCCTATATCTGGACCGGCCTGTTCTGCCTGGCTTGCCTGCTGATATACTGCATCTTACATGTCGGCAGTTTGTTATGGCCATATAATCTGTAGTGCCTTCACTTTATCTGGTGAATTAGCGCAGCAAAGGGATTTCAGCGTTCCAGGCAGTTGTGTATGACAGACATGTTTAATAAAGCATAATTAATAATACCTGGATGCTAGCAATAGCACCAGTCCGTTACCCTGTATCTCTAATATCTTGTCTAACTTTAAAATCTAGTCTATAATTGACTAACAGGCACTACGAAACACAGTGTACTTAATGTGAGTCTGTAAATGTGCTTAACCCTACCTTAATTTACCCCTGAAAATACACCAAATCCCTTTAATTTGAATTAAGTGGCCGTTCATTTGTGAAACCAACCCCTTCGTTTCACCTTAAAATTACATTTAAGGCATGAGTGTGAAACCCCTTAATCTTAAATTTAAGTATTATTATTTAAAGGGCAAATTTGAAAAAGTAAGGGGGAAATTCAATAGCTTTACCCTTTCATCAGCCTTATTCTGTGCACTTTCTCCCTTAATTTTCCTTCATTTCCTTTATAGGAAAATAAGTTCAAAATGAAGGTCATTTTAAGGGGTAAAATTAAGGCATTGTTGTTTTCATAGTGAGCTTTTTGATGTTTGTTGCATTTGATGTGTAAGCATTGCCGTTTTATGCGATGCACACATTTGCACTGTGAATCACAGTTTTAAAGGGTTTAACTGAATTAAAACAAAGCTGTGGTTTTGTATGTGATGTTGGTCATTTGTTTGAGCAGGGTGCTTTCAGTATTGGTTTTGAAAAATTGTTGTTGTGCTATCTCTATTATGTACCAAATGTAAGTTGACAAAGTTCATGAGGCGTTCTTTTCACATGCGAACCAGAGAAACTGAACAGGAAATACATTTCCACATTCCCGTAAAGAGTCTTATGACTTCTTGAGAACTGTACCTTCAAATGAATGTAGAAGTTGCCCAGGCTGCAGCATACCCTGCACTCCAGCATCTTGTCATCATTGTTGTGTGCATACCGCAGAGCCTTCTCATAACTTTCCAGAGCTTTTTGGAAGACACTAAGGCCCAGGAAGGCATTGCCCATGCTCAGACACACCTGGCCGTTGAGCTGCAGGCTAACTGTGGTGCCCTGCATGTTTAAGCAGGTCTTGCAGTAGGAAATGGTCTTTTGGAAGTCGCAGAGCTTCTCGTTGCTGCGGGCCAGATTCAGGTAGCCTTCCGTTAGGTAGTCTGGATCCTCCATCTCTCGCGCTGTGTCGATCTGAGCTAGGGCGTACTGATAGCGGAGTGTGTGTATTTTGTTAGTGAAGGGGAGGATGACAGAACAACAGTGTATGAATTATTTTGTTGGACTTGTCACACTAAAAGTTCAGGACAGCAGCGCATGTCCAAGTATTTTATGTGCAGTTCTTATGCAAGCTCTATTATTATTTATGCACAGTATCTGTGAGCCAATGTTAACTACTTTCATGCCATACACTTCGGTATCCCTGGAGACTAGACCACATCATCCAAATTCTTGAGCTTACTGTAGTATCACGGAGGAGTCAACGTACTGCTAATCTGTAATAAAATACAAGTTTCTATAAATTCAACCGGGCTTGTATTTATAAAGCTTCTGACGTCCATTTGTTTTTTCCATCCAACCCAAGACCAAGGGGACCAGATCCTACTCTTACCCTAAAGCACTGGGGAAATGTGGGTCCAGGACAAATTTATATTCTATTCGTTTTAAATTACATGTTGTTTTGTGCCCACTTAAAGACAATCCCAGTCATCTACATGATCAAAACTCACAATTTAAAACTAAATGTTAAGGTTGGCATTTGTGCCAAGTGCTTTTGCTAAAATTAAACAATTCTATTCTCTCAGCCAAATATCTTCCTTCAAGCGCATGCTCTTGTACTCATGTATATTGTATAGGTACTTCAGAAAAGCATGAATACAATTTCTCTTGCTCTGTTCATCACCTCCGACTATTCTGTTTACGTTGTTTAAGTTGCTAATGAAGTCCTCACTAAACATAGCAAAGCATGTTTCTGTGTGTGTAAAGGAGCTTTATGTCAACAAGCTGTACTGAGCTGGGGATCATATAGCACAGGGCTCTTTTTACCACTTTCCTCCGGAAGCTACGAATTAAAAATGGCTCTGCGTTTTGCATGTCTCATTTTATTGACATGATTTACTCATTTTATATGAAATATATAAAGTAACTTTTTTATTTTTATAAAGTAACATTTTTATTATATTTAACAAAACATAATAAATAGCTGATACTGACGTTCATATTTTTAAAAACAATTTAATAACTATGTAAAACAGATATAATTCTAGGTACAACATTGTATGAGATTTTTATCTGAATTGCAAATGTACTAATTTATGGAATTATTCACCTATAAAAGTCTTTTGAGTTTTCTGACAATGTTTTGGTTTTAAAAATCCAATTTATAAGTCATACTAATAAACGAACAAACTCTCCAAAACCAAGAATGTCCAGTTGATTTATTCAAAAGAACTAAAATATACCAAGCTTCCTATAGCCATGATAACAATAATGTTCTGCCTGGGGAGAAAAGTGTCAAGATTTTAGTAACTTGCCACCTGATATAAAAACATAGTTTACCTTTAGCATCTCTTTGTATTTCCCCATCTCTGAGTGTGCTGTAATCAGGCAACCTAACGCCCTGAACTTCCCCCCAGGATCGGATGTCTTCTCCAGCACCTTCGTCCAGACATGCAGAGCTTTTCCTGTCTCATTGGACTGGTAAAGCTTCAGCCCTTTCTCGATCTGCTGCTTCGTTTGGTCCTGACCCATCTCTACAACAATGTGCCTCATAAAAATATTCATCCACCTGGCTCTTCGGCCTTCAGGAGAAGCCCACGCATGCAATCCTTTTCCTTGTACTGTTTGGACAATGGAGGGGCAGTTGAGAGACGGACGATCCAAACCAGGCCTCTGCACCCACCAGCCTCTTTAATCCACCGCTATCAGCTTTGGGGTGCAGAGAGAAGGGGAAGAAACTGGATCCACTGCATATGAGAGCCCCAGAGCCAATATCCCTGCTGCTCATCACTATTTGAAAACTTGAGGGAAACACCAGAAATTCATCCGTGCTCCTATCCTGGGTCTTCTCAAAGAGCCACTGCAGCTTTTGGTGATTTTAGCAACATTTGAAGACACTGAAGTCCCAATCCAAGGTGCTGGCAATGATCTCCCAGAATATCTACTCCCTCCACACCCCAGTGGGTGGAATTCTGTGTCCACTGGCCCCCCTCCCTTCCTTCACCTCTTCCCTCCCTCCCTCCCTCTCCAGGACTGGCGCTGCAGCAGATGGCCTTGTCAGTCTGGACCATGTGTCCCTGCTGGAATCCAACTTCAGTCTCTGAAAAGACCCAAGGTCACTAAAGACGCCTGCCTGCCTCTCCCCTCACCTCAAATTCTACCCTTCACCTTCTTCCTTGCACACTTTCATCAAACATTAACACCATGACTTCCAGCAGTACCCAGAATGCCCTAACAAGGGTGTCCAGAGCCTTTTGCGGGAGCTGGGCTCGGCGAGCGAGAGGCTAAAAACAGACAGTTATTTCACAACATCGAAAGAGAGCAAATGTTCCTTACACTGACTGGCAGGTTCCTGTGGGTGGGCCTTGTTAAGGCGCATATGTGCCGCCCCCCTCAGCCCCCTGCTTTGGTGTCAGCAACTGATGCTTAGAATAGTTCACAAAGTATGGTATTTGTCTTGAGTTACAGTATCACTGCTTCTTAAAACACATCAATGGGATCAAATAGTCAAACTCTCAGTTGAAGCTAGTTTTCTCCTTCACCTTCCTTGTGCCTTTTTAGACAGCCTCAAGGATACAAATGGACACTTTTATTGCCTTGCCATTCACAAGATAGGTTACCTTTCCCAAGATAAATCTCTGGAGGTTGTAAGTCACACCTTTGTCATAACACAGCTCCTGGATGGTTGGTGTACAAGACAGTCTTTGCTTTCTTCGCAGGGTCTGCTCTGTGAATACAGGTGTTTTCCTGAACTATATAAAATGCAATTCGTTTCTCTTGCGCCCTTAGAAATACTGAAAATTTGTTTCCTATGTGACTCATGAGGGTGTGAACAGTGCCTGTTCAGACACTGTGACTTACAAGCCAGTTAGGCAGCAGCAGTGTGAATAGCAGTTTTGGGTTTCAGTTACTTACTGTTCTTAATGATGTACGGGTGATTGTTCAAGATGTGATGACATCTGTGTTGACCGTCCTTGTCTGATTGACATCCCTGTGCAACAGGTGAGGCTTCCTACAATATTTAAGTTGTGATTTATATTTCTTATTTATATGCAGCCGGTGGTCTAGTGGTTAGGGTGTTGCCCTCTGTGATCAGAAGGTCATGGGGGTTAATCCCAGGACTGCTAGTGGCACCACTGAGGTATCCTTAAGCAAAGTACCGTCCCCACACACTGTCCCTCACTGGCAGCAGCCCAATGCTTCATATGGTTAATGGGTTAAATTCAGAGAACAAATTTCACACTGTATGCTGTGCTGTGGGGTGTTCACACATGACTATAAGGGGCCACATTTACTTATTATGTGCCATGATAAGGAACCATAGGAAGGCTGGTAGAGTAGCCTTAACCCATACTCAAGGAAAAATATTACTTTGGTGAAATAATGGACCCAGAAGCTTTCTACAGAACAACTTGAGCAGGAGGACAAAAGTATTAGATTAAAAAAATTTAAAAACATTTTATTTACATTTTATATAACCACACCATATTTACATGGACAATGTTTATTGAATCCCATAGGTGAGGGTAGATATCTTGGACTCCTGGCCACAGATGGCTGGGGCAACCTCAACTTTGCATAGCTGAGACATACTTAGTACTGCTGTCATCTGAGAACTTCTAGGTAAAGGTAAATTGAGCAATGGTAAAGTAAAGGGAAGTGCCCCCTTAAAGTCACACGTGAACACACTACAGCAGTGTGAACAATGTGATATACTTCCTCTGTATTTAACCCATACAGCAAGTGAAGCAGTGGGCTGCACCTGGGGAGCAGTGTGTTGAGACGGTACCTTTGTGGTGCCACTAGCTGTCCTGGGATCTGAACCCACAGCCTTCTGATCGCAGGGACATCTCCCTAACCTTCTCTATATCATTCCAATTATTACAGAGAGCCTGCCTCAGGTAAGTTTAATGCAGGGAAATAGTTTTGGAAATCATCTGTCTTGAAGTGTTTTAACACATGGAAATGCTTCCAAGCTCATTAAATGTTGTTTTGTCAACGTCTGGACTACTAATAGTAGCTTTGCTAAACTTAACAACTCATGGTGGATGAGAATCAAGTGCCTCACTATTTGAGTGGGGGTGTGGCCATGTTTGTGCAGTGCAGACATAGCCACACCCCCAGCAAAAGAAATATAGCACAGGAACTCTGGGCGATGCAGGAACAGTGCTTTGTAAGTACTGAAATAAACCTGTTAAATATGTCTAATACTATACTATAGAATGCCATGCTTCTTGCCAAGAAAGTTTATTTAAAAGCTGGAAATTTTTACTAAGACTATGAATCCATGACTTGTTTCTTTCAATGCAGAGCAGTGGCCACCAACAAACTGAAACACAAAAAATGTGAATCTGCATTTTACATTTAATTCCAAATGTTGGCCAAAAGAGTACATCAGAGAATAAAAGCCAGTCTGTGACTTCAAAAGCTTTTGCATGAGTATCAGTTTTATCATCTAAAGTCTTCACTTCCACGAAGGGTCACTGAGGATATGCACGTCACAGAAAACACAGAACACTTCGATACTATGTAGACCTGACATGACAGACGTGACACCCTTCACTTGTTTACTACATCCAGAAGGAAATGCTCATGGGTAAGATAATATAACTCAGAGTAACTACATTTTATTTTAGAATGTTCCACTCATGAACTGTTGAGCTGCAGTGGTTTAAGTTTATAATGACACTGTAGACTGCACAAAAAAACCTTTGGCATATGATTTAATTACTGTCACCTCCATGTAATAGGCATATGTAGTATCTGAAGAAATCAGGGCCCATATTCATCATACTTTTCAGAGTAAGACTGCTGATCTAGAACCAATACTTGAACTATTACATAAGTTATATTGTTGGCTGATTACAGATCAGTGTTCTTACGCCAAAGTGGTTTAATCAATATGGGCTGTCATATCCTAAAATATTTTTTATGCAAGTTAACAAAACTTATTAAGGGTTAAACTGCATTCAAGCCTTACTGTCAGCAGTTCCAGAACCAAAGATGTTACTGTCAATATAGCTATAAGGCTATACTGCTTTCAGTTTGCTCTCTTAGAAATCTGATGCTGTCCAGTCTAAATGCCAGGAAAGCTGATTCAAATTTCACAAGGCTTTCTTTGACACTTTTGTACATACCACAGTCAAACACATTGCATGACCAGATAAAGCTTGTAACACAAAAGCAAAAGAACAAAACCCACTGTCTTGCACTACTGCTTTTTCAAAATACAACCACTATTCATCACTGCAAACTGTAGGCTTCAAGGTCACATGGTCCCCATGGATTATGTCCAATGTGTCCCTGTAAACATTTACATTTAGCATTTAAACTAAAACATCAGGCCAAAACAAACTGCCAGTTTGTGAGAAGGATTTTGATTCCCTTGATTACGGACACCACAGAAGTGGCAGGGTTCAGCTTTAGTGTGTTCGCGTCACCCTTCTTACACTTGTCCCTAAAGACGTAAATGCAGCCATTACAGCTGGCCACCTTCCACAGCGAGGGCACACAGCTCCAAACCTCTGGAAAGCGCAGGCGGGTGAAACTGTCCAGCAGAGGGTTGTAGCACACCAGAGAGTCGCCCTCAGCCACCACAAAGATCAAGTCTTTATGGGCGGTGGCATGCATGCATCCGGCGAAGGGCAGCATGTACGGCTTGGTCTGGCACTTCTGTGTGATCGTGTTAAAGCACTGGATGAGGCGAGATGGTTTGGTGAAGAAGTCCATGTCATTCTCTTCTCCACCTAACAGATATATAGTGCCGCCCAGGTTGACCCCAGCAGCACCCGACACGGCCGTGTCCAGCTGGTTGGTCTCAGTCCACATGTTGTCCCGCACTGTGTAGTAGATGACGGCATTGGAGAGTGTGTCCTGCAGGGTCTTTCCTCCTAACGAGTAGATGGCATCCTCACTGGCCACAGACACCAGCGTGTGATGGAGGCGGTCGCGAGGTAGTGGAGCACACCGCTCCCAGTCCATGGTGTGCATGTTGCACTTCCACATGCGGCGTGGGATGGACCCACCAACCACGTACAGGTCACCCCCGTGCTTACAGGCTGCTGTGATCTGGTGGCAAAGGCTGTTCTGGCCGCTTACGCTGATGGCATCATCCTCGTCACAGTGCAGAGATACAGCCAAGGAGTGTGTGCGTGTGTCCTCCTTGCCTATCAGGTAGATGTGCACATTCTCACCAATCTCCTGGACCAGAGAAGAGAGATAAAAAAAAAGCTAAACAGTCATATTTAACAAGCCCACCATGTAAAAGAAAGGTCTTAATTACTCTTCAGTTTGGCTAATCATTCAGTAGACCCACCTTAAGACCATCTGAGAGCATATCTGAGAACTCCTCGCGCTCAACTTTGTTGTGATTTATCCAAGACCCGATTGCTGCAGTTGGATTTTGAGAGCTTGGAACACCATCTAAGACATTAGCATATTCAATTTTAAGCCATTCAGCAGCAAATAAGTGTAATATTAGTCTACAAACACAACCTTGAAAACATAGGTTAGACATTTTAGATTAAGTATAGATACAATAAATAGCACAATTGTATAATTCCCCATCTTTTTTGCTGTCTATGTTAATATTGGTTTCAGTTTTGAGAATCTACAAATAAGATTTTGATTTAAAAAGGATTAATTAAAAATGTATAGCTGCCAATAGTTTTTTGGTCTGTCTGTAGCCTTGTCCACCTTTGATGATGTCCAAGAGGAGGCGCAAGGGCAGGTTGAGGAACTCCTCAGTCTGGTGCAACTGCACCAGATGAATCTTGGCACAGTGTTTGGCTGCCGTATACAGTTCCTGGTCACTGTGCCTGTCCGCCAGCCACATCACCTGAAAAAGAGAGAGGGCCAAGTCAGTCAGCGACAAGTGTCCACCCCACCCGTACCTGGTGGTTAGGGAGTTGCCCCAGTGATTGGAAGGTCGTGGCACCACAGAGGTTCCCTTGAGCAAGGTACCCACACACTTCTCCCCTGCATTGCTGGCTGCCTGCTGCATCACTTAGGTAAATGTGTTAAATGCAGACAATTCATGCTATTCACGCTGTGTGCTGTGGTGTTACAAATGGACACTTTTTTACTTTTGCTTTTCACCAACCTGCAGGCAGTTCTTGACTTCCACTGTGCGTGAGAGGAAGCGGGAGCACTCCTCGAAGAGGGCCGTCAGCTGGTACATATCTGCCATCTCGTAGGTGTCCTGTAGGTCCTCCACCTGCAGCTTGATAGTGCCGTGGTAGATGTAGTCCACCAGCAGCTGGAAGACAGGCGCGCTCACGTCTTTCAGCTCGATGTGGCGGTCGTGGGACTCTCGCAGGTTGGAGGTGAACATGAACCTGAAAAAGCTACTCTGGGCCGACAGCACTAGGCGGTGCAGCTGGAACTGCTTGCCCTCCACCGTAACGATGACATCCGCAAACAGTCCGTTCTCGAGGCAGAGATCCATGATGCTCTTCACCACGCGGCTCGAGTGGGAGCGGTCGGTGAACGTATAGCCCTGAAAGTAGTTCTCGTCTCCGGACGGGCCTCCCACATTCAGGCCCCCATCGTCCCCGGACTCCATGGCATCTGCCGGGGGAAAGCAGTGTCGGCTCGCTCCTGCAGAGATGTTTTAAAGACTCGTAAAAACACTAACACACGGTCGGGCGTTGAATAGATCGTGTTACCTCCCAAACTTGAAATTCTTAGCTAGCTTCACTGCATCAACACAATTGCCCCTAGGCCGACAGCAAACTAGTTAACACCTCCAGCTGTGTTTTTCTACAAGTCTTCATCAACTTTAATCTGTTTCAGATTTAAGAAGGAACTGTTTAAACCTGCTGTTTAGCCTGCTAGCTGCAGGCACTAACGTTAGCCGTGGGTTTTATTAGAATACTCTATAAATATGCTGCTTTAAGACTACGTAGAAGAGCCAAGTGGTGGCCTATCGAGTGTACAGTGTTCCAGAGTACTTGCAGGGTCTGGGAGTTAGATGAAAAGGTTTAAACTCTCCTGTGGAGGATTTGTTCTGCTGTAGCTGCTGGTGGATGTTGATGTGAGCGCTGGGAAGTGGTTGCACCGTGTTGTGCAGCTCGCTGCTGCCCCTGTGCGGTGGAGGTCTGTCACTGCATCTACAATGAGCAGCTTCAGCTTCCACTCAACATTGATAATACGTGGACTGCATCCGTATACACTATATGGGTAAATATATTGGAACGCCTGACCATTACACCAACAGGGATTTTAACAACCCTGCATTCAAATACATATACTTTAATATAGAGTTGCTCTCCCCTTTGCAGCTATAGCTGTTCTCATTCATTAGACCGATAATTGACGAGTGGATTTTTTTTTCTACTCAGAAGTATTTAACATGGTTGAAATGCCCCTTGCTCTGAAACTGTAATATAATGCTCTGAACCTATTATTGTAGAAGTATGCAAAGTGTACAAAATAGACTTGAGAGCTTTTATTATTTGCATATACAACCATGCCATTTCTGCCATAAAACATGGCGAGGACATATATCTTCATGGATGAATGAATAAATCTGTAAATTTTTACCTTTTTATCCCAAGACCGTTTAGCACCTCTGAGGTACCCTTGAGTAAGGTACC
>JBBPCY010000019.1:3352333-3389054 GCA_037974405.1 Brachyalestes nurse | reverse complement strand
GGCAAATGTCTCCTCAGCTAGTCAAAACATAAACATACTGTCAGCTAATAGCATGAGATCTTAACTGTCCTGATTAACTGCAGAATTTAAGGTATAACATCAGCGCAATTTATCCATCTAACCAGAGCTCTGCCTCTCGCATAGTTGGCTTATTTGGATACAGTGGGAGCTTTTTTGTGGACTCCTGCTGAGTTTTTGGTTTTCGCTCTTTTCTGCAGAATTGTTTCTGTAATTTTTAATAAACGTTGTAATGGTATGGTATGTAGTTTGCGGTTGTTGCTGCTCGGTTACAGGCATGCACAGGCGAATTGATACTAAAAGAGCTATTTTCCTGAGAGACTGGCACTCATACAGCCCCTCTCACACTGCGAGGTCGTACTGTGGTAGCTGTGGTCTAATCTTTAATAAATCTGTCCTTGGCTCTCACGCATACAGGAGCTCTTTCCAGTGACTGATGCTATTTCATGATAATGGTCAGAAGGGGTTCTGACCACAGGGTCACTTATAGGTCAGTAGCAGAGTGCACTGAAAGAAGACAAGTAATTTTGGGACAAATTATATGGGTACTACTTTCCCTCATTGGCTTTTCGGTCTAAAGTCTGAATTCAATTACAGTGGTGAAATTGCTTTGCTGGCTTCATGCTTGGCTGACTGCCTATTACTTCGGTTTGTACACAAATCCTCCTTTAAAACTTCTGGCTTGTTGCTTTTGGCCAAATGAAACATTGCATGTCAGGAAAGCACAAAAAGACATGGTTTTATGTGGTTTTGTTGATGGTTTAATGATGGTTATTCTGAATCTTGTTTTTTTTAAAACTGGAATGGCATGGGAAGTGCCAGGGTACTTGTTTGTTGTTGCAATATTGCAACAAAGCAATGATCCCAAACCCTCCTACTGGAGATACAGCCACTAATTTCACCCTTCTACACTCAATCCTACTGATGAGTCTTCTGAAGAAAATGATTAGGGATTCGAAAGGAGTTAAAATTCGTCTTTTGTTCCTCCAACACTCCTGGACAAGCTGATCAAGGCCTGAAGAATGGAGATCAAGTTGGACTGACTGGCGGTATTTGGGGGCTGCAGTGAAGACCCCAGATCAAAGCGACTGGCATTCCTTTACAAACAAAGCAAACTTCTTCTAAGATATTGCCCAATATTCGAACTCCCTCCTGGCTTTATCTCCAGAAAAAAAACTACTTACAAGACGCCACCACAGATTCCACTTTTAAAGTTACTGTTCCACTCACTTTGTGGGAAACTGCAGCTGCAGTATTTTTTTTTCTTGAGGAAACACTTGTGTCCAAAAAATATGCATATAAAGTCATAGTAAAAGGCATTATGGCAACACAGGTAAAGAGTCCTTCACAACAATATATATATATATATATATATATAGATAGTTAGAGATAGATATAGATATAGATATGCATGTTTTCAAAACATACAACTTATAAAAAACATTAAGAAAATTTATACTGTGAGAATTAATTTAACAACTCATGCTTGAAAAATTCTTTTTCATGAGTCTTCTATTATAGGTTATGAAATGTACATTTTATTTTGTGTCCCTCAGCATTCACTCAAACCTATGATCCTATTATCCTTTGCTTTAAGACCTACACATTCGCATCTGTGAAATGTCTGTAATATTACATACGTCAGTGGCAGGTTCAACAGGGCACTAAATCTCCTGACGTTCAAGAAGAGAGGATGAAAGATAAATTCTCGTTTTCCCCTTTAGTTTCAATCTTATTTGTGATATTGATTAAAGACTTTACTTTTAAATCACAGCTCTTTTAACCGTATTATAAACTGAAAGTAAATTAATAATTAAAAAGTTAAGTACATCACCATAATGTCCTTTATGTTCTCATGCCATTTGAATGGATGTTAGTTTAACATGTTTTGTGTATTTGCTTATTTTGTGCTTTAAAAAAAACCTCAACTCTTTACTGTCAGCCCTTCTTTGGGCTCACACACAGATGACAGAGCTGTTTTCATTTACTCCACTTTCTAACTCCTTACAAGACACAACAGACCCTGAGACACTGAGTCGGACAGTGAATCATAGACGAATTTTGCTTTGTCTGGGTCCAACCCACTCATAGTTACAGCATGATAAGGCATGACTGTATGGCTTGAAACATTTAAGCCACCCGCGTTTGGATTGCATGCTATGGGTGTACTTCCCTCCAGCTTGCAGGTCTAGATAAGCCTGGAAGTAACGTCTGGGGCTCTGAGGAGAAGCTGCGACAACAACTCAGGTCACTCCATTCTTTCATCTCGACAGGTCGAGTCTGATAGCAGCTATCTCATCTACTGCTGCTTCTCTCTTTTTCAATCTGGATGCACTGGAGAGTGACTAACATGGGCAGAGCAGGGCGAGCATGCGGAGAACACACATCAAACTCGATTTATGATCGCCACTTTGATGAGGCACAAAGGAGCACGAGCACTACATCATAATGGAACTTTAGATTATTGCGTTGGAATAGATCGATCTGTATGGGGGGGGCTCATATTTTGGCTTACGTCATCTAATCGTCACACTGACAATCACTTAAGGCTGTAAAGGCCACTTGAACTAATAACATTATAGTCTCAACATCAACACAACAAACACACACACGCAGGAGGAGAAAGAGAAACTTACGAGAACGCTGACAGGCAGAATGGGTGTGGTTATATATATTTGGGACCAGTGGTTAGGGTGTTGGCCCTGCAATCAGGTTGTGGGTTCAAGTTCCAACTGCTAGTGTCATCACTGAGGTACCCTTGAGGAAGGAGTCACACTGCTCCCTGGGTGCCCCTCATTGCCCCTCAACAACTAGGCTACTAATAAAAGTTCTTGTGCACTTATATTTCAAACAGGTCAGCACAATGAGTTAGGAGTCATCATCAGGGGGCAGGAACACAATATAGTCCAGTACAGATCTATATTATGCATAGCTGTAACACAATAATGCCTGTGAGAGTTATAGTAACGCGTTATTTGGATTGTCCACTGTAGACATTTTGGAGCATATAATGTATTGTTACTGAACTATTGCAGTTTTAAGTAAAAACATTCAAGTTTAGGTTGTAATGATTCTGAATTATACTAATAATACTAATTATACTTCAGGTATAATTATAATGGTTTTATTATAATAAATAATAATGGAAGAGTTGAACAGTGGTCCATTTTATAACAAATGATGGAAGGTCATCTGAATCAGAATCAAAAAACTTGCTCATGACCATCAACTGTGCAAACGACATCATCACACACTCCTTTCACAGCATGGAGTGACCAGCTAAAATCCTGAAGACACAGTGAAAAATATTAAGGGCCTACATAATGATCACTGATCACTCCTTTATTTTATCTTGGTCTTCTGCAATCTACATCCAATTAACAATGAAGCTCAGAGATGCCGGAGCCTTTAAACAAATAAATAAATAAACAAACCATAACGTGTCCAAGTTAAGCAACGTTCAGCTCCCACCCAGACGGAAGCACTAGAAGTCCATTCGTGATTAAATATTTTATGATAAAGCTAAATTGGATTAGGCACAAGGGAGAGCTAGTCGACTGAATCTGGCTGTTATTTCTGAGAAAGGGAACAGTTACATTACTGGAGCGAAAGTGATTCTGTCTGTTTGAGCCTTCAACCTGCACAATGCACATCAATGCAATTAACTGGAATACCAACTTCCTGCTTGAATTCACACCGTTAATTAGTCAGCCTCGCTTTTTGAAATAAATGATTGCTATGGTTTATCTGCTATTTGGATGAATAATTCCCATAAAGAATTTCTTTTTTCCCCGGAGCGTCTATCTTCTGGTGTAGGAGGGATGGACTAGCAAAATAATTTGAAGTAAAGCAAGCTTCTAATGAGCTCCACAGTGCCGCATCTCCCATTGTTGAACCATTTGAGATGCAAATTCCTGTGTGTTTATTCTGCTCATAGGGTAATCAGAGCACATAGTCTTGGCCTATCTTTTCCTATTAATTCCTTTTATTTAAATATTCAATTTGCCTCTAATCATCTCACACATTCCAACTGGGGTGAATCTAAGAGGAATGTGGTGTGTGTATGCGTGGGTGGGCTTATCTCAGTGAATTTGCTGTTGGCTTTTGATGCATATTTGACCTAGAGAGCGAACGGGGATCCTTGAGCTGCACGACTTCTGCCAAGTCAGTAGAGGAGTCTCCAGTGCTCACAGTGGTTGCTGCTTGTCTATGTTATGACTGTATGATTTATGCATACCTGTGGATGAATGTTTACAGATAATGTTTACTTGTGTGCGCTGCTGAGGTCTTTTTCTTAGGTACTGTAAACAACTCTTGCTGAGTGATTTTTTTTACTTATTAATGCTTTTGGACTGTGGGGCTACTAGGGTTTATGCTGGGGATTTCTACCAGCCTTCAAGATGTATTAGAGTGAATGAGGATATACAGTATGTGTGCGGCATGTGTAGAGGCGGGTAGAGTAGACTGAACCCACACTCAAGTAAAAGAATTGTTACTTTATTCAGCAGCCTGTCAAAAACAGCTTCAGTTCACTACAGAACTGCAGAGAAACATCATAGTCCATCCAGTATCTATCAGCTCAAGAAGTGAAGTTAGCTTGGAGCTTTCCTTTTCTTTTGGTGTAAATCAAAGGGCTGGTGTGCAATTTTTCATTTCAGCAAATCAGTAGTTCCTGCTTGGTAAGATCAACCAGCAGCCACACCGGCCCTTCGTGGATAAGATTTGACACTCATGGTCTAAATGATAAATATTTTGGATTAAATGCTAAAGCTCACAATGAGAGAGGTTAGCAACAACAAAGCAACGTATGAGCCCAGCAAACACCACCCCAAAATAACTCCCAGACATCTTAATATGAATTACAAAAATATGAAAAATAGTAGATTACTTTCCTCACAGCAATATGAGAGTAGAGGAAAAGTACAAAACTCTTTTTTAGGGGTTTTTAGTTCTGAAGCGGCACAACTGTCTAGGCCAGTGGTTTTGGGGCAGCTTGTGGCCTAGTGGTTAGAGAGTTCACCCTGTGATCATATGGTAGTGGATTCAAATTCCAGGACTGTTGATGGCACCACTGAGGTTCCCTTCAGCAAGGTACCGTCCCCACACACTGCTCTCTGGGTGCCCCCCGTTGGTGGCAGCCCCCTGCTTCACTTGGTAAATGGGTTAAATACAGAGAACGAATTTCACATTGTTCACACTGTGTGCTTAGCTGTGGTGAGTTCATGCTTGACCATAAGGAGTCCCTTTGCTTTAAGACTTTTCAAACCATGGCAGTGCTGCTGGGGAGGCTGCAAGTGATGCTAAAACCATCTGTAAGCTGTATCTGTATGCTGTCCAGGACAACATACTTGGCCTCACTCTCTGGGTGGATGAGATGGCCCTCTTTCTCCTCTAATAATTAATTAGTGTTCTCCTCCAAGCATGTTGAGATGTAAGATAGTGTTGTTTTAGGAAGAAGAAAAACAACTGGAAAACAAATGTAGCATCTCAGAGAAAGTTTACTGTTGGGGGCAATAGCTAGTGGTTGATAAATGGCCATTGGTGAGTTATAGAGAAAACTCCCCCCAAAAAAGAAAAAAGTGACTCTTTAAGAGTAAAGGTAGAGTGTATGTGTTTATGTTTGAAGAGCACATATACACACATAGAAAACACACATGCATTGAACCCTAAGACAGGATAGTGGGAAATGCACATACAATAAAGGAAGTTATTCTTAGATTTTCTTTGACTTTTATTTCATTGCAGACAGTATGAACCCAATACATTTTTTGTTTAGTCTTATCAGCTTCTTTTCATTCATTAAAATACATCCATTCGTACATTTCAGGCCTGCAAAGTATTTAAAAAAGACATTAGGATGGTAATTCACTATTTTGTAAAGACATTTTGGCATTTTTGGTGACATTTTGTCCCATTCTCCCTCCACACACTTCTTAAGGTGTACATTTTTCATTTCAAAATTCTGCCCACATTCTCTATTTGGGACAAATCAGGAGACCAGGCAGGCCAGTACAGTACCCCTTCTTCCACAGACATGCCTTTGTAAAGTGTGCAGAATATGGTTCTTGCATTGTTTTATTGAAAAATGTATGAATGTCTCTGGAAAATGTCATCTTGAAGCCAGCAAAGGGTGCTCTAAAATCTCAATGTACTTTCCTGCCTTAATGCCCTAAAGTGTATTTGCCAAGGTCACTGACAGAAACCCATACAATGACAGAGCCTGCTTTTTGGTCTTGATGGTTCTGTTTCATCCTTGGTCTGGAGCACACAGTGTCCATTTCTTCCTAAAAAGATCTGGAATACTGATTTATCTGACCACACTCCACATCTCTACTGTGTGATGGTCCATCTCAGATGCCTCAGAACCTCAGATGCCTCATTTTGCAATGTAGGGGAATGAATATGGAAATCCCTTCCAATCTTTCTTTGAGGAAAATAGTTTTTTTAACATTTGAATGATTTACTCACACATCTGTTGACAAACTGGAGATCCTCTGCCCATCTTTGCTCCTTTCATGAGTACTGCTTTGTTCCCAATCAGGATTACATTCACCTGTTTGAAATCACATCATTTTATTTTATATCTCATTATATATATATTTGTGTCTGTGTGTGTCGAAATGTACAGTATGCATGTGCTTGTGTGTCTGTGTATGCGGCCAGAATTAATGGGCCAGGGCTCTCTCTCCTCACTTACAATAGTTCCGTCCCCTCTGGGCCTGCAGTTTTCGAAGGCCGCGTTGTGGTTAACGGCAGTGCAGCCACAAGCACGGCTGCCCTTTAAAGTTCCGTCTACCTTGCTGCGTGTGTGTGTTCTGGGGAGCAGTCACTGACATTAAAACTCAATTAGTGGACCGCTCAGTAAATACTGCATGAGCCCGGCGCTTGGCTAATGAAAGCCCAGAGCAGGCTTTTCTCGCTCTACATCTCGATATGTCAGGCTGCCCGCCAGCGAGCGTGCCACTCCAAAAGGAGGTTAAAATGCAGATGAGTGTTGACAAGCCGGGCCGATTCTCATTCGGAGCAGCTCATGCCCCAGCCTCCCTCGGGGCTCATCTCGCTGTTTTGTGCTGCTTCTTTCCTCTTTGCCTTTCTCACCCTTTATGCATACCAATATGAGGACATCAGCCACATCATAGCATTCCTCACAGCTACACGTCCAGCAAGATGGCAAGAAAAACACTCTTGGCTTACACTGCACTCTCCGTCAGCTGTTTTTGAGCACTTGACAAGCTCTGACCTTTCACCGCACTGTTATCGAATAAGGAAACAACATATTGTCAAAGAACATCTTTTCCGCCTCATTATTCTCCTCATTTGGGCCTTTTTCACCCTGTACAAGCAAAAATGGGTTTATTATCCCGTAAATGTACCAGTGGACAAAATATCGGTCTGTGTCCAGCTAAATTTTTCTGCTCACAGCTCGTTAACAGTGAGAGAATGGTCAGAAATCTGGCCCTCTAAGTGGCCCTGAGTGTGATGATTTGGGTTTGATGACACAAAGCTGTTTCGCTGCCATGGCTTGCTGTACTCCACATTTTCAGCTTCATCTTCTGGGAAAGAAGAACAGAGCTAAGCATAAATAAACACCTGACTCCAAAGCATATTGTAACTGAAATCTGCACTGATGCCTTGTAGCATAAACAGTAAAATTCAATAGTGGTTTTTGCAGAAAACAAAAATCTGAATCATTTTCTATGTATCATAATGAGGGGAAGAACAGGCTTTTCCCCCGTCAGAGTCTTTGTTCTTGGCAGAGCTCTAACCGCCTACAGCTGTCGTTTGTTTGCTCTCTCAAAGCCCAGTGAATGTGCTGGCCACACTCTAACAGGCTGTGACCTCATAGTGGTGACAGTCTGTCATGACTGATATCCGTTGACTCATTTTCTCTGGGAGCACCGCCTTAATCCCCATTAACAAGGGGCTGCTGGTTTCATCCAGTTATGCCGTTGTGGATCATGTGACCTTTCAAAACACATATTTGTGCCACAGGAGTCATGATAACTTTGGTTCAGTCTGTATTCAGATGCTACAGGCTCATAACTGTCACTGTATAGGTCAAATGCAAGCAAAATTTTACAATCAGCAAGACTGAAAAAATAGCTGAAAAAAATATTAAAGCGGACTCCGAAAAGGTGCAGCTGTGTAAGTTCGATGCTCTCCATGAATACAGAGCAATCTCTCTCTACCTTCGTCACCCAGAGCATTGCTGGTAGTTAGTGTCCTCCCCAAACACACTGAGATTACACTGTACATTGTGTTAGTGGTTATCAGAAAAGATGCAGTGACTGGCTTCACATATTTCAGCACATGCTATCCTACACCCTCCCACTGTTGATAAAATTGCCTGATGGTGGCGACCTATCTAGAAGGTGGGAATCAGCAATGACCAAATCAGAGAGATAATTGGTCAAAAAAAAAAAATATATATAATACATATAAAATATATAACAGCAGGTTGTGTTTAAAAGTGTAACAATAACAACCAGAAAAGTAGTATCTGACACTTAGAAACCACAAAATACTTATATATTTATTAAATATTTAGCAAATAAAAAAGACAAGCCTATAAAGCATGATGTAATTGTAACGTTGAACTGTAAAAAAGTGTTTTTAACTCTTTTAGCCCTCAGGTTAGAAAGCTTGCTTCTTGGCATTTCATGCCTTGTTTATTGCATGTCTAAATCTGTTAGATCAAGTGATAACAGGGCACTGCAGGTCTAATTAACTTACATGAGAAGTCAAACCGTGCTTCATTTGCCTGAGAGGCAAGCTGTGACATCCACAGCGACAGCGCCAAGTCAATTATCCAGCCACAGCAATACCACTTCTATACAACCTGCTATCTGGCATATTTGGTTAGCCATATTTTGATCTTTTATCCATGTGGCTCTGCTTGCTTATGCGATGTTGTGTACTGTTGCTTAGATACAAAAGTTACTGTTTTACTGCTGATGGCAATTTCGCTTGATGTGACCTGTTGGCAAGGAGTCGTTCTGTAAACACACGGTTTGATGAGACCTGTCACACTGGCTGTCTACAGGTGAGAACACATTGTTCCCTGACAGCTTATTGCAATTGTCTTTGAAGACAAGATCGCACAACAAAACAGTGTCACTCTGACTTAGTGCACTTGCTCTGAGCATGTAGCGAAAAAATGCATGAGTGACATTATGGTGTGTGGGTTGAGCAAGGGCTAGGACTGGTCATGCTGTTGGCCTGTTGATGCATGTCAATCATCTTCAGGTGTGAAGTACAGGGTAATAACAGACTAGGCTTTCAGGGGGGATGGTTATGCTGGCTGTCTTTATGTATGTGGAAATGTTCGTACAAGTAAGTGTCTTTCAGAGCCGCAGCACTCTTTTCTTTTTAGACTGAAAACAAAAACAAAAAGAAAACTAAACTTATTAGACTAGGGATGTGCAACACTGATCCTGGAGGGCCAAGGTCCAGGACAGTCTGGTGATTTATCTGTTTTAATACAAGCTTCAACTCCTCTGCCAGGATTAGTGGATGAGTTTGAGTAGGGAAACTACCAAACTGTGCTGGACACAGGTGCGCACACTTAAATTAGACTGAACAACCATGTTACGGATCAGTACCAAGTGTGTTTTGATACATGCAAAGTGTGTGGATTGAAATGAATGAATGAATGAAATGAAACCGATGCTTATTACTCAGGTATTAACACTACAGACTCTCTTTGCAGGCCCCATACAGTTCTTTCTTTTTTTATTAATATTATCAGATAACTCTAGTTGAGATGCTAGTGAGCAATGAGGGGCGGTAGGGGTGAGGTGAGAGCCCCCTGCTGTGAAAGAAACTCTCCACAGAGACAGCCAAACTCAGATACGACATGCTGACAAAAAAATCACACAACACAATATTCAATATTCATTCAACAAACACTCCATCAATGTTACTGAAGGAAAAAGCACATAGTTCTGTGGATCTCCAAAACAGGCAGAAAATGTATTTTGTAACTACTGTTAGGGGGATAAGTGGGACCATAGGTACAATCACAATGCATTACTGCATAACCTGCATATTATTTACTGAATAATATATAGTGACTGCTGAACAATAAGGTTTAAGACTGGTAACCAATTAGTCAGCCTGAGGTTCAAGAGATAAATCTTGAAGCTTATTATCCAGTAATTACTGTGAATCATTCAGTAACTTCTATGAAACTAATTAAGGCTGTCATGAGTAATCAATTAATCACTGCTTGATGAATTGGCAGTGATTAGTTAGCAATTTGCATGATGAAAATGCACATTTTAAGTGATTCTATTAGTCTCTTTTACAGTAGGAAATAAAGATTAATGGACACACCCATATGCACTTTTTGCCACCTAGCACCACAGTAATCTTTCATCTTTTTCAATAAAGCATGGTGGAATACTTCACTTAAGTTGATTTTTCTTGGTCTGTTTTTTAAAACACATCATTTGATTAACCTTCAGAATAATCCGAGATTTCCAACATAATCGTCTGGGACTGCCCTATACATAATATGTATTTATAAGAAGACTGGGCCTGTCAATAGGTCCTGAAAGTTTAAGGAGTTAAAACCAAAATCACATCTGTGCGTTCGGATGTAAACAACAGTTTTAACCCCCCTGTGTATTGATCTGGGCCAGGGCCGTCAGAGAAAAGGAGCAGCTTAGTGGCGGTGCTGGTGTTTGGCTCAGGCCCATGCTCCACTAATCCCTTTTGAGGGCATCCATCGCTGAGCTCTCCCCACAATCAATACACAATGCATCAAAGGTTAGTGAGGAGGTGGTCCTGTTCTTTGAAGCCCCAAGTGTGTGTGTGTGTATTTGTGTGTGTGTGTGTGTGTGTGTGTGTGTGTGTGTGTGTGTGAGAGAGAGAGAGTGTGTGTGTGTGTGGAGAGAGAGCTGGATTTGCTGAGCTAACATGGTTCAAAAAAGTCTCCTTTTGATTGAGCTTGTTTGGTCAGAGCTGCAGAGCTGCTTGTGTTTGCTGAGGAGTTTCTGAGGAGGAGCAGCATGTTCCCCCTCGTTCCTCCCACCCCGCTCCTCTGAGGAGCATGGGCAGCTCCGGAGAGTTCAGCTAACATGACTCATTCCATACACCCAGCCAGCTCCAATATTTATCTAATTTCATGTCAGCCAGGGCTTGTTGAGAACAGTTAAAAAGCAAGGAAATGTTTCTCAACAAGGACATAAAACAGCGCTCCATGTTTTATTGTGCCGACTCAGAAGGCAAACAAACCAGGTAATTATGAGTGGAGATGGAGAGCACTGATAGCAAACAATGAGCTTATTGTTGGGAGGGTTTTATGGTATGTTGGATATGGTGCTCATATAAGCATCTTGGGAGTAGTTTATTTGTCATTTGCCAACAGGGTTAAAACACTGTATTTTGCTGGGGTGTGTTCATAAAGTATTAAAAACAATGGATATATTCAATACTTTCTATAAGCTTGGCTCTAATAATATTTTTTCCTTGTTAAGTAACATTTTGAAATTTTGAATTTTTACAAGGGAGAGACTATCCAGCTACAAAAAATCACTATGGGCAGCAGTTAAGCATTCACGAACAGTGCCTGAAATACAGTAAGGCTAAAAACAGCAGTGAACAGGCCGTGGGAGAGAACAGAAATCAGTTATTCTGTAAAAACCAAGTTCTTTACTAGAATGGAAACACTACATAATACAATTCTAGTGAAAGCTGTGACTGCACTAATATTCACCCTCAAAGCTGTAGTTTGTTTGACTGACATGCAAAATGTGTATCATGACTTTTAAATTGGCTTAACATGAGATTGTAATGTGTGGTGATTTTAGTGAGTGTGTCTGAGGACAGATAGTCCAAGACTGATTAACTGAAACACAAGAAAAGATTTCTGCAATGCATAGCAACCTCAATGTTTTTGGTGCTGAAAAAAAAGAATTGTCTCGCAACCCGTACAGTGGGGAAAATAATTACTTGATCCCCTGCTGAATTTGTGAGTTTGCTGACTTACAAAAAATAGAACAGTCTCTAATTCATGAGGTAGTTTCATCCAAATCAAGAAAAAACATCTTATGTAAAAGTTATAAATTGATTTGTATGTCATTGAGTGAAATAAGTATTTGATCCTCTACAACCCAGCAGACTTCTGGCTCCCACAGACTGGCTGTGTGTCCATGTTGCACACAGATTACAATCAATCTATCAATTACAGACACTCCTGATCTTAACTCCTTATGTGTATGAAGCACACCTGTCCACAGAATCAGTTTCTTCATTCCAGCCTCTCCACCACAAGACCAAAGAGCTGTCAAAGGGGTTACAAGACCATCAGCAAAAAGCTTGATGAGAAGATGGCAACAAAAATGACCATCAATTGCTCAGTTGGGCTGATCCCTCACCTTTTTCCTGGCCGTCCTCACCTCATGAGGCAAGATACTGCATGGAGCTCCAGACTGAGGGCAATGGATGGTCATTTTGAATTTCCTCCATTTCAGAATAATCGCACCAGCTGTTGTCAGCTTCTCACCGAGATTCTTGCTGATGGTCATGTAACCCATTCCAGCCTCGTGCAGGTCTACTATCTGGTCCCTGACATCTTTTGACAGCTCTTTGGTCTTGCCCATAGTGGAAATGAAACTACCTCATAAATTAGAGACTGTTAATTTTTTAGTAAGTCAGCAAACTTACTAATTCAGCAGCGGATCAAATTATTATTTCCCCCACTGTATTTCATATTTTACCTGAAAGTGAATCTTTGCACATCTTATCATGTGAACTATCGCTACATAACAGATTCGTGCAACTCCAAACCACTATGTTAATTAGCAAACTACTTCAACAGTAATTATATTTATTTATCTATAATAGCTACGTCCACCTCTCTTACTGACCACAACGTTTTATATATATACATATAGCATAGTGTATATAGTAGAGAATTTTCCAGTTTTATTTTTTATTTTTATTTTATTTTGACTTCATGTTGTAATATAGTTTGCATTGTTCTTGTCTATGTGTCTCTTTGTGACTGTAAAGTTGTAGCATAAGCAGTTTCCTCTAGAATCCATAGTTTTGTAATTATGATTCTGTTTAATACCTCCAAAATCATCATTATAAATTTCAAAGACCAGATTTTTTGCTATTATTTTTACTTGACAATCAGTCAGGTTCTTGCACGTAAAATTATTAGGTTTAATTAATCAATTTAAAATGAAACTGCTCATAACTTACCTGCCAAACACATCATACAGAAGAAGTGTTAAGTGTTTTAAAGGGTTAAGACTATGTGGACATTCTAGTCTGGCTTATGTCATATTCAATCTGCATACAAGTTACTTTGGTGTAAAAATAAAAGCTGACTCTTGCTTTGTGTTTCACTACGCACTTTTACTTTGGCATAGCTTAAAGGTCACAAACACAGTGCCCTGATAACCTGAGGTGAAGAGAGTTCATGTGGTGTGTTTGTGAGACTTTTTGGCTTGGTTTTCGTACAACTATATGTAAATATTATAAAACAAATAGTACAAAATGCTTCAGGTCAGGTTAACTGGCAAACACTTGAACTCACAATCATTTTAGACTTTTGGCCTGTTCTCACACTGTGGAGTCACACGTTTGTACACGTTTTCCCTCGAGAATCTCTTTTCAGAGGTCGAGTTAACCACATATATTTTGTAGAATATCATCATCTATCTTTCTTTTCAACAACCTTACCATAAGAAAACATTACACAATTAATCTTTAACTAATTTACTCTGCCCTGATAAAACAGCATGAATATTTCCCCGTGCTAAATAGCCTCCATCCTTCCCCTCAGCAATAGCACAGATTTTTCACATGCTGAGAAAAAAAAAGAAAAAAAACCCACTGACATCTCCCTCTGTTGCCCAGGCGGCTGTTCTGCTCTCTCTCTCCCGCTCTCGCTCTCATTTGCATTATATGTGCTTCATTTAGCTTACATGGCTGAGTGGAAGCATAACCCGAGGCAATTCAAACACAGTGTGAACGAGGGCCAGCAGCGGGTGCGAGGGTGACAGTGCCCAGCAGATGGCAGCACCAGCCTCCGCACTCAGCTCTGGACCGTCTCCCTCTCTGCTGGTGGCGCTCCAGCAGCTCTGTGAGCCATGCTAGGCCTGTGCAGGCTCAATTGCTAGAGCTAAATGAGACGCCTCACACAAAGGCAAGACTGTTCTTTAGGCGAGACGGATCCCAAAATCCTCTTTTGTCGAAAAGTGAGTGTTCTGCCGAGATTATCCGACAAGCGGGGGGAAATGAGAGCTGACGCTAACGAGCAAATTCGCCACCCCTGCTTGTCCTCGTCCTTGTAAACCTCCACTGCCCTTCCTCGCCAAACAGCCACCACTGAGAGGAAACGGCAAAGCCCTGATAAGTAAACGTTAGCATTGTAGCACGGTAAATACTGTAAGGCCTGGGTAAAAGGCCATCCATCTTTCTGGTGTCGCTCTCTCTCTTTCTCTCAGGCCTCCAACGTTAGCTCTGCTCTTCTCCTGGTCTTCATTAGCAGCGTGGCTCTAGCGCTGCCTGCTGCTTGCCGGGCCTGTTATCTCAATGATGTTCTAATGCTAGTCAAACATTAGTGTGAATGGCTGGGCTCAATAGAGGCAGTGTTAGCCAGGAGAGTCAATATTAGCAGAGTACACAGACCAGGGTTAGGCCTGGAGGGGGGGTGGGGATCAGTGTGTATGTGTCTATGTGCGTGTGTGTGTGTGAGTGAAAAAGAAAGAGGAGTGCCTTGTTTCTTAGTGTCTCCCCGTGAACCTTGACCGTTCATGGCAACAGCAACAATAATCGTGACGAGAGATGAGGAGATCCTCGAAACCCGATCTTTTCACTACTGTCTTGATCGTGTATGTTTACGCAAGGCTCGCAGTAAGACTGGGGATTATCCGCACTACATCTTCTCACTGCTGCAGGAGGAGGAGGAGGCTGGTTGGTCTAGGGCCATAAACGACTGACCCAAGGTCAGTTTGTCTGTCAGTCAGCGGTAAGTGAATCAGTGGTTCCACACCCAACACCCCACCTGTGCCGCCATATCAACACATCCACTCCCCAATCACGGCTGCTTTATAGGTGCAGAGCTGAGCAAACACTTCATGTGGGAGAATCAACAGTGGCTGTCACGTGACACCCTCCCATCCCTTACAAACACTGAAGGCTTTCACCGTGAATCATAACACTGCATTGAAGTGATTGTGCAGGGTGAATGCTTTAATAACAACAGGAGGTTGACTAATGTTTGACTTGCGTCTCGTTACAGAATGTGAATAAAGGGCAAACGATTGACTACCCCATGACAGTGTCGGACTGTTTAGACGAAGCTTGCTAACCTGCCTCTTTTAATCTATAGGCCTCCCTGGCAAACAAACAGACTAATATTGACCGTCTGGGAACAGGGCTCAGCTCAGCGTTATATACCCCTGTAGCAATTTCCTCAAGGCCTTGGCACACTGTCAACACGTCGGCGAAAGAAAATATTTTTCCTTACTCACGGCTCAAGCGTGAACAATTTGTGCTGATAATCTGACGTCGAAGAAGGCTAATTTGAACAATGGACCTGTCTATGTAAAACTAGACTGGACTTGAACTGCGCCAGTGGTGCTAACTCGAATTTCAAAACAATCGAGCTGTTAGCAGCATCAACAGGCATTGTTCTTTCTTGCCTTTTTTCTTGCTTTTGTGTGCACTTTGTGTTGTGTGATACAGATCAGTGGGCTTAACATCTGAGGCGAGTGTCAACTTCAAGCCTGCCTGGTTAAGCTATGGGCTGTGTGCTATGCTTAAAAAACAAACAAACAAACAAAAACAAAACAAGGGAAGTCCGGGCATCGTACGAGATCACCAGTGATCTCAACCCCCCTCCACCTCCACCCACTCTCCACTCCCAAGCCAACGCTGTCAGCACAACACAAACTCCTTTTGATGTGGCAACACACTGCTCCAATTCAGATCTGCTGACATGTGAAAAAAAAAGCATTAGCTAATGCACTCCTTAAACACCATAATCGCTCTTTCCTCCCCACTGTTAATGAATGCTAATTAGAACTCTTGCATTTTTACCCCCCCCCTCTCCGTGTTAGCTGGCTGCCTCTCTAATGTGCCGTATTGTTCCTCCACTCTCTCTTCAGCTCAGCTCCAGAGCTGCTTTGCCAGCTATTAAAGTCAGCTAATCCACCCGTCTCCACCACTGCCAGCTATGCAAGCCCCTAATAGCCTAGCCACAAAATGGTGCATTTCCTCTTTTATTTGATCTGTAGCTCTTCTCCTGCTGATAAAGTGTGGGTGGCATTGTGGTAGCGTTAATGCCGGTTTCTCCATACCTAGCCCTGAGGGTGGTTGGCATCTTTTTATAGGTTTACTGTCCAAACAAGGTGGAGAAAACACCTCTGGCTCCTCACAACCACAAGTAGGTCTCAGGGAGTATAATTAAGGGGTGCTGTGCCTGTCTGAATCTCTGAAAGAATGTGTTTGTATCCTGAAAAGTAGACAGACAATAGACCAAAACAAGTGGTTGCTGTCCTAAAAAAAACAAGTATCATCAAAAATGGAGAAAGCAAAAAAGCATTCTTTATTATGTAAGTTAATATAAAGTATTTTTATTCCAAGTAAGGATGAATTTACATTGGCTCATTCATCATCCTGAAACAGCTGCTGTGTTCAAATGATGTAAAAAAAATGAAATGGTGATACATGATTTTCTTTGGATGATGATGTTGTGACTGTCACATCTAAACCACATAAACATAAACATGTAATAAACATGTTTTACACAAACGTAATGCTAGCTGTCTTATTGTCTCAGCATACACACGTAAACACAAATAGAGAGAGGAACTCTAGCAGCAGAGAAACTTACAAAAATTAAAAATATGTATGAGAGAGAATGAATGGGTGCGATTATCTGAGCATACAGAGCTCTTGTGTTTAAGTAGCATGCTATTAAACCCAGTATGGATAAGTGATGACTCAGCATCACTACTTAAACACTAAAACCTCAAACAGGGTTTGCTGGAATTAACACTACTTCAGAGGTGGCCATAATGTTACTTCTACTACTTCTCATACACTATATGGACAAAAGTATTGTGATGTCTGACCATTACACCAACAGGGACTTTAATGACAGTGTACTTAAATACAGAGACTTGGAAGACTTTTTACAAAATTTTGGAGTTTCTGTGGGAACTTGTAGGAATTAATTCTTTAGAACATTTATGAGGTCAGACACTGATGTTGGACAAGAAGGCCTGACTCGCAATCTCCGTTCCAGTTCATCACAAAGGTGCTGCATGGGGTTGAGGTCAACTCACATTGTTCAACACCAAACTCATCCAACATGTCTTTATGGAGCTTGCTTTGTGCACTGGGGCACAGTCATGCCTCAGGAATAGAAAAGCGTCTTCCCCAACTGTGTCCACCAGGTTAGAAGCATGGTGCCATCCAGAATGTATTAATGAAGTAAATTACCACATAATTAACAGGTGTGTCCCAATACTTTTGTGCATATAGTGTATTTCACTCTCATATCTGTGTAGTGCAGCGCACAATGGGAGTCATCAGGGGGCTGTAACATTGGTCGACTGATTTGCATTTTGTGATGTGGCTTTGTACTCCAGTACTGAACAATGTCATGAGTGACAGAATTGAACCAGAGGGCTGCAGATGCTCAACTGAACACAGTAATTATCTTTTTTTTGACAGTTTGTCAAGAAATGTTAAAATTTCGACAATGCTTATATTTATTATTACGCAATTTGTACGTCTTTGGGATGTAATTAACCTTTCTGATGGTGCACCTTTAGGTGACAGAAGGCTTTGTGGCTGTATATGAGGAATAAAGCCAATATTTTCCATGCTTCTTACTCATTTTTGTTTGGCACAGTTGAACAAACAGCCATTTCCAAAAAAAGATAACTGTTAGTATATTATTTTATTCATTCTTTTATTACTTTTGCAAGTATTTTGTAATCAGTTGCTTGCATGTTTTTAACTTACTGTGCATTAAGTACCAAGAATGTGTTATGACTTTACTGACTGGTCCCAGCACTGTGCGCAGACATCACAAATATTCTGCAAAACACTGCTGAAAGCAGGTGGGGTGAGTTTTTCCAAAGGCCAAAGAGTATGTCTGTCAGGCAATGAAGGTGTAAAGTAGTGCTGCTGATGGTAATCAACACAAATTTTGGGGAGATTTTTGTTCAGTCACGCTTTAGTTAAGCGAAGTAGCCAATAGATCTTAAATGTTTTCATATGTCTGCCAGTTGGCACGGCTTTAGATTGATTATACACCAATATAATTGTTGTACTGTGGAAATCTGTGATGTTTACTGTTTAGTAGCCTAATAAAAAGGCTTATACAGCTCTTTCAAACCCCTCAGAGTGTCTCAGTCTCAAGGCCATAAAAGTCAGCTCTCAGTGACAGGTGAAAGGTCCCTTTGTGTTCTAAAATGGCTTCCTCGCATGGCGGCACACCAAGAATCACAGCCGCCCAAACAGCTGTTAAAGCATCTGAATAACAAATTAAGCAAGGCGCTCATATGCGCCAACTCAACGGACAAATTATTGCATCAAATAATGCCGTTTCAGTAACATTCCAAGCTGTAATTTAAGTTTAAGGAGGCTACAGTGGGTAAAGTAAACCGATTTGCCCCACTGGCAGGTCTCGCCCACAGGATGTGGGGTTGGCAAAGGCTGTGGTAGGCAAAACCTATGAATTATAGGCTACTCTTTCCCCCCTCAAAGCAAAGGAACCTCTCTGAAACAAGAAAAAAACACAGGGCTGAGTTTACACAGGCTGCCATCCATGCACCCAACCCGAGCCAACATGACTGACTCTCTTCCCCTTCTTTGCTGCCGTCAAACTTGCCGTTGGAGTTGGAGCTCTTTGGAGGGCTTGCCGCTTTCAACACATACTTCAGTGGCCAGTCCTCGATCCGCACATGTAGTACACTGAGGTGTTTTTAGAGCTCGATGAGTGCGAGCAGATTGGCTCACAGCTCTCAGCAGGGGCAGGCCTACTTGACTGCAGTACACTGTTCTTCTTCTTGTGGCCATGGGTTAGTCAGTGTGTTCCGATGTTTTAGCAGATGGGAACCCTCAAAGCCTTTCAGGCTTCAAGAAGATCCTAATGATTTCTGAGAACTAAAGAATTACATGGCTCTAATTATTCGTCACACAGAATCGTTTGAGTTAAACTAGTTCTTCAGTAAGTATTACTCTTCTAATATTGTTTGGTTTTGGTTAAATTCACAGTGGAAAATGTCCAATCAGGATTCTTTTTTCTCTGTTGCAGAGCATATCAGATCAACCGCAAACATAAGTACAAACTGAGAGCATAATCAAGTGTTGACGTTTTGATTTAAAATGGGAGGGATCGATTTTCATTTTAGGCTTTTGGGAAGTTCTAGATGTGTCACCACCCTGACGAAAGGGTTTCTATCTGATCATGAACAGCAGATGCTCCAAGTCAGGACTCTGCTGCAGGATTCACCCTAGAAATGCTACATGCAAAGTAAAATGTATGTTACTATTTGTGGCCCAAACTGAAAGTCTAGCAATATCATAGTTCTACACTGTGTTTCAGTATATTCAGCTGAAACACAATGATAAATGTCTGTTATTTTTTTCAAACAGTATATAAATGTATCATTATTAAAAGTTTCATCAAGGTTGGCGATGCACCATGAATCTATCCTTTTACAATGAATTTTTCCTTTTTTACACCATGATTTTTTCCTTATACAGGGCAGTTGTGCAGAGCTGTTATTATCTAGTTCTGGCAAACTGATGGTAGCCATGTTTAAATCATTTTGCTCTGAAACATTTCTATTTCACGTATCCACCCAAGTAATATCCATAATAAGGATCAGAAAATGTGATATGAAATACGAAACGGGAGTTCATGAACGTCTGCTCAAATTGATTTCTTTTGAATGAGAGCACTAGGGAATATATGTAATTGTCGGAAGGTGGCTAGACCTTCAAGTGTGATATTACTCCTTGTTAATCATGCATGGATTGGAGGGAGTGAGTTTCATATTGCTTCTAAAATCAGTCCATGGCAATCTATTTGAACATTTCCATCAGTCCTCTCTGTTTCTTAAATTGAATATTTAGGAAAATATGCTTAAGAGAGAGTCGAATAATATTTCTGGGTTATACTTGTTCTTGTAGTGGCACACACCTTTCACAGTTGTTTCTTATACAACTCATTGCGAGCTATTAAGAAAAGCTACATACAACGTTCAAATGTGTCATGTTTGCAAAATAACCTCTTCTGAAATATCATAGGGGATTAAAACACTGAGCTGTGTGTGTGTGTGTGTGTGTGTGTGTGTGTGTTTGCTTGTTTTTCTTAACCGCCAAAGAAGAAGGAAGCAATGCATTTATCACTCCCCAAAAGGAATTATAATCCCTGCGGTTTAGCAGCAAAACCAAGGCTGTGGTGCAGTGGAGTTTAATGGGTAATGAAAGAGGACACAGAGGCCATTAATTATGCTGAACTAACAGGAACTAAAAATGGTTCTGCTTGACTTCCCCACAATAAAAGGCTCCAGCTCTGGAATGGAGATTAGATTTAATCAGTGCTCCTCCAACCACGCATGAGAAATCTCTACAATGGAGAAAACATGGGTGTGGCCTTCCTACCTGGCTGATATTCATGTTCTCTTTTGCATCCAGAGGAGTTGTCGTAATCCCCGTTCAGAACAGTAGGCCATCAAGTCATGCTAAAGTGAGTGTTTATTGACCTTATTATGACAGCCCACTGCTTACGCCACAGGCAACTGTCAGCATTTAAAGCCTCGAACAAATGAAGGCTTTGAAGAGGTGATTTACAGGGATGTGTGCTTGTGTGTGTTTGTGTGTGTGTGTGTCTGTGTGTCTGTGTATAGGTTGGGAAACAGGTGTGAGGTGCTTATATAAGGGTAGAGGAATAGTTTGCGGGATATGATGAAATCTGATATTACATACCTCACTAATGATGCGGTGGCATATCTGGCCCAGGTGCTGTACTTCGTTCCCTCATGCAGATCACACACATTCACACACACACACAAACTTCTAAGAGCAGGTTTCCCCTGTCAATACACCTCCGCCCCCCCGCCCCCGCCATTTCACCTCAAGCTTGGCTCGTCTCTTCCTCTCTCTTCCTCCCTTTAGCTGTGTTTTGATGAACTATATTGAACCCTAAGTTCAGCTCATTATATGAATGCAGAAGTTATGTACTTCTGAGAGGGAGGAGTTGAAGTGTAGGCCTGCATACTTTTCCAGTTTAGACCAAAATGACTTCAATAGAATATAGTTAATATAAAAATGACAACTTATATTAATTGATGATATTAATGTCATTTAAAGTAGTTATTTTTAATCACATTCTGAGTGTAAGAATGAGATAATTCATCACATCATTTCCTTGATTTTTTTTAACCAATTTTAATCATCATGGCCCAGTAATCAGAGGGCTGATGGCATATCCTAAAGTTTGGCTGTGCTCCATGAGAAGTCTCTCATTCTTAGCTCTTTTCCTTGGAACTAGTTTTGTGTTTACCTTCTTATTTTTAAGTACCTGCAGGTGTTTTGACCTCTGACTGTGACTGTATTGGAGACACTCCGAAGCTTCTACTGAAGCCTCTCTGCACCTGTATTGTGAAACCCCATCTCCTGTGTTATAGCCTTCTTTTATAATTATTATATAATTGATAAATTAAACATTTATCAACATTTCTCCAGTACTTAACATTAACATCATAATAAAAAATAAAGTAAAATATACTTTATGTTTTTGGAAGGTAACTTAATTCTGGGCTCTGGTCCAAGATGTGGACACATAAACTTAAGAGTGTTTGTGTGTGTGTGTGTGTGTGTGTGTGTGTGTGTGTGTATGTGCTTGAAACTGCAATACAGTTGATGCCTCCGGCAAGGCGTGCGGTAAATGATGGCTTGTACAGCTGAGTTTTCGATTTCAGTTACGTGACGAGCTAGGTTGAGTCCTCAGTGAAGAATGTGTGTGGTGGCACAAGAAACTGTCACTACTGTCTGAAAACAGTATCGGTGATAGACCCTGTCACATCCTATTGCTTTGCAGAATGCAGGTAGCCAGGGGTGGAGGCAGCTGGCATGCTTTTGTTTGTGGCTCTCTTTTTCCACACACAAACACACACACACAGCTACCTGAGTAGTCGGCCACAGACGTTGTCTCCAGCTGCTGTGTAATGTATGTATGTGTGTGTGTGTGTGTGTGTCCGTGGTCTTGTGAGTGGGCTAGACTTTAATGAGGCGGCTCAGACAGACGGGCAGGAGGCTGCCGGAAGCGGAGGCCAAATCACCGCTCGCCACACACCGCCATTCATCATTATGACTCTTCTCTTTTGTGAGTTATCATACCTGTTTGTTTTACACTGCTTATCTGGATGTTGCCAAAACAGAACAGACCAAGCCCACATTCTCGACGTCTGATGTGTGCGTGAGTGTGTGTTTAGCTGCAGGTACAAGTGATGCTTGTCAGACTGGGTTGGGTGTGTTGGAGGAGTACTTTAAGCCCGCAGGCCAGGTGGCTTCACCTCTATACCTAGCACTTACACCCCTGTGTGAACACACAAGCCATTCATCTAACCCGCCGCACGGCATGCCAGGAGATTTTTTATAAACGCCTTCAGCCCTCACCTGCAGTATCTCTCTGACGCTGAGCTGAGACAAAAGTCCCCGGCCGTTATTACAGAACATGCAAATTGCGACAGGCGCCATCACGTTTCGTGTGTTCCCTGCGGTTAAATATCAAGCAGGAAGCAGATACATCACTTATATCACTCATTTCCTTCTGTGGAATTTACTGTAATAACAGCATGTAGTTATACTATCATATCCTGTCGTTATTGAAATAGGTACCCTTTTAACCGTCCAACATTTGTAGGGTTATCTTGTAATGCATTTACATTTAATTAAATATTCATTTATACGATGACTTGAACATTTTCCACATAACTAAAATAAAATGCCAAAGAGGAACAATGGCATAGAGGAACCACTTGTAAATGAGTCATGTGAACAAAAACAAGCTTTTAAAAGATCCATATCATGGAAAACAAATTTTTCTAGCTTTTATTTTTAACATGAAAGACTTTAATGCACTCCCTCACTGTACACAGTCCATATGGAAATGAAGCAGCTATAATGGCCTTGTTAAAATTCACTGTTTTTGGTGTCACAATAACCCACACGTTTCCACACAGCCGTCTATTCAGCCTACACCAGTTCAGCCCAACCAATTTATCCACCAAAACATTAAAACCACTTGTGTAATATTGTGTAGGTCCCCCTTGTGCTGCCAGCACAGCTCTGACTCGCTGAGGAATGGACTCTGAAAGACCTCTAAAGGCGTGCAGTGGTATCTGGTATCAACTTTGGGTGTGTGTGTCAGACCGTATTATCCTGCTGAAAGAGTCCACTGCTATTAGGAAATAGTGCTGCCATGAAAGGGTTTACTTTACAATGTTTGGGTAGGTGGTACATGTCAAAGTGACATCCATATGAACGCCTGGACCCAGGATTACATTGCCCAGAACTTCACACTGCCTCTGCCGGCTTGACTCTTTCCCCTAGTATCATCTTCTTCCATTGCTTCATGTGCCCATCACAGGCAGTTTGTGATTAGGGGCCAGCAATTTGTTTAGCTTTTCTGTGTGATAAGACCCTTCTGTGCCTAATGTTCTGGCTGATCGGTGTAACGAGTGTTTCAATCTGGAGGCAAAATGCACAAAAGGCAAGAAAAAGCTTGTTTAATTTTAAGGGATAAAAAACGACCGTAAATTGATCTTAAATTATGACTGTTTTGGCACAAGAGATGCATACAAATATCATAAGTGGAGCTTAGGTACAACAAAAGTAGGACATGAGCCTTTTAGGGCTTAAAGAACCTTCACATTATGCAAAGACTGAAGGATTTTCATAGAACAATATGTTCAATCCAAGAACCATTAAGCAACCTTTATTTCAAGAGTAAAACCCTAAACCTAAACCCCAAACCTAATCCTAACCCTAAATTTCAGGGGTACATTTAGAGAACTACCAGAAATAAAGTGGGACTTCTTTGTATTTTAGTATGAGATAGGATCATAACTCTGGATATATATATATAAAACTACAGTTCATGCACCAACAGCCCCTGTGTTGCCTCGGAGCAGAAGGAGAGTAATTGCTGGTTTAAGGCACACTTCATGTCCTCTTCTTCAGGCTGTTCCAGAGAAGCGGCCTGCAATGAAAGAACCACTGACAGACTGAAAGTGAGAGGCATCTCTCCTGGCACTATCCCAGAGCCAGGTAAAGGAATAAATCTGGACACAATGGCTTCACAATGACACCTCTTAAGAGCTTAATAAGTGCCTGCCGCGGGTCAGGAATGCAGCATGGCCGCCGGGCCTGCTGATCATAATTGTATTGTAAGGCTGTGAGTGAGTGATGGCTGGAAGATGAGAGATGAAAGATAAGCTGGAACAAAAAGCAAGCTACAGGAGGAGCAGATCGGTTAGTGGGAAAGTGCGTCAATGCTGCCGATGGCAAAAGACCTGTCAAAATGAAAAAGAATATTGCATGTGATATTGAACTCATTTTGATTTATGGAAGTGAGTTTAGTTTAAGCGTAGGCATAGAAAATGATGCTGTAATTAGTTCACACTCTTCAAAGGGCTAGAAATAAACTACACAACCATTCCTGCTACTGTGTTCAGAATACATGTATAGATGTACAGTCATATGCAAAAGTGTCAACATTCCCAGTCAAATGAAATGTTTTGATTTTCTAAATGAAAGAAGTAAATATACTCTACAAGGATCAAACCTAAATATGGCCTTTTCAGCAAATTTCAGTGCATAATCGTGATTTCTATTTATTTGCTGAGCCCAGGCCACATTTGAAGTTTCTTTCCCTGGTAGGTTAAAATTAGCAAATAAACAGCAAGAGTGCAATGAAATATACAGTGTAAAAGATGTGTAATCACTTTCGAATATTAAAAAAATATCGTTTGGCAATGCTGACCCAAATATTTGCATATGACTCTACATTGGACTATATATATATTTATATTTGTCATACTGTAGTGTTTTCCCACAAGTATGAGACTGAGAACTAAAGTCTGTTTTGTCCACTGAGGTACTGTGAAAGCACAGGTCGTGCAAAAAACTGAAGACAATTGTCTCTTTCTATTCTTTCACAAACACCTGACCCAAGCAAAACCAACAAACCCCCAACCTACTGCCTAACACATCGCCACCAATCATCAGGCTGCCCAGGCCCAACACCATGAGCCCCCCGCTGAAGGATGGCAGGTGATTTATCTTGAACTAGTTTCCCATAAATTATCATAATAACGGCACAACTGCAATAAAACATGACATAACTGCCAAAAAACAAAACTTTCATCATATACATATACTTGTACTGTGTGTATGCTGCTGTAAACAAACAATTAGGTTGAAGTATTATATGCTGTTGATCAGCAGGTGCACAGCTGTCCAGTTAGAAGGCTTTCGCACCTCTTACCACAAGCTCTTCCACCAATCGGATGTTTAGGAGGCCACTCTGAATGCCGAAATCACCTCCTCACTGCATCCCTGCCTGAAGGATTTATTGGTCAGCTGCTCCCAGAAGCCCCTTTAAAGCCTAGCATGGCCAGCGCTCCCCAGCTAGCCCACACATGCTCTTTCTGTCAGAGCCACATTTACAGCTCCCTGCAAACATTTCTATTAGTGCAGCCGCCAGGCAAGAAGAGACTTATTTACGATCCTCCACCCAGCAATTATAGGCGGCCCATACTGTACTTTACATGACAATTAATCTGTGTAGAATGACGAGGGCTCACCTGTAAATACCCTCTAAAGAGCAGCATCAGTCCCTGAACGCTGGTGCTAATCCTGAAAGCGAGACAGCCATCCGAGGAGTGTGTATTAGGGGTCTTGTGTGCATCTATGGTGCGGTTAGATATCAGAGACTCTCACCATTAGCCTAGTGCCGCACACCGCGAAGAGCGCAGGCCCCCATTTCATGGCGGCTCCCAAACAGCGTGGAGAATTTGCGAGGCGGTTAGTGGCCGTCATTAATATCCGCCCGGGCTCGGGCTGACAGCTGCTGATTGGAATGGAGAGCCCCTGTAAAGCAGACAGCTACAAATTTCCCTGACAGCTTGGCGTCCATTACCCACAGTCAGCCTGCCAAAGCAACCGTAATAAGAGACGCAGAGTGAGAGAGAGGGAGAGAGCACATGCATTCTCACACACTTTCCACATTCAGTGCTGGTACACATTAAGAACACACAAACAAAAACATACACACACTTTTCTGAAGCATAACAAGCTCATTCATTTCTGTGTCTTCATTTGGAAAGACTTATTATTTCCTGCACGCTAAAGAGGGGGAGGTCTTTGGCCTTGACTGTGTGTCTGGGTGTCAGATTTCTTACCTAGCCCCTCCCCCTTACACACACACACACACATACACACACGCACATGCGTGCTTACATACATATACATATTTAAAAATCAGTCTCAATGCATTCATGGCTGTGATCATCAGTGCTAGCCAAGTGATCAGCAGTGCTAGCCAGGTCTGCTGTACACATTAAATGCTCCATATCCTATATTTTTCTTGTATGCTACTTTTTCAAGGTACATTTATTACACTTGGTCTGGTTTTATGGACCAAACAGTGTGCTCAAATCTCTTATTTATCCAACTAAACAGTGGAGGGCAGTAAAGAGGTATATGTCTTTTATTACTATTTTTCATTATATTGACACTACTTTCACTCCATTGCGCTTGAAATATCCTGCCTTTTTACTTCACTACTTCAGTACTACTGCTGTCAAGTAAAAACTGCATTTCCCACAATATCAGAAAGAATGTGATGCACTTTCATCAATAAATCAAACCAATCAAAGCACACCTTTAACTAAATCCCTCCCCTATTAACCAAATGCCCATTTACAGCAGCTCTAATTAGGCCCCAGTGTGTTTAACAGGCTTTCAGAACGAACAACATGCCATAAAGTTGTGTGTGGTATATTTAAATCTGACACGTGATATCCCAGGAGTTTGGATAGGGAGTGGAATTTTATTTTTTTTTCTAAATGGTGAGATGGTGGATTGCTAGAATATCTTAGAATATCTTTCAATACTGTTCTGATACTTAAGCTCGAGTAAAAATATAAACAGAGCCCTATTAATTTAGCAATTCTTTCGCTTTAGTCCTGGATTTGTATACTATACACACACACACACACACACACACACACACACATATATATATATATATATATATGTGTGTGTGTGTGTGTGTGTGTGTATTCTCACCTACTTGTTTATAAATCCATGTTACACTCACAGATCAGAAACACACACACTCACACACACTTTGCCTCGCACTCCCCTCTCCCACAGTAATTCTCTACCCGGCGCTAGCAGACAACTGGAAGCTCGGGGCGTGATATTTTACTTCTCCATTTTATTGCATCTCCTCCCCTGCCAGTCACCCCCTCTTCCCCCCGTCAGCAATAAAACACTCCATAATAAAAGTCCCTCTCCCCAAGCGCCTGCCACACCACCGCCACAGATAATCCTGCTGGATCACTGCTCTCTGCCCCGTGCACGTTAGTTGGCAGCACTGTCACATCTCTAACCCCTGTGCCGCATTCCGTCAGGTTATTATAATGCTCGCCTGCTTTATTGCGCTGAGCAGCGACTGAAAAGAGCAGTGGCGCCCAAGAATATCCCACCGAACAAGCAGTTAACACACAGCAGGCCCCCTAACGGCCCACCAGAGTGATTCATCACCCGCGCAGGCCCGACTTACCTTCATATCTCAGAACAAAGGCACTGCTCACTCAATAAAGGCAATATTACAGTCTGTTTAAAAGCCACTGAGGATGAAAAGAGCTGGAGAGTGATGCTAAAATACACCAATCCATATGCATGCAGGGATGAGGTCGAAAGGTTATTGCTTTTCATAGGCGAGACTATGCTCGAGGATTGATAACAGCAGGCACCTCTTGATTTCTCACAGATTTCTGTGAGGTTGTTGTCATAAAAAGTGAGAATGGCACAATTTCCATTTGCTTAAACTAGATTTACATGCCTGCTTCATTTCAAATAACGTTTGCTTATGTAAATTGTCCCCAGTTTTTTCTAGAAGATTAAGTACAGAGATGAATACGTAACTTACAGTTACACCATCATGAACACATTTTTGGGTTTCATTGTATATACTTAGTTTATCAACTGGTAACCACTTTGTCATTGTAAATTCATTTTGAAATGAATTCTCTCATTTGTGCGTGATCTTGAATGCAGCGATTGATGGGTCCTGTACAAGAGCGAGCAGTGTCATGGCAGTGGCAGCTGGCAGCAGAAAGGTTTTTAAATGTAAATTTAAGAGGGATGAGCCATTTCATTTGCCAGATGCAAATAAGTGGGCGGTCTAGGCTCACTTTGCTGAAACCTCACCCAACTGAGGCTGCCAGCCAGCCAATTTGAATAAGCAAATTTAACCATGCGAGTCTGGCATTCCTTACAAACAAACTGGTTTTTAACAAAGATAAAAATGTGTCATCCTGTCATTGTCATGGGTGTGTGTAACCAATAAATCCAGCCATTTAAGAAAATAGGTCCACACACGTTGGGTTGTCTAGGTTACAAGAAAATTGACAGCAAAATGTAAAGTTGCATAAACAAGGATCACAATCCTCCTTTGCTTGTTGGATTACTGGACTTCTCCCACGTTGTCATCGCCTCCAGTTTCTTGGTTTTTGGCTTCTCTGTCTGGTTGCAGGTCTGTTGGATACTGTAGCCTGCTAATGACTGCATGTCAGTGTCCATTAGTAGACTGATGAGGAGCAATTAAATCTGAAAAAAAGAAATCAAGACATTTAAAAGGCACATAAAACATCCTTATCAGAATCGTTTAAGCTCTGCTTGGTGATACAGATGGTGGAAAAATCTCAAAATAATGTGTGTAACAAGCCTTTAACTTTTGCCATATTGTAGGAAAAGCCCACGGTTCTATCTGAACACCCCAGGCACCTTGCTCTTGTTAGAAGTGGAGTATTGCCGGCTGTGAAGCCTGTCTGCACTGAATTAGTTTCCCTTTGGAAAAGCTGCCAAAGTCTAAAGCAGCCACTGAGCAGCACACGGCGCTGCCAAACTGCTGCAGCACACTAAATGCTCTTTCCGATTAACAATGAAACACACTGTGCACAAACCCCCCTAAATATGGACTCAGAGCTCTTTAACTCCAGAAGTAGAGGCATACATATGAACACAGTGATAGGCAAGGCAGTGCAGGAAAAAAACAATTTCAAAGAGCAGGCAAGATTCTCTCACACACACTGAATCCTGTTTATCCCCTAAACAGACAGCTTTCACTGTTTGTTGTCCTCGAAATAATTGCTAGTGTGCTAGCTACATTATGCCTGCCTTTGGTGTGGCAGGAAAGCATTGCTATCTGCAATCTATTTCTGTCTATCAAGCGCAAGCCAAACATGAAGAAGGATGTGGCTATTTTTTTGTCAAAGTGCTTGCCATAAACAAGGTTTCCATGAACTGATGAAGCACTCGCATGTTTGTAAATCATCCGACACGGTCCACGAGCAAGCTCGCAAATCATCAGTCATTGTCTCGCCGGGGTCGAGAAGCAGAAATCCTTTTGGTGTGCTTACAATGTAGCCGCTATTTATGACACAGGATGTTCCATCTGCTGCCGCTTCCTGTCTGAGGACTCTTTCAGGATGTGCTCCTTGGATCTGCTTACACTTCTCTGGGACATCTGCGTGGGACTCCTGGGCGTAATATTTGAGCCTAAGCTGCTCTCCTGGAGCTCACAAGGACTTCTGCTTTTCTCATTAGCTTTACGTGCTGGAGGGTATGTTGATAGTCATTACCCCCAGCGCCATATGCTGCGTGAAAGATAAAGTATTGTATATGGCCGTGTTACAGGAATGGTAATGGTGTGTGTGTGTTTGGGTTCCCTCTTGGCCCAGGCCGGGATCTGTCTTTCGTCGCGTCTCCTCACTGAGGCTCGTGTCCATGAGTTATGAAGGTCGTGTCTGGATCAGCAGGGCATAAAAAAGGCTGACAGCTACCAGGGAGGGCAAAAACGAGCCGTGTGCAAGGCTGATCTCAGGCCAGGTTCCTTTGTGAAGGGGGCCAGGCATGATAAGGGTTAACATCTGTGAATCACAGGGTGGGAGTTGTTTTTCCTGCGTTACCCCCTCGATTGGACCCACATGTCTGCTCTTTCCCTCTCTCTCACTCTTTCTCTCTCTCTCTCTCTCTCTCTTTCTCTCTCTCTTCCTAAATCTCTCACTGTCCTACTGAATCAGTTGTGTTTAATGACAACAGAGGAAAATCGAAGGACCCTGGGTGCGATTTGTCCCCTCGTTGCGGAGCAGATGGTGGATATCAGAGTCAGGTTTTGAGGGCCGAGTGGTGGGTGCAACAGGAAATGACACAGCTGAGGGCCAGATCCAAAGCTGCATGCAAGCGCCATTCGTCACACATTACCATGACAGCGTCGCTCATTAGCAACAGCATTACCTGGATCTGCATGACAGAGGGTTTGATGGGAGAGCGGGGATACCGTTGTGTCCTCTGCCTGGTCCACAGACAGAGGGAAATGAGCATGAAGATTCAAACAGCATCAGATGAATATGTGAGACACATCCCTTGGTGTCATGCTACGAGTAGGAAAAATGGGTTTTCATAACTTGCAGAATGGTGTAGGGGCCGGTAGATAAATAAAGGTGACATTTGTTACGCCTCCGCATGTTGGTTTAGTCCACATATGGCAGGAACATCATCCAGAGCTAGGGTCCGTGAAAACTAGGAAGGAGCTCATTTTTAGCATTTCATTAGATTAGAGCATGAAGGCACTAACACAGACGCACAAACAAATACACACAGAAGGAAATGAAATGTAAACATTCCTTCTAGGGGACCTGGAACGTGTTTCCCCTCACGCAGAGATCTGATGCTACAGTATCTCACTATGATGTCTTCATGCTATCGCTGCAGTATTAATCCTCTCTGGCTACCATCCAGTCTTGGCAGGATTAGCTTCTCTGCGCTGACCTGGGATCAGTCATATGGTCTCTTTTGAGATGGTGAAGAGACAGATTCTGGCCCAAGATCAGTGTGAAAGGGCAGCCTCTTTCTGGGCCTCTTGAAGGTACACAGGTTCAACACGCCATGCTGGACAAATGCTAGCATGGGAAGGCAGCTCCTTTTGCCAAAGCCCCTTCTGTTGGTGTCACGTTAGCGTCACTCAGTTTTAATTAGTCTGCCTGCATGCCAAGCCAGCCTGCTAGCAACCTCTCAGCATGTGACATTGAGAAAGGTGAAAGAAAGCTGAAATGACCTTGTGAAAAATATGCTTCTGTATTAGCTTCTTGCTAATATGTGTGTCATAAAAGTGTCACAAATTAACACGTGGCGGTGTACCAGCCACTGCTATTTTGAAGTGCTCTTTGTCTTTGGTAGTGGAGAGGCCGTTGATCCTGGATGTGGCCCACTGATGGATCACCTGCTGCGGTCACTTCAGGGGTGAGGGAGTGAGAGAGTGGGGCCAAAGTGCACTCTGCGGGCATGGGGCAGCACACCAAGAGAGAGATGGAGCAATACGCTCTCTCCTAAACTCATTAAAGCACTCAGCTGTTCCATTCTTTCCTTCCGACCCTGAGCAATCACATGTCCATATTCTTCCTCTTCTCTGTCTTTCTCTCTGCTTCACTCTCACTCAGTCTCTCATCCAAATACCAGTTCTTAGCCGAGGCCAGTGACAGGAACTGAAATGTGGCGAGTGTTAACAATGCCCTAAGCCCCCAGCATGAAATGGACATCAGAAGCCCAGTTGTAGCCCTGCTAAATGTTAGCCAGTCAGTGGCTGCGGGCCCAGGCTCAGGCCCAGGCTGGCCAGCCACAGTGCTGCTTCTTCCTTGGCAGTCCTCCCTGTGGTTAATCTGATCATAGTGCGGTGTTAACAACACATGGCCTGGCCCTGGAGCCCGTTCCAAATGAGGTTACATCCCAAGCAATACCTTGATGAATAATTAAAAGGCCAGGCACCGAACTCAGAGTGACTTAGCCAGCGACCCTGGAGTCTAATCACGCGCTCAGGCTGTATTAGGTAATCTATCCAGTGTAGTCACAATCACTTACTCGCTCACACACACACACACACACTCACACACTCTGTGGTCTGGTGGTCAGGTGCCAGAGCTGACAAAAAGCATGACGATCATACTTTTCTCTTTTGGCCTTGCAGTCGGACAGCTGCTGGCAATCCTTAGTTCAAACCTTCCACTATTACAAACAATGGGAGCATGACTTATAACTAAGCAGTGTGCTGACTGTTCGTCTCCTCTCTAGTATTCAAATGTTGAGATAAAATATAATCTTTCATTGGCGGCTTTTGCTCTGAGGTGGATATTCCGTAATACTTCATGTATATTAAGGCGTTTCAGGATTTCGAATTGAGAGTGTTATTGAGTGTGATTGTGTCTTATTTCTCTCAATCCTTCTGCTTTATTTGCTGTAAAATCACAAAGTAGAATTCCTGCTCAAACACAGAAAAAGCAAATAACACTTGGCTTTTACGAGCAAATTGGCTCCACTAAAGTAAATCAATGACTGCCTCTGTAAACAAAACCAGTTTTCCAAGGGTCTGCTGCATCTAATCATTTAGTCTGGGACATAGACTACCTCCCATGCGTCTCTCTTTCTCTCTCTCTCTCTCGCTCTCTGGCAAGCAAGCACTCTTTGTCAGATTTCTGCATACCGACAGATGCACCAAGGTGCTGAATATTAACAGAGGAGTACACAATTCTTCACATTTGCTCTGAAGAAATATACATGTATTGTTTTTGTGTTCATAGTCAGTGCAAACTGCAAAACTAGTGTTATCTAAAGTCTTCTATTGTAAAGACCAATCAACATCTGAGAATATTCTAAGAGGGGCAAAATCAATGGGTGTGTGGCATTCTGACAAGTATGATGATAATTTCAGTGAAAGTCACACAATCCAAGGGTGCTATAACAGTAGTGTGGCACGGTATTATCACATAGGCACACACCAAAAGCGTACAATAACAAAACCACCTCATCCTTCTTGGCTGCTGTTGCTCTGTCTGGCAGGCTTTCCAGCTCTGCATGTCAACGGTTTCCAGTTGTGAGGGGTAATCCAGGACACTAAATCTGACAAGAAACACTTTGAGAAAGCAAATTTAGCCACACATCTTGGATTTTGATGGGTTTATTGGTGATGGTGTCTGCTACACTGTTTAATCCAGATTCTACACCAACTGGGGCAGCTGGTAGCCTAGTGGTTAGGGCCCTGCGATCAGGAAATGGTGGGTTTGATTCCAAGGACTGCTAAGCACCTCTGAGGTTCCCTTGAGCGAGGTACCGTCCCCACACACTGCTCCCCCACATACTGCTCTATAGGTACTGTGTTCCTGGTTAATCGCTGCTTCACTTGGTGAATGGGTTAAATACAGAGAAAGAATTTCGTGCTGTTCACATTGTGTGCTGTGGTGTGTTCATGTATGACAGAATGGTTGCTTTCACTTTCTGTCCTTGATTTGAGAAAATAGTAAAATATGGTTACTGAGTGATGTATTAACTCACCACATTTAATGTTGTAGCATACCGTTCCAGTTCATCCCAGAGTGTTGAATGAGGTTAAAGTCAGGGCTCTGTGTTGGCCAGTCAAGTTCCTCCACACTGAACTGATCCATCCATGTCTTTATGGAGCTTCCCACACATTCTTTGAAATGACACCATATGATTCCATATCAGACAAAGAGGATCTTCAATGTTCCAGAATTGATCTTGCTCGCTGAGAAGGCCATCTATTCAACATTGACAAATCAACCTTTTGTGGATGGATTCAACAAGGATTCAACATTGTTTCAACGCTTGTTTGGCAAAGGTGCTTTCCATGTTGGCTATTTTCAATAATATCAATGTTGATTCAGCATCTTATTTTCAGTGTTGAAAAAGTCACCTTATATCAATGTTGTATTAAGGTTTTGTTACCATCTAATGTTCAATATTGAAAATCTGACCAAAAAATGTTTTAGTTTCAATGTTGATAATTCAACAATGCATTTATGGCATTATTTATGGCATTGATTTATGCAATGCACTTATGGCATTGATTTATGGCATCAATGCCATAATTTAATGTTGAATCAATAACATGGTGTTGTCTTGGCTTGTCCACAAAGTTGGAAGCATGGCATTGCCCAAAGTGTCTTGGTATACTGAAGCATTAAGATTTCCCTTCACTGGTGTGTCCCTTCACAGGTGTGTCCCAGTACTTTAGACCATATTGTGAATATGTCTGTTTGTAATAATACAGGTAAACTAATATGCTCAAAGTTATTATGTCCGCAAGAGAGAGAGTGGGAGGATTGTATTCAGGGGGTGATGCCCCCTTTTGTCCCCTTGTTGCACAAAACCTGATTCTAAGTATCATTGCCAGGATTGTCCTTCACTGACAAAGTATTGAATATCTCTCGTTATTTGTGTGGCAGAGAACTCACATTGGTTTTAAATTGGATACCTTTAATTAATGAAGCTGTGAAACTGGATCTGAAAACAGGGGTGTTTCTAACTGCATAGCTGATTGTTGTTTAGTTTAAATTATAAAGTTGAGATTACTCGGTAACTTTCAAGCATTTAATATCAAACACCCAAATCACCTGGAATTTGTAACTTGTCCATTGCTTATGTAAGAAGTTTAGTTTCACTTTACCCATTAATATTAGCTCATTAATGTTACTTTGTACTCTGGGCCATATGGTGTGAGGTCATACAGTATACAGATTCCCAGAGAACTATAGAGTGAAAGGACCATGAGATCACTCCTTTTTGTTGTTTTATTACATTGAAATAAAACTGAAATAAAAAGCTGGATACAATACTGTAAGGCATAAAGTGATGTATCTGTGCTCACAAAGAATGCAGTGGAGTACAACAGGCCTTTGGTAGAATCACCGAATTAGTCTAGAGAGGGCAAGGTGCTATGTAAAACGTATTAGAGCAGGAGAGATGAAAAAAGGTTTGCAACATTCCACCCAGTTCCTTTGACAAAGACACGAAGCGCGGTGACCTTCTGAATCTAATTTACCAACATAAAAGATATTGCCGTCCTCAGAAGTATCAAAGGACCCAGACGAGAGGAGAAAAATATGAAAAGCATTTGACTGCTAAATGGCTTTCTACTATTTGAGCGTTTCAAACATGACTCGTCAAGGTTAGAAAGCAATGAATCTCAAGAATACAACGGGGATTGGAAGGGAAATTGTGCCTTTATTTTCTGGAACTGGTAGCTTTCTCTTGCACTCCTCTTTGATGGCCATGAGAAATGTCACGGCTAGCATGCAGAGGCAGCCTTGCAATTCAAGCTTCGTGGGAGGGCAACTTTGATGTGTTCTAAAACTAAAACCTGGAGATGTATGGCAAATATTTTTTTTATTTGATTGCACAGTGCCCACAGAGCACAAGTTCTTTCCTCTGTGCATGAATGAAGCTTCAGGTTTCCAGAAACAGAAATATGAAAGATGTCAAGGTGATGCTGAAGTCCACACAGGTGAAATAAACTGATCTCCTGAAGCTGACGGAGCAATGGGCATGAAATGTGAACGTCTGAAGATGAATTGTTTCTATCACAAAGGGATTCAAAAAGAAATATACATAATAAATATCCCAAAAGGATCATCTTCGTCATCCAGCTTTCAGAACTGGTCAATAAACTGTGCTGCTTAATTGTTACAAGCTGTGCCCATGTATAGAGCAAAATCTATCCCAATCTTCTAAGATCATACTATCATAAGCCATTTCATTACATGTCCTTACATGATAAAACAAGTCAAACATGGCAACAAACAACTCAGCTGGTAGATTTGGAGTAATGTTTGAGATCTAGAGCACAGTGTCTGAAGTCACTAATGCACTAGAATGAATGTAATTGAAGGAACGATTTAATAGCAGGTGTCTACAAATGTTTTGACCTAAAGTAAAATAGTTCCATTGGTCCGTTTGTCAAGAAATGTTCACACCAAGGACACCTGGTGTTTTCAGATGGTATACATTTTTTATTATTTTACTTCATTCCCAATTAGGACATAAAACAGAATCATAAGCACTTAACCTCATTGCTACCAAGTGAAATAGCTTCTGTGGTGAATGTGGATATTTGGCTCGACAGACATCTCACTTACACTCACCAGGCCATGCTCTAATCTCCGGGAGTGCTTGACACCTGTGATGCATTCATCCCTTGTGTTTTTGTTTAAATGCTAATGTAAACACACACACTTCCCTGGAGATGTATGGCAAATTTACCTTTTCTCCCCCTCGATGCCAGCCTGAAACATCAACATTGATCTCTACTCTCAATGAGACAGAAAGAACGTTTGTAGACACAAGACTGAAAGAGCTGTCCAAAACAAACCTCTCATATCCTAAAAATGCCAAGAGTCCTTCTCGTTTGCCAAAAACCACAGCAGGTCTAAGGTGGTTGCAGAAAGGCTTCCAATGCAAATGTTTACATGAAAGAAGTGAATTTTTTTGCCTTCCTTTTAAAGCAAATTGAAGTGAAGGCGACACTGCCTCATAGTGTGGAGGTCATGAGTGTAGAAACCTGACCTCGACTTGACTG
>JBBPCY010000019.1:3319561-3352233 GCA_037974405.1 Brachyalestes nurse | reverse complement strand
AGTGTGCGTGTGTGCGTGTGTGCGTGTGTGCATGTGTGCGTGTGTGAGTGTGTATGTGTATATGTGTGTGTGCGTGCGTGTGTATATGTGTGTGTGCGTGTGTGTGTGTGTGTGTGTGCGTCTGTGTAAGCCATTTCAGTTAAAAACCTCATTGCACTTAGTTCAGTCATGCTCCTAATTCATCTCAGAGTTTAAGACCTCGTGATGGGCTTTATCCAGGCCTGCAATTTGTCTCTGTCTGTGTGTGGGCAGGCAGACATTATTCAGCTCTCCCACTTCCACCACAACACACACGTGTGCGCACACACATGCACCAAACTTAAAGGGCTCTGCTTCCTCGGCTTTGTATAATACACACCCTCTTTTTAAGCAGCAACCCGTAGAAGACCACAGCTTAACCTCAAACCCCAAACAATGTTTCCTAGCAGATGGGCTATGTAATGCAGTTTCACTGCTGTTCTTCACGGTCGCAAAGACCCAATCCAAGCCTGGAGCAGTCTCAGGGATGAAATGGAGGTACGTAATATATATTTACAATGCCATACACTGAGTGAATATGAAACAGCTGAGTGAATATGAAATAAAAAAGAAACCTGAAACCTTGCTAAACACATGCGGTTCTGTTGAACTCGGCTGCGCTTGTCAAAAGGCTAACAGGTGCTTTCTCCATAGTTAGGCTGAGGAATTTACTGAAGGATTCCTTGTAAAAGTGCAGTGCAAGGAAAGAGCATGTCATGTTATCGTGTGGGGAACTTAACCCTAACCCTAACCCAATACTGGTGCTAGTGATTTTTAGTAAATTAGCATTTTAGGCATTAAAATGTCTTTAGAGGACATCAGAAGGAAAAAATGGGCATTTCAATGAAAAGTGAACCAAAACATATGGTGTTGTACCATGCTAGTTCTAAATTGTTCAGAGCATGTACAAGTGCTTCTTGTAGCGTGCTCTGCGCTGTGCCTGCTGTCTAGTGCAGTATCAGTAGATACCGAGGCTCAAATAGTGTTCAGTGCTATGCACTTTCACAGAAAAATGTTTTACACAAATTTTTAACAGTACCGTTCCACCAATGGGTGTTTTTTTTTTCTCTTTTTGTGACACGAGGGATTTATCCTCCCATCAAAAAATGGATACCATGACGTGGAGTGCTTCTGCTAAATGTGTGTGCTGTATGTTTTATGCTCTGTAAAATGCGTCAGATGCACGGTGTGCAACAGAATAGACAAAACGATGTAATTTTGGAGAATTTCTGTTTCATTCATCGTTAAACTTTCATGGTGCTGCTGGAACAAAAACAAACAAATAAACAAACAAACAAAATAGTCTCAGTGTCATGATTCACAAAAATGTAATGGTTGCATAAAGCCTGAATAGCTGTAGTGTTTTGCTGATGATGTGTGGCCTGTACAGTATGGACAGCAGGTATACCAGCCTGTGCACTAACGCAAATATGTATTGTATATATTGCGTGTATGTGTTTGTGTGCAAGCTTAAAAATGAGTAAAGCCGTGCATAATGTTATTCCCCTGCCCGCACTTCTGGTCCTCACTCTGAGAATGTAGTACATACTAGTTCTATTATTCCCATTACCACACTAACTAATAGAACTAGTATGTACTAACTAATAGTACATACTAGTTCTATTAGTTAGTGTGGTAATGGGAATAATGCTACAGTGTAAGGGCTGGAATGAGTACTGTGTTTATGTGAGTGGTTGTGTGAGAGTGTGTGCTTTTGAAATCTTGCTCACATTCAGTGGTTCAGGACTGTTCAGTCCGGTGTGCAGCAGAGCTCACAGCAGCATAATTAAGAGATCTATAGAGGTGACAGCATGGGCAGGAGCTACCCAGCCAAGCACAGCTCTTCTGCTCAGCTGCTTCCTGCACACACACACACACACACACTTGCGCACAGAGTAACAGCGTATTTATAGTGCACTGACACGCTGGCAGACAGATGTCACCTTCAAGCTACCATCTCCAGGGCAAAACTCTCTCTCACTCTTACGCACACACAGCTCCCCAACAAACCGCAGTGTGCAAAGCCAACAAACGGCGCAGAACGTGAGAACTAAATTAACACTCTCATAACTCTGTTGATCGCACCTGTCACAGTTTCATGAATATGCGTGCCGGCCTCTTGCAAGTCTGCGGCCCGTCTCAGGGGAAGAGTTGCTGTGTATTATACATGAGAGGCCTGGACCACTGGGAGACCTGTCAGTGCTAAAAAGTGGCCACAGTCTGTGTGGACGTCCACATACGGGCAGGGCAGAAAAGATGGTGGTCAGTCAGTGTTTCCCGTCTCAGAAAGGCACGGACCAAACAGATCATGATCAGGCCTGTGTGGTCCATTTTTTAACTTTGATTTAAGGAATCATTGCTGTGCATACATTTTTAATTACACAATTACAAGATTAATTACATTTGCTATGATGTAATCACATGTACAAAAGGAATTACATTTATACTAGATAACTATTCTTTATCTTGCATTTTATATTTTTCTAACAGTTTGTCATTTACATTTGATATCAAGCTGTCCGACTTAAGCTGAACACTTTCCATCATGCTGCATAATTTGGCTATTTTTAGTTGTTACAAGTGATATAGCCACCAAACTCTAGTACATGATCAATACATATACTAGAATGTAAACTGGAATCATGTGATCTGGGCATACTTTTAGTGTTGGCCAGCGCAAGAGCTTAAATGCTAATGCACTTAGTATGTGTGTTAATGATTGGATTTTGCTCTTATTTATACTCTCTGGATAGAGAAAATAATACAGGTAAAATATAAAAAATCATCTAAGCACTTAAATTAATCACAAAATCGTATTTTTCGCCCCCAAAACGGATGCAGTATTGAGCATTACCAGCATTACCAGCATTCCCACTCATTTTTAAATCAGTGAAGTCTCCTGTTTTATAATATTTCTATTAGAAATCATGAGTCTATGCTAATAACAGTCTGTCATTTTTGTTTAGATCTTCTATATCTAATGATAATCATAAATTATCATCAGTATTAGTGCTTTACCAGCACAGGATGAAAAAACATAACGAAAGCACACAGTGCCTTGAATGCCACCTCAATCATAATCATAATGATAATCATTATCATGATAATGATAATGTACATGTTCTCTATATATAAAACTTTATATAATTAGTATTATTATTATTAGTATTATCTATCCCACATATATACACAGGTACATGTGTATTCTGGGCCTGTCTTTATTATCATACTTATTATTTGGTTGCATGAAAAGAGCTGGTTAAAGTAAGTTAATAAAAAAAAAACCCTTCTTCTTTTTATTATTTAATGGTCCAGTTCATTTGAATTTAACTGAGTCACTTTCATCAAGCAGTGACAGTCTGCCATAGTGACAAGTTATCATGAGAACAGGTTAAATGCCTGTGTCATCTTGATGGTAACATAGGCTGAATGGGTGGGCTGGGCTGGTGAGGGGGAGCATTGATGTCTGGGTTTACCTTTCAAAAATGCCATCCCACCTACTAATCTGAGTCCTGCGGCCACCCGACACAGCCCGACCCCCCTCCAGCAGTGTAGCCCCCCTGCAAGCCCAACGTGGTGTCATAACACATCAGTACTCTAAATCCCTGTACCGCAGAGCAACAGCCGGCCAACATCCCCCGAGAGCCTTAATAATTCACGTTGATGCTAATGCTGTGGGACCAAAGATGTCATCCTTTCTTATTTGATGTCATCAATAAGAGATGCTGTTCAATTCCGCTTAATATCTATATCGAGCACGCTAACTAAACCAGGTCTGACAGCCGACGATGGGGTGAACTTGGATTGGAAGTCATTTATATTTCATTCACAGCCACGGCGCGTTTAATTGCGTTGTTAAAACAGTTCTTGCAGTGTGGATAAGTGCTAATTCTAATCATGTGAGAGTTTGTGTGAACTGTGCAAATACAGTAGGCAGCTATGCTGGTCTAACCGTGTAACTGCGGGCTAGGAGGGACTGTGAAATGTGACCCTGTTGTGCCGAATGTGTTGACATAGCTTTAATTCAACATGATAGAAGACACCTCCAGCTGGCCTGGCCTGCTAGAGCTGTGGCTAGTTTTACGCTCTCAGAGGCATTTAAAACACACAAACACTGCAGCGGGGGCACAGGGGACAGAGGAAGGTGCTTCTACTCCACAGGATGTCCACACTGGCTTTGTTTGAACATTTATATTATGCCTAAAGTAAATAGAGTAGATCACTTGGTTTCAGAGGTTAGGAGTCTTATAGATTTCCTTTTGTGGCCGAGGGAACCCAAAACTTTAATATTTCTGTGTCTCTGAAGGCCACTGTTAAACCTTAAACACTGACAGTTATTATCAGTGCTGACAAAAGCATGGAGCAATTTGATATAAATAATTCCACACAAAGCTCTTTGAGTGAGCAGAGAAATACACAAACAAGCATTCAGTCAAATGTAAGCAGAAGAGGAGATACCTTTATGATTTGAAGTTAGGAAATACAGTATATAGTCTTATTTTTAACGAAGAACAACATTGCCTTACATTTGTGCCATATTGTCCCTATTTGCTATCAAATGGGGAAAGCTCAAAAGGGCTTAAATCTGTCTAAAACAGTAAACTGGATGTAATCCCCTGTGTTCACTAGTGTGTCATTTGTGTTGTGATAGCTGTTAAATAATTTAGCAAAGCAAAAATAACTAAACTATAAACTAAATAAACGAATAGTCTAGGCTTCTAAGGGTTAACCTAACTGAAAGGCTGCGTGTGAGTGTGTGTGTGTGTGTGTGTTTGTGCGTGGCTGCTGAGACAGGCTCCCTTTACAATGTCTGTGGCGATAATCGTTTGACGCAGGCCATGGGGGCTGGGGTTTGGAGGGCATGTCAGAGCGGACTGGGCAGACAGAGCAGACACACGATCCTGCTGCTGACAGCCAGCGCTGACCTCAGCTGCACAGAGAGAGAGAGAGACAGAGAGAGAGAGAGAGAGAGAGAGAGAGAGAGATAATGCAGACAGAGGGGAGGTGATAACAGGGTCCTGCTGTGAGATAGAGTGTGTGTGGGGGGGGTGTTATTTTTCAGTACACTCCCTCGTCCTCCTGTCACCTTCCACGGCCCCCTCAGACCTCAGCACAGTTTCTATCGCTCCAGGGTGAGTGGGGACAGGCAGACAGGACTTCAGGCTCTCTGAATCCTGCCAGACTCCGAGATAAGCCATCTATCAGGTGCCATATAGTTAAAGCATGTTTGCTTAGATTATTCTCGTCCACTTCAAACACAGCACAGTGAAGTGTGTTCATAGATAGCGTATCACTTACCAGCCTTCTGACTGGACGAACAATGAACAGAACACAATCCTAACGTTCCGTTCAAAAGGTCTGAAATGAATGCTTTGAATAAGATGAAGCCAATGCGGCTGCACATCAGTGCACACACTGATTCTAATTAGCTGTCCCTGTGAAACTCCACATATTTCCAGTAACTAGTAGGAAGATCTAGCAAGGGTTCAGAAGGATGATCAGAGCTGCAGACAATTCTAAACGACTGAGAAAGCTGTATAGCATTTTTAGCATTTAATACTTCTTTCTGCTCTCCAATATGCTGGAAATATTCAACAAAGAATCTAGAAATAATTGTAATTAATATTTGAATATTTCTAAGTTACTTATTCATGTACTGTAACAAAAAGATGATGAATGATTCTAGCTGCTTGAATAGTAGCATGCGTCCGGTATGGATGCACAAAACGTATAAACAGAGATTTGTAATTAATAAGACACATGTGCCAACTATTGTAGGAGAGTCGTATGATTTATCTTGGCGTGGTGATCAAAATCAAGTGGGGTTCAAAGTCCTTTGACCTTCTCTTAACACTCTGGTAACTGAGTGTTGGGATCACTTGTATGACACCTCAGCTAATGTTTCGGCCATAAATACCGACCTCTAGCCTGCATGGCAGATGCAAATATAGCTGCAGCTTGGAAACTAGTGTGGTGGTGGAAAGTTGGGCTCATTAATTAGTGCAAAGTGAACTGTGACTCTATTTTGGAAGCTCTGCTCTTTCTGGCTGGTCTGCAGCCCACACGCTGACACGCTATGATGATTTTACATCAACACACTTACAGCCTGGCTCTGAGCCAGAGCCCCGGGGCTGGAGGGGGCCCAGAGCAGGGTGAATGTGGTGGGGGCATGCTGGGCTGAAATAAAAGACTCTGGAGGTAGAGGTGGTGCTGATGGTGTGTATATATATTTCTGTTTTCATACATTTTCAGGACAAATAGCCCCTGATTTTGTAACAAATATATAGGATACTTGTATATGTCCTGACAAAGTACAATGTGTGTGTGTGTGTGAGCTCACGTATGTGTGAGGCCTCCTCGGCCTCAGAGGGTTACTCTAGCCTGTGAATGACAGGAAAACGGCGCTCTGGGACGCTCCTGACCTCGGCTCTGGTTTCAGCCAAAAAAAATCCGCTTGCATCTGTCAGAATGAGAGGCAGCTGGAGAGGGGCGGACTGCAGGCTGTAGGTCATGCACAGCTTCCAGTGCGAAAAAACAAATCCCTGCTACAATACATGCCATTTACCAAGCACACCAGTAAGAGGCTTCTCAGTAATCCCTGCTGCTGCTGCTGCTGCTGTTGCTGCTCTCTCTCTCTGTTAAGCGGCATCATTAGTATCAAGGGACCCAATATTTGCAACCTCAGTTTAATGCTGTTTATATTTACACTTACCATGTGGATGACTGCCAATTCGCAAGCCGGCCCATTACAGCTGGATCCGTTTCTTTTTTTCCCCGCTCCTCATCTCGCAGATCATGTGGCATTAAACACAGAATAATGCATCCACAGTGTGTATGTATGATGAGGCATAAATTGCAGTGCGGCACTGGAAAGGTTCGCTGGAGTGCATTTGGTTCTATAGCGGAACATTGCTGTGAGAGAAGGTGGATGAGACCACATGCTAAGATGCCATTCAGTAATTATACACATACACAGAGTGTTACTGATGCAATTACAGAGCAAGTGAAAGGCTCCTGATTTATCACAGTTCATCTCTGAGATAGGATTCCACATGTTTGGCTGGTAGTGATGAGTAGCACTGCGTGACTTCAGGCTGTCACACACCTGCAGGCTGGGGGGATATATTCTGCATAGCTACTTGCTATAAAAAGCAAGAACAACACGACACTGATTATTCCTTTACCATCACTTTTTACAAGGGGTGTAAAAACAGTTAACTTGTCAGTCTATACCATCTATATATAGAACAAAACAGTAAAAAACGTCCATTTAGTTTTGGTGGTGTCACAAAAACGAGGTTTGTATATGCAGTACACTCACACACACACACACACACACACACACACACACACACACACACACACATACATATATATATATATATATATACTTCCTTTTCGTGACTGTTTGCATGAGTTTGTCTGCATAAGTCTCACCTTTAGTTTAGATTGCCTGAAAGTAATAGTTCTGCCCATGAGCTTCCACACTTTTTCACACTTGCATTTACCACTAATTACTATAAATGGGACACGGTCAAGTATTAATATGATTCTAAATCCCAGTTAAACTCAAACAGCATCTGATCTGCACATGGTAATACTATTCCTGGGAAATTACTGGAAGGGCTCATGTGTGAACCAAGTCATGTGCATCCTGGTAATATGCTGTTTAAGGGATTCATGTGCAAGTGACATGATGCCTGAACGTAAATATATCTCAATAAATACTCTGGGCTTTTAGTGTGAGGCAGTCCAAAGTGTTCTCAGCTTCAGGAGTAAAATAAAAGCACCCTACAGACAGTCAGTATAGTGTGTGTCTTTGAATTCACTTCTTTAGTGACACCTTTTCACATCTTGTCTTCTAATAATCCTGACTAATTTAGTGCCGTATCTGTTCTCGCTCCATACTTGTTGTGACAAAATTCATCATATCAAATCATAAATGAATTAAAATTCAAGCGCTTGAGAGATCACCTCTTCTATACTTTTACTTTGAACTGTTCAGAAGCTCTCACATGATCAACCTGTAATGTGTTATAACTTAATCACAATCCATTTTCACATTCCCTCATCTGCTCCCTGTAAATGACTTTGAGCAGACATAACTCCAGAGCCAATCTGTGGTTAACCCGCTGATATGGCTCTGTCGGCAGGGCTAAAACACAGAGCCGCGCAGGGATCAGATAAAGCCGGGTGAGGGCGGGGGGGGGGGGGGGTTGGGGGTTTGATCCGGCCAGACGGATGGCTCCAGGTAGGCAGAGGGGTTTTAGTAGAGCCGCACTGTGGGCTACGGACGCCAGCAGCAGGTTGTGCCGGGCCCTAATCCTCTGTGAATGTGTCGCAGAGGCAGGTCTAAGCTGAATGTGTGGTAATCTCTCCTCCACTCTCTCTCTTTTTCTCTTCAGTGCCAGACAGGCGCTTTGTAGTGGGTGCCAGCCCCCAGAGAGAGTGAGGGAAGCTCAGAGCCTCTAATAATACACAGCATACGCGGCGTGTGAGAGAGTTTCATTCCAGTGCTAAGCTACAGAGGCATCCAAGACTGAGTGAGAGAGAGATAGATAGAGAGAGAGAGAGAGAGAGAGAGAGAGAGAGAGATGGACTGGGCACATTTACTTTCGTTCTATCTCTCGCCCTCCCTATGCGCCTCTCTTGGCAGAGAATGAATTAACACCCTCATCCGCCGCCTCACTGACCTCCATCAGTGACCTTTTATCGTCCTTAAAAAACTCTTGTGCTCAGTGTACGTTATACATTATGGTCAGAGGATGTCAAAATTAAATGTCTGATTTTTTTTAACTGTCATTGAAAGTCCAAGCCGTTCTTTACATATAGTGTGAAAATTTAATGATGAATAGAAGAAACAAAGCAGACCAAAATCATTTGTAATGAATGCTTGTTATATTATCTTCCATTAATACTTTAATGTTAAAAACATCTTACCCATCTCTTTTAAAGTCAGCATTAAGGAGATAATATGTTTTGTTTTCAGAACTCGTTTGGGTGCATTCAGACAGATACCACATGCTCCATCCGTCGTGGGTGTTCTATGCTCCTTGAGTTTCCTATATAGAGGAAAGCCTGTGTCTGAATTTCTGCATTTAAACCTGGAGTAGGATCAGGAGAACGGCACATTGTTAGTAAATGTAAAATGTGGTGTCGCTATAAAAATGCATTTAATGCTCCATTATAACATTTTGCATTTATTTAATTTTCCCTTTTAACTTTAAGTCAACACTGAGGCTGTACAACTACTGAGTCAGCAGATTACTAGTACTGGACAAGTTGACCCCCCCCCCCTCACGAGCCCCTCACTTCCAAGCTGGCTAACTGCAACACAGCTGATAGCCTCACTCCCTCAAAAATTCTCTAGACCATCAGCTCTCAAATGTTTTAGTGTTTTGTGGCTGTGGGCAGCTGTTGTAGCAGTTTTGACAACAACAATATTGTACTAATGTGGAAAATGTGTATCCATTTAAATCAATGCTTCACTTTTGTCAGTGCAGCTTTTGTCCCATACTGACATGCACCCTCAAGAAAACCTTAACTCAAATGTTGCAACAGCACATTATTAAAGTTGCCAAATGACATATAAATCATGCTCGTCACTTTAAACAAACTTCATGCTACGCAAATAATGATACACTGCATCACTATTCATCCTCCCAACAATCCAATCTGGCTCGTGACAGCACAATGTTAGATTTATTGCGCAAAAGTGGAGCGCTGCTGCAGTGAACCAACTGCCATCTGCTCCAAGCCTTTGGTGGTCTTCCAGCTTTGAGATTAAATCTAGTCTTCAGATGTCCAAAGGCAAATCTAATTAGTTTTCTCCCATTGATCCAAAAACAATCCTAATCAGCCATATAAAATCTCTCCTTTATGTGGTCGACTTCATAGAGAGTTGCGGCACACGTTTTCTCCCTCTCTGAGCGCACAGTGCTTAAATTACAGCTGAAGAACCCAGGAGAACTGAGCCCACATTCGCAATTTCTCATCTCTGCCTCCCGCGCCCTCTCTCTCCCTCGACACAGAATGAATTAACACCCTCATCTGCCACCTCTGATTAAAAAAGCTCATCGAAGAGAGATTTGTAATCATTTGTCTGTAATGAATTCTTATAACCCTCTCGCCCAATTCTCACCTGCTGAGGCCCACACTCTGAGAGGAGAGAGAGGAGGCGAGGCAGAGGAGCGAGTTGTGATATTGCATTTAATCTTTTATTCTTATAAAAGATGTCTGTATGGGGGTTGGGGAGGGGGCGGTGTTTACCTGCTACCCTGTCAAATATGCATCACCACTCCAGGGGGTTTTCCCATAGAATGTAGAATAGCATAATATAGTACAGAAGACATACTTTATTTGTCACACATACATTGAACAGTAAACAGTGAAATGCAGCCTCTGGATTCAACCTATTCTAACACCAATGAGAATACACACACACACACACACACACACATTATGAGCTAGAAGCAGTGGCACCAGGGGACTAACTCCTGGTCTTTTTGCCAGAACCTAGCATGCATGACTTTGTGCTGGGAGAAGGCCGGAGCACCTGGAAGAAACCCACACAGACGCTGGGAGAACAAACTCAGACAGGACCCTGGTCGCCTCGGCAGGGAATTGAGACCAGGCTGTTCTTGCTGTGAGGCATCAGTGCTAACCATTGCGCCAACGTGCCACCCATATGTTATTCTTATCATGATACATTACATTACTTTTCCTTGATTAATATCCATGTAGAAGAGCATGAACAAATGAAGCATAAAAAAACACTTCTGTGCTCCGCTCACAAATGCTTCTTTTGTTGCAGCTGCTGTGAGGTTAGATATGCTGCACAGAAACAAAAATCTCCTTCAATCCCATTCATTATTCATTTCAAATTATAGTTACTCTGGGTGTGAAAGCTCTCACTTTTGTTAGCAGAATAGCAGCTAATGTAGGCAGCATTAGCATTCTAATTAGCTATAGCAACACAGTCCAGCTCGATGGTGTCACATTTTAAACCATAAACTCATTGTTAGGTAGTGAATATGAACTACAGCCTACAGTCATTAGGTAGAATGAAATTTGGCAGTCCAGTAGCTGCTATAATAGAACACATTTGTGTGTGAAGCATTTACAAGCCAGTTATAGAGAGACTGTAAACAACAAAGTGTGGTGTTGCACCAGGCAGATATCAGGCCTGTAAAAAGCTGCCTGCACTATTTTATCCCCTATGTGGCTACAAACACTACGGAAATAATGAAGCTCGCGTGACATTAACAGTTCTGTTCTAATTTGTAGAGTAATTACACTTTTATGATGAAATTGAAGATGACAACACACTACAGACACAAATTTACTAAAGAGAGCTTTTATTGAGTTTATTTATTTGAAAGAGATTAAGCTTCAACTCACTGTGTTTGTGTTCAATTCAGTGTAAGCGACTGTTGTGGTGAATGCTTCGTGGAAATAAAAACAAAATGGGTAAAACAAATAAAGAAATACACCCACCACAGAATAATAGTTTAAATATCCATTGTGGTTATTTTCCACATGGAACAAGGGGATTCTGTTACCGCCACAGATCTGATGATAAATATGTACTGGCAAAATGAATTCAAGTATCATGAAGTTATATTTTAGCTTCATCGCCCAACCCCACTAATAAACTGCAATATAGACGAAAGCTGTCGAGAGGTAATCACTCTGCTTTGCAATGTGGTAATATGTCGTGTCTGCATGATGTGTGTTTATATGAAAACAAGGGTGAACCTAATGGGTGGTTGATTACAATAGACCAGACATTAAGCTTCGAAATAAATTGATTTTCTGTAAAATTCTTAGTGGAGATTTATCAACAAAAATAATATTATATTAAATCATTTTCTGCATGTACAGCATAACCATTCAAGTATGTTTTTTTTTTCCTATTACAGATTTACAAATAGCTGTTCCCGAACACTTCACAGCAAAGTATTTATGAGAAAACGCGGGGTGATATAAGGCACAATCCAAATTTGTCCTTTGTAATAACCTTAATACATCAGTTGTGTGTGGTGTGTGATGGATTAAAAGGCCTATATAAGTGATGCAGGGCTGATGAATCTGTGCGCTGGAGGCTCCTGCAGCTATTCTGCCCTGCTAATGAATGTGCAGAGGCAGCGGCACCACTGTAGCTGCCGTGACCTTTCCCTGCTAGAGCTGGTGCCATCTGTCTCCCTGTGTGACTCCACACACACACACTCCCGCCCAGTCCTGACCTGCCATCAGAGCGCACCTGGCTGCCGCTCTGACACGCTACTTTCACCCATGCCAACCCGCACAAATCATCCTAACGCCATTCTGGTGCTGAGATGGATTTTGTTTGGACACCTAAGACGCAGCAATATAAGCAAGATATGAGAAATGCGAACGCTTCATATTAAAGGGATTTGCTGGTAAGGGCTGGGGACATAGGCGGGAGTCCTATAACTTATTATAACCCACTTTTATTAATGCACAAGAGGCTTAATATTCCAGCTTGTGTTTTATTAAATGTACCATCTTTGTATGGCACAATATTACATACAACATAGCTCTCGAGTATCTGAGTTCAAGTATCACTTCATATCAAATCATAACCTCAGATTTGTCAGGTTCCATTTCTGCTGCCAGATCATGTGTGTGCTTATGTGTGTGTGTGTGTGTGTGCACATGAGTGTTTGTTTTCATATATTTTCTGGGCACAAATGTACTGCCTGTGTAGGAAAACAAGAGAAAAACAGGGTTAATCTAATGATTCTGTAAAGTGCTTTCTATAAAAGCTGCATATTTCATCTGTAAAAGGATTTAACACATTGCTGAGATTTAACACAGAATAGGGCTGGTTTCTCATGCTTAAATAAAACCTGAACCTATACTAAAATAATTTCCAGTTCTGATTTTTCCAGGTCTGTAGGTAATTACATAAAAATAAAACACATCTGAACATATATAGGTAGCTGCATATCGTAGCTTTACATTTATCCTTTTTTTATATTTCTGTTTTATATTTTTATATCTTTTCAATGTAGATGCCTTCACATTTTGTGAATATTTCATCATAAAGGGACCTTTAATTTCTATGACCAGTTAGCCTGTTGATTCACCTTGCCGATGGTAATGATGCTTCACAGTTTGAGTTCATCATTTTCAGTCCTCTTCAAGTAATCAGTGGTCAGATTCTGGCAGGAAGGACACTGTTGGCTAGGTATTTTGGTTGGTTCTCAGCTGAGCAGTGACACTAAGAAATAATCTATCTATCCATCCATCCGTCCATCCGTCCATCCGTCCATCTATCTATCTATCTATCTATCTATCTATCTATCTATCTATCTATCTATCTAAATGACGTATATATATAAAATTGCAGAGAAACAAATGTTTGTGTTTGAGAGAAGCAGGAACTCTGACACATGACTTATGGGAGGCAGAGGGTGTAGCAGCGCTGCCTCATGAGTGACGTGCAGTAATGGGAGGACACAGACAGGTGGGCACACGTTTAGGTGCGATAAATGTACATTCAGAGCCTGTGGCAGGGAGAAGCCTAAACCCTGCTGGAAATGTCAACTAATACACGTCTCGCTCTGAAGGTTATGTGAGAAAGAGCTCTCCGGGGAAAAGGAGAGGGACGAGGAGAGAGTTGGGGGACAAGGAAGATATACAGAAGAGAGGAGAGATAGAGATACAGAGAGAGAGAGAGAGAGAGAGAGAGAGAGAGAGAGAGAGAGAGTCCTCACAGAAGTCCTCCTCAGGTGGTCTTGTTGTGTGTCCTCTCAGTACCTTTCTGCTGTTTGTCTGCTATAATGATGAGTGTGTGTGTGTGTGTGTGTGTGTGTGCTATTTACAGTTCTGTCTTAAGTTGTTTCTTTTTTGTGTTTTTTGGGTTTTATGATTGAGGTCATGTAGTACCAAAAGAGAGTGAACTTAAAAACAGAGTTAACATAAAATGACACCATCTAGATGCATTTTTTTAGGTCTCAAATTTGGAAAAGCAACACTAAGTGCTGGCCTGTGGGAATGTTCAACCTGTCATATTTAATAAAATAAGTAACTGAATTAAAATTGAAGGTACATTTTTAGCATTAGGCTGCAAGTGCTGCAGCTCAAAAAGCACTAAAAACAAACACATATCATAGTTCTATAAAAGATGAATCTCAGTAAATGTAACAGTTTATAATTACAACTGAGAAAAACAAAAGTATTGCAAATAGGCTGCAATTTTATAGTGTACAATATTTTTTCAAAGTAATTAGCTTCTATGAAGTTTCATTCTTATGAGCACTCAGACAGCATGTTTGTGCATCACTGAAAATGATGGAACCCACTCATGAACCCATACCAGCAGGATTTTGTGGATTGTTGATGTCACACAGATTTACAAAAGAGAAGCAAACAACTTTGTAATGTAAATAATAATCTAAATGACTTAATATGTAAGTTTGATCTTAATCAGGTAATTGTAAAAATGGTTACAGGTTAAACATATCAAAGGCAGTAAGCACAGTAGGGGGTTCCTCAGCCTCTGAATCCAGAGATGTTTTTGTGTTTATTATTTTGTTTCTCAGGAGGCAAATGAATCCCAGATTATTTCTGGCCTTACTTATGATATCACTCCTGCTAATTTTGTACTTTGGTCCTTTGTTTAAATACATTTGGATTTGTTGATGGACCATAACTACAGTGAACACTAAAACGAGTGCCCCTGGACAACAGGGAAATGTTCCATATAGTCAATAAAATAAATAGTCAGTAAATAGTCAGTAGCATATAGTCAGTAAAATAAAGTAGTTCACATGTTACATAACTATAATATACACCCCACCACTCTCAAATCAAGTCAAGAAGGTTTTATTGTAATTTTGACTGTATGCACACAGTACACAGTTAAAACGAAATAGTACCATGGTGCAACACAAGAACAGAACAAGGACACCACAAGTGCAAATGGGACAAAAGAGAGTGCAAGAAAAACACAAGAGCAACAAAACAACAGCACAAGACATTTAGTGCGATCGACAATAGCTACAGTCTGGATGAATGCAGTATTTTGACAGGTACTGTGTTCTAGCAGCAGAGAGTTGTGTGTGCAGAAATGCAGCCAGATGACACAGCATCATCCATTCAGTTTGGTTTGAATCACTGCTTTGACCAGTATTAACTCACTTCTTCAGGAAAACTAAAATATGGCTAAAATAACATGGCCAGACCACTTCCGCTGTGGCTGTTTCGAATGGAGTGCTAATAAAGCTTAGCCAGAACAAAGCATGACTCTATGTGAGAAAGGTTGACATGCCATGTATTGCCACTGTCTAAACAAAATCTCTTCGAACTTTCTAAGAGAAAAAAAACTCATGTGTAAAGGGAGGTAATATGTCATATGTTTTCAAGTAATTATTGTTCATGATTCGAAGTGTAATTTATTTATTTGATTTATTTATATAGCGCGTTTTTACAACCAAAGGTGTAGGTCACAAAACAGCTTTGCAGAGTTCAGGTCCGAGCCCCTAGTCAGCGAGCCAAAGGCGACAGAAGGAAAAACTCCCTAAAGCTGGAGGAAGAAACCTTGGAAGGAACCATGACTCAAAAGGGGAACCCATTCTCTTCTTGTCGACCCGGAGAGAAAAAGAAAGAGAGAGTCTGTATGAAGATAGCTAACAAGAGAAAACCTTCCTGTATGAACCTAATGGCAGATTAGCCAACAGCTAACAGAGTTGGTATCAAAAGAGGTAGATTTTGCTCGAGTACGTTACATTTTCAAATGTACATAAAAACAACAAGGATGGGGGTTTAATCTACTATTATTTAGTTATTTCACTAATTAAACCACCTTCTTTGACTTGCTTTTATTTTTTCCTGTCACAGAGCTGCTCGCATTCAAAACACCACCTGTGCCATAGATACTTTCTTCCATTATAATCCAGTGAAACAAAGGAAGGCAGAATGCACTCTGAGTTCCTGTAGTGTTTTGCAATTTGTAAGAAATGGACAGAGTCTGTTGTTTTTAGTGGTCAACCGTCGTAAGTAATATTTTTATTGTCTGACTGAGTAATCATTGCAGGCCTAATTGCAAGAGTCATGACAACAAGCTGACTTGGTGCATTTCGTCTGTGTATCTAGGCCAGAAGACTCAACACATCCTGTGACTGGTGTGGCAGTTGGCTGTTAGCTGACCCTGCAGGACACCTCTAACACAGCTTACTCTGAGGAAAGTGAGACCCTGTCTGACGGACAGAAAGATGACAGACCTAAACCAAAGATAACAGCCAATATATCTTTACTACACACACACACACACACCCACACCCATCACATGTACACACACACACACACACACACCTCCCTTATCAACTCAAGGCTTGTACCTCATGTGTAATCTCTTATCTCTCTCCAACAGCAACCCGCCATCATAATCTGCTTCTGTTATAGAGGCCAATAATCTGCAGGGGAGAGCTCCAGCACAGATCTGATGCCTATCTGCAGCTAATCTCATGGCAAATCACTCAGACGACACACAGAGACACCAAAGCCCAAATCCCCCCAAACTACTGCGAAAAAGCTGCTCATAGCCAATAAATATGAACTCACAGAAGGTCCATGAGTGGAGGACAAGCAACAGTCATGCTTGAGCCCATATTACAGGTCTGTGGTTTAAAACGAGGCACATGAAGGACTGATCCTGGATGGAGCTGGAGGTGTGACGATTTTGCACAGCTCTCATCACTATGACAGCCTCTGATGCCTCACAGCTTCAACACAACTGATCAAAGGCCATATTGACCATTAGATAACTGGGTCAGGCCTGATGCTGTTAGCGCTGGCATCAAGAGTGTTGTGTGTGTGTTTGTGTGTGTGTGTGAGAGAGAGAGAGAGAGAGAGAGAGAGAGAGGAACAGAGACAGAGAGAGACACAGACTTCAGAATGTTTTATTGAAATGCTGGGCCATGCAGTGTGGTCCAACAAATGTAATAAGCAACAACAACAAACAAAAACAACAAGCATCATAAGTATAAATAAGTACAATATGCAATTCTTACCATATGCAACATGCAAATTTCAGCATGAAAAGGTAAAATCAAAACATAGTCAAATAAAAGACAGTTAAATATATTACATCTGTCAGGACAACATTTTGTACCTACAAAATAGTAACTTTAGAATATTCTGAATTGTTCACATAGGTGAATGTAAAGTTATTATTCATCATGACAGTTTTACTCACTAGACAGATAAGGTGGCATTTTCAGATAATTGGAGATATTGGAGATAATACATTTGTGTCCTGGCAGAGACGATTCTGCTGTATGTTAACAACGTGATTTAATATTACATACGCTACCAAAAGCTAAAGCTGAAAATTATATGTTATTGAGATTATTGTGCATTTATTAATTGTTTTTTTTGCCCTCAAAAACCCATATTTATAAAAAATAACCTTGATGGTACTGAAATAAGTCTTTGTGAATGATTTAAAATGTAAAATACTGCTTTAATAATGTCTTAAGATGTATTTAAGGTTTAAGGCCTGTCACCAGCCCATTGTTTGCCCATGCCGACAGTAAACACCCTTTTCTCCTAACAGGTGGGAGTAATGGTAAAAGCCCCCTCACTTCACATCTGCTGTTATTCCACCATGATGACATCCTTGAGCCGCGCCTACATCACAGTGAGCTCCAGGCCTCCAAGTAGCCCCCGGGGCCGGTGTTGTCACAGGCTTCAGTATGGGTTTACATCCTCATTCATGCTTAAGCATCTGTCTGAAGGCTGATTTGATGACTGAATGCCCGTCATCTGTCTGTTTCCTGCCTCCCCTCAGGCTCCACCCCTAAATCTCAGCCATTCACAACCTCTCTCTCCTCCAAAAAAGAGAAAAAAAGGAAATCTTGACGGTATTCAAATTTGACCATGGAGTGAAAATCATATCATTAAAATCCCTGTCAATTAGCAACGCTTGCACCACGTCAGCTGAATAATTCTATCCATTTGTTTATCGTCCAATTTTCCACCCTTATGGTAATGAAGGGGGGGTGCATACCAACCTAATCATATTACAAAACAGTGGCAAAACAGAGTGGGGGGAAAAAAAGGAAAAGGAAAAGGAAAAAGCCTTCCTGGCTTGTCACATCAATTACACACTGTCATCCTAATTCACATTACAAAGAAAGAGGAAAAAAAACAGAGGGAGAAAGGAAGAACGGAGGGGGAAAAAATGCTGGGATCAGTCCAAGCGTGCACAATTGTGCATTATATAAGATAAGCAGAGCAATTATAATAAGTCATTACAATCATTGGCAAACATAGCATTCAGTTGTCATGCTGCTTTTGTTGGAGGCTGTCAGTCCTCCCCCCTCCACACACACTTTCCGCATGACTGACCATGCCTGGTGGACTGTAACCATGTGGCACTGATGGCCCCCAGCATGCAGGACACACACACACACACACACACACACGCGCGCAGGGATGATCCATTTTCACTGGCCTTGGGCTTGGTTTCACACCCCTTCTCAGTGCTGACAACAGGACTAACATGTGGAGGTGAAACCAGAGCTGTTCCACCATCGCTTGACCTCGCCTGCTCTCGCGCATCCTGCTAAGCTACAGTGCACTCATGGGAGAGGGATGGGAGAGGGGGGAGCGGGGGAAACAGAACAGCCTGTGCAAACACACCAGAGGAGGAGAAAAAGTGGGAATGGTGTGTGTCTGTGTTTGTGTGTGTGTGTGGGGGGGTTGTTAGCATGACTGAGTGGTAAAAGAAGATTGAAGAATATTAATTGAGTGGTGGCAGCAGTGGGAGTGAGGGTTGTTAGTGTGTGTTGTGCGCCTGTGTGGCCGGCTCCTGGCAGGGGTGGGTGCGGTGTCACCGCGGGTCGTCAGGGGCTCCTGTCCCGCGGTCGCGAGGGCCCGTGTCTGGGGCCTCCCCCTCCGCCTCTTGGGGCTGGCGCCTCTCCTCTGAGGGGACCGCAGGGTCCTCAGCCTCCCTTGGGCGCCGGGGCAGCATGATTGTGGCTCCTCACCCTCATTGCAAAACAGTCCATGACAAACTCGGACACTACATACACACTCACATTTACACACACGCACAAGCACACACGTATACACACACGTGTACACATATGCATACCCATAGACACAGGGACACACTTATACATGCACATGAACATATCTAAACGGACACACTTTCACACACGCACATGCACACACACTTATACACACACACACCCAGGACCACAGGTGTGTACGTTGGTTCTGTGCTGTTACTGTGTTTGTGTGACTGGTACGTGTTTTTCAGATGCAGCATTCAGAGCGATGACGCAGTTGCAGCAGTTTTCATTTGTCTTATTTGTCTTTCCCTGTTTTCTCTCTCTCTCTATTGGCTCCTTTCCTTTTTTCTTTGTCTTTACTTGTATCTCTTTCTTTCTCTATTTGCTCAACCACTGTCTGATCTGGCTTAATTATAAAAAATAAATAAATAAATAAATAAATAAATAATTTCATTAAACAAGAGGGGCTTGGTCCGTTAAAGCCCCACTTGGCAAAGCAGAGGTGTCTGGCGCATCATGGCATCCAGCTTCACATTCTGCTTGCTAAGCTGCTGGACACATTCGAACAAAATAAAATCAGAATGTATAAAATAACCAAAGAAAGACGTGTTGAACCTACAATATGAGAAGACATCATACATTTGTTAACTTAAACGACAAACGATGTTTTATTATTTAAAACTGAACTAAAGTGAGGATTAGGGCTAGACAATTCTGATTATCAAGAGAAAGCAAAATCATGTATCTTTAATATTGTGTTTTGTTCATGTATTTACTTTTTTTATCCATCTATCTATTTATTCATTTATTCATTTCTTTATTGCCAATTATTTGTTTATCAAAGAACCAGCTGTCCTTACTTTGTTGCAAAACAATTCATTATGGATGGACAAACAGAACTGAACACTTCTCCTGTAAGGTTATCATTTTGAAGGTATGGAGTTTTCCTTTGAAGGCAACAATATCAATACATATACAAGTTAAAGTTAGGGTTAAAAATACATACAGTTAGTTATGAGATATATATCCAGTTGTGTACATACATACAACCTATGGGAGATATTAGATGGACAGACAGACAGATATGGGACATAATGTCCTGACATTGTTAAAAAACTAGTACCTGTGTGTTTGGCCCTGCACCCTGAGAGTGGGAATAATGAGACCAGTCAGGGGAATGAGGTGCATGATGGAGCATTGGATCAGCCTTCCACCCATCCACACACACACACACACACACACACACACACACACAGAGCTGGCCTCTCTTTGGAAATGAGCTTTGCACTCCAGGCCCTCGTAGGTAATCATATATAGGGGGCTGCCCATGATGACAGTTAATTTGAAACTATCTGGCCACTTTCCACTCCACCCCCCTCCTTTTCTTTTTTTTCCTCTCAGTCCCTCTTTCTTGCTCTCCTCCTGTCTCCATTTCCGTCTCGTACCCAAATCACTCACTCAGTATCTCCCCCTTTTGTCTGCACTGCCCCCGCCCCGCTCACCATTAGAGCCGCTTCTCTATGCTCTTGCAATCAAATTAATTCCCTGCATTTTCTCCAGGAACCCCCCCCTCCACCATCATTCTGCAGCTAATGGTTTTAATTCAATTGGAGCAATCCATATCCAGAGCCATTTCCTGGTCGACCGTGCCAGCAGGCCCCTCCTCGCAGCAGCTAACGCACACACACACACACACACACACACACACACCGTGTCTGTGCAGCCTCGATAAAGACACGCGTGTGGGCAAAACCCCAACACACACTTACAGATCACATAAACACACACACATACGCACCAAACCACGTGGCATGTTTATGCCTGCTAATCCACATGACAATAAAATCAGCCACATTAAAACACAAACACACACTTGCACACACACACACTCGCACAGATTTTGGCTGACCTTCCCCGGTGCTGGAGGGAAAACTGCTGCAGTAGCCATTAATGTTTCAGAACACATCTGTATGGGTTATTTTTTCTCCTTCCCTGAGTCTTGATGCCAGATAGATGAAGGGGAGAATTCTGTGTCTGTGTTTATGCCAGAAAAATAGGAGAGAGAGAGAGAGAGAAAGAGAGAGAGAGTGTTTGTATGTGTGTGTGTGTGTGTGTGTGTGTCCTACTGCCACTGTTCTCAGCAGACTCAGTCACTCTCTCCCTGTTTTCATAAATTAATCAGGAAGGCGGTGTGTGTTTGTGTGTGTGTGTGTGTGTGTATGTGGTATTAGGTGCCCAGGGTGTTAGTGATATAATGAGTAGCGTGGGGACTGTGTGTGTTTGTGTCACCATGGCAGCAGCTTTAGCCTGTGTCTCTCTCATGCCCCAGTGTGTCGCCCTCTCTCTCTGTGGAGCATAGCCATGTTTGGCCCCTCATTAACTACATACATATATCCATCCCTCCCTCTCCCCTCCTTCCTCCATTGCTCACTCCTTCTGTCTCTTGCTCTCTTTTCTCCAGTGTTATCACAGCTCTGATTAGCTGGCCCCTGTGGGCCTGTGGCAGGGTCGTCAGCCAGACACACGCATGCACACACACACACACGCACACACACACACACACACACACGCACACACACACACACACATGCACACACACACACATACACACTTACCACTCTCTGTTCACTCCATCACCTACCACCACAGAAGCAGTAACACATTTTCATACAATGTCATGACCGACAATGTATGTATACATATATTCACACATGTATAAGATACTAAGATACTTTATCAGGTACCCACCATTAGCCAGTAAAACAGCTTCAACACACCTTAAGACTGTAGAGGTCAAGTCTCTTGGGCTGTACTAGAGGGGCAGAACACCATTCCAAAAGAAATGTTCTCGATCCCTGTGGATGGAAGCACTGTCATCCTGGAGGAGAACAGTCCCAGCAGGAATGTTTCATCATAGGGTAATTGTGAATAGTAATAATGATGATGATAATAATAATAATAAGAAGAAGAAGAAGAAGTATAAAACACAAAATGGCTTCATTTTATATTTACATATTATACTAAAAACATAAGCTTTCAGTTTTCGCTTTTAAAATGTCAAGATGATTTCATTTGTCCTACCAACGTTGGTTAGCATATCTTTTCTCTGGTTTTCTAATAAAGTTAGGATGTTTTATCCTGAAAAAGCAGGGTAACAACTACACAGACACACATGCCAGTGCGGTTAAGGGGGTTGTTGGTGATTATCGTGAGATTCAACCGGGCCTTCCAATAGGCAATTATCTCAGTCAGAACACATTTGAATTTGAACTACAGGACAGGGTAATTACAAAGGTTAGACTCTCTCTCTCTATCCCTCTCCCCCTCTAGCCCGGGTCTCCAGAGAAAGACAAGATGATTCCCTGAGATGCTCCAGGCTCATTGATTTAAGGGCCGCCGCAGGCATTGATCTGCGATGGCTGAGATATCACACACAGAGAGCTTCGCTCAGCTTGCCCAAACAACACCAGTATGCCCGTCACACAGACCTACATAAACATAATAAGGTTGGGTGTTTCAAACTAATATTAATATTGCAGTTATATTGTTACATGCAATTAGTCAAATAATAGTGCTGCAAATATACCTTTGTAATGGCAGTACATAGTAATGGCAGGATACTGTCAATATGTTAAAAATACATGAAGCAAACGTTTGAAAATAGGCCTGCATAGTTTCGGCCATATTTTTTTCATCATCAGAACACTCACATTAACACTCATCTGGAGCTGTGATTAGTCAAGATGTTCAAAAGTGCATGTAAGGACATTGTCACTGTTTAGAGGGCTCTGCTTTGCAACATACATCTAATCCTGGTTCTGAGCATAGAACCTATATTGCACTGTACACTGTATACTGTAATGTACTAGATTAACTGGCCCTTATCCTACAATTATCTTTATTTTATTTTTTTTCTGATGGTTACTTGTTTTTTGGGTTTTTTTGCACCAAACATCATTCATTTTTACATTATAATTTTCCAACTCACCTTTATCTCTTAGGATCAAAGGGTTTTGTTATTCTGAGGCTGGTGCATGTTAATGACCTCTGTTCTGATTGGCTGCCCTGTACTGTGGCTTGTTCATCAAACAGTCTTGGCTTCAACACTTCAGTGTAAATGGGAAGAGCTAAACTGCTGCAGGCTGGGCTCTTCAGGACTTTATTTGGTCATATTTTTATTAGTATAGCAATTATATAGCTCAGCTGAAAAACGAGCAGCTGTCCATACAGTAATAACAGCTTTGCAGTCCATACAGTAATACATTTTGTTCTTCAAATGGTCTTTCTAGGTTATTTGTCGCCTAATTGGTCCTTTATTTGCAGCAATAAATATGTATTAGTGACCCCAAAAAAGTGCAGTGGTCTTTTATTTCCTGCTAAGAATTCTCTGTTCATCAGCATTAGTGGCAGTAGCTGAAGCCTTGGCTGTGTTTGACATAGCCTGAGCTCGTCTCAGTCAATAAAGGCTAAATGGCCCCTATTGATAGAACAGAATGAGAGATATACGGTGCTTTCTGCTTCAGTTCTACGTGGGGTGACAAGGCTGTGTGTGTGTGTGTGTGTTTTCCCTCTCTCTCTCACTCACTCTCTCTCGCTCCCTTGCCTCAGGCTCCAGTGTTTATATAACAATACCGCCTCGATCATTCTCCTCGGCTGGTTGAAGGTTACAGGGGGCGATAGGGAGGGTGGCTAACAAACGAAGCGTCTGAGAGACAGCGGCCTGAAGGCCGGATAATGGCCTGTCATAATGGACAATACGGGCCGGGGGGAAAAACCTCCAGAGACCAGGGAAGGGAAGAGGGAAGAAGAAGGAGAAAAAAAAACCACCCAAAGAACAAGTAGGCTTGAATTATTCATGGTCTCCGTGGAGGCCCTCCGCAGCTGCCTCACATTAGACTCTTCATTAGAGAGCCTGTATCAAACGAGAGGGGGGAGGGGGGGTAGATAGAGAAAAGAAGAGGTTTAAAATAAAATATGAGCAATATTTTGTGCTAAAGGGAGGGGGGGCATTATCATAAGCTCTCTGGAGGGCTTAGCCTGCCGCTTTAACCGTGCCTGAGCGCTGACCTTCCTATCACTGTGGTAATAACGTGGCCATGGATTTAAATGTGATTCCTTTGGCGACAAGAGCTTCTAACGATGGCTGTCATGACAAGGCCTAGGCCGCACACACATGCCACCGTCAACCGGTGGTAATAAGACACTTAATGACACCACCTTTCTCTCTTTTCCCCCTCTCTCCCTCGGTCCCTCTCTCTGAGCCAGGCTGTGGAGTGGAGGATTTGCAGCTGGCTCGGGTGGGTGAATTTGTCAGTGAATCCGCGGCGCAGGGAATAGCACAGGCTTTGCTAGGCTTTGCCAGCGTCTGCCCACATGCTCGCTGATACCTGTCAGAAAGGCTTTTCATGTGTCTGCAGCCCAGACACCATGGTTTTAAATGCCCGTCCACTCCCCCGGCTCCTGCCCTGCATAAATTCTCTCAGCTGGCTCAGCCGCAGACTCATCACACACTCGCCACAAACAGCATAACACACATTAAAGGAACCGTATGGTGAAAAATCTAACATACACAATTTTCCCCTCACGTCAAACAGAGCTGGCTGATCAGCCAAGACATGTTCGGTGTCTGAGGTTTGCTACACGTTCGTGCAATGAACACTTGTACTGCATCTGTTTCGTCAATGTTGTTTAATAACCTCTGTCGAGAGATAGTTTATGGTGCCATAAGACACTCTGTCAATTAAATGCAGAAAAATGCACAGATAAAGCATAACACGTTGTGAAACAACTACGTAATGATTTACGTTTGCACAACGCTAACTGGTGTACCTAAGCTTTCATTACTTGTTAGCCACATTAGCCTTGTAGCCCCAGTGCAAAACTGTTAAAGGAGATACCAAATATGTTGACTCTGTACTCTGTACCTTTAAAGGCAGTTGTAGGGGGGTTTGGGGATGTGGAGTTTACAGTCTGACTAATTGGGAAGAAACCTAAATCATTTTCAGAGAGCTACAAACAGCATGACCTGTCTGCCATTTCATTACAAATCTCTCTCTCTGTCTTGCTATTGTGCCTGCCCTTGCTGCTTCTGCATCTGTTGCTCTAATTAACGCCACTGTCTCCCTCTTTCTCTGACAGTGGGCTTTGTTTGCTGGTGAGTGAGTCTGAGTCTGAATCAATCTGTCAAAAATAACCACATATTGTATGACAATTAAAAAGTGCTTTACGGTGCATTTGTGTTTAAGTAAATGGTGCATACATTTTTTTTCCAACATTGATGACAGCTAATTGATATTGTAAACTAATCGATGCTGTCCTGCATCAAGCCCATCTAGCCCCCTCTGCCTGGCCCAGTAAAGCCCTGCATCCCAACCTCCTCCCTTGTTGTGATTATTTATTGATGCTGTGCAGTCATTCAGTCAGACAGACAGGAAGAGCAGCAGTACTACATCTTTACCCGTCTTTACCTGTCTTGCCAGTTGGCCTCGCTGCCCCTGCTGGCTCGGATGACCCCCGGCACAACGTCAAGGTAAGAAGGCTGTTGGGACTTTGCTTGACATAGGAATAAGCAATGCTTTGTGCCTGAGGCAGCGTAGGCCTGTCAAGCGACTCTTAAAAAGTATCTTGGCCCAGTTAGGATCTTAGACCTTAGTTTTGAAAGTCTCTGTTTTAGAGACTCAAATGAAAATGACCTTTCAGGGTCTTTTCTGAAAAGAGTGAATCTTACTTTAGTTTGTGAATGGACTGCTTGCTGGAGGTAAAATCTAACATAAATCATGGCTATCCATCATTTGAGAGAGAGAGAGAGAGAGAGAGAGAGAGAGAGACTGACTGCATCCCCTAGAGACAGTGGAGTGATTAGCGTTTCTGAAACACGAGCAGTTATTTAAAAATCAATGTATTGTCATTAAAGCTGAAGATTGTTCCCTGGGAGTGCAGATATCGATCTGCCTGTGTGCCCACTGCTTATCGACCTGGTCAGTAATTTGCTCCCAAACACATGTGAAGTATGAGGGTGGGCTGCTGTAATGGCTCGTCACTATTATTACTGTCTTACTCAGCAGGCAGGGCACATTAATTACAGCCAGTGAGGCTTACTGAGAAACATGATTAAAGCAGAGAGTGTCTATGAGCTCCAACTGCTGTTCTCAACACTGACAAAGCCAAACCAGGCTGGATTCAACAGCAGCATGCGGACAGATAGTGTTTTGGAAATACTGCTGGAAATGTTCTTTGTCAGTATAAATGTCGACTGAGATTATAGGTGTGCAGGAGTCTTTTCATTCACTTTGCTGAGACAGACAAAACTATAGATCCAAACTGTAATGAGGGCATAAAGTGTGATTGATACAAATCACCACTCTAATGAAAAGTTAGGGCTACTAGCAAAAAACACCAGTGTTTAAAAACTAGCAAAATTAGGCAAGAAATGATATGAGACATGTGGTTCAGTATTTTAGAAGTAATGACAACAGCGAAGATACACTGAGAGAAAAGTGTGGTGACGTAAATTATCTGATATGAGAAATCTCTTTGTGTGCATGTATGTGTGTTTTTTGGCAATAGACACTCAAGGTTCTCATACATTTAAGCATTTCAGAGCTACTTTTACATTATGCTGTCTCTTACACAAGGTCATGGTCTTGACATCCATTTAGTGCTTTTGGAAAGACTGAGTGTGTAAGTATGCGTGTGCATTTGAATTTTAAAACTCTGCCACTTAATACAAAGTGAATTATTCACAAAACAAGCAGCGGATTATCATCAAAAGCATTGGGATAATATAAAATTCAACACTCCAGCCTTTACAGCACAAATGTGTGAAGGAACACATGCGCGCACACACCCACACACACACACACACACACACACACACTGCTCAAACAGCATGTGTGCTGCCCCTCACCAATCAAAGCAGGAGCCCATCTCCGCGGTGGGACTCCCCTGAGCTTTGAGCTTGTTTCTACGATGAGCTGTTAGTCTCAACAATAATACATTATTTAAAAAGAAATTACAAAGAGGCAATTTAATAAGTACAGTTTTCTCCCAGGCAAAGGCCTTGAAGCTTTGTGTTTATCTAATCCTTTGAGTTTGTCTGTGCTCTTTTTCGGTGCCGTGAGCTAGAACAAAAAAAAAAAATCCAATCATTAAAAAAAAATCTCACTTTAATATTCATAATGTCTTTTTGAACCATAAACTCCATCTGTAGTTTAAAGTGATGACTCATTCAAAGACCTCGCCTGTAATCCCTCTTTGTGCCGGCTGATGGTAAGCCCTAAAGGAAAGCAGGCCGATATCAGGCCTGCATGAAAGCTGTCATTACAGTAATACATGGGTGAAAAGCCCCGCCACACAACACATACAGTGCAAAAGATAAGAAACACACTGCAGCCAGAGAATGCAAAGTGTTGATTTACTGAGTATTATGATTCATGTTTGTGAGGCCTGACATAATACAAGGCCAAAAACAGAGTCAGGCCTTGCCATATAATTACAAACAAAGCATAAAATAGTCAGCTACGGCTTCAAGCATTAACTTTCGGAGGAGTCTGGTAAATATACATTTTGCATGTTGTCATGGTGGCGCTCTTGAAAGCTTATGTAATTGCCATCCCAGAAATGTGACAGTTGTTACTGGAAATTTGAAGGTTGCTTTGGTGTGAAATGAACACATTTTGACACATTATTCCACTCAGTCATCCAGCTGATTTAATCCAAACAATTGGCCTAGTTTTTGCCATGTCCTGTGTTAAAAACCCTGCCCTCCAGTCCACAGTACAGAAAGATACATGTTCAGTCACATGTATACACAACACTTTGTTATAATAAATATACTAACATAGTAAGGTATTATAACAGACTATAGTAATATAATAACTGTAGTAGGAGTATAGTTAAATTATAGTAATAGTACATAACATCATAACTTACCATCAATATGCCTGAGTGAACCACTCAAAAGAAGTTGCGTTTCTGTGGACTTACTCAAGCACAGTCACTACACACTGAAAACAAGTAAGAAACACAAAGAGAAACATTTAATCTCCAGGTTCTACAAATGCAAGCAATACAGATAAAGCTTTAGTGATTAAAACTGCTAATGATTTAAACCCAAACACCTCGTTTCCACCACGAGAGAAGGAAGTTTGCATGCCTCTCATGTGTGACTTTTGCTGATTCTCTTGTGGCCAGGATTTCTAATTTGCCCTGCCTAATGTGTAATTGGATAATGAACGGGTGTCATTAAGCTGCCAAGCCAATTGGCTTGTGTGGGCACGGTAGCTGCACAGTGTCTGGTCCATGTCCAGAAAAGAAGCAAACATTTCAATATATATATTTTTTTTGCCCAGAAAATCAAAACCTAATAACTTACTTTGAAATCGCAGGGAAACTTCTCTTATCAGAAGATGAGGTAGGGATTATGCCGTCTCCTGCCAGAACAGCTTGCAATGCTTTGGCCTATCTTCAAGACTTCTAGGAGCTCTGGGGCTAGAGCCACAGCATTCAGCCAAATGTGTTTGGAAAACTTCAGCGCCTATTACAGCGACTCTAGATTCACACGATTTAAGCGAACCGCAAGCATTATGGGCAAGATGTGATGCCAGACATTGTTCCCTCAGATTTCACAACTTGTTTCTCAGTTTCGAACTGTACCCTGTAGGCACTGCGGCGCAGGGGACACACTCCATCCACATTGGGTTTCTTCTCAGTCTATCCGATGCCAATCGTGCTGAATAAATGACACATTTCGATGTCCGCCGTGTTTTCCATCGCTCAAGCATTCTGTTAAAAAGATTTCGGGTTAGAATCCATCAGAGCAAAGACCAGCAGTTCTGTCTTTAAAAAAGAGATTTAATTTTCAACTAGCTTTCAAACAACTGAGAATCAGACATTGTGCTATGCTAGAAAAATGAAAACATGTACACATCATCTTTAGAGAACAAACGGAAATGAAGCAGCCAGTCACATTTTATGTTATTTATTTCCCTGTATGTTAACTTCAGCAAATATACAGTAATTATGCATTATAAGGTACGTCTCACTCAGGAAATCAACAAAACATGTAATTTGACCAACCGTCTGTGTACACTTGTATAACCAAAGATTTCATATGGACCACAAAGACTACTGGATCCTATACATTCTTTACGTGATCACACAAGCTGTACAAGTCGCCACAAACTGACAACGAAACCAAGATCAACCCATAAACAATTTACAATTTATGGAGATTTCCAGTATCGCCCTCCCGGCAGCTGCCAATGTACTGTTTAATGAATTCCTAATCAGGGTTTTAGGAAGAAATAGGGGCTGCCGAAGAGTGCCGCACGGTTTTGAATTGATTATTAGGTGCTTTATCTGCTCCTCAGTACGGCGAGGGGAAAAAGCCAGGACACATATCACAGGAAATGAAAGAGCTGAATCTTCAATCGAGGTGGATAAAAAATGTATCAAAGGGAAGATAAGAGAGGCAGGCCATGAAATATCCTCCCTGAGTGCATTGGGATTGTACGTGGATATGCGTATCTATGGATACCAATCAGCCGTGACCCGAAATTTCCACCGAGATGAGAAAGTCGAGTCTGAGATTGGTCTGACAGAGTCTTTTCACCCACCGCCTGCCCCATATCCACCCATAATGCACCGGGAGGCTGGTAGGAAGCTGCAGGCTCTGCCCCAGATGGCGGGGGCCCAGGGGTGGCACGGGTTGTTGTTTTTGATGAGCTGTGCATATACAAAAGCTGAACATCTGGAGCTGCCATGTGGCCCCTCCATTTGGCCAGCCTCGCACCTCCCCGAGCCAGATGCACCCAAACAACTGTGAGCTAAACAGCATGAATCATTCATAGGCGAGAGACGTACACACACACACGTACACACACACACACACACACACTCACACTCTTGCTCTCACTCTCTCTATGCACGTGGGAGGTCCAACAGCGACTTTGATTAGACTTCTAAAAAGCTATGAATATGCAGCAGGCATTAAGGTTGCTGGGGAGGGACTGATTTGTCAAATTGTCCATATTTCATCAAGATGGAGTAAAGCCCCGAGGGCGCGGTAATTAAAAAATAAAAAGGAATCCACCGCCCGATTGCCATGTTATCTCAATTATTAAGCTCTTCTGTGCTTAATTAACACTCAGTGAGGCGCTGAGGAGCGGTCCGCACGCTCGATGTCGGGCCTCGCGCACAAAGGTGGGCCCTGACAGACAAGGGTAAAGTAAGACAAAGACAGGCGACTGCAGCAGTTGTTTTAATCAAGCTTAATTACAGTTGGAAGCGAAACGACGGGCGTGCTTTCTGATATCGGCGCAGCGGTGTGTGAAAGGCTGTTTAAGAGAGAAGGGGCTGGGGACGGGCAGGAAGACAACAGCTAATGGCACCCAGCCAGCTGCTAATAATGGAGTGTGTTAAATGGCAACTCGGAGTGGTGAGATAGAGGGGCATTCCTGACAGGCGTCAGGGTCTCTGTGATTTGTGCTTTGGCCCACCAGACAGCAGGAGACAGCCTTATGCGTGGGACTAGGATCAGCATCTTGTTGCCAAATTCAAAACTCTGAGGGTCTGCAGGTGGGCAATCTGGATCCTCGTCTTCATAACTACACAACAACACAATACATTAATCTGAGACTGAACAAGTTTCTAAACACTGAGCCTGAAGGACAAGGATAATAAGAGTGAAGCTTGATCAGTGTAAAAGAAAAGAGAGAGAGAGAGATGGTAATTACAGCACTGAACAGCGAGGAGTGTGTCCTGTTGGTGGAGGGGTCAAAAGCAGACAGACACGTACAGCCTCAGACAGAGGATGAAAAAACGAGTGCGGGAAGGAGGGAGGAAGAGAAAAAATTTAGCTTGAGGTAAAAAGATGAGAGAGAGTAGGAAAGAAAGGAAAGAAGAGGAGAGATGGGGAGATTAGAGAGAGTGGGAGAAAGAAAGAAGAAAGAGAGAAAAAAGATAGAGTGGGAGAGAGGAGATACAGAATAAGTAAGAAAGAGAGAAGAGAGCAGACAGGGAAAGGGGGAGAAAAGGAAAATGAATAGACAGATTGAGAGAGTGGATAGGAGATGGGAGCAGGAGAGAGGGGAGAAAGAGGGATAGAGAGGGAGGAAAAGAGAGAGGATGGGAAGAGGAGAGAGGAGAGGAAGAGAGAGAGAGAGAGTCTGTGAGCAGCATGCGGTAACTACGCCACTCGGCTCTAATGAGACGAGCTTTCTGTGCTAATTAACTCATCTATAACTCTGAGCACTCAATTAATCATTATAGCCGGCTAATTGAAAATAGATAAAGACTGACAAATGTTTCATCCTCCTCCAAAACATCTCGCCGAAGATTACAGAACGTGTTGTGCTTTATTCAGTCAATTAAAATAAATCAATCCATTTTCATTTACGGCGGGATGCCTTAACGAGGGTGTTGATCCGGGTTCACGGATGGTTTTCCTGCTCGCTCGGAGCATCATCAGCGTGTCTCTGTGGCACACACGCCTGTGCTGGTGCATTCAGGTCAATTAATGTGCCAGTCGGATGATAGACAAGGACAGAGGAAGGATTCGTTAACCTTGGATCTGGGGACACCGCAATTATGCTCCAGCAGTGCTCCTTAATGAGGTCCGCGGGATATCAGTCAATCAACAGCCTAACTGACGATGGAGGATGAACCGAGGTCTTTCCAATAGGGATTTACACATTTTAACTGCACATTTTCTTACTGTTCATGATGGAATCACTTGCCAAAAATGTAATTTATGCAGTTTTTCACTTTCCCCAAATGTAGTCGATCAGCCAAGACAGCTGTTTGAAGTTTGCTTCAGTATTCTACACTAATATTCTTCACTAGATCTACAAATCTAATATATAACAAAATATGGAAAATTATACTCCAGTAATTACCAGTGGACAAAAGTAACGTTCAGGCTTCTAGGTTGCCAGTACAGTGAAATATGTGACATATCAGTACCTAAAAATAAATGTTTGATAAAAATGTTGGATATTGCACTAAAAGAAGTGATAAAATATCATTAAAATAGTACAACTCTTGTTTTGCTGTGCAGTTAAATGGAAATCTAACTAGCCCTCCTTTCAGCAAATAGCATAAAAAGGCTAATTTCTATTTACATGTTTACTTAAACTGCAACAATTTTTACACACACACACACACACACACACACACACTGATATATACGCAGAATGAGAGAGAGAATGTTTCTGAGTGGAGTGGTTAAGTCATTGGCTCTGCACACAGGAGACCAGGGCTTAATTCTGAATCATACAGTGTAAGAAAACATAAACCTGTTTGAAATTAGTTACAACTGGTAGCATAAAAACTTTTGTTAGTTGAGATCTATATTAGCCGTGTCACAAACTAGAGTACCAGTGCAAAACTAAAGACACAAAATGCTGGGGCGCACTGGATATTTGCCGTCCAGAATGCCTAAACGCCGTTGTAAATTCACTGACGATTTATAAAAAAATACACCTGCTGTCGTTGACACATTTGTATAACCCCCTCGCTCACTTATCTCTCCGATCCACAGCGCGAGTGGAAGTGAATAGGCGTGCAGGATAGTAACTAGTTTATGACAGATGCCCATGACGTGAGGAA
>JBBPCY010000019.1:3302181-3319044 GCA_037974405.1 Brachyalestes nurse | reverse complement strand
ATTTACAGTAAGTCTACAGGAAATCTTTAACCCCTTTTATGCCACAAGCTTTTGAAATATTGATGTCAAAATCCAGTTTTTCAAAGAAAATCCCTGGCGCCTAAAGGGTTAAATTGCCGCCCCCTCTCTGCATTTCAATTTAAAGAACAGATGAATGTATGTAACCATTATGCAGTATATCTCTTAAACAGTGTCTCTTTGGACGGGTTTTCTGTTGACGGTTGGGACAGAAGTGCTGATGCTCTACAGTTTCCAGTCCTGGGTGGAAAAGGCTGACCCCAGGGGTGTGCTGTGTGGACAAGCTTGAAGAGATAAGAGCAGCAGTCCTCCCATGACCTCACTGCTTCTCAGCTTACCTCCCAAGCCACTCCAATTGCACCTCGGCCCTGGTGGCCCTCGTGTCTCTGCCCCACTGCACACACACACCAAAAATACACTCAAATGATTTAGAGTCACTGACAAGAACACCACTCATATTAGCATCGGTGTTAGACTACCAATAGTATTACCATTAGACCAACGGAGAAGTCTAGAGTTACATTAGACTCTACGGTCCTTTTCTCACACAGAACCCAGGGCATTATCAGAATGCTTTGGTAATGTTCGGAATATTCGTTCATTCATAGTTGCGGCCCTTAACAGTTCATGCAAGCCGGGGAATGCACATGTTTATATATGCCATGAAAATCCTGGTGATGTTTCTTAGTCACGCTCAAAATGACAATCCTGTGAGGTTTTTACTCATACAAACTGAAAACATCATGCAGACACAAACGATCAGACTGATGTTTTACTTTGTTGGCCATGCTGTGTCACTTTTTGCACAATGGCCATTCACATAAGCAGGGCAGGTTGCTGCTGGTTTTCTTTAGAGTTTGCTACAAAATACATCCCGGTGGAGTTTTCATAGAGAAATCATCACTAAAAACTACTCACAAAAAATCTGATAGTTACACTAATCAGTGACAAAAACAATATCTATTTTGCCAGCTGTAAACTAGACATTGCTGTATGTCTCCAGATGAACCGTCCTGGTAATTTCCCTGATATTGCACTAGGTTTTATGCTGACTGATTGCTGTGTCACCTGTGGCAGCATTTTGTCTCTTTCTCGCATTCACACTTGCCTCCTTCCCTTTGAATTACCATTTACCACTTTCTGCAGGCTTCCCTGGGGCCATTCTACAAGTGGAATGGAAATGGATTTTTTAGATATTGTATTGGAATAATATAATCTAGTGTTTTAATCGATCTTATAATTAAAATGGAATGAAAATATGTTGAATTCAAATTTTATGAAAGAAATTTAAAATCCAACGAGGGACCTTTCAAAAATTGCCAAACTGTATATTGTGACTACTATGAAAAGAGGTTAAATAACTAACCTGTACATGTGCGAGAGGGGCTTAAGCTTCTAATATGTAATCTTAACAGAATTCCTCACTTTTAACTATATAGCCTACACAGAAGTTTCATAATGGTTTCTGTACAGTACACTTTCGGATTAATGACTGAATAATAAGACTAAGGGGTTTAAGGGGTTAAGACACAGACCTTGGTTAAGTAGATTCTCCCTCATCAGCAACGTCAGTGTCACCGCCAGACAGGACACGCTCTCGGCCTCTCTCTCTCTCTCTCTCTCTCTCATTCTGCAGTCACACTGCACGCCCGCCTCACATCTCATCGCTGCCATCTCTGGAGCTCTGCCACTCACTGTGAAAGCATCATTATTTAGTCCTTTTGTAAGCAAGCCGTGTCCCAGTTCACGTATTAATCTTTCATATGTTTCCAAGATCTAGCCTTCTGTAATCCCATCTGTATGAGACACAACAAAGCAAGGCAAAAGAGAGTCAGCCATGAATTATTCATTGTTTCTCTCATAAAAGGCTTTAGTTGCGTCTGTCATGTTTCACTCTTGCAGGGAGAATCTATTGATCCCTCGCCTTTTATTGGCCTCTACAATCCCCCCCCACCCCCCACCCCCCCCAGCCCCTTCTTCCCCTCCGTTACAAGTGATATCAGACCATACTTCGTTTACTTTCATTCCAGCACAGACAGGGACGTGTGGCCATGGGAGAAAAAAAGAGCCTACATAAAAATCCCCAGCACACCCCCCATAAAAAGTTATGCGCTCGCAAAGTAGTGCTAGATGAGTAGCCCGTTTGCATATGTGTGGAATGCATGACACGCCGGCCTGTCTAATTCTCAGGAACAAATGAACTCAGAGGTTTATTTAGCTTCATGTGGGCCTGCAACACCTATATCTTAATTACTTCACCATGACAGGGAAAAGCATTACGTTTCTGGGCTGGAGTAAGCAGTTAGATTCAGTGTTATCATTTATCCCTAATGTTAGCATGATATAACTGACAAATCTACCTTAGGGCCAGTTAAGTCAAAACAAAAGCAATCGGCGGCGTTAACAAGAAAAGGCTTTAAATCAGGAGCGCTGAGTACATTTCCTGTGAAATATTAATGTGGAAACTGTGTTTGTGTACAGGGAACAAAGGCCAAAGTGTTGTACATCAATAGGCTGACAGTACTGTGGGCTCCATGGGCCAAGCACTGCTTATTCATACTGTGACAGGCGGTGTGCATGTGAGTGTGTGTGTGTTGGGGAGAGCAGGGTGTGAGAAGAGAGAATCATTTATTAAACATGGGATTGGTGGAGCATGTGCATGGTCTGATGTGTGTGTAGTTTACAAAAAGCAGTTTGCAGGAGGCTCTTAAGACTGCACCCCCCCCCCCCATAAGCTCACTCATGCACACTCTTTCACTGAGGTCTGGAAGGCAGCAGTAAATATTAGTGGCACAGGGAACTAAATTCACACACCACTGGTTCAGAGCAATTACACTATCAACGCACTTTATGATATTAACTGATGTGCATGGTTGGCCTCTTAAAAATGTGACAAATTTCACCAGGGTCCAGAATTCAACTTGTAATTAACTGATGATTTTCATTTATGTAACTTAACACCATCATCTGCAAGGGTCTGCATTCTCATTCTCTCCACTCCATATCTAGTCATTTATATTAGTCCATGCATAATAGGTCTTAAAATAAATAAATAAACAATTTTAGAGGTTAAACTGCAGCCTTAACAAAAAGCCACACATTTTGACAGCATAAAAGTGAAACTTTTTTTTTGACTGGCCCTTGATTCAGTATTGAGAGTTCTAGTTTAGGATTGGTACCAATAGAACCAGATGGTTCTTTTCCAGATGAAGATAGCCGCCAAGTGCTGTAATTGACCAGCGATAATGTAATAAAACATGCATTTACACAGAGTTTACATGAAAAAGGTTCGCTGTGGGATGCTAATTCTATCAGCATAATTAGCTTCACACAAAAAATGCTTGACTCTTCACATGAGTCCATGCAGAAGCAGACATTTGTGTGCTACCACAGGCCAGTGCAGTATTTTGTGTCATATCAGCCAGTAGGTTCAGTTAACTACCGAGCAAGACAGCTAATTAACCAAATGAGACGCTTTAGAGTTGTGAAGGTCCCAGTGAGTTCTGTCCCTTCCAGTTCGGGTCAGTGCAGTGAAAAAATGGTCACAGTTATCAGTCACACAGTGTTAACAGGTGTGTATTACAGATAGTATTTGGGAGGGGCAGCTGTGTGGGCTAGCCTCTTCTTGTTCTCTTGCTCCATCTCAGTGTCTGTGTGAGGGTGTAGAGAAGAGCACTCCTCTGTTTCTCTCTGTGCCTGTCTGCCACTAATCCCGCCCGCTCTGCATTGTCAAAGCCCTGTGTTTGAACAATGGAGCTGTCTTCTTGTCGGCTAATTTGGGAACAAACATTTGCCTGCGTGGCAAACAAGCTCTCCCAGGAAGTGCTATTAATAGGATAATTAAGCAGCCGGTAATGAGCTGGATTACCGCTAATTATGACAAGATTTGTTTTGGCATTTGCCTGAGAGGCAGCGGAGAGTTCGGAGTCGGCCCAGGAGTTTGGATCGGAGAGGTGCAGTGTGGCGGCACCTGAGTCAACACACACGCGGTCGCTGGGGGGAGTGTGTGACGGGAGATAACAGCAGTCTTTGGAGAGCACTGCCACTCTGCCAGGCCATCTCCAGCCCTGCCAGGGGCACTGCAGCCAGTGTAATGCCACTTGGGTATGCATGTGACTGGACTAGGGGACCTTATTATAGCCAAGCTCAGGGTGCTGGAGCAGTGCTAAGTGCTAAGCCTTTGGCACCTCAATTTTCCTTTATCAGGTGAAGGTTAGCATCACACTAGCTCTGCTAATTGACTTCTCCATTCGACAAGGATGAGACTGCTAAACCTTTTCAAGCATTTTTAGACCTTAGACACAGCCCATGTATTGGGTAATACCTTATACTGAACCTTATAAAAAATAATATTGCATCTATAAAAATATGTGATAGCCTGAAATAAACCAAATCTTCTAAGCTTTGATCTTTACGAATTTGCCAATCTTCTTGGAAACCCCTAGTCTACATCTTTGTCTTTCTCAGCATTCAGTGCAGGTGCACCAAGTAGACAATATTCTTGCTTGGTTCAAATACATTATGAGCTGGAACAGATATACATTGATAAACACATCTGAGACAGAGACAGCTGCTGATGTCATTCCAGAGTGTTTGATTGCCATATTGGTGCTCCCTCACTCTAAAATGAATGGTTGTCTATGTATAATACAAACATATTCACAACAAATGTTGATATAATGGTAATGTCAATGTGTTTTCCTTCAACAAATCTACTTGCCTCTAATAAATCTAACAACATCATGGTAAAGAGCGTCACTCGTTATAGCTTCTTTATTTATTTCCACACTCAGCGTTATTCCATCAACGAACTGTCCCATCTGTGCATACAAATTTAGCTTAAAAATAGCTCCTAATCCAGATAATGCCAGAGTGTAGTCATGGACTAAAATAAAGGGAAAGATGGTTAGGTTCAGAGCAGTGTTCACCAGGCTAATTCACCATTCGCTTTGTTGGAAAATGCAGTGCTGGTCCTAGGATGGTTTCGCCCATTCCAGTTCAAGGTATCATTTGATGTGTAAAGGCTGCTGCCCTAGGGTTAGACTTAAACATTGCATATTGCATTACACATTGCAATGGAGGTGTACAAGAAACCCACAGTGAGGACATGACTTTATTCTACATAATTACAATCATATAATAACCATATCTATCCACGTACCCTCACAGGCCAAAAGAAAAAGTTTATGCTTCCGGGCAGCCCTGGTGCAAAACTACATTTGAACAATATTACAAGTGCAGGAACAGATCCAATATATATATATATTTTTTTTAAATGTCATTGTTAACAATCTTGTTGTAATGGGTGTTCTGGGTTCCCCTTCAGTCCATTAAAGGAACGGTATCAGCACAAAAAGCAAGCAAAGTCATTTGCGATGAAATGGGTGCTATATTCTCAGAGAGCAGCGGCCACGGAAACGTCAAGGAGACAAATGGCCACACGAAAAATTAACCGCGGGAGCTTACAAGCTGGATTTCCTTACATCCACGCAGCAAGTTCAATTCATAACACACTCCATCACGACCAAAAAAGAGGCGAAGAAAAAAAAAGAAAGAAAGGAGAACATGTAGAAGAAGGGAAGGGAAAAAAGAAGAAGAAATCAGGCGCGGTGGCGAAGGCAAATCTTAATGCGATTGGAGTTAAAGCTGAGCCGGAGAGCTGCCTCCATTAAAGCATGCCACTCGCCCCAGCAGCTCCCGATAAGACAGCTGAGGCTGGGATTTAGGGCTTTGGCTTATCGTCATCTTCACACCAGGCTCGCACCGGCGTAGGACCACGCCACCAAATCCCCCATGATTGGGAAGCAAATTAAAGTAAGCAGCTTCATGCAAGGGGAAGGGCTGGAGGAGAGGGAGGGAGGGGAGACTGAAAAACAGGTGTGTGTGTGTGTGTGTGTGTGTGGGTGAGAGACACAGTGATAGAGAGGGAAAAAAAGAGATAGAGAGAGAGACACCTCACATGTCATGCCTTTTGTCTCGCAGCCTCCTCCGAACACCCTCACACCGGCTTTGACACATACAGCGTCTTTTCATTTAGACAGCGAAGGCGAAGATGAGATTATGGTGCGAGCTCCGGCCTCCTGCTTCTGAAATAAAATTGCTTTTATTCCTCCCAACATGTGTTCGGCGAGATTAAGGCGTAATCTTACAGCGTTTAATAAGAGCCTGTTTGTGGCCTGCCGGCTGACACAGAAAAGTGGAGCATGCCTGCTCTGCTTTTTAATCCTGTTTATTGAATTATAAAGAACCTTAAAGGATAAAGAATATGACTCAAGGATTTAAATATTTCATGGTATTTCTAAGTCAAAGCACAGGGAGAGGGTAAAAAAAGGGGGAGTAAAAGCTGATGCCAGAGAATGTTAGGTACCAGCTCAGTTTTTCTAAGCTTTGGCCTGATTCTAAATCTACCCCCAACAAGATGTATTCCCAACCAAACTAAAAGCAGCATATGGAAGCGTAAGCAGGGCCATGCGTGGGCTTGTGCCCTTGAAAGAGCGACTGGGGGGGGGTTTCCTACCCTGACAAAATGAATGGAGGACTAAATCAACAGATGCTTAATGGCCACTGATTACATCAGCGCTCAAGTGCGTTAAATCTAAATCATCTGAGTTTGTGTCAGACGCAGCATGAGTCCTGGCAAACCCCACACAAACATTTCTTTTGCACACTGACCTTTCCTACTCAGGACGAGATGAGGGGAGACTTTCTGACTTTAAATCACTATAAGCGTTTGACCCCGGCTCTAGCTTAACCCTGCGGCCTTAGACAAAAGAGAACACTATGGCCGTGACTTTCATGTGAAAATAAAGCCCCTACATGAACTTGCGCTTGTGATCCGTGATTTTCAAGAGGTATTTGGGAAGTTAAAGTCTGCGATCAGATTTAGGCCGATTAGAATTAGACGCTGGAAGTCTGGGCGGGGGGGATATGTGGATTTGCTGTGTTCCACGAGACGGCCTTGTCAGTGATAAGTTATACTGAGCCGGCGGCTAAGAGGATTGCCCAGACTAATCCGAATCAAAAGACATACCATGTGAATTACATCCTGAAACAGGTTCGCTTACACAGATTAAGGAACCCGAATGTAAATCCTCTCGTACTCGACTTGGTGCGCGGGGGGGCGGGGGGGGGGGTGGATGTGGGGGGAGATGCGCCTCAAAACAAACACAAACATCTGTTTTTCAAATGCTGGCATGAAACACGAAAAGGGGGTACTTTGTTTTTAACTTTGCATTTTGTTTCGTATCATTAGAACTGTGATTCTGTGGACTGTACAGTTTGATGCAGAATTAGAGGATCTGGACAGGCTGCCTAATTATCCCTTCTTTGTCCGTTAAAATAGCTCACAGAGATCTACGCACATACACACACGTTGAAGGAATGCACAGAGAAGCACGCAGCAGCAGCTGACAGACAGTTCGCTTGGGCGAGCCCCCTACTAAGCTTTAGTTCAATACAGCATTTATTCCTCTTCCTGTTTGACAAGGGTGTTTCTATCGAGGCATCTGGCAGTAAGTGCTGTAGTACAAGGCCTTCTGTTGAGACGTCAAAGAGCGTTACACTCCACTGTACTGAGGGAACAAAAAATAGCCTGCGTTTTTCTTTTCTCTCTCTTTTTTTTTTTAGATGCACTGAACAAACAAGGCTGTATCCCTGGCCCAGAAACGCTTCAAAGAGCACCAAGTCTGTTGGGAATGTTTCAGAAATGTAGAGCAGTGTTGACTGCTTAGCTTTGCATTTCAACAAGCGTGTGCGCACACACACACTCCCAAGCCGGCTGCAGATCATGCAGTGAGTCTAAAGGCCCATGCGTCTCATACCAGTTGAGGACGATTCTCTCCCTACTAAAGGTGAAGTATTGATGTATACTTTCAGATGTTCTTATCTCTAGAGTTGTTCATATAACATGAAAAATCGATCTGCTGCAGCTTCTTTCAGGTTTAACGTCTTTTCTAGTTGTGCCTACAGGGTCAATTACATTTGCAGATCTATGTTGAAGGAAAACGGTCAAATGTAGCCTACAGTTCAAATGTTTGGAATCACTGATCTTATTAATGATGGCTGTACATTTATTCATGAAGATACATGAAGATAGACACTATAAACTAGAAACCAAGTGATATTTTACTGTTTTACTCAATATTCTTTTTTTTCAAGGCTCTTTGTATTATACACTATATTATCTATTTGATCACCACTTTTCACACACAAGTCATTATGAAATTACTATCTTCATTGAATCATTTTGTAAGTGTAGTGTTAACAAAATGTTTTCAGGGGTCCAATCACCAAAGGTACGGGAACCCTATTAAACCCTATACTTATTCTGATTCTCCACTAAAACAGTATGGAGAACATCATAAGTCATGGAAACACCAAATATAGACACAATGTGCCGTATGCCCACCAATACTCAGGTACATAAAGGGCCCACACAGGCCTGGTGGTGTTTGCATTTATGTCCATAACTCCATACATTGTAATGTGTACCTTTAAGGTCCTCCCACCAACAACTGGCTCAATTTGGCATAATATGCTAAACGAATTTTGAAATGATCTGCTTGAAAATGTGTATGCTGCTCTTTTGAGCTACTCTAACATATAATTATAACTTACACTAGTAATAAAATGACATGTCCACTTATGTGTTCTCTACCAATTACTACAACTGGGCAGCAATCAGCTTCAAGGTACAGATCAGGATTTTGCCTTTTGGCCTTAAGTCCTTTGAGACCTAATCCTGACTGTTTAGCTTCAAGGTTCTTTACTTCAAGAAAAAAAATCAATTTATGTCCATCCACCTAATTTTGAGCAAATTTGTGTCTTTGTGTCAAGATATTCATATTAATACTATATATGATGTAATGATGCATATTAATAATCACCAAAAAACAATCTGTCATATATAAATAGAATGTCCACTACATACAACTAAATCGTCTTGGCTGGGAGTATCATTGACCCGAAAGCTGAAACGTATTATTGTCCTGTCCAGTTCATACAAAAATTGAAAGGCTAAGGCATTACCAGATGTTGAGCTAAGACATAAATAAAGGGTAATTAATAAATGGGAATAATTAATGCTGCTACATGCTCATTACTAATTCTTCTTGCTTGAACAATTAACCTCAACAGCTAAACTTGCCATTGCTCGATTTGACAGTGTGGGGCAAATAGCACAATGAATAAGATCCATGTCCTGCAAGTTGGAAATTAGTGCTCAATTTTCAGCCCATCACCCTAAAGCTGACTTCATAACAAACAGCGATTTTAGAAGTTTCAACTCTGAAAAAGTATTTGAATGCATGGTTGGGTTTGACTTTTTTTCTGAGTAATTCAGTGCTCAGATTTACTTTGCTTGCTGTCATAACAGCTACAGTCATGCCATCCTCTGTCAAGAGCCTGTTTAATTACTTTTGAGAAGTCATGTACTATGTACTATGCATATGGTATGTTTGCATTACAATTTGTAATAATTGATCTTAACTAAGTAGTCTTCTCAGACTGCACAGACACAAACAAAAACACTTGTAACTAATTCCATTTAAAGACAACAAAAAAGCATGAGGATCTAATTGCAGGCATCCATATTGTTTTCCAAGTTGATGATGTCAGAAGTTGGAAGTTTCCAAAGTCAGTTTTCAGAGTTTACCATGGAGTCAGAAAGTCAAAAATTACACAAAAATACTAATGTTAATTAGTTTATTAGTTAATTACTTTCACCTGTTCTAAGTTAAAAATAACCTGATTATATACCATGTGGTTTTAAGGGAGTCCCCAAAGTTTGGCGCCAATTAGTCTATAAGGTGCATAATAAAATGCAAATCACGGTTTCTCAGACACTACTTGACCAATTAAGATGAAACGTTGCATGCTGCCTCTTAATCTAATCTAAACGAGAGGTGTTAAGGATGACTCAGAGTAGGCAATTAAAGTTAACTGGGAATTTGGCAGACTTAACATTGGTCAATATTTATGTAATGTTCTACATGCAAACATTCTCAACACCTTTTGAAATGTTATATCCAAGTGTGTGCTATGCTATGTTTATGTTGTGTAACAGATTTAAATTGATTCTTAAACACTGCACTAAGGCGACTGTGCAAAATAAATTTTTCTACAATTGTTCAAAGTTTTAAATATGGCCAAATTGAACTAGTCCCTGGATATTCATCCCATCATCATTTTAAGATCCAGAAACAAGCATGCAAGTAAATAATTGTATTATAATTACATTATGCCAAATGTTATTATGGCTGCAACACACTAAGGCAGCTTATTACGACCTGAAAGTTCATAATTGATTATTTCATTGTATAAAGTGCAAACCCCACATCTAGTGAACGGTCTTCATAAACAATAGATTTTCAGTGAGCCTGGTTAAGTAGTCTAATGCTCATCTGCAGAATACAAGGTTCTGAATTCAAATCCAAATGAAACTGTGCTTTTAATTGAACACTAATAAATTTTGAGCCTATGAACATAAGAACTGAGGATCAAAACATGGCAACAAATAAACACAAACGCTTGTGCATAGAAAGCAGACAGATATATAGTAGTGAAAGCTCCAAAAACTGACATGAGCTGTACATCAGAGTTTTGATTTCTCGTTCATTTTTCTGCCAGATTTTGCAAGATTTATGTGCAAAAAAGCAATGCAGTCAGAGACAGATACTGGCATTGGGGAAAAAAACACTGCTTTATTCAAATGGCACATCACCCACAGAAGTCCCACAGAATGTCTTGGCAGAATGTCACACACACACACACACACACACACAGCTGCCTCTCTCCTTGCACTCGATGTTCTGGGAGCCACTGGCTGCCTCCCAAAAGGAAGTCTGGGGGGGATGTTAATATGTTTGTTCCCCCACATGGAGGCACTGGAAGTACAAACGGAGTTTTTAAAGAGGAATGAAGTAAGCCTGCGGCCGCCCTGCGGCTGGAAAGGCAAAATCTAAAGGCAAGCTTAACGTGATCAGCAACTGCAGTTGATGGGTTCATAACAGGCAAGGAGGCATGAAGGCTATGTGTATGTGTGTCATTTGGGGGCTGGCTAAGTGGATTAGTGCTTATCATTATTCTGCATAAGCATAAACCAGTCTATAACTGAATGTAAGATGTTTAAATGCAAGATGTCCAAGCTTAAGATGATGGAAGTTTTTCCTCAGTCCCTGGAATGTAGCGTTTACTATGCAGTATTTTAAAAACACTTGCTCACACACACACAAAAAGAAACATCACAGGTGATTAGCGAAAAGCAACTGAAAGAAATAAAGAACATGAATAATGGAGGGAGAATAATGACAAACCATGAACATTCCCTCAGCTCGTTGCTATCAATACCCTGCATGACCTCTCCATGTTCCACACATTCCGCCTTTCGACGCAAATGGTTGGTGTACAGAATGCTGATAAAAAAATCCAATTGAAAATCAGTCAAGTGCAGAAATCAGCCTAATGCAAGGCTGTAGATGTATTTTTTTCTGAAACTATGAAGATAAATGTCAGAATATGTCTCACTATGCTTCTCAATATCATGACATAGTCAGTACTTAAAGAACACTGACTAACTGCATGTTTCATAACACAGGTAGTTTCTCATAGATTTTCATATGGAGTTGCTCCACCTTTGCAGTTGCTACAGTTTTTCTAAAACAAACTAGATAAAACATGAATGCCCTGGCAGGGGCAAATAGGTTTGATTTTATATTTGATTTGATTACACTAATGTTAAAGTTGAGATTTACTGAAACATTTGAACTGCAGCTGTGTAACTGTGTTGAAGGAAACACTGTTAAAAAGCTCCTTATGTTATTGCACTTTTATTCATATAGCAGTACTTTAAAAATAAAAGTGTGCAATACACTACTTTTGAATTCATTTAATTTTGCATATAATAATGGGATTAATTACGATTAATCGCAATTAAAACTTTGAATTGTTGCCTAGCATTTATATATATATATATTTATATTTATATTATATGTATTACAAATAAATAAATAAAGAAATAAATTTACACACACACACATACACACACCATAAAAAGTCATACATTTTAGCTATATTATTCACCCCGTCATTATGAGACTTTCTAGGCTTGTATGTTTGCTTTTTGGTGATGTAATCCCTTCCACCCAGTCTACTTTCTCTTGGCAATTGATTTGGCATAGTCACTGCGTGCAGCTTGTTAGCGGAGCCAAAAAGTCAATAAACTCCATTAGGTTATACATTTAGCTGAATTACATTTTTTGCCAATGTTCCCTAAAGCTTGCACAATCTCGCAACAGTTGTTAGGAAGTGATGCATTTGTAGGCGGAGCATGTTCCTGTTATCTGAATCGTGGCAGAGAAAGTAAGGACCGCTGAAAACAGAGCGGTTCAAACTGTAGGCAATCACTTAGCCCCCATTTCTTTATCCCAAAGCAAATGTTTTTCTGACACTGGCATATCAGCTCTCACACACACACACACACACACGCACACGCGCACGCACGCACGCACGCACACACACAGTAGGAGCAGGTGTTGTTGTTGTTAGAGGCCTGTAGGTGGCCTCGAGGGAAGTTTGTGGCTGTAATCCATAGGTGCTCATTAACAGTATGTCTCAGCTTGGATTGCAGAAATCCCAGATTAGCACAGGCCTGGGTTACCACACACACACATGCACACACACACCCACACCCACACACACACAGCCTTAACGGCCAGCCTGACCTGGCACTAAGCCAACACTGAAGTAAACAGTACAAGTACCAGTACACTGACTGGATTCCTTCCACTTGTTCACATTAACACATTGAGTGTGCCATAACAAAATAAGCAGTCTGCATTAGATCGATTATACAGCAGTAATTAGAGCAGGCGTTGCTTCTTTATAAGGTTAAAGAAATGTGATTACAGCTTTTGTAATACTTGGAGCCATCAATTTTAATTAAGAGCACAGGCAAACAAGCGTAGTAAAAATGTACCGCTCATCTTAAAAGAGATACGATGGTAAAGATAGGTAGCAGAGCGCAGCCTTCTGTATTTTGAATGCTGCTGTGAATGTCTTATGGGTGGCAAGGAAATCAACAGGAAAGAAAAGAGAAAAGAGAAAAGAGGAGAGGCATACAGTGGGAGGGAGATAGAGGGAGAAAGAGAGAGAGAGAGAGAGAAAGGAGAGAGAGAGGAGAGAGAGAGAGAGAGAGAGAGAAGAGAGGAGAGAGAGAGAGAGAGAGAAGAGAGGAGAGAGAGAGGAGAGAGAGAGGAGAGAGAGAGAGGAGAGAGAGAGGAGAGAGAGAGAGAGAGAGAGAGAGAGAGAGCAAAAAGCCATCTAGCAGCCGTGCACTAGCCGTCAGTGGGGCTATGGAGCATGCCGAATGGGCTTCTCGACGCAGTATAACGGCTCATGGAGCTGAAAATGGTCTTTCCGCTCCGTTCAGTCCCAGGGCCGGGTTCCAAGCCGCTCTGCAGTGATGGAACTGAAGCCATTAGCAATCGATTAGAGAACCAGCAGGCGGGCAGCTCCACCGCTCAGCATCCTGGGAGGTTGGGCGTGTCAGAATGAAGAGGAGGGGAACATAGGGAAGACACTGAGGGGGGGTCTCCGGGGGATTTTTTGTTTATGTAGAAATACTGGTGACCTCTTTAACCCAGAAAGTGGACCCCTGTTGAGCAGATTAATACAGTCAAGCTCCTGCAAGGCCTTGACACTGTAACAGTACACTGTTCAGCTATAACATTAAAACCACCTGCCTAAAAGTATGTAGGTCCTTCTTGTACTGCCAAACACCTCTGACCCGTCCGGACATGGATTCCACAAGACCTCTGAAAGTGCGCTGTTGTATCTGGCACGAAACATTAGCAGCAGATCCTATAAATCCTGGAAGATGTGAGGTGGTGCTTATAAAGTTAGGCTCGAGGGGGCATAAAGGACAGGACACATGCCTCTGAAGTAATGAATGGCTCTCTTGACCAGAGACGTGGTATAAAATTGGCCTAACGTGTTCTGTGCCGCAAGCCATGGCCACATGTGAACTGAATGCTAAGTAACCTTTGACCTTTAGGAAACTGCTTTCAAATTCTAATCGAGAGATGGGCTGTCAATCCATCAAACATTCCAGCATGAGAGAAAGGTTACAAAATGAGAAGAGTAAAAAAAAAAGTTGCCCCAAGAGTTTCCATGAATATTTTTCCATATAGACCTCTATATTATTATGGAAACAGAGCAAAGGGCCAAAAGACAGACATCTCCATTTGCAGACTTACAACCAAGTCTATGAAATTCATTATTTATCCACCTTCACTACCACCTCTAACCCCCACATCCCTACCACCACCCCATCCCAGTCAGCAGGCAGTACAACAGTCAGCCTCCGCTGTTGGTGCAGATCTTTATCTGTGCGGGTCTCATAACTGACATTTTCAATTACACTGCAAACAACTGATCGATATTCATGGATTTCCAGGGCAGCAAAGAAGCAAACAGAGTGGAGGTGGGTGGTGTGTGGGGTGGGGGTGTCGGTGGTGAGAGCAGTGGCTGGCAGGAGTAGAGAAATAGGGCAGCCATGTCAAGGTCGGGCTGCTGTTAATGAGGGAAGGCCGGCTGCATAATTGAATGGGCTGAGCGCTATCGACTGCTCGAGCATAAGCGTTTAAAGCGGTTCCCCGGCGATCGTTAAGGAAAAATCCTCGCGGCGCTTTCTGCTTGGTGGCGCTGATTCATGCACAGTCCGAGGGCGAGTAGTGGATTAGCCGATTGCGCTTTTCAAATGGCAGCCACGCGTGGAATTATGCCTCTTCTTCTTGGGCGTGATTGAAAAGGAAACAAAAGATGCATATGAATTTACACTGCTGTAAATGGCTTACAAATATAGTACTTTACACTAGAGGGAACGATATCATAACAGGCTCAAGCGACAAATCACAAACTGCATCTCGAATAAAGGCCTAGTTCCCTATGCACTAAATTTTCTCTGGTGAACAAATGTTACTGACATGAATGGGTTGTCATAAGCGGACTCTCAAATACTCAAATACTGGGACATGTACGTAAAGCCTGTGATGTCACAGAAAAGCATACTAGATCCTGGACTTCACAATCAGTAACTAAAAGCTTGAAGTTCAGAGCTTGTATGTGTGACTACATGTCACAGGCTTGAATGTTAAGTAAGAAGTGAGACAGTACCTTCGGAAATAAACGTGTATCCTGCAGTATTGTATGATGTGTACACTTTGTCACATGGTCACACAGAAATCAAACACACAGGGACAGTGCAATATATCGAATATCTATTGTTCAGATCCGTCAGTAACCAGAGACCCTAGGGGGGAGTTAACTCACTATTAGCCTGTGCTGTAATGGCAGTTGGGAATTATGCAAAAAGACACTTTGATGGCTGTGTTTTTGGCAGAAGCAAAAGGCAAGAGTGAGGAAGGGCAGGGAACAAGCTCTCTCATGCAGCCCCAGGAGGATACTTATCTGATGATCAAGCTAAAACAGAAGCCTTTCAGTGCAAATCTCATGCATCTCCTTCAGGCTCTGGTTTCCTGTCTGATGGGCCTCAGCTCAGCTCTCTCATTGTAAAATAAAACACACACTAATAAACATGTAGCTGTATACGAAACACTAAATTCAACCCAGGAAAAGGAGGGAGGAGGGTCTTGTAGAAGTAGTGCACTGGATATCGTGTGCTTTCCTTAAAGGATTACATCCTGTAGCTCTTAATGTAATCATAGCAGGCGTAAGGCTGACCATAAGGGTCACAAACAGATAAACAAGTCTGTACTTGGAAAGGTTACAAAAATAGGCTGTACTCAGTAACATTATTAGTGCCTAATTCTCCCTAACCAGATGAATTAAAGACTAATTAGACATTAGTTTGTACTTGATTAATGCCCTCCACTTGGGCAGCTAAATAAAACTAAACTAAAGCAGCAGGCACTGTATTTTTAGAATAATCCCCGTTAGTACATGGAGTACTCCCAACCATTCTTAGAGAGCAAAGGATTTACTTATTTATATCATTAGATGTGGTGGTACATACAAATCACGGACATTACCCACAGTGCACTGTGACACGCTACACTCTGTACACAAACACAGTGAGCTTCCCCTGACTAACAAGCTAACACACACACACACAAACACACACACACACAAGCCCCACAGGGTTTGGTGAAGGGGGGCTGTTTTGGATTTGGGGCAGGGGGTGGGGGGTCTCCCTCTAATCCCACTATGTAATTACTGCTCCCCACTGAGGCTCAGCCAATTCTCTGAGAATCAGATTAGATGACCTAAATCGCTCTCATTCCTCCCTACCTCATCAAACATTTCCTTATCTAACTGCGAGCGAGCTAAACATCGCACAGACACCACTGCTCCTTCTCATCCCGTACTGCCCCACCCCTCCTCACCCCCGCCCCCTTTACCCTCCCCCAAGCCAACACAAGCTGTTTATTTTTATCAGCGATCCCCTGTGATCCACAAACAGGCCAGCAGGGGAAATGCTGAAAGGACAGCTACATGCATCATAGGCTGGACCTTCGGGTTTATACTACGTTCAAAGATAATACTCTCTCAACGTACCCACCCCACCACACACACTCTTACACTCACAACTGGAGGAGGAGAAGAAGAAAAAGATTATGATTATGACAAAGATACTCCCTGCATTTAAACCATTCCTTTCCCACTCCATCTCAGCTATAATTATGACCTTTCATCAAGCGCCAGGCCTTTTTCCTTATACATTTAGATTCAGGCTAATAATGCAGCAAAGGCTTTTTACAAAGCAACTTAAAGCACAGAGGTCCTCTGGAGTGGAGTGAAGGGGAGAGGTGGCGGGGGGGGGGGGGGGGG
>JBBPCY010000019.1:3284066-3294080 GCA_037974405.1 Brachyalestes nurse | reverse complement strand
ACACTAATGGGATGCAATGGACAACTTGGCCAATCGTGGTAAAAGGCTGCAAGTTAGTCTTGGCCTTTATGCTTTGTTTGGCTTAGCTGCAGACACGTTAACTGATTTCACTGCTGCTTGCATACGAGAGACTATGCACACACCCCAGAGAACGCCACAGGGGCTCCAAAACAGAGAGACCAGCAAAATATTAACCGATTCATCCAAATCATGATCTTCCACTACAAGACAAAATGCTGTGTCCTGTTCAAACACAAATGCAATGGAGTCACAGGTTATGGAGTGGTCTTCCCATCAGATAGTATTATCAAGCTTCTTTCATAGCCCCTGCCATGTCGGTCCTCACCAACGCAGGGCATTCCTTCAGGAGGAAGCTGGCCTGTCTTCTCAAAGGCTGCTGGCAGAACAGTCACTTTTCATCAGACGGAGTCTTGAGTGTCTGAGCTTCTTTCGCAGGAGCTACTCTTCCTGCTGAGCCACAGTCGCAGCCTCAGACGCTTTACAGGACTGCTAAGGCAAGAGCTCTCCACCACAAGGGGGGCAACATCCACAAAAAAATCTCTGAAACGTGATCTAGCTCAAAATTGTTTTTCGGAGGGGGAAAAAAGCAAATTAGATTTCCATAAAAGGTAAGCCTGGAAAAAGAACTTTTCAGGGAAAAAAAAAATCGAATATCCTTAGAGAAAAAAAGTCCTAATCTAATTTCCAAGCCCCAGCAGAAAAAACAAAGCATCAAGGAGAGTGAGGGGGGAGAGAAAGAACCATCACAAGTGTAACTGGACACCAAAATATAAATCTGTAAAAGGCCTTTTAATACTCCATTATGTACACTTTTCACAGAACCTCCAAACGGATAAAGTTTCAGCACGAAGCGCTGCTTCACGTTGCAATACGGAACATTCTCACTGTATTAAAAAAACAAAACAAAAATCCAACGAGATACAAAGAAAAAAAAAAGGTATTTTCTTCTCTAGTGCCATATGACTTGCGGTGGGTGTGGTCACTGAGGGAGAGATGAGCATGTAAAAAGCTTTTGTGGCAGAAGGCTGTCCAGTCCAATCCGGTCCAGTCCATTCCACCCCAGCCAAGTTCTGTCCAGCCCATACATGACTAATCCAGGCTGCCATCAGTCAGGCTGTCCATGACGGGGTGATGGAGGATGAGGGTGAGCCAGATAGTCAGACAGACAAGTGCTATCCTGGCTGTCTGACTACAAGAGTCGTTGGAGTGAGGAGCAGTGTGGTACTCCCAACACCCCGTTTTCGCTCTACACGGCCTGAGCTTCTCTACTCAGTTACCTCTCTGTCTAGTAGATCACTTCATACACTGTGGCCTTCTTGTCACCAGAGCCAGTGACGATGTACTTGTCATCTGCAGAGATGTCACAGCTCAGGACTGAGGACGATTCCTTCGACTAGTGGAAAAGAACAAAGAGGGAAAGAGAAAGAAAAAAAAATGAGTGCGTCCGCTAAAATTAAACTGTCAAAACACTTAGTGTCCTATGGCAGAACAGTATGAGGCCAAGACTCACAACAACCCCTCCTCGTGGCCCCACAACCATTCACTCAAAGCGAAAACACTAAGAGCTGTATACATAAGCACTTCTCTCTCCACCATCACGCTGCATTAGCTCTTATGCAGACCTCTCCAACCATAAACACTTGAAGGGTTAGCATTATTTACTGGTGGACAGCAGCTGCATGAGCAGGTCCACATCCTGTCTAAATGGTCAGGGCCCTTGCATTAATGACACACTCTGGCCCATTTCCGCTGATACAGGCCCTGCCCATCAGCCAGCGGTCACTCCACCCTCAAGGGTGAAGCTGGGCTGCCCACCAGCTTCCTGCAGACAGCATGTATTGATCTCTGTACCTGGAATATGCTGGCGCCGTAGGGAGTCCTCCATGCATTCAACAGATTGTCCTTCCCAGTGCTCACGAACCATTTACCTTGTCAAGGGAAATCAAACGTAATTAGAGCTTTGCTCGGCTGCTGAGGCAAGAGAGAGCTAAATGGAGATGTGTGCAAAGAGACTGAAGGCAGGCTTAATGGGTTAGGACAGTCAAGGTTCTGTTCAATTGAGAGACACAGTTCATGCGTAAACATCGACTAGTTTGCTTCTAGTTTGAAAACCGTGGAAAGCCAAGAGACATGCAATTAAAGTGAATTCCAACACAAAGGTGTACACTCATGTCCTTAAACTGCAGTTATATATGTCTGTTCTACTCAGCTAAATAAGGGTGATTAATGTTAAAGGTAAATAAAGGTAATTTTAAATTCGAGTGTATCTTACCACAGTAGGCAAACTTGAGCGAGAGCACACAGCTCTCATGCAAGTGGAGCTGGTATTTGTCAGGCTTGGTGTGGTGGAGTACCTCCACGTTGCTGCTCTCCATGCCCACAGCTAGCCACTCACCGGTTGGGCAGTAGCCCAGAGAAAAGATCTGTATGTGGGAGAGGAACAGTCAGAGACTGGAGATCAGCATTATCAGCATGCAATAAGGCAGCAACTACCGATTATATCTTTTAATTGTTAACCCAGGGGATTCCTAAATGCAGTCCTGGCAATCCCACACATTGTGTTTTTTTCCATTTAGCACATGAAATTTAACTCATGAGCTTGGTCAGGCGTATAAAGCATGGGGTCACTAGTACTGGGACTATAAACCCTGTGGGTTAACCTGCTATCCGCTTTTCCCCAATTAATCCAATAACCTAGCTGTTGAGAAATAAGAGGTACTATTGTTTTAAATGTTTGAGTATGACTGAAGCACTGCTGTAAAACCACCCCCCCCCTTTACATATTGCTGTACAATAAAAAAAAACTTTTTTTTCTGCATTATTTAAACACCTTTAAAAACTTAAAACTCAAAACTATTTGAACTGACCAGCACAAATGCTCCAAAATAGCTGTAATAAATTGTCTTTACTTTGAAGTTAAAGAATGGCAAAGCTGTCGTTTTGTGGATAGATGTTTCTGGACTATGATATGCTACTTTGTATCATAATTACTTTGGTGGATGGAAAAACTCCCAGACGTTTGGAGTCTTCCCTTCCACTATTCTGTCTAAAATGAACTTAAAATACTGTATTGCAAACTGTCAAAACACTGATGAGAACATCACTGACCATTTAAAAATGCACTGACACTGAAAACATGGGAAGGCTTTACCTGAGAGGTGAAGTCATGCTGCTGCAGCTGCCGGCCCTCTCTCAGGTCCCATGAACGCACAGTGTTGTCCAGGCCGCCTGTCCACAGTTTGGTGCCATCGTGTGATATGTCGATGCAGCTGGCTCCATCTGTGTGGCCCTGGAACTGCCTATAACACCCAGGAGGCAATGTGACTGTCAGCTCCATTCCTACAACACCAGTAATGCCCAGCACAATTCCATATAAAGCCAAATCAAAAAGCTTACCTGACAAGAGTTTGGTTGTGGAGGTCCCAGACGGCAATGTTACCATCACTGCAGCAGGAGAAGCAGACCTTGGCATCAGGGCTGATGGCCAGAGCATAGCAGGCTGGGGCTGAAGAGGTCAGTTCGGCCTTGATGCGGGGTGTCTGTGATGCCAGGTCCCAGATGGTCAGAGTGCTGGCCTCACCGCCCACGATAAGTGTGCGCCCGTCAGGCAACAGTTTGCAGGAACGAATGTAGTTATCCCGGTTCTGTTCCAGAGGAGAGGAGCACAGTGAGCCAAATAGAGAAAAAAGAAAAAAGCTGTATCTGTATCAATATGGACCGGATTTCTTTTAATATACATGACACACAAAATGCATTTTATGTAAGCAATTAAGAAAAATACAAAATGTAATGTTCTGCAAAATCCAGGCTCTTAGTACCAAACCTCAGTTACTAGACACATTGTTTGACTACAGTCAGATAAGAGTGAACAATGATTTATTCTAACCAGCGCCAGTAGAACACTGGCTAAATTCCTAGTATGCTAATCTTCCTTTAATACATTATGCATGCCCTTTAACTTCCAAATATTAAAAAGTATTTCAATAATGCACACTTTTTATTACACTAGTAAATGGCTCCGTTTGTGGGTGCAGCTCTTACCAGGCAGTCTAGCTGGGACACAGGGCTCTTGCTGCCAGGCTGGCTGATGTCCCAGATCTTGACGCAGCCTTTGCCACCAGTGTAGACGTGTCGAGTGGGGTTGCTGATGGTGACGGCGCACACCACTTCACCATGGCTCAGGGTGTTGATCTGACGGGCGTGGCGTGGGATCCCAGGACCAATCAGAGCATCTGGAGGAAAGGGCACGGGCTGCATCTGTCCATCGGCACTGACGTGGAAGGAATAGGCCCTGGGATGGGGGTGTATACAAATGAAAGATGTTATTTACCTTGTAGTTCACAGCATGGCTGCTGATTGATGTGAGATAATTAAATCAATTAGCGCAATGAGCAAGTGGTCTGAAATGGGTTATTAAGAGTGGTGAAATGTTTTGTGTGGTACACAAGCGCAGACACTATATAAATACTGCCTTCAGTGGAATGCTCTAGTTGAGCTCATCTTTACGGGAAACTTACGGTTTTCCTCCAGAGATTGAGGTGAGACTGGCTGGGAGGCCCGGGGCTCTCATATGAGGATGCTCAAAACCCGTCTAGAAGAGATAAAGTAACATTAGCTCAGTATATGGCAGTACAAACTGTACAAGCCCTAATCAGGTTGTCACTGATGTGCAAAATGCACAGTATCTTCCACATTGTGTCCCACAGCTTAGTGAAACTTAGTGAAGATTTTTCCACAATCACCCAGAAATACAAAAAAAAAGGTCTCTAATTTATGAGGTAGTTTCATTTTTATGAAGAGAGACATAATAGGAACCAAAAAACATGTTAAAGAAAAGTAAATTGATTTGCATGTCATTGAGTGAAATAAGTATTTGATCCTCTACAACCCAGCCAGACTTCTGGCTCCCACAGACTGGCTGTGTGTCCATGTTACACACAGATCACAGTCAATCTATCAATTACAGAGACTCCTGATCTGAACTCGTTATATGTATAAAGCACACCTCTCCACAGAATCGGTTTCTTCCATTCCTTCGGGTCATACTCAGCATTTCTCTTCCTCCTCACACGGCGGGTCGCGTTGATGCCAAAGAGCTTGATTTTATATATCAATCTGGTCACTATGGGGAGCAGGGCATTTTGCTGTGCTGCCCCCAAGCTTTGGAATTCCTTACCTCCAGACATTGGAAATATTGTTTTCTTACTTTTAAATCCAAACTCAAGACCCACTTGTTTAAAATTGCATATTCCATTTTAATCTCCTTTGCTCTGTTGTCTTTTTACTGTATTTGTTTTTTTTTTGTCTGTTCTTACTTTTGTAAATTTGTACGGTGTCCTTGATGTATTATTATATATATGTATGTGTGTGTGTGTGTGTGTGTGTGTGTGTGTGTGTGTATTTGTGATTTCTTTGTCAATGTATTTACATATTACAGTTACATGTCATCATAAAAGGCATTTTCATATATTTACCTATTCAGCCAACAGCAGTTCCGTCCCACCCTCTCACACTGATGTTTTAAGGTGTGTTTCAGCCTAGGCACAAAATGCCTCAAGGGATTAATAAAATATTCTTGGTAAAAACTCCTTTTCTACTAATCTAACAGCCTCTTAAGCCCCAAATACTGTTCTGAACTTTTAACATCCATGTAAAGACAAAAAGAACAAACCGTGTTTTAGGCATCACATTACAAAGCCGTATGAAAAACAACTTTATTAAGGTCGTTTCAAGTTTAGTACATGTACACCATACAGAGCATTCATACATATCAATCACTCCAGGAAAAATAGGGAAAAAAAAGAGTGATGGCTTTTCACATATTGAAAGCAATAAACAAAAACACTCACTATCTCTCCTGTTCTCACGATATCATGCCGGAAACAACACAAGGCAAAAATCTTTGGTTTATTATCAAGTGCGTATCTCATCGGATATTATAATGCACTTGTGGTGAAGTCGTCCTCACTACCATCTAAAGATAGGTCTTGAGAAAAATGTAAAAATTGAACAACACAATGAGTATACAAGATACAATTTAGGACGTTTTTTTTTTTCGTGTCAACATCTTCTAATTCCTCTCTAGTTCTAGTTATAAAACCAATTTTCAGTAAAACACTTTGAAAGATACACTCGTAACTCCATACACCAAAACAGCAATGACAGTAACTGAAAACAATACCTAGGATAATTTGATGAATTAAAACAGAAGCGGGATAACCAAGGCCATGTTAGGTTCTGATGTCTGTATGTAAATCCCCTCAGATGACCTGTCCATGCTCTGACCACGAATGCATGTTTTCCTGTTAGTGGTTCCCAAACTAAGAGGTATTGCACCAATGGGATAGCCTACACTCCACTGGAGCACTGCTAGCAAAAGCCTCCAGCAGAGGCAGACTCTTCATCAGCTGCAAGTTCAAGAGTGAGACTTGAGATGATCCTCTTTAAATTTTTTTCTGACTGGGAACTGGTTAATTTTCCCAGCCATTTTTGTGGAGACAGTTGTTTATCCTTGTTTATAACTTCAGTTTGCTCTTTATTTCTCCCCCAGTGGTGAAATTGCACCATTTGCTATTGGATTTGTTTCGCTCAATTAGAAAAGGGAGCTGTATTTCAAATAAAGTTTGAATCTGAACCTGTGTAGTCTGAAGGGGGGAGGGGTCATTAATGTTCCTATCTAGAAAAGGGGGGCTCTGCAAAGAAAGTTTGGGAACCACTGTTCTAAGTGAACATATAGTCTACAGACAACACATTTTTCTGCATATTATAGTATAAAATTTCAATATACTTTAACATAAAGAAAAAACAAGCATTTCATTTCCCAATAGGCCAAATTGAGGAAATAAACCGTAACTGTGCATTAAAACTTTGCATAAGGAGGCTGGACAAGCTTTCCAGAGTCCCATTCAACCCAATTAGGAATTACAGTGTGCTTGGCTTTTGATTAAAATATGTTATTAATGTGCAAGGTATATCATTAATGTGTGAAAGATTACACTGTTAAAAATAGCTGAATAGTTACAATTGTGGTTTTTTTGGACATGAAATTGAAATTTCCAATCTGTCTAGGCAAAATACAATACCACAGTTCATCTCAACGATGTTTTAAACTTGAAACTGAACATTCTGTAGAAAATCTGAACTGCAATTCAGGTTAAATTGGGATTTTCGTCAGCGTTCTCCAAAGCTTGCCACAGTAACTACTGCACATTTGCATTTGTGGGCGGGGCTTGGACAGGTCAGTTCTTTTAGAAGTTCAGGTTATAACCAGCTCATTCAAATACTGCTTAATTTGCCTTTATACAGTCACGTCCTCACCTTACAGATTTAGGTTCGCAGAAAACCTATGAAGCACAGGCACACGCACACATGCACACTCAAAAATACTCTCTCTCTCTGCTACATCTCTCTCCGTCCACCGTCCACACATGGCTAGGGTTAAAGCAGAGAAGTGATTGTGTGAACTGTGAGATTTGAAGAGGTATTAGCTTTGGTCTGATGTAAGGCTGCTGTACTTACTGATACAGTAAATCAAAGATCTAATTCGTATTTACAAAAGACTAGCGAAGGGAGAAGGAGAAGAAAACAAAAAAGTGCCTCGTTGGGGCTCACCAAGAATGAATAACTTAAAATATAAACGAACGAGAAACGTTTGAGAACACAAACACAGATAATGATGCGTTCACAAACGGGGCCCTGACATTAAAACCCACCCTCTCTGACTCGACGCTGCAAACGTTACCCTGCAAAAACTCCTGCTCTAACCAAGACTGGCAGTCTTATTTCTAGCCTAAAACGTCTTCTTGATCTTGTTTTGAGAATTATATACTACATAAGCGCAGATTATGTACTGTTATTTAGATTGTTTTAAGATATTTTTTCCTATTTCAAGAAATCCTACCAAGTCTTACTGCACTGGCAGATCATTTCACTAGTCTGAGATTTCTTGAAATAGTTAAAAATATCTTAAAACAATCTTAGTCATCTTACAAATCTGCTCTTATATAGTATATTATTCTCAAAACAAGATCAAGAAGACTTTTAGGCTAAAAATAAGATTGCAAGTCTTGGTTAGATCAGGAGGTTTTGCAGTGTATATAAACTTTACATATCTTACAGTTTCGGTTTTCGTTTGGGTTTTTCTCCCAGTGTGTATGTTGCAGTAAAATTTAGTTAGGGGCATGGCTCACTGATGCAGACATGAAAACAGGGTTCCCACGGGTGCGTGAAATTGACAAAAGTATCGGGACACACCTGTTTAAACTGAACAACTGAATGGCCTCCGTAGTCTCGGTAGTCAACCTCAGGCCTTATCAAGAAGAGGAGGGTCAGACGACTGCTGCATTTGAGCAAGCACACTGCATTTTCTCTGCAGAAATGCAGTCTCTTTTTAACTCAAATTCAACAGTAATGTACATCCTTAATGTATGCAGCGTGGACATATCCATGCATTGTGGCTATGAATGTAGGCTGTGAATATTATTGACATGGATGTAGGCTATACATACAGTCCACTTTCTTGCATTGATTTTGTCCCAACAACTTCTGTGCCATTCATGTCTTTAATTGCATTTGCATCTAAAATTGTTTATTGATTACATATTGAGTGGTGGCAGTAGATAAATGCCGCTGCATGTGGTCCTTGAATTTGAGGATATTGGTCCTGGAAAGTCCTTGAAAGGTCCTTGAATTTGATGCTAACCAAGGTTTGGGAATCCTGCGAAAGTTGACTGTGTTTGAGTTCTGAAATTCTGTTACAGCAGTGGTGATTAAGTGCGTTTTGCTCCATGATTATGAATCAAAGGCTCAATAACATCAGGAAACAAAGACATCTGCTCATAAATGGTTTCATTTTGTGCGTTTGTGATGATATATTTGTATATTGTGTATTTGTTTGTGACATTGAAGGCTTAATTGTTACCTGCTTTGTTGATCATTGCTTAGGAAGTTAATTTTGGGCAGAAAGTGAATGGAGTCTCTGGGTTGTGCTTTGTTGTTTTTTAGTGCCCTGTCATTTCGCCTTTCTAGTGTCTGAGAGGGACTATTATAGCAAAGGAGGGAGCACAATTGTGAGCGGAATGAAACGCAACAGCCCTCTGGGCAAATGGCAACCCTGTTCCAGCCTCCCCTAAAAACCTTTCTGCATTATTAACAACCAGAGCACGGCTGCATAATTGCATTTCCAAAAGCAATTTGTTTTGCTTTGCCGAGTGGAGTAACACGGCGCACAAACACTGCTGATTGAATTATAACGGGGGAGACAGCTTTGCGGGTTGTTGGACTTTAGACGGCCTTGTAAAAATCGACCCTGTCTGATTAAGCCAAGGCGACTACTGTCAATCATCTGAGTCCGGTTTTGTTTGGTGTATGGGGGCGTTAAAGTCAGGCACTTTGTGAGTTGTGGGTTGATGCTTCTTCTTGTACTTTCTTTCAGATCTGCAGAACTTTTTACGGAGTGTTTCAGCATTTTTTATCCTAATCTCTACCTGCCTCATCTGTCTCGCTTGGTCAGTCACTACACACAATAAATCTGAAGAACAGATAGCCTGTACACACAGACCATGCTTTTTCGGTACAAATGCCGTCACTGGGATGGCTGCCCTCACGCGTGTATGTTCAGTACTTTTATACTTCTGCAGATTGTGTTTTCAGCAGTCTTCTAATCATATAATCACAAATCACACTGTGCAACATGGACCTAAAAAACTTGGGTATGACGTATGTAGATGTATGAAGATATGTATGATGGCGTGTGGATGTATGATGGTGTGTGTGAAAGTGTGTAGGTGTATGATGGTGTGTGTGAAAGTGTGTAGATGTATGAAGGTATGTATGATGGCGTGTGGATGTATGATGGTGTGTGTGAAAGTGTGTAGGTGTATGATGGTGTGTGTGAAAGTGTGTAGATGTATGAAGGTATGTATGATGGCGTGTGGATGTATGATGGTGTGTGTGAAAGTGTGTAGGTGTATGATGGTGTGTGTGAAAGTGTGT
>JBBPCY010000019.1:3267904-3283966 GCA_037974405.1 Brachyalestes nurse | reverse complement strand
GATTACAATCAATCTATCAATTACAGACACTCCTGATCTTAACTCCTTATGTGTATGAAGCACACCTGTCCACAGAACCAGTTTCTTCATTATAACCTCTCCACCACCATGGGCAAGACCAAAGAGCTGTCAAAGAACATCTTCCAGAATGACAATGACCCAAAACATACTGCCAAGGTAGCAAAGGAGTGGCTCAAGAAGCAGCACATTAACCTGGTGACCGACTACAAGAAAGGTCACAGCTGTGCTTTCCAACAAGGGTTTCTCCACCCAGTACTAAGTCATGTTTTGCTTGGGTATCAAATACGTATTTCACTCAGTGAAATGCAAATCAATTTATTTCTGTCTCTCTCCATAAAAATGAAACTACCTCATAAATTAGACATTTAAATTTTTTCAGCAAACTTACAAATTCAGCAGGGGATCAAATAATAATTTCCCCCACTGTGAATGGCAATAATGACAGGTTGGCCAAAAGAATAAATTGTATGATAAGAGCAAAATGGGCCATGCACCGATAAAGGTCAACTTTAATAAAAGTATACATTCACACCAACACTTACAATAGGTGTACGGCCGTAAGCGGCAGCAGCGGCTGCACTCATCTGAGGTGAGATGTGCAGGCCAGCGTAGACTCCGGGGCTGGTCAGTGAGCCGTTCATCTCATGGTGGCCCATCATGGCAAACGGCGTTGGGTAAGAGAGGGGGGTGCGCAGTGCAGGAGCGGCTACATAGATAAACAGAGCCAATCATGAATCAGAATCAGAGGCAGTTAGAGAGGAAGAAATGCAGATCAATCTTTTCCAAACTCAGTCTACACGGCCTGCACAGAACCTAACTAAGACAAGGACCTCCCAAAAGCTAAACTCAGCTTACAGATCAAAGACAAGACTAAAGGAAACACTCGTTCATATTATGTCCTTATTTTTAGCCACGCGATTAATGAATTTGCAGTGCATGGAAAGAAAAAGCAAACAATTAGGTGGTTTGTGGAAGGTTATGAAAGTGTTTAGTTCATACTTACCCAGAGCCTCCATGGGGGGCTTGCCCAGGATGGGTCGCAGCCCGGGTGTGCTGCTAGTGCCAGGAGTAGGGGCATCGTTACGGGGAGTGGGGGTATTGGACTTAAGACCAGGCGTAGAGGATTTGTCATTCTGTGTGCGCGCGTGTGTGAAAGAGAGGAAGACAGAAAACAGAGAAATCCTCAGAAAAGTGAGGCAGCATCCAGGCAGAAGATTTGAGTGCTGGCTGAACTTAATCCAATCCAATTCTGACAAACCCGCTACTCCTACGACGCTATAAACCCCGCTATTTATCCCAAAACCCATTACTGCTACAATGGAGATGAGGCTCATTTTATCCTATCCCCCGCTTTTTCCCTTTAATCTTTTTGCTGAGGCAGAAGGCCTAGAATGGTTAAACGCATTGAGTTATTAGCAGAGAAGACATGACTGATCCTGCTATGGAAATGCATTATCCCTGACATTTACAGATGTATTTAAAGACGAGGCTGGGAAACAGACATTCACTCCTAAGCCATTACTTAGAGTGAGAGCACGCAAGAGCAAGAGAGTGAGAGAGAGCAAGACTACAGAAAGATCATCTCTATGGCATCTCTCTTGCCATGTCTGGTTCACTCCCCTTGGTTTTCTATATCTTTCCCCGTCCATTACGTAAGAGTGCTACAAAATTCACACAGTGCAGCGCCGATACAAAGGTGGAGGCTGTTTCATATTAAAAGGGAGTGAGCTTCTGCATGTGTGTGCATGCATCCCTTACATGGCCATGTTCCTTGGTTTTGGAGGAAGGTGTGCTGCCAGAGGAGGCCACAGATGCAGGGCTGTTGGGTGTGTCCTTCTTTGGGGGACGGGGCTTGTCTATGCCATTCTCTGGTGGCGAGTGGGCTGGGCTTGCCCGTGGTGTGGCAGGGTCCTATTGAAAAAATGTAAAAATTAAAAAAAATAAGTGCCTGAGTTAACACTATTTATCATTTTACTATAGAGGACTGAATTTTGCACTAAAGAAAAGAACAAACTATCACCTCGTTAGAAACGTCCACCACAAGATCATCACTTTTGTCTCCATCGCTGTCCTGTTTAAAGAATAATTCCGTCAAATCTCCTGAACGCAATCAACATTACAGGATTATGTTCAGAAGCATGTTTAACACCATGTTTAACAAACTCACATATCTGCTCATGTTGTCCTTCTCCTCCATTTTGCGCTTCTTGGAGTCCAAGCTGTAATCGGAGGAACCACGGTGCTTCTCACTGGAGGTACGCAGACTGTCAGATGGAGAGATGGAGTTGTTCTGAAAAACAAATAAAAACAAATAAATAAAACAAATGAATAAGCGATAAGGCTCCACTCTTCTCTCTAATGCATTCCACTGTAAAAGGTCACTTCCCAGAACAAGATTTGTTATTAAATTGTAACAATACCACTTATGCAGCAGCTCTTAAAACAGAACTGCATTTGCTTCCATACTCAAAATTTATTTGTTATTCATTACTGGTAATATGCCTTGTGACAACAGCATTAATTTAAGCCACATTTGAAAATAACTGCAGACAGAATCACAAGCACTTTGCAGCTAGGGGGCTGGAAAGGGATCCAAGAAGGAAAACAGTGAAGTAAAAAGAAAGGAGAGAGTAAAAAAGAAAAACAAAGTAGCTCTTATCACTCCAAAACCACAGTTTAAAAGCCAGAAGAGGCATATTCATTCCGATGAGCCACCTTCAAACCCCAAAACAGGCCCAACACAAGGCTGAAACTAGCCAAGCCGTATCTAACAACCTACAGTAGACTAAACACACAAGAATGTGCTGGCTTCACAACAGAGCAGCCACAGTTAAGTAGACCAAAGAGAGGGGCTTGTTTTCACAGCCCCCCCAACCCCTCCTCCCTCTATTCCAAAAGAGACAACAAACAGCTTCAGGAAGACATGAGCAGTGTACTAGTCCTGAACAACAGCTCTTTATCTGAGAGCAGCCAGGCTTGGACTGGCTCTGGGTGTGTGTGTGAGCATGTAATGGCCATTGATTGCTGTAGCGTGCTTGGGCACCTCCTGGCTCTGACTCTAGGCTTGTGGAGCTGCTAGGCTGAACATAGAGCTATCTGTGGCCATAGGCAGGCAGCTGCTCTCCAGCAGTTAGCCTCCGTCCACTGGAACTTCCTTTGCCTCAGTTTATTTCCAGGCCCACTCGGACGCAGAAAAGCAAGACCCCACACACACACACACACACACACACACACACAGAGCACGGCTGGCTTGCCTCCAGCCAGCTAAGACAAGTATTTCCTCTGCAGAAAACCCCTACTTTGTAAAAAAGGACAGGATTTGTCCTTGTTCCTGTGTGCATCCTCAAAGATCAGTATGTACACCGCAACTACTGGAAAGAGGTGCCATTAAAGCGAAGATGCATTTATGGAGTGTCTTCTGAGCACTTTCTCAACATAATCCAACACAGAGAGCTTTTCTTAAGCTTTCTTCATAGCCCAGAAAGATAAAACACAACAGAAAGCGAAAAGCCCAAGTTCACGGCAAGTGTAAAGGGAAACCAAGCTGAGAAGTGACATGAAGTAGCAGACTGGGCAGAAGGCCCACAGTTCTGTGTGTGTGTGTGTGTGTGTGTGTGATGTCTGACCTTTTAAAAGAGATGCTTAGCGTGACTCATTAAACAGAGTCACCACTATGATATCAGATGACCTGAGACAACAGTAGCCGCAGTGCGCGCACCCACAAACGCGCCGGCGCTACAGGAGCTTCTTTTCTTTCAGACATGACTGCACCCATTGGGCTCTGGCAGAGACTGTCAGAAACCCAATCTCACCGCCACAATCAGCCATCAGAGAGATTTAAGCCTACGTCAAATAAACGTTTTTTACAAGGAGATGAGAGGCAGGAAAACAATTCCGCTGCCTGTGTTCATGCATATTTATTGGGCAAAAAAAAAAAAAAAAAAAACACAGGGGAAAATGGATGGTAAACAGGGACAAGATAGTGGATAAGGTGTTGCGGATGGGGATCAAATAAATCTGCTAGGAAGGGAGGAAATTCAAAGTCCTCTTTAATTGTGATGAAATTAGGGAGCAGCGCTAATCCGTACACTGTAATACAAGTCATTTCCCATCTGCATGAAGATGTGAGGGCTTATTTCATTTAAAAAAAAACCCGTTTCCCCATTAGTCAATTTAATGAAGGCAGATTACTGTACTGTACGGAGTGCAACTTCTGCACGTTTCAGGCAAAAGGAGTCTCACTTGACATTTACATTAATGGAAATTTTCTTAGGCGTGAAACGGGCCAAGATGCTCTTTCATGCAGGAAGAATGAGAGACAAAGCAGTAAAGTAGGAGACAAAATGAGAGCAAGTGAGAGAGCACAAGAGTGTGGGTGAGTAATAGAGAAACACATGAACCAGTGGAAGACTGGGCACTTACCGTGCTCTCTGCAGTCATAGCATCCGGTTGGAAGAGGGGTGGAGAGGGAGAGACAGGAGGGAGAGAGAGAATCTGAGTATGTTCAAATATTCTTAAAGTAATCTTTATCCTGTCCGTGACAAACTGGTCTAGTTATTAACTGTACACACTGTGCTCAAAACATGTATCTTAAAACATGTAACTTATAAAAACTGTTGAATAGCTACACCTGTGGTGTCCTGGCCTTTGTGAGAGGAGCCATAAATATGTTGGCATCTCACCTCTGTGCTCTAGGTCATGGTGATTCTTTTCATCCTTAACGGGAAGGTGGGGCTGGCTGCCCAGAGCGCCCAGCGCCAGGAGGCCTGATCCAGAACCTGTAACCGGGGGGATGCCCGGAGGCTGCAGGCCCGAGGGATGTGGGGGCAAAGCCACAGGACCATGGGCTGCGTGAGAGAGGTGCTGGGCCTGGAGCTGCTGCTGCTGCGAAGAGACACACTTCGAGTGGGCCAGAGAGAAAACACACCAAGACAGAATATAGGCCAAACACACAAATATACACACACTGAGACATTCACATCCTCATGCTAAAATATCATGTAAGTGCTATGACATAAAAACCTGGTAAATCCATAAAGTACACATCTTCATTTTCAACACCCCCCCACCCCCACCACATGAAAAATTCAGCTGTCTTTCACATTAAGAACATTTTATCACCAGAAGCAATGGTCTAAAATAATGGAATAAAACTTCATGATATTTAAGAATGTTTTTTCCCTTTTCCTATAAAAGGTAACATTTTTGAGGTTTTGTTATGGTATAGATGATGTGTATTACAGACAAAACAGCCGACATGTTTCCATACTGGTCAAAGTACACATGCTATTAAGAGTAGCTGCATGGGAAATAAGTGAGACTCAAACTGTCAGCCAACTCATAGGATCACAGCTGGAGAAAGAAAAAGAAAAAAACACAAAAAACCCCCAGGAAACCCAAGAAAGCTGCAAGTCAAAGTTTTTTTTTTTTTTGGTAATCAGACGATATCAGATTTTGACAAAGAAAAAGACAAGGCTTTCTCATTCTGTGTCTTTGAAAGAAACCGTCTGCAATAAACCAAAAAGCTAGTTACAGCCAAATGCAAAAGTTGCAAAACATGTACATTTAGTTGATTTTCTATGTGGAAAATAAGGACACATCCTCAACAGAAATCACACACCAGCTAATTTTAATGCACAATCATTTACTGATTAAATAATGTTATGCTATAGGACACTGTTTTATTCCCCCATGTTAAACTTACCAAGTAAATAGGAATTACGCAGATAATGCCATTTTTTATTTTGGTCTATAGCTCTATATTGCTCCAGAAAAAAACCCACATTGCTGCAATTTATTTTAAACTCAGCATCTCTGAGTATGACACCCATTCCATGCCAGTGTCTGTTAAATTCCTACACAAGCACCTCTATCTGCTTTATGAGGGACTGATTAGTGATCACCTGAATCAAATCTTACTCAATGAGGAAAAGTATACAAACACTGCTGTAATCAACACTCTCCTCTCGCAATGAGACCAGATGGATGGCAAAACACTACTATAAAGTACGTCAAAGTCAACAAGAGATGTTTTCTTTGAATTATTCAAGTTCTGTAAACACTGCATAATTCTCTTAGTTCGATGTCTTGTCAATCAGTTTAAAATTATGCTTTAAAGAACAATATTTTTATTTGGAAATTCGGATGAATATTGTCAGCAGTTCTTTAAAAAAGTATGGCAAAGCTGTTCAGTTCAAAACACTATTTTAAGAACTGCCTGTGTATGGTGCAAACATACATACACACACATACACGTTTGGTTAATTCACAAAGTATCCATGAAACCCAAACTTTAAAAAACACTCCAGCAGAAACTGGGATGAGGTTCTGAGGGAATGTGTAAGCATTTGTGTGCGAGTGTGTGTGCGCGCACGCAATGTCATCTGCAGGGGTCCCGTGCTGGCATGCGTTCAAGCCTCCAATACTCCCATCAATATTTGAAGGGCTTGGGGCAGGCTGACGGAAGTTAAAAGCCTCTCAGCATGGAAAGTGTGCCGTTTAAAGTAAGCTTAAATAATACTTAGCACAGGCACCAATAAAAAGGAAAAAAAACTCCCCACAATTTATTACTATGCTCTGGCAGGCTGAATAATTTAGCTGCTGTTATGGCATGTACCTCCCTCCTATATAGACTTCAGCTCAATCAAGGACCATTTATGGCCATTCTCAATGAAATCATGGACATGTGTGTGTCTGTGTGTGCACGCACGCGTGTGTGTTTTCTTTCTGAAGTGAAAAGGGTAGATCTTATTGGCCAAGTGCTGCGAGCACGGAGGTACAACCTTTTAGAATTATCAGCAGGTCATTAATGCCATGCCAAGTGTAAATATCAATACTAAAGGCTTATTTGGAAGTCTGGAATGCTCCAAAAGCCTGCCCTTTCCAGAGGATAAATCATTATTAAGATGTCCATCATAAGCTCGTATTTGGGGGTGACTATAATTGCTAACAGCTTTGCCGATTATTTACACAGCTGGCTGTATATTACGGCAAAGGGCCTTGAAGAATGGCAAGGGAGAGAATGGTATATAGAGTAGAGCCACCTGGGACTTGAACCTGCAACCTTGCTCTGCTCTCCAACTCTGAGCTGCAAAGCCAGTTATGAGACAAGCCTGGCAGAAAACAGAGTATGTGGACATGAGAAAGTGGATTTTTTAAAGGGGGAGGGACTGTGCGTGGGTGGCTGGGCTGCTGTAAAGTGTATGTGTGCAGCAAAAAAAAAAAAAGAGAGTAAGACAGAAGGGGAAAATAGTGAACGAGTGTGCGTGTGCGAGCTAGAGAGGATGACGGACCACAAGGGAAATTAAAGAGACAGTTGATTCATGGGGGAGGCCCTTCCCTGCTCATTCTGGCTAATGAGCCACTGATGTGTAATATGCATGGACAATCATCGAGAACTCTCATTAGAGCCCCGGCTATGAAGACAAGAAAATAAAAAAATAAAATGCCTCCTCTAATTTAATATTCCTAGATAAAGACCTCTTATCCTGGTGTTAATCTCCTCCCCAACTGTGAAATACCACAGCCAAATGACGGCCAGCCACCAGAAAAAAAGGACTGAAGAAAAAAAAACTGGGCAGGTGGAAAAGCCAATAAGACACACCATTTACTTCTTTCCTCAGGTGGGATAAGCTAAACGATTTAGCGCTGTAACCATGCAACATGCAGCCTCAGAAGATCTACAGCTCCCTCTCCTTTACACGCAAGCTTAATTGGACCCTTAGCACAAGTGGAGGCCATCTCAATGGTACTCCTGTGAGAGGTCTGGGAAGACATCTTGCAGCAGCTGCTGCTGCTGCTGCAGTAAAGTTAGGAGGGAGTTCACTGCATGCCTGCATCTGTGCTGCTGCCCTGAGCCACATTTCTATCTACTGTAATACACAGCTAGTGTACATCAGCTTATTTTAAACTCCAAAATGGCTACATGCAGTCCCCAAAATAACAGGGAAAATTAAAAAAAGGGGAAGAGAGGATATGGCAGGCGCTATCTAAAACAGGGCAGAACACGCACACAAACTGGTGAGGGCAGAAATGCAGAGCTACTGGAAGGGGCCATCTTGAGACCTCTGATCAAAGTCATAGCTCTGCAGAAAAAAAGGAGGGAAAAAGCACAGCTGTCCTAGATGCATCCTATTACTAGCTCTGGGGTCCATCAATAAGAGATGCTGGCAGCTTCTGCACTGCCAGTGTATGTGCGTGTGTTTGAGTACACAGCTCTCATCTCACCTTGGCCTTCTAGTATTCATGAGGACTCACACACACTCACCCTGCTGCGAGAATTACAAATGCTTGCCTTCTCCAAAAAATATTTATACACTTTCCTCCACACCAGCACCTCAAGACAAGCCACTGCCTTATGCCCACATTCATAAAAAAAGTGTTTTTTTTTTTTTTTTTTAATTGCATACAAAGTGAAAAAAAGGAAGAAAAAAAAGTCAACTGTAAATGTCAAACGCATGGGTCCTGATCTTAAAAGGTGAAAAAAGGCCAGGAAAAATTAGTAGCATGTACTTTTAGATTTTCTCCTTTCAAGAAAGGTTAAGAAAGGAAAATGGTCTGGCATAACGCAGCATCAAAGCAATCAGATGGGATCTTCCCAGTAGATAGGCTGGCATTAAATAGTAGCCACCTCTTTTCTCCCTTAGATTTCAGGAAGTCATTATCTAACAATGGGGAGAGGGGTCCTATATCAGTGTTAGGGCCATAATTGAATTCCAATTTCAGGCTACACACTCATCCCTCCCGGTACCCCCTCTACTCCCCTTGCCAGCAATGGAATGACACTTAAGCAGGAGGCCAATCAAGCAGGGTCAGCTCCTATAATCAGATCACTGCCGGGCCAACTCTGGGGTTATGGGGATGAACCTGTTCACTTATGTACCAATCCAGGTCTTTTGATCAATGAGAAGCAGATGGGAGTTAACAGGGTGCTAAACTGCAGTAACCTGAACTGAATGAACTCATAAAAGGTGAGAGTTCTTCCAAGGTGTAATATGGTGACCTGTGTGTGTGTGTGTGTGTGTGTGTGTGTTTTTCGGCAGAGCTATCCAGGTCAGCAATGAGGGATAAGCCTCCCCAGTAACAACTGATCCAATTAAAGGCATGCAGACTCCAGAAGAGAGCTCTGAAGAGCTTTTCCATTCACATTCAGGGACAGGACACACCCTGGGTACATTCAGTAGCCCAAATACAGCTGGCCTAGCCTACAGACACACTAATCCCAACTAAGCATTAGATAACGAACCAAAAAAAAGTGTACCACAGAGAGAAATGCAGATTAAACATGGTCATCAGTAAAAACTACACATTTGTGTTAAACATGCACATTTGAATATACATTTCAACAAAGAAAAGGGTCAAATCTGCACATGATCAAAAAGCTTATTCCAAAAGCAAATTCTGAATCACTTATTTGTATTTTTTGTTTATTTTGATAGTGCAGGTTTGCCCTTTTACTACAGTAAAATGAAAGAATTAAAGGGGTATACACACGGTGAGAGGCAGATTGGGAAGTCCACGTACCCCGATGATGGCATTTAGCTCAGTCATTGTCACTTGCTTGGCACGTTCAACAGCCTGCGCAACCTGCTGTTGGTGCTGTAACACAAACAGTAAAAATTACACTCAGATACCAAAAAAACCCTTCAAGAAATCCTAAAGCATTGAATGATAAATTCAAATATTTTTTTACAGAATGTAAGTGGTTGTACAGAGATAAATAAGAAGCTCTGCTAAAGTGTAAAGCATAACAGCAACTAAATCAACAGTTAAGAACACGTCAACTGTCCTGCAGCAACACGAGCAGAATGGATAATTCATATATTATATATTATAAATGTATTACTCCATGTCCTTGATTTGTTGTTCACTATTCTATCATCACTCCATTATATCTCCATCTCTCACACGTACAAATAATACATTTTATATAAAGCAATTATTTAAAACACGACTGCTGCTTTACTTGTGACAAAGCAGCCTTTCTTTCAGAGAAACTGTACTACTAAAACTGACAACTTCCCGAAGACATATGATAACTCACCTCTTGTGACAGAAAAGGCATGATCTGAGCTAGAATTGCATTAAGCCTTTTAGCAATCTCGGTCTGGAAGAGAGAAAAACAGAAACAAAAAAGATGAGGTAATTGACTAGCACTGGAAACTACAGCACAAAAAAAGGTTAAAAAAAAAAGCTTGACTCAACCCCTTTTAGTGTTTACAACGATTAAGTCAATTACCATGGCAATCAGCAGTGCTTGACTCGACACACTCCAAACAGCGTGATATTGACATGTGAAATATTTAAAGCATTAGGAGAGCCCAGGGGAGAGAGAGCGCAGCTGCGATGAGTGTACACTCCAAACCACACGGAACACGAGCCCGCCAGAGGCGAGCCGCGTTAAGAGCACCATTACACTTCACCCACTGTCAGGCCGGTAATGCAGTCTGCTGATGCTGAGGACTTCCCTACTACTCCCCGCACCGTATCACAGAGATGTGCTGTGACCCACATGTCAACATTCAATGGAGATGAATGCTCAGAGCCGCAGTCATATTTGAGAAAGCATAGCAAAACGTCTGAAAGTTAAGTCTACACCAGCTATGTGCTGAGAAGCCAGTTGTGTTGATGTTAGAATTAAGGTGAGACTTTTGGTTAGAGATGAAAATGTGTGCAGCAACAGCAGTGGGTGCCTGCAGTCAGTGCTCTCTAATGAGAGAGTGGACTGGGGCCAGACCTGTCAGCAGCCTGGGCACATTCAGCCCCTCCCCATGACCCTCCGTCATTTTCCCAGCACCAACACCACTACCACCCCCACCTTCTCACCCCTTCATCCATCCAACCCACCACAGGGACCTGATCTCCATTCTCTCTCCGCCCGTCTGGCCGTCGCTATGGCAACTATGGACGAACGGCCCCGTCTCCTATCGCGCTCCGATCATTATGCAAATGCTACCTCGGCTTGACCGTAACAGCCTGTAAAATCATATTACAGGCACACGGGCAGGTCATTAAATTGAATTTTCGGCCTGTCGATCAGATGAGCGCTGCTCGCGGAAGGTGGATAAAGAGGGGAAATGGTGGCTGGGGGGTTGGGAAAGGGTGGAAGAGAACGACTAAAGGAAAAGAGGGGCTTTTCTCTCCACACATCCTTCTAAAGCATCTATTCTAGCCCAGCACTCCACATCTTTTCCCAGAAAGCCAGCTACAGTAGGCTGTCCTCCATCTTTCCTCCCTTCTGCCTGGCAGCAGAAAGCAGGAACACAGCCCTGCCAGAATCACAGTCCTGTCCAGTGATGAAAGCGCCTCACATCACAGGTCTACCTCAGGCTTTAACTGAGACCAAAGCAGAAAGGGGTGTGATGGAGGAGAGGGGGTGGGGAAAGAGATAACTCAGGTACAGATGCATCATCTATGGAATTTATGAGCCTTGGTTCAACCCAGGGCCAGAGCCGAGCACAAACATCATGGCGCTCTTCCGCCCTATTTCTCATTTCAATGGCAAACACGCAGCACTGTGCTGACCGAGAAATTATTTATAACTCATTGCCAAAACAGTGGCCATAGTGGCCAAACACAATATTTCTATTTGAAATTATCTGTAACACTAAGGAAAGTTTTTTTCCCTGCCCTCAACTCCCCTATCTGTCAGACAAGAAGAGATTCATTTTAGGCCAGTCTATAGACAAGGATACAGTCTAGAAAAACCAAGAGGGCAGCTGGATATCAGGGGTATATTGATGTTAATCTGAGGTGGATCATACTCCACATCAAAGGCGCAGCAGAGTTTCATCATAAAAGCAGTTTAGAGAACATACCAAAAATTCTTTGCTTTCTGTGCAATCCCTGCTCTCCAAAACCAGCTTTTCCAGACAGCCTGCCATAAACAGCCAGCCTAATAATTGTGTCAGCATTAGGATGTTTGTATGAAAGTATACTTGGTTTATACTGAACTAATGGGGTATGTAGCAAAGCTTTGCTTTTAAAGAAAAATAAAATGACTCAAAACAAGGATTTGTAGGCTGAATGTTCACTGAGAAGAAAAAAGCTAGACGAATGCATCAACAAAAATGGTTGAAGAGCCAGCTCAGTGTATAATCCTTATTTGCCAAGATAAACCTTGTCAATAGCAGCCGAACATTTGACAGGATTTGCTGAGAGGCCTGGAGAGCGTCGAGCGCATTCCTTAAGGGCTTACCACAACGCTGACAGCTGGCCGAGTGGGGTCAAGGGTTGACTTATCTGTCACTCACTCTAAACCTTCGTACTCTATCTGGCAAGAAAAAAAAAATCTCCACTGTGTGTGTTAGGGGGAAGGGGCAGACATGTAACAGCAACCACGTTAGCATGTGTGTGCTAACTGTGAGCGTTTGTGCAAAGCTGGACGAGCTGGGGACAAAAATAGGACGTTGTCACTTTAAGCAGATGAAAGCCCAGCTCTTGAGTGGCGAGCTTCACGCTCTGGTACACAATTACAGGTACTCGGACCTGTCTAGCACCCCTTCAAGAGCACTCTAGGGCCAGCCTGTCAATGGCATGCTGAAAGCTATTTGTCTGTTGCTATCAGCGGCGGCGGAATGGAGTGAGACACTGATGAGCATTGAATATAGAGGGAAAACAACTGGTGCTCACAGCCATGTGTCCCCATCACAAACAATACTTGACCCAGCCGGGCTGATGGGGCTCTAGTTTTCAACAGAGAGCAAAATGGTGCTCTATGACTGACATCCAGTAACAAAGGACTAACATTTATAGCAACTAGAGGTGTCTCACACGTGTCATCTATCTGTGTTGTTATTGGGAGACTGAGCCAAGAATTGACGTTTGGGTTTACCTTGATTAGCATAAGACAGTGGCTGGGGCTATAGTTCTATACAGATGCCAGGCTTGACCTTCCTTGTCAGTGGAAAAAAAACAAGTAGTCTATAGGAATTAAAATTAACATTACACACACAAGCCAACCGAAACTAATCAAGAGAAACAGCCCTCTCTCACTTCACTGTGCTTGCATTCAGCCCGTCGGCTCATTCCTCTGTACCTGACCACAACCTAATCAGTGCGAAAATGAGGGGTGGAGCTGGCCTGAGCTGTAAGCCCTCTCTTACTCACCACCACACAGTGTTTTTTTTTTAACAGGGGCTGTGTGGGCTCACCTCACAGTCTTGTTTGCTTTGGCTCACACTAAGAAGGGCCATCCAGCAGTTAGCAAACACTTACTAGAGTCCCCCCTTAATAAACGATTGATCAGCATCCCTGTCTCAACCACCAAGACAAACCAGCGCAGTCTGGTGGGGGGGGGGGGGTGGTCAGGGATCCTATACCATTCATAACGGGTGAGGCAATTTTGGATCAACACATAACAATAATCCATAGTGGCAGCTCAATGACATGCAGGTTCAGCTGCTAGAGCCATGCTTCCGTCTGCCACCACGGCTGTCTGCGGATATCAGACACAAACACGCCTCCAGAAAATCCGCATTACGCGTCGTCTCTTTAAAATACAAAACACCGGAGGAGGGGGGGAAAAAACACTGCAGATGTGGAGACGGATTTTCCTGTCGGTGGGAATAAATCCTTGGGCTGGAGGATAATATGGCAGTGTGAATGCAGTAATCTGAGCTACCTCTTGGTGGTTAACCACTCCCTGCCTGCACTCATGCTCCTGGGCTGGGGTTAATGTAGGAGGGCTGAGCTGGAGGATGGTGTGTGTATGTTTGCTCACTAACACCCTCCTCTCTCGCCTCTAGCAGGTTAAAGCTGGGACTGGATGAATTATTCAAGCGCTTCCATGGGCTCAGTGGCAGCGGCTGATAAAAGTCAAGGTGCTAAAATGGATCAGTCGATTAACCTGTTTACACAGGGTTGGCCCTCCTACTCGCCTGCCCCACTGCCTCTGCAACCCACTGTCCCCCTCCCTTTCTCCCGTTCTTGACTAGGAGATAAGTGGCTGACAGGAGCCATCAGAAAAGCATGGGACCTGAAGGACAGCTGCACTGACACACACACACAGACAGACACACACACACGATGCTGATGGATTGCCTGCTCTAATGCTCCCCGCCCTGATGCCATTAACCTTCAGGTGGCAGGAGGGTAAAGAGGGAGTAGGCTAAGCTAAGCTAGCACCCTCCCACCATGACAGCCATTCACATCAACAAGGCAAGTCCTTTCTTCTCATTATCTCAAGTATGAAGTCACACGATAAATCAGAAACAATGTATATCCTCACCACACACGAACACACACACACATCTGAGATTAGCCTTTGTAAAGTGCTGTGCAGGAAATGAAAACAATCTGAAGAGAGAGCCTGAGTCAGGTATATGCACTGTTAAATTTCGGCATGGTAAGGAATTGATTGGAAGGGCTGAATTTACGGCGGGTGCTATTTTTTGCCAGGTTTAATTTATAGGGGTGTCTTAAATGTGCTGACATAATGGGGCCTGGGCAGACTCTTCTCTCTTTAGTCATTAAGACACAAGGCCCCTCCTGCCAAATACCTGACTTTAATCTTATCAAAGCTGTCTGACCACACAGGCATGTGTTGTGAGCTCAGCACCGGCAGCAAAAGGGAAGGAATGAATGTGTTTATATATGTATGTGTGTGAGAGAGAGAAATAGAGAAAAGGAAAGAGAGAGAAACAACAAACGTCAATATGTCCAACTACTCTTTAAGGAATCTTTTTCCTCACTGTGGTCAAAGTGGTCTAGTTATTAACTGTACAGTCTGTACACATGTAGATTGCTATACACACACACACACGAATACCATCTATATGACCCAAAGATGGTCAGAAAAATGTCAGGGAGAAATCAAAGGTCTACATACCTGTTTGTGCATTTCAATGTTCAGCCCATAGGACATCTCATAGTACTGAAAAATAACAGAAAGAAAAATATTCATTTTCCTCCCTCACAGGATCCCATCATCAGCACATCAGAGAGACCTGTGGAGGGGGTTCTATATTTTTTGTTAAACATGAAGGGGGTAAAATACAGGAGTAGCTTTTTGATGAACACTTCAAAACCTTTCACACCAGAATTTCAAATCTGCTCTCCTTTCTTTCTTTCCTTCCTCCCCTTTTTTCCCCCCTCCATGTCCACTTCCCAGTTGATTTAGGTCTGAAAAAAGAAATCTAATTCAATCTGAGCTCCCACTAACACAAAGGACGATGCCATTCTTTTCCTACAATTCTGAAAATGATTTGACTACAGGAGTGACTCTGGCCTCCGATAATTCCTTTTTAAGTAAGAGGCTGCAAGCACACAATCACCACAGTGATTCTTCTCTCTGTTTACCTAATCTCTCCTCCTCCTCCTGTCAGACTGACAAGCTTCTTCCTGTGAATGGAATGTTTAACTAGTGTCCCGGGGTATTGGTTAAAGTCATCCCTCACGTGTTTACCTAAGATAAGAGAATATACTTCCACGGTTTGACCTTGTAGCATTACATCACGTCAATCCTTTGTGTTTTCCTTCGCCAATCATAAAGCCTGGCAACCCAAGAACATTTACAATTGAATCTGGGCCTTTTGATATTGTGTAAATGATTAAGCCTGTGCTTAAGATTAATGCTGATTTTCGAGCCGAGCTGCTTGTTTGTGTGTAAATCTCATTATCGAGAGACAGTACGCAGGGGTTTCTGCTGCAATTGAGTATTTTCCCACAGCCGCCTCTGGCCCTCCTCCATCACCCCTCACCTAATTTACAGCCGTGCATTTGTCTGAGAGCGGCGTTTCCTTGGAGAATAATCAGATCCTCGCACAGAGGGAGGCAGAGAGTGGGGATAGAGGGAGGGAGTGAGGGAGGAATAGAGAGGAGGGGGAGAGGCAGAGAAAAAGGGGACAATGCGGTGGTCATTGACCCCTGTGGCTAAGGGGCGGCGTATAAAGAAGCCTGGGGCTCAGAGCAGTCACTCAGGGCCCTTTAATAAAGCTGGAGGCACTAAGAGAGGTTTCTCTCTCACAGAGAGAGAGAGAGAGAGAGAGAGAGAGAGAGAGAGAGAGAGAGAGAGAGAGAGAGAGAGAGCGCGAGAGAGAGAGA
>JBBPCY010000019.1:3246557-3267804 GCA_037974405.1 Brachyalestes nurse | reverse complement strand
GAGAGAGAGAGAGAGAGAGAGAGAGAGAGAGAGAGAGAGAGAGAGATAGAGAGCGCGAGAGAGAGAGAGAGATCGCGAGAGATAGAGAGAGCGCAAGAGAAAGAGCAAGAGTGCAGGTATACACTAAGCATAACCCACCACCTCCCCCATATGCTCCATAAATAAGAGCATAATTGCAGCTTAGATTTTAGATCTCATCTTACCATGACATAGTGGCGCTGCATTTCAGTCTTCTCATTGGCCAGTTTGTCATACTCCACCTTAAGACTGAAAATAACAACACAGGCTTTTAGACACACAATTTCAGTTTCCAGCACTGCATCCAGCTGCATCAGTCTGCCTCTCATTGCCACTGTTGTTAGCAAAACAAATTAAACATTCTGCTATATGACAAACTGCTTACTAAAGCATGCATTATTAATGTCTGAGTACAGGCTTTTCACACAGGCTGAAGTAAAGGCACAGGATGTTATTTTGCCGTCCCAGAGCCTTAGATTATTACCTGTGATACTGCGCTTGCAGGAACTGAAATTCGTCTTTGATCCTGTCACAGGACTCCGCCACTGTAAATTTGAAGCCCGGCTGACCAGGCTGGTGGGGCGCCTGAAAGACAGCCATCACATCAATCAAACTCAATTACATCCTCCGAGAACCAAATTTGTTTTCCACTGACTGCAGTAGTGAGGCTCTAATGCATTCTGTGCCCGCAGGGGAGCAGCTCTAATATTTCAGCCCCCTGAACGAGGGCCCGGGTGACATCTCTGCTACAGTGACATCTGCCCGATAGCTACAGGGCCAGATCGCCGAGGAGGGGGGGGGGGCAAGTTCTGAGTTCTGAGGCTGATTTAAATCCTCATAAACACCACCAGGAAAAAAGAAAGCAAAAAAAAAAAAAAAAAAAAAAAAGGGTCGCCTTGCATGGATGAGCTTAAGTCAGCCAAAATTGAGAGGGGAAAAAACCTTTTTCCTCTGTCGCTGGTGTGTTTTTGTTTCCCTGCAATTTAACCAGGTCCTCTCTGAAAACACGGCCTTGCTCAAGTAAACAAATACGACTACAGATGCGCATACGGCTGAACACATCCTTCACTCTTCAAGGTTGGCTGCATTTTTTGACTGGGTTTTAGGACGCAGTCGATAAGGGGTTGCTGGTAGGGGCACTGAGGGGTGTTTTTAAAGTCAAACACTGTTCCTGATGACCCGCTTTTCACTTCAGAGTACTTTGGTCATGCAATCAGGGGTTTTTTAGGAGAACAAATGGTCATGAGCCAAACATGGGGATGTCGTGGAGTGAGTTTTCTCCTTCACAGAGGGGCTAAAGCCATGCAGCTGCAGCAATGATTACCTCTGTTATAGATTAAAAGATACCACTTACCGGATGCCGGCCTTGTGGATACATCCTGAAATGTATCCTTTATTCAGCAGGAGGGGCTCGGTGGTCTCGGCGGTGGGGGGCTCTCAGGCACCGTGCTCAGCACATGAGCCGGACACCAAGAGCCTGAACTGGGCGCTGGGGGGCAAAACAAAGACCCCGGACACCAAAACCCTTGCTGTTGCAGATCTGAACCTTTTTACCTCTTCAGACAAACAACGAGAGACACAAAAACATACAGACAGACGGACAATTAGCTTCACACAGCTCAACATCGACCTGCACCTAAAAGCTCACGATTAAACTCCAGATTTGGAGCAGTTTTACTTAATTTTTTGGCGTTTTACATCATTCCGAGAATGACCTCTAAAACACAAGCCTCCTCAAAAACCCTAACGAGGAGCTGCTTAGCGCTGTAAAGCTGTTTGAGAATTTCGACTGGCTCTTAAGGTTTTAAAACGGTCAATTACAGACCAGCAGCCGTAAACAACAAATAACAACAAAAAGCGGCTAAGTCACAACACTGCGCGTGCTTGGCTTTTTTAGTATTGTTGTTGTTTTAGCCATTAGTTTCTCACACATTAAGCTTTCCTGTAATTCACAGGACCAAAAAAGAAGGGAAAAAAACAGGTCAAAATCAGCGCAGAGTGTACAGAGAGCCCTCTGGTTGGCTCTGAATGAATACTTTGTTGAATAACAGGCTAGTGTGGCTAGCTAACCGTGCTAGCCCGCCTCCTACCTGCTCCGCGTCTCCTCGCATCCACCGCCTCAAAATCCCGAGGATAACTTTCAAAAATACAATAAACACGGACGAGCACTTTATGGCGTCCAGGCGTTGAAAGCCGTCGCTTTCTTCTCCGTCCACATCTCTCGTGTTGGTTTTCTCTCTGTGACTGGGGAGACTGTCTCTGAGCGTCCGGAGCGCACTCACACACAAGGCGACAAAAGATTTGACTCAGTAAATCACACCAAAAACAAAAACCTCCGAGTCAAATGGGGTGTCGAGAAAAAAGAGGGAAAGATGTTTGCGTAATCCAGAAAAAGATGGTGCCAAAATGTACTTCCGATCGTGAAGAGGGCTGGAAGGTTTCTGAGTGTGCCGCTGTACTCCACTCTCACATTTCCCCTCCGTCCAGAGAGCCGTGCCACACACACACAGACCGTCCACAGACACGAGGGCCGGGCTGCCCAGAGAACGCCCCGCTACAGCCAATCACAGCCCGGAACATCGCGTCTCGGCGGCTCCTCCAATCATAGTGCGCCTCCCCCACGTGGGGACGGCGGTTCCACCTATGACATCATCTTCGCCATTTTAGAGCAAAGCACAGGTAGCTTCTGCAATCAGCACACATTTCTAATCATTTCTGCACTAAAGTCCGTGCCACCAACTATTTCTTGGTCTCTGAGAGCCCTTTTCGCTACTGCACGGCTGCTTAAACCTTTTTTTGCCTCATTCCATTTGTCAACTAGTATCAGTTTACTGTAATATTGCATTAGTGCCAATTGATAAGTGTTTTTTTAAGAATAGCCTTGCAGACAAAACATCTCTAATCTTACAGTAAACACTCTACACTGCATTTCATCTGTGGACCATTCCAGAAAGAAAAAAACACAAGCATAGAATAAAACAGAGGTTTAAAACAACACAGGAGCACAGAAAAAACATAGATGGTGTGCTATTTTGGCATTTGAATGCTACAAATAATAATAATAATGTTTGGCCACATGACAGATGACATGTTTTAATATTTAGGCACGCTGGGTTGGTTGTACATCTGTTTCAAAAATGGAGCGATGGCTGAATTTGGGCAAAGGAAGTCTTTATCGGTGGTGTTTTTCTGAACGGCACCTTTAAGGTGCATCTCCGTGAGAATATGACCCATCATGTGGATGGACAGATAGCTGGCGTGGGGAATAAGATGATTGTTGGGGTCTGATCCCCGTGAACATCAGCCATGTCTGTCTGTGCTGGGGAGGAACCAGCCTATCCCGTGTCTGCTGTGTCGTCTCACCCACGTGGGCCCACTCCGTGGCTTTACAGCGTCTCGACCAATCAACGTGAAGCTCGCCGGCCTACTCTACTCTGATTGGACGATGAGGGTTAAGCCTGTCATTCAGGCAGGTTTGTTGTCAATCAATACCACGCGGGGTCACGCGCTGACAAATGCCTGCGCTTCTCGGTCCTCTGCGCGTGAATAGTGCCTGGAATGGCTGCTTAATTAGCTTCGAATGGCTTTTCTTTCCAGTTCAAACAATCTGTTACTACCACGTGGTAATGAGAGCCTTACATAAAACAAAGGAGCAAAGGAGCATGCAAACACTTAATAGCGTATTTTAAAGAGCGCATTTCTTCCACGGAAAATTATTGTTGGTCTTTAATAGATAACACCCAAAAAAATTAGGTAGATTTTTTTGCTCATCACAGTCACACTAAATAATCAGAACGCTTTGCCTTTTGTATTCAACCTATGTTTTCCCTATATGGTGAGAACATGATATATTATTCTGACCTATTTGTTTATCCTCTCAGAGAGAGAAAGGCTCAAAACACAGGTAGACCACAATCACCTTAAACAGAGAGAACACGTTGGCTTTTGTATGAAAGCTATGTTTTCTGTTGCCCCTTTTAAGATAATATAAACCTTTACTTAGAACATGAGCTATTATTATGACCTATTTGTTTATCCTCTCTGAGAGAGAGAGAGGACCAAAATTTTGGGTATGCATCTGTATATTGTTGAGAATTAGACAGCAATTGATGGGAGGTAAAACAAGGTCTTCTCATCAATGCACTAGTCATAGTTATATAGTCATATCACAGGTTTATTTCCATTTTCACATACCGGACACGTAGCCCGAGCAGCAGAAAAAGGGTGGTCTTGTAGATTTGGAGAAAATGTGATGAAGCATGGAAAAGCTTAACGCTTATCCCAGTTGTGGGAGTTCTTATGGCTCAGGGTTGTAGAATGGAAGGATGCCGTGGTGTTGGTAGAGAAGCGATGGTGTCAGACACAGAGACACACAAGCAGGGTTTTGTGCTCGGGCTCAGGGCTGATTCTGTCCATCCTTGTTATAAAAAAAAATGAGGAGGTGTTTATCTGGGCCATTCCTTTTGGCTGAGAAAGAAGCCGTGTGTGTGTGTGTGTGTGTGTATGTGTGTGTGTGTGTGCACCAGAACTGGCAGACTAATCTCGCCCAGGCAACCCCCCTCCAGCCTCCTGAATAGAAAGTGCTTGGATTTAGAGCGACAAAAGGCTGGCCCTAACCCCAGAAGGGGGGAGGGGTGGGGTGGGGGATGGTGTGGGGGGGTTAGTAGGGGCCAGGGCGTCCGCCCACGCAGCCCTCACTCACTGTTTATTTATACGGAAACCCCAGCCGCTGTGAACCTCCCACCCCCAGGATTTACACATGCCGCTATTTGCGGAGGTGCTTTTAATTCTTCACAGTACAAGGGATCACCCTCTCCACTTTCAACCTGAGTCCACTGCCTGATTCCCACACACCCACCTGGCTCTTCAAATACAGACACACACACACACACATGCATAAGACCACCTAAAGACATGGCTACAGAACTATGATGGAGCAGTCACCAGTCGTGACACAGTTTGCTGTGATAGTAGCACTTGTGTGTGTGACTATAAGAAAGAGCACCCACGGCTGTGACGTCTGCTGGTAAGGAGGCCATACATCTTTGGAGCTCCATTTACAGTTTGTGCATCGGAAAACAAGGCACAGATGAATTATTAAACACAGGCATATTCATCACCAGCTGATTGGTGCCATATGCAGATTACTCAGTATGTGGTCATTAACGTGACACACACATACACACACACACACACACACACACATACATACACACACAAACCCAAAGATAGAAATGCAAACCCTCATCACATAAATGAGTAATGTGCCGTTCTCCTGTGTGTACTCAATCTGAGTTTGCAGCTCATGAAGCAGAAAATGGGGGGCTTATTTCCATGATGGGTGGGTGCTGTTCTGCACCACCGTCTCCAGAGTACTGACATGCTTTCCAACTGGAGCCTATAGCCAGGCAGTGACACACACACACACACATACATTCCAGCCCCCACAATGGGCCCAGTGTGTGGCGGAGGGGTATGAATGGCCCACAGTGTATCAGGGTGACTCAACAGGCTGTAATCAATGCAAACAGGATGAAAGGCCTTATCAAAAGGGACAAATGCAGACATGAACAGTGTCGCCAAACAAAAAGGGATGGAGCCGTTGGCAGGGGCTCCAGGCCGGGCCTCAATGCAGCCAGCCAGGGGGAAACAGAGCCAATTACTACTCTGAAATTCTAATTCTCTGACATCAACAGACACTCACTGATATCTTAAAACTTCAAGTACAGGCATCAGCACTGTGTGCTGGAAGCTAAAGGAGCTGCATGCTCTGTAAGGCTTTTTAATGCAAATAACTCACCTCTAGCACACACAAAAAATGATCTCAAACACATTTTTGGAGTGTACACTTTTTAAACTGAGGTTCTTAATAGTCCTTGGCTTGGACGTACGCTTCAGCAAAAAAATGAATAATGACTTTTTACGGAGGGTGGAGGTTCTTTTACTTTAAAAGAGGTTCTTTACATTCTTCCTCACATCATTAACAAAGTGGTTCTTTAAAAAACCTTCCACTGAGAGGATCTTTTGGGAACCAAAAGTGGTTCCTCTATGGCACCGCTCCAAAGAACCCTTCTGAGCACCTTTATTTTAAAGGACGCACCTAATGATGTGCTCTAAAAGCCAAAAACATTCTCAAGTGAAGTGAGATTATTGAGGTATTACTTTAGCTCTCACAGTGTAAGTGAACCTTTCTAAGGCGCCACTGCCCAGCAGATCAGTTTGATTGGCCGATGGGGGCAAAGAGCTTGCAGAATGAACAGCTAAGGTTCCCCCAAAAACCTCTCAGCCACGATGACCTCCTCACCGCCCTGTCGGGAAAATCAATAGGCCTGTCTCCACTGGCTTTAGAAAGGCCTAACGGTCACACAGATGCCTCGAACACACTCTCCACACTCTCCCTGCGTCCACCGTCCCCCAACTACTATTCCACCGCTGGTCAGATGGCCGTTTTTTTCCCATTTGTAGAATCTATTAAGATTACGTTCATGCCCCCGAGGCATAGGTTAATGCTATTCAGCGGCTGACAATACAGAAAAAGCTACAATGAGGCCGGCTTGGAGAACAGAGCCCCATTAATGACTATTGTGTGCTGCGCCTGACTCATCTGTCAAGAGGCTTGTACGCTCCCATTTACAAAGCCTCTCCTCCCCCATAATGGTAACGGCCATCACTGATTCCGCTCAGGCTGGCAGGCTGTATGATATCAAACCCCTTGAAGACTGACCTCCTGTCATCCTTTCTTAGCTAGCGTAAGCTACTGAAAGACTCTCTGTTGCTACTGTTGATTAGTTGTCCATTAATTCGGTTGCATACACAATCACACAGCCTTGGGCAGGAGAAATAACAACACTTGAGATGGATGTAATAAACCGTTTTTTTTTCTTCCCTCTCCTTTTGAGGGTTTTTTTAATCATCAAGGTCAGCTCATGCTCATTGCTTTCTGCTAGTTTGGTTCCTTTCTCAAAGCGGACGTGAGAAAAGGCCCTGTGTTGCCCACACTGTCACACTTGCCTGGCGCTAACTCGAGCTACGCCGGAGCCGCTTTCACGGCGCTGTTAGGTAATTGCCACAGCCACTTTTCCTCGGCATTTACATCAATTTTCACAATGAGCTGCTAAAGTTCCCAGAGCCGTCCCTTTGAACTCCCTAAGCATAAAACCACTCTCCGTCTCATCTCGCCTTTCCGCTCCCTCTCATTAAAGCGGGGGAAGATTACTCACTGGAAGGCAGAGCCTAATAGGGCATTGTGCTGTCGTTATTCTACACTGATCAACAGGCAGCTCTAACACTCCTCTCCCCCCTTTTCTGCAGTCACCAACACACACCAAACCCCCACCACATACACCCACACTCCCTCACACACACACACATATATAAAAACACCCCGCCCTCACTGGGATGCTTCCTATTTTTCTTTGGGGTCATAAACCTTAAAGAGCTCCAGCTTGAATTGTGCCCAAAGGATAGCCAACACAATGGGCCATAATCAAAGTGTAGGAGTCACCACACCTCCAAAAGCTTTCAAGCGGCCTGGGGGTGAGGGGATGCTGTGAAACATCATTGTAAGGGTGGAAAAGGGGCAGGAAAAAACTTAAAGAAGCCATAAGTAGATTGAATTTGTTTTATTGTTGATTACTTGCTGTTTGTCATGTTTTGGACCACATTTAGATGAGGAGGTATTGGCATTAGTCTAGTTTGGCAAGTTGTCACCCAGGATCCATTTTTTAAATCTTAAACATAAAGATAACAATAAGGGGGCCTCAGAATAAAATCTTAAAACAGGAGTTTTCAGCCCTGGTTCTGGTTGGCTGGTGTCTAGAACCATTTTGCATCTCAAACATGCTGGATTCAACTCATCTGTTGATTGACTGGTTAGAGAGAATGTTTGAGGGTTTTATTAAACTGAAAGCTTCAGCTAATGGTGCCAAGGACAGTTCATCAGAACCCCTGCACCAAATAACCAGTTTTTTGCAAACAGTGTACCACTAGCCTGTGTTTATTTCTGTTGAAAACCACAATATATTTCCAAGAGCTTACTTATTGTACACGTAAAGATTTAATGATTTAAAGACTAACTACATCCTCAAAGATTAAGCAGATTCTAATTAGTTCCTCTCTCTCATTCAAACTAATTTTCACACAAATTAGGACTAGCTGTCATACATCTCCTGTGCCCCAAGCTCCAGCAGCAGCAGCAGCAGCAGTTGGGAGAAAATCAGTGGAGTGTAATTGATGTAAGCATCATGACTGACAGCGCTGCAGATGAATCTAAGCAAAACTAATTGTCTGACAGGTTTTTTACTGTGAGCTCCCAGCTGCTGAGAGGAGGCGGAGAGATAGAGAGAGAGTGCGAGAGAGAGCATTACAAGAAACGCTGATGTGCATTATTTTGTAGATCACTTCATGACTGCACAGAAATCTGTTGCCATGGGAACTGAAAGCCCAGTGGATTTTGGGTCAATCATGGGGAGACTTGCCTGGGCTGATCGGGGGGCCGTCGTCTGTCTGCAGCTGAGAATGCCGGCCTCGGGGCTAGCTGCAGGTGGTCCGTCAGGGTCATCATGTCATCTCTGAGCCAGAAACCAGAACGGACCCCTTCGGGGCCACGACGTGTCGCCACAAAGCAGAGGGATCTCTATTCGCACATGCCAGCAACAGAGTCAACTGTGTTGACGTTGTTGGAAGACGACTAGAGCTACTAGCTCCAGACTATAGGGGGCAGTGTGAAGACTTCTGTGTGCACATCTTGCCAATTACACTCCCCCCTCCCAACACCACTCCACCACCACTCCACCAGTGTTCAAGGGGAGGTGTCAGCTCAGCTCACAGCCTCACACCTCCCCCTCCCCAACATAAGCAACACCTCCTTCACTTTAACATGTTGAGTGTTTTCGTGACTCCTCTCTTGTTATCTGCTTTTTCCATGAAAGGGCTACTTATTAAAGCAGCCGAGGCTCATTTGCCAAGTTGCCATTCCCTATGTGATAGTTACGCACTAAACACCACAGCAGCACTCTCACTTCCTCACTCAGCCACATTCACACCCACAATGCCAAAACCAATCAATAATGCAACGACTGAAACAGTGTGAACAACTGGCTTGCGATTGGAGTGTGTTTTTCTGTGAGTGTGTTGCAGTGAGTTACTCTTCAGATTGACCCAACTTTCCTGTTATCCCAAATTTAGTAGCCAAGACACATTTGATATCTGAAGTTTGCTTCCTTCAGCTGGAGGAATGAGGCTAATACCGATAACAAATAGTGGAAGCTTATAGCCAACAATTAGCTTTTTGCAAACTAGTTCAATCATCACACAAGTAAAGATAAAAATAAAGCCAAAAAATGTGTTGGTACTTTTATGAATTTTTAAAGATAACAGTACACAGTGGTGCCATAACAAAGGGGAAAGACAAGAATTGTTCTAAGGGTCCAAAAAAACAATGCAGCTTACTTTCTGTCAACCCTCCAGTCGGCCCAGTGATAGTTAATTTTATTTTGGATTCAAATGAAGATGCTGCCAAAAATGCAGATCAGTATTTCAAAATCAACAGAAAAAGAATAACAAAACAGGAAAGTATGTGGCCAGTTTCATCATTTTCTGCTTTTCTTTCATAAATCAATAGTGCAACAGGCCATGTCTTTGTATTAAGACATAATGTTCTGTTGACGACTGAAATGTAAAGTTAAACTGGAAAGTGGTGTCATCCATTATGCATGGTCAGAACACTCTCTAGCCTCCCTTCTAGCTTCGGGCCTAAACTGAATATTTCTATTATTCCATGAATTTCCTGATCAATAGCTGGATAAAGGAGAATTATGTGGACCTTGAATAATGTATCTATCTGATAATACAGTGCATTTTAGGGCTTTGGTTCGACAGCTAAGATGCAGCTCTTTTAACTGTCAGCATTACAGTTTTGTCTAGTTGCACACCATTTATTGATATGTCATCATGTTGCCTATATTCATATCCACAGCCTGCTGCATGCTGAATAAGAATTGGAAACACACTATTCCTTTAAGCCAGTTCTTTAAGTTGCTAAGTGATTGTGTTTCAAAGTGCAGAACATAATCAGACACTGAGAAAATGCTGGATCAGCAAATGCTCAACGCCACTGCATTTGAGGACAGGGTACAGTTGCCATGGGAACATTTAAAGTGTGAAAAGTGCAATCCACTGAAACAGATAAATGCTGAAGACTGCTCACATAAAACTTTGCCACAGAGTTTACAGTAGAGCTGAATTAACAGTGGGACCTCTGATGCAGCTGAAGGAAATGAAAGCCTGTTGACTAGATCTATGATTCCAGTCCTGGCAGGCACTGCTGACAACCCCGCATCCAAACTTTAGATGAAAGTATTGCATTACTGGAGAAATATCCCGCAGACATGAGATGGTTTGGATTTTTTTGTCATTGATTCAGAAATAACTGTGGCCCTTCACCACAAAGCAGTGCTTGGTGGGGAATTAGGAAGTGGATTAAGTCATCACTTGTCTAGCAGGCAGCGCAGTGTGATTATAGAGGTATATCGCACCATTACATATGACAACTGTAGATTTGCAGCACATATTTTTGGGGAAGCAGAGGAACCAGGCTAATAAGCAAGTGCACCAAATGCACATAAGGGAAAAAATGGAGAGGCTGTGTGACAAATTAGGCCTAAATGATTATCACAGATGCTATCTTAATTGTTTGCATTAGTACAATTGAGCTAAAAGCAGTTTGATGTTTTCATTTGGTTTTAACAATGCCTTGCTGGACTCTTTGAAATTCTCAGTGAAATGGAAAAGTGTGTTCAGACATTGTGGCCTTGCCATTTAAGCAGATATACAGCTCATATCTGTCTCATATTGCTGATCTTCATGAACAAATCCTTACCCTGGAGAAAAAGAGTAAGAGTGACAGACAGAGAGAGAGAGAGAGGTATAGAGTGAGAGAAGATAGTAGTACTTGGACAGGCGCAGGACAGCCTGTGCGTGCTTTTTACAGAACAAAGCCGGCCGCTTACTTCACAAAGGAGCCCCCTATTCATTTTCTTCCAGGATACTGTAATTTCATGACTTCCACACCATAGAGAGTCTCTTTTCTTATTTCCTGCCACAAAAGCAATAAACCGCTGCTCCTCCAGGCAAAATTGCCTGTGCACAAGCACTCCTAGAGCTGCTGACTGACACATGCTCCCCTAAAAAAAATTACTCCTCTATCCGTCGAGCTCGACGCCTCCGAGGGGGACTTCATTCTGCTATTAAGTTGAAAACGAAAGAGAGAGAGAGATAGAGATAGTGAAAGAGAAAGAGAGCAATAGGCAAGGAATGTAATAGAGTGATAGAGTGATAGAGAGAAAGAGTGGGGAAAATGAGAGGGGTGAGTTGAGCGGAAAAAAAATAATAGAGAAAGGTGAGGGTGCGAGAGGAAAGGAGAGACAGAGAGAGAGAGACAGAGAGAGACAGAGAGTTCTTAAGTGTGGAGTAGTGGATGGAAGGCGAGAGAGGGCTTTCTGACAGGAGATGAGACTTGGTGTTAAGAGAGGGCCTCTGGCCTTCTTTCACCACAGATCACACACTGTGATGAGGAGATCCACTGAGCGGTGTGGCACATACACACAGATATCAAGCACTATCAGAGTCCATAACACACTCTGTATAGGTCTGCTCACAGGAATGAGGAGAACACTTTTGGGTCTATATAGGGCTAAAAACAGTTAGACACGTAACAACAGCAATATGGGATATATGGAACTCAAATTACTCACCACTGTCATATAATAATTTTATTAACAAACACCAGATAAACAACCATTACTCATCACAGCCCTTTAAAGGTGCTATTAACAAACATCACTTATTGTAGTACTAATCATAACTTACATTTTGTCTCAATAAATCTTGGTTTCCTCCAGGGTCTCCAGTTTCTCCCAAACTTAAAAGAGATGTTTGTCATGTGAACTGGGTGTTCTAAATTGACTGTAGGTGTGTGTGTGTGTGAGTGAACTGTGTGTGGATGTGTGCCCTGCGGTGAGCTGGCGTTCCACCCAGGGAGAGTCCCTGCCTCGCGCCCTTAGACCCCGGGATAGGGTCCGGGTACTCGCGACCCTAGTAAGGATTAAGCAGTTACAGAAAATTACATTTCCTCTTTGGACCATTTCTGTTGGTCAAGACATGTGTGCACAACGTAAACAACATCATATTACACCTCACCCATACACAAGCAGTTATTACCACCGCACTGCCAACGAACTATTTCACACATAACAACATCTCAGTGCCCCATTAGATATTCCTGGAAGGGAGCCATGTTTGTTATTTTGAGATATTTCAGTATCATCAACCTTAAAGAATCCTGCGAGAGAGAGAGAGAGTGAGCGAGACAGAGAGAAGGGGAGAGAAAGAGAGACCAAGCAAATTAATACGGCTCCACAGTGTGAAGCTAAGCCTCTTATTTTCACTTCAAATGAGGATCCAAATTGACTTCCTTTTAAAATCTAATTATTAGCCCGTGCCCTCCAAAAGTCTCTGGGAAAGCGCCCGCAGCACTGCGCCTATTATCATAAACACAACCGACAGCAAGCTTAAAACAAATTGTATATTTAGTGTGTGGTAATGGGATTAAAAATCCGCTCGAATTCAGCGGGCGAATTCGCCGCTCCTCCAAACAGCCCCCCAAACATTCACAACTTCATTACGGCGGCTCTCCCACTTCTTCCTGCTTCCGGGCCCTCTGTTTACACTCAATTTCACTCCTCCGCCTCCCCCTCTCACAATCACTCCTCTCAGCTATTCAACAGCTTGTGTGCTCAAATCCTGATCCAGAAATCTTAGACAATCATAAATAATAAAAGATTACACCAAATCTCAGAGCGCACTGGTGGCTTGCCAGGAGCAATGAGCACACAGAGAAATAATTGTTAGCCATCTGTGCACCAGATTGCTAAGAGAAGAGCGTAAACAGAACTAGCAGCGCAAGGCCTTCGATGACGTATTGCATCAGGATTGGCTCTGAGCGCTATGACAGTCGCAGGCCAAGCACTACCTACTACACGCTTACTCACAGCAGCCGTGAACCATTTCCTTCTTACTTAATAGAAAATAGTTTCCAATCAGTCATGGATCCTGCAGCCTCTAAATGGAAAGCATTAAGAATGGAATGGTAATCTCTTCAGTAGCTACATATGAGGCTAAGGTTGTCTAACCCCGAGGCCAAACGTAGGCTAGAGAGTTATATATATATAGTCATAGAAATGTCAGCATGAGACTTCATGAAGAGCTAAAGTGGGGCCCAGCATTTTATCAGCCATGAGGCTTCATGACAAGTTACAAATCTGAACTTCAGCATTAATGTGTGAATGAGTGTTTATTTCTTGTTGTCACCAGACTACATCACTAGTGAGTGAATTACTCTAATTGAATGTAGCAAGCTAGCTAAAGTTAGCTGGTTATAGATAGCTCAGTTTTTGTTTAACTTCACCCACTTGAGGGACGATATCACAATCTGAAAGATACCCTTTGTGTCTTTTATGTTTGTACTGTTTGCGAAATAATATAACATACCACGGTTACTGCTCAGAAAATTCAACTAAAGACAAAATTTAACCACCACGGCTTGAATGGCTTGAGCAGGTGCCTACAAAAAATTGTGCTACACTTTCAATTTTGACATGACTTTCTGTGTACTGTTTGATGAGTAGTAGTTTTGGGACACGCTAATTTCCCTGGCATCCTATTTTGACCAGACCCTATTGGTTACTTCTGCAGCTCCAGTTAGCGAGAGCTTTAGGGGGCTGGTTTGCTGACTGGTTGGTTGGTTTGGGGATGTTTTTTGCATTTACACATTTCTTGTCCCAGAGTGGGAAATGATGTCATGGATGCTGCCTCCCTCTGAAGTGACATGAATGTGTCATGGCCTGGTTTGACTGGGCAGCTGCTCTCACACACAGATACATTTCCCTCCAGGCTGAGCACTCAGTCCTGCTTTAAAACCCACTGTGTGTAGAAGTCAAGCCCAAATACTAGACTTATTCTTCATTCAGATCACTCAAGAGGAACAATCTGGCAGCAGAGAGAAATACAGCTGACAATCTGAATTCTGACACCAAAAAATTGTGCGTGTTCATGCTTGTGTGTGTGTGTGTATGAAGGTTTGTGATGAATACACTTGATGCTTGTAGCAATAGTTGTCTCTCTCTCCCTCTGTCTCTCTCTCCCTCTTTCTCTTTCTCCCTGATCCTTTCTCACTCTCTGTTTTTTATTCTTTTCCCTCCCTCTGTGTCTCTTTCATTTTACGTTTTCTCCGTGTTACATCCATTCTTTTTCTCCATTTGTTTGTTCTCCCTCTATCTCATTCTTCCCCTTTCTTTTTGTTTTTCTGTCTGCTTCTTCATTCTCCATCTATCTTTTTACTTCTTCTCTTTCTGTCTCTCTCTTTCTTTTTTATCCTATCCCCTTCTCTTTTCCCTCTCTGTATAGACATACATACTTCCTGTCTCTTTTTGTCTCTCTCTCGTTTTTCTCTTTCCTTCTTTCTCGCCGTACTCTTTACTCTATTTCCTTTGTCTCTCTCCCTCTTTCACCCTTTGTCTTTTCACGGGGTCTTCCGTTCCCTCTCTCTGAGTGAGAGATGTGAAAACACATTTTCGACTCCACTGAGCAGTCCAGAGTGGAGTGTGTGGTGTAGGCTGGCCTATCTCTCTCTCAGGCCCTGTGCTCTCTCTGAAGTGTGAAGAGGCAGGTTAATCCATATTATCTGACATGCCACGGAGCCTTACTGGCTGGTCTCTCCGCTTGCTCTGATTTTAAACCATGCTGTGTTGACATTTATATAAGATAATTCAGCAACAACCTTGTGTAAACTTCAACACCAAACCGACCTCTTGCAGTATCCAGTGTCACGAATATTGACTTTTCCAATTTCCCCCAGAATATATATATATATACATATATATATGAGAGAAGGTACACAAACAAAAACATTTTTCTTATTTTCCCGGTGGGCACTGAAAAATGACTTGCTCACTCCATAGGGATGAGTCCTCAGCAAGGAGAGAGAGAGGGAGAGAGAGAGAGGGAGAGAGAGAGAACTGAGTGGTGGTGGAGAGGCAGCACTAATGAGCTGTGTTTATGTGCAGTACTCTCCTGTTGATGGCGGTTAATGAAGCTGAGTACAGTTAGCGCAGGGATAGGGCCACGCTATCAGTAATTAAAATCCCCCTCATTAGCAGAGCTTAGAGAGACGAGAGGAGATGCAGGAGAGGCCCTGGAGCCGGCAAACACGGGCAGGTGCAGCAGCTGCGCCATTCTGAGGGAGGGTGAGAGAGTGTGTGTGTGTGTGTGCATGATGTATGTGTGTGTGGGTGTGTGCATGCATGAAAGTGTGTGTGAGAGGGAGGCTGGCTGTTTGGGCCAGTCTTTCCATTCACTGTGAAAGTCCTGAGCTTGCACTTTCGTCCGCCCTAAACTAACTCCGAGCTTTGATAATGTATCATAACATCCGCAGCATTACAGCGGCGCTGGCAAATCTGCCGGCTCTGAGCGGCTGGACTCATTTATCATCACCGACTGATGTGTCTGCGTTCCATTAAGATATGGAGGAGGTTTATCTCCATCGGAGGAATTCGGCTGTGTATATGGGACTAATATTCCACTTAATCCCGCAGATTTAAAAGAGAGGTTCAAAGGTTCAGTTTGCATGAAAGCGCTCGAAGGGCCATGATATGCCAGATAATAATTCACAGCCTTGGAGCGAGCTCTTCTCGGCACTAAAGCATGTTATATGCTGCACTACCGGGCATGGAGTCCACTCCCCTGCTTTGATGCTTGTGCACAGTTCGTATGGACGAAGGCTGCAGAACACACAACAGAACATTTTAGAACTATGGAGAGATCTCCTGCAGGCCTCAGTATATAACATGGAATAGATTTGGGAGCAGGGTGGCAAGAAGCAATCAATAAAGGTCCATTAGTCATCAGCACTGGTTATTTACTGTTAATTACTTAATTACAAAAACATTCTGGAATACTTTATACCAGACCTGTCCCGGGAACAAAATATTCTCAGTCAGGTTATAACTACAGAAAACACTTAACCCGGCACTTCTGGGCTTTATTTTTGTTTTTTTTTTATTTCCACACATTTTCTTCTGGTTATTTTGCAACAACAGGTCCTAATGCTGAGACAGACACTGGAACACACACAGTTCTACTATGCGAAAAGTTTAATTTGTCTCAATTTTTAAAAAATAAATAACTCAGCAAGTGGAATAAAGTCATGGTTATAGTATATCGTTACCATTAATTTGTCCATGAAACTAATTAGTCTGATTAGAAAGAACATAATTTTAATTGTCTCACTTCACCGTGCGAGGCTATTTCATCTGATGCTCAGCTGATACATCCAGACCTGAAGCCATTTTATCTGATCCCTGAAGTTTTAGCTGTGGTCTGAGAATGCCTTAAAAGATACACAATAACACAGGAGCCTTTTAACATGGGTGAAATGATTGAGAACCCCTGGTTTGCCTGAAGTAAGTAAAAAATGAATCATAATAATAAATAATTAACATAAACAATAAATTAGGGCATGTGAAGAAAACTTTTGTGAGTTTGAAGAGAGGGTTCATCCTAAAAAGGACAGTATGCTCAAAGGTGCTGGTGCTTGAGCACTTAAAGCCCCCTGGATGTGCCGGGATAGCTCACAGCTGCTTTATTGCAGGTATGCTAATCACCCTCACAAACAAATCCAGAATCAAGTTTTTTTCGTCATCCTATTCTGTGGAATGTGGAATTATTATTTGCATAGATTCAATATTGATTAGACATGCCATCTTGTGTGTCGGTTACTGTGTTTACTTTAAGACTGATATATGTAAACAAGTACTGCTTTGACTGACTGACCTGCATTGTGTCTTGTTCAAAAAGCAGCATGAGCGAATGAAAGAGAGAGAGAAGCACAGAGAAAGGGGGAGTCTGCGAAGACTCCGGCTACATCCTGTAATCGGCTCTTCACTCCCCAAACCACTACTGTTGCTGCCAGTGGCCAACGCAGACAGTTAGTTTCTGCAGCACGCAGAGGCAGCCATTTACAACGGGAGCCCTGTCAGGGAATAAAAAGAGACACTTTTTCATGTCTGAGGGCTGTAATTGTGGCTCTCGTGTGATGTTTTTTTCCCTGACCTCGGGCAGCGTGGGCTCTAGAGTGGAGCCGGGCGCCCTGCACTCAGGCCGGCTGCGGTGTGGTTTGCGTGCGACGTCGATGGCCGGGCAAGTGATTCAACTCCAACAAACGCACCATTATAACAGCTCCTCAGGCTCCTAGACAGCCAGGATCTGCTCAAAAAGGCTGTGTCATTCCAGTCAGAGGGACCAGACAGGGGCTGCATGTAGAGCAAAAAGAACTGTGCACATGCCACCCACTCATGTTCAGCAACTGTTTCTGATGTGTTGATCCTGTCTGTTCACTTAAAAGAAAAGAAACACAACAAATGACTGATATTCCAACAAGACAGATTCTCTATACCACACAGTGCATTAAATGACATTCAGGAATGATTTAAAACCCGCTGAGATCTTGTGGGCTGCATTGGGAAATGTGTAGAGAAGAAAAATCTAACCGCTGTGGATGGTGTGTGAACAGCAGTGACGAATGTGTGGGAAGCAGTTCCTTTAAATCATTTAAGAAACTTAGCAAAAGTATGATACGGTGTGGGGTTGTCTTAAAAACAATGGCCTACAATAGAGCCACAAAGACTAGAAACCACAAAACGCTGAATAGGCTGTGTGGAATCCTGCCTTGTCTTCGCTGGGGTTTTCCTCCTCTGAGTGAACAGATCATTTAGGTCAACACATCAAAGAAAGTTGCTAAACATCAGTGTAAGCATGTGTAATGTGAGCTAATCTCTTTAGTGTATATACACAGCATTATTTAAATCTTTCATTCAATAAGTGCAATTATTTCATTCAGTGACAATAGTCAGTATAGACTGAAAACAGGAAGTTAAATAAAATGAATAAATGCTAATTACAACAAATTAATTATAAAAATGATACTCTCATTATTGCATTACAGTAGTTACTCGTGAAATTATCCTCCTTGATTTTGTCATAACTTCCATTCTGGATGTTATATAGGTTTCTTAGTCATCTACAGCCTATTGAAAACAATGTTTTTCATGGTGATTCCATCTGGGTCCTTATTCACTGCATTAATTTGATGTGGTCTTTAATACGGCACTAAGCTGTAAAGACAGGATGGGGGGGTGGCTATGCTAATGCTGACAGGAAGCAGAAGAGGCAACATAAGGTGCCAATTACCCAAAATGCTTAACATCGCCAGCACTAGCTTCATCTGAAACATGTGGCAGACGCTCATCTTCTTTCTTCCTCTACAGTCCAGCCCAGTGCGGAGCAGAGAGACTGAAAGGAGTTGAGCTTGCCTGGAGTGTTTCTTCCTCTCTGAAGCAGCGCTCGCTGGCCTGTGTGTGGGAATTTCGCTGTGTGGTGATCCTGTGACAGCTGTCAAATGCGTTTATGACATGGCTGCCACTGGGACTATTTCAGCGGGGCTGAGGTCCCTCCTCCCCACCTCTCTCCCTCTCTGGCTCGCTGTCTCCCCGCCTGACATCATTACGCAAATCTGCGCTTACATTCAGACAAAACAGCAGGCCTGCAGACACATGAAGAGTCGTGGAGCGAAAGGAGTTGGCTCGAATCCTGCTTCTTTCCCACCGCGATAACTCCAGATAGGGCTGAGCCTCAGGGCCTCTTATCTGGGCCTCAGATCCAGTGTAAATGTACAGTTTAGTCAAAGCAATTATACCAACAGAACATGACAGGGACAAAGGGTGAATCCCAAGGGGCCGTGAGAGAGAGAAAGAGAGAGAGAGAAAGGAAAAGGAGCTTGGAGGCCTGGGTGATGCGTAGCTCCTGTCCTCAGACCACACCCGGGATCAGGAAGACACATTGTGAAAATGTTTTCTGTGAAGACAGTGTACAGCAGCTTTAGCTACTCATAGTCAGTTTTTGTTCTGTTGGCTTTTTTATTCCCACCATGATGTTTTAAGTTATTCAGTTCTGTCTATTAAGGCATGTGGTCTAAGTGTAATAAGCAGTTATGAAAGTCTGCTAAATATTTGAATATTTACATTCACATTTATTTGGCAGATTTAGTCAAAGCAGGCATAATCCAGGGCTACGGCTAGAGCCAAGTTCAATGCAAGTGCACATAATTTCAAGATTAGTGGAAGGAATAGGGCAGTAAGCAAGGAAGCTTCTCAGGATAAAGATACAAGGTACAGTGAGTTCAGATAAACGTGCTGCAAAGTGGAATAACAGTATATAATGAAAAGTAAAGCCACTGCATGATAGCACACGGTGTAAGCCATTATGTTGTATAATAAAGCATAACGCAATGAGAAGCGCAGTGTAATAGGATCAAATTCTCAAGGGCCAATTTCCTAGACTTTCCTAGATAAAGCCTAAACCTAGACTAAAAACAATTTTCAATGGTGATTCACCATTTTTACTGCATGTTTCTCCAAGCCTACACTTATCCATGTTCAGAAAACAAGCTCCAAGTGTTCAGAGTATTTAGGCCAGTTTCTTGCAGTAAGCTGGTTTTACATGGTGAAACTTTTGAGCTACTTTAGTTGTTTAAAACTTACGACATTAAATGTCACTTGTTTTTCAATATGTAAATCCTCCTAAAATTCACTCAAAATTCCTTTAAAACATCTGTGACAGTTGCAGCTGTCTCAACTTTATTTCACACCCAATCAAAATTCTGATTTAGGTGAGGGCGTAGCATAAAAACATACTTCCACACCCTCTCTCCTTTTAGCCACTAAAGCTAAGCATGGTGTGTCGACTTCAATTACACACGCTGGTTTCAACCCACATGCCTGTGCTACTACTGGTCCTGCGAGATGACGTGGATTACAGTGGACAGAAAACGCCACATTCACTGCAGTTCCATACCTTTGATGTTCGGCCACGGACTCAACCGCTGCTGTGGTGTTGCCAGGTGCTGGATGGGTAATTGGGTCATTGTAAATGCGTGTGTGTGTGTGTGTGTGTGTGTGTGTGTGTGTGTAGTCGTGGGTGGGCCTCTCTGGTTTGTAGCATTGGTAAAGCAGGGTCACCGGCGGGGGGGAACCACATCCCCTCATTCTGTGGGCACATGCTGAAATTGGGTACACACACACACTCATATAAACACACACTCTGTCTGTGGTGTGTGCTGGTCTTCAGCCCATCTTGGCTCTGCTGTGGCCTGGCCGAGCCTCCAATCCCACCCAGCTTGGGAAGAGTTGAGGTCAGGGCCGTCAGCCAACGTTGGATCACCATGTGACCACAAGCCTGTGTGTGTGTTTTTGTGTGTGTGCGCACGTCCCACAAGTCTTATTACAGACTGTATATCACGGAGTGACGGACAAATTTGAGGCCTCCACGAAAACAAACATCCCACTTGCAAACTAAAGACAAACCACTAGTCAGAATGACTTTCTGACACAAATGTTCTTTTCTAGGCATCTCTCATGTTGTTTATAGAGGAGACAAACTTTTTTAGCCTCTTGAAAAATGCTAGACATTAAGAATCGACATATTCCAATTTTAAGGAGCATAAAATCCTGTAAACCGATACAGTTTTATACACTAAAAAATAACCAAATGTTTAAAATAAACATTGCATTACTGGGTTTATCACATTTCTTAAACTTAAGACTGTAATTCTTAGCATGTTTTTAGTTTATTAGGTAGAAAAATATTTTTTTGGTTATTATTTTAATGGGGAGGGGAGGGGTTAGCTAGTTTTCTCCCTGATTTAATCCAAGTCTTCCTGATATCTAGGTCTTCGTCATCACATGATGCTACCAGTTTGGTAGGGACTAGTCTATCACAATCTTCCCATACATCATTAGACAGTTCACCATGCTTGGAGGAGAACACTAACCAATTCTGTTGCATCTGGTAACAGACACCCTGACAGCATAGGCTGAGTGAAAGGGGAGATGGAGGGCCATCCTACACTGCAAAAACTCCTGATCTAACCAAGACTTGCAATCTTATTTTTAGCCTAAAAAGTGTTCTTTATCTTATTTTGAGAATAATATACTATATAAGAGCAGATTTGTAAGATTTAAGATATTTTTTCCTATTTCAACAAATCTCAGACTAGAAACAAGTGAAATTATCTGCCAGTGCAGTAAGATATTTATACTTGGTAAGATTTCTTGAAATA
>JBBPCY010000019.1:3227577-3246379 GCA_037974405.1 Brachyalestes nurse | reverse complement strand
AAAACAAGATCAAGAAGACTTTTTAGGCTAGAAATAAGATTCCAAGTCTTGGTTAGATCAGGAGTTTTTGCAGTGTACCTACCCAGTGAGAGTGATGTCAATTATGCTGTCATGGACTCCCAGCCATGAATGCCTGTAGCATCACCAAGGATCAAATTATCATCAGTTCTAAAGGGTAAAGAGGCTAAAAGTTACATATCAAATTGTACATGTTTTTCTTATTTTAATAACCATTATGCTTTGTGTTGATGTTTACCCGTTCAGACTGTACTGTTCGTTTTGCTAACTCTCCTTAAAAAGTGGTATGATAGGGCATCTGGTGCTCTAGTGGTTAGGGAGTTGCTCCTGCGATCAGAAGTTTGTGGGTTTGAATCCAAGGACTGCTAGTGGCACCACTGAGGTTCCCTTGAGCAAAGTACTGTTCCCACACACTCTGTTCCTGTCCGTTGCTTCACTTGGTGAATGGGTTAAATGCTGGGGAAGAAATTCATGCTGTTCACACTGTGTGTTCACGTATGACAAAAGGTCACTTTACACTTTTATACCGGTCTATTTATTAGGCAAGTGATGTATTGGGAGACATCCACTACATATTTGTATTATGTACCCCTGATATTACAGCAGCAGCTCCTATTAGCTATTGTGCTAGCCTGCTGAGTGGACTGTGTTGTGATGCTAGCACTGCGGAGGTGCTGGGGAACAAACAGTGTGTCAGAACAGATCATCAGAACAGAGTGTAAAGGGACCGCACACTCAGCCATGCTGCAGGGCGGCCGCCTCGTCTCACAGTGATGATGTCACAGCATGCGGCCTTTGTCCCCTGGGCAGTGATATATGAGCTAATCTGGACCCGTCTCCTCGTCCTCCAGGTCTGTCCATCCCCAGGGACACACTAATGGGACAGCCACAGCAGCCCTGTCCACTCCAACAGCCCGCTATCCATCTAATGCACCGACACTGGCTAAAATAAACCCCAGCTCTGCAAGCAGCCTCACTTATTGCATGCACACACACACACACACACACACACAGTATACAAGAAACAAAAGATATATTTTTGTGACAAGAATTAACTCAAGACAAAAGAAAGCTCATTTTGGAAAAAAAAAGATGAGAGATCACCCCCCAAATTCATCTACACCACCTTGGTTAAAGTGTGGAGTTTCAGTGACTTCAAAACTGTCAGACAGACCTCACACAGAGCAGGCATGTCGAAGATTCCTCTCATTTTCTGTCCCTACATACTCCTTTCCTCTTCTCTTCTTGTTTCTGCTTGCATTACTGTACAGCAGGTAACAGTGCCACACACTATAGCTGCTGTTCATTCCTTTGTTCCTGTTTGGAGTTCAGCTGCTGTATGTTGGCTGGCAGGTTCCTGCTGTACTTTATTGTGTGGTGTGACTACATACAGTAAAATGTATTGCACTTTATTAGAAACTCAATTTTTTTTACTTTTGCAGTACATTCATGCACACATTTTGACATGTGTGGGAAATAATACTTTGATTAGATTTTTTCTCATTCTAACACTGATGCATAAGTGTAGAGAAAAGGCTCTGGCCTGTTTTGGTCAGAGTACTTTAACTCATTTCTAATAACTACATACAGTACCTTTGTCTCTGTATCCATTGCTGACATATTTTAGTTCACTATAAATGGGATAAGCCATGTGTTCACCCCATCTGCTAATTTCAAACAGGCTAAATCCAGATGGTGACTGGGTACAACGGGGTGCTTTTTGAGGTCTGTGACTGACATTAGAGGGTAGAGTTGCTCTTTTATTACATTTCAAATCAAAACTAAAGAACTCCTTTAGAATTAGAATGTTCACCATCCAGCTGCATGACAGTTTGTTATAATATGTCCATGTGGGGAAGGCCTACATATCTACATCCCCACACAGTGTGCAGTACGTTACATCTCATTTATCCTGGACTGTGCTATACACAGTTCTGTGGAAATAGATAAATAGGTGAAAATCAGTGACATCATGATTATACGTTCAGCATATGGAATAATAAATGCATTAAGTAGCTCTTTATTTATTAGCACTGTAATGATCCTCAGTAATCCTAAAGCAGGAGGGTTCAGTGCACATTGTTAACGCTTCCTAATGGGTGAGGGAGTTTGGAGGATACTTATTGACCCATTTTCTCTTGGATGTGTTCAGGAAAGCAATTTGTCCCGGCGAAGACAAACTGATAGGTGGCGAGATGAATGGATTAAGGCAGACGGGAGTAGGTGCACTGCGCCACAAGGCACTAAATCACCAGATTATTAGTTTCGTGGGCGAAGCCCACAAGAAAATAATTGCTAATGTTCCCGGAGTAACCAAGGGAAATGAAGGTAATGGAGCAATTTATAAACTCTGATTGGTATACATGGAAAACTTCCAGCCCATCTCCTTTGTTATTTTACTGCTCTCGATAAAAAGCACCCCGGGGCGGCTGAGAGACCACGGCCGGCTGTTAAAATCAATACCGGCGCTGTGTCACTGTTGTTGTTTTCCCTCGCCGTTATTTTTAGTGGCAGGGACAATGAGCCAGGCTCGCCGCTGTAAATCGATGAAATATAAAAAGGAGAAAAAAGGCAGCGCAAACATAAAGCGCCTATAATTTATCCTTTTTTTTTGCCCCATTCGTTTTGCTGACGAAAAAAAAAACCACACTCGTTCATTCAGAGCAGAGCACACTCAAAAGAAGCTCTCAGATAAGAATGGGAAAAGGCCTAAGAAGCAGATGGCCTCTTTACATGGTTGTGTTGATAACCATGACACAAGCAAAAAGGAACATCTTAGAAAGCACAGCATAATGGCGGAAAGTCTAATGTTTCTTATACAGGCCCAGACTTTGATTACATTTACTCTCATGTGGCTCAAACCTGATTTATTTTTGTTTAAATATTATTTTTTATACTGTGTGAACTAGGGCTGTAACAATATACGATACAAAACCGAAATCGCGACACTCAGTTCCTCGAACCCGTGTCGCGGTGTGAGGAGGGTGAATCGCGACACACACCTTCCCCACAACTCCTTCCCGTATACAGTTCCTGCCCAGAAACATACGTTTTTGCCGTAATAGGAGGATTTTCATGTCAATTTCTTTCTTTAACCAATAGCTGAAGCCCTCCCACAAGTTTATTTAAGCGTTTATTGGTTTATAATTTTGTGGTAAACAAAAAAAACAAAAAGGCGCCTCAGAATTTTTCCTCTCCTCTACCGCAAATGAATCGTGATATGAACCAAATCGTGGGTCAAGAATCGGGAAACTAACCGAATCGTGGGTTTGGTGTGTTGTTACAGCCCTATTGTGAACACAAAAGTGAAATCGGGGCAATATTGTGAATCAAGAGCAATCTGAGCCACTTTACCATGTGCAAAAAGACTGAAAACATGTGACCAAGTGGCCATAATGAATAACTTCTAGATAAGAATTTATTTGCCCATTTTACATCACACTGTACTGTGCATATCTGTTCGCTCTCAGCACTTACACAATGTTTACTCTTACCCTTAAACTAGTCACTTTAATACAGGGCAGTCTTTTTCTCAGGACTGTCAACATCCTTTTTTCAAGGACTGCTCATTAGACTCCTGGTATATTATTATGGTACTATATGCAATAATCTACACATCAATTACATAAAGAAATGCTTACTTCTACATTTTACATATTACTTGTAATTTGAACTGCTTAGGGTTGCTCACATTTTTACATTGCACAATGTATGTCTTATATTATCTTTTTCTGATTACTGTGTTATATTTATCATTGATAATTTTCACTGTGTGTTGTTGCAGTGACTCAATCAATATTGACCAGTGTCAATTGTGTGTAAGCAGAAGCTAATGATAGCGGCTAACAATCAAAAAATTCAGTTACTTTCAGGGAAAAGGACATTCACACTTACGAAAGATATGGGCCACACAAATGTAAAAAAAGTTGAACATTAATGTTGAAAAATTGAACAGGCTTGTACCATAAACATTTCCCTCGGGAGTAGTTTCCCAACTGGTCCTTTAACTTTAACACACACACTTATGCTTAGTAAAGGATTGTCAATAAGCTGTGGGAACATATTAAAATGTGCAGAACTGTGGTCCACCTGGACCAAGAGTGGGAAACACTGGGCTGGAGAAGTGTCTGGACGTTGCACGTCACATATATCACCACATGAAAGGCTTAAACAGCCGTTCCTTGTCATGTACTATATATAATAGAACAGTGGCTGTAGCACCAAAAAATTGTGGAAACAAGTAGTTACATTTTCCATCCAGAAGGCCATATGCGACATATGGGCTGGGCCTGAAGGTACCCGCTGTGCCTGAGCAGGCACTTTTAAACACCGCTGCTACATAAACTACATGTGTGTGTGTGTGTGTGTGTCCCATCATCTTCAATAAAATCATTAATTCCAGGTCTGTGAAGTCGGAATTGTGGGTCGTGTTGAGTCTGCTGCGAAGGCGGAAATGTTGTGCAGCTGTAGGCTCCTCTCATGTGGTTCATGAAAGAACAGACTTATCTGGGTAGAGGCTTCACTGCACCGAGACCACACTCTACTCGATTTATACTTCCGTCACATTGTGGGTGGTCTAAGCTGCTTCAGCTGCCTTTTTTTCCTGCACCAGAAAAGCAAGTAAATACAGGAAGGCTTGGCTCTATAAAGACGTCCTGACCCGTATTGGTGTGAAAGTTCTGGAGTTCAACTGTTCAGTTCAGATGAATGAAAAGGCTTCTTCAGGCACAGGGTTGTTTTTGTGCATACACTATAGTGCCACGTGTACAAATAATTTCAACCACCACTATTAGTTGAAGTAGGATATTACCAAAAGTGTATAAAAGTACTGAAAGAAAACTGTAGGTACTGAGGTAGTGGCTCACAGTAATAGAGGTAATAGTCTATCCATGCCATAAGGCCTGGTACGTACAGTTGTGTGCACCACAGACACCTTTTGTAGTACAAAACAAAAATTGTGCCATAACTTTTACACAGGCCTGAATGAATCTTCCTCAAATATATTAAATTCGCAAAAGTGTTTACAAATTCATGGCCCTCTTCAAGAGATAGGGCTGCCAATATGGCTAAAAATATAAACACTGCAATACCTGAAGACAGTTTTACAGTACACAATATGTATCCTGATGATCAGTACTAGTTCTGATGTACTGTAAATAGTGTGTAAGTTTTGTTTGATTTGCAATACAGTCTCTGTTTTTCACGCTGCAAGATACGCAGAAAGGACGTGGTTGTTACTAACTTTTGTTGAGTTTCGCTAGTTTCGCTGGGTTGTTTTCTGGAATCACACCGGCTGAGAAGCATGTCAGTGGAGCGACGAGGCTGGAGTAAGTGCTTGACCTTGTTCTTCAGCGTGAGAGACAGCAGCCGCACCTCAACCGAAAGTCCTCAAGCATACTTTCCACACCACTTCCTTTGGTGCGGTGCGGTTAAGCTACTGTGCTCTCACTCTCTTTTTCTTTTTTTTCTCCCTCTAACAGTTTCTCGCTCTGCGCCTGGTGTCACAGCCATCTCAGCTGGTGTGTGTGTGTATGTGTGTGTGAGTATGTGTGTCACTGAACCATTTCACCATCTCACAGCAAAGCCACAGACTCTGCTCAGACATGTGCGAGCAGTTATCGCATTAGGGCCTGCTGTCTGTTTAGCAGCTTTGAGGCCAATGAAACTGTGCGTTATGAGTGTGTCAATATGTGAGTGTGTGTTTGTGTGTGTGTGTGTGTGTGTGTGTGTGAGAGAGAGAGAGAGAGAGAGACATGTGTACTGTATTTGAGTTGTGGATGTGAGATATGATGCATGAAAGTAGGCGTATGTGTATTTTTTATATATGTTCTCAGTGGAAAAAACAGGGTTGACCTAAAACGTCAAGCTCAACAAAGTAATCCAGACTTTGTGAGGTGGTTTTTACATGTTTCCTGGATGAAACTGAAAGGATGAACAGGTATTTTTGGTTACAGGACAGGTATTTTTAGGTTAGGGCCAGGTTTAAGATTATCCTTGTTATTGTTATTACATATATTTAGTTACATAAACATAATACATATGTATGACTTCATGCCCGGACATTGTAAGAAAAGTGTGTGTGTGGGGGTGTGGGTGTGTGTGCGCATGTCTGTCTTCTGCACCACTTCACACAAACAAAACAGAGATGTTAAGAGATGATCCCACCGGCTCAGCACCTCCAACTTCCTGTTATCAAATAACCAGACACTCCGCTCAGCACATCGAGCGTGACACAAACCATGTGAGCGGACGCCGAGTCCAAAAAAAGAGAGAGTGTGATGGGTGGTGGGGGGGCTAGAGAAACAGATAGTCCTGGATAAGGGGAGATGAGGAGAGATAGAGGGCAGCGGAGCGTGCTGAATGTTATATTCCATCACGGAACACACGCAGGTCAGCGTGCAGAATTCAGCTGTTGCCATGACAACAGACGGTCCTGCCAGTTAAAGTAAGAGGGGTTTTAGCGTGGGGGGTGCCACTCTGCCCCATGCTGTCACTGAGTGAGCATTGGACACCACACATACATACACCTCCATACAACCATTACCTCCATAAGATTCAGTGCACACACAGCGAAAAAAGGAAAAAAACCCAAACATCTGCAAGTCCCCAACACCCCACACCCCAATTTTCCATATGGTGCGGTTTAGCTCACGTCTGAACGCTACAAGCCTTAGGATAAATCTGACTTCTCTCCCTTTCTGTCTCTCTCTCTCTCTCTCTCTCTTCCTCTCACTCACACCCATCATCCTGCTGCCAGCAGCTGGGAGGCCTCCAGCAGACACCCCAAGCAAAATGTTATTCCAGCTTGTTAGCGTTTGAAGTCGGGGTGTGCTGCACTACACAGGCTGCTGGCATGCGGTTTCTGGTCTGCGGGCTTTTTTCGCTCTCCCTCAAAGATACACAGTCTTACTTTTCCAGTCAGAATATATCACTGCCATTCAAGCCACAACTGTCACTCTGAGATAACGGCAGCGGCTCGCAAGTAGAGAAGGAGGGAGGCATTTTAGAACAATCCTGTTGCTGAGACTCACTGAGTAGCAACATAAGTATGGGTGTGTGTGTGTGTGTGTGTGTTTGTGTGTATGTGTGTGGGTGTCTGTGTGTTTGTGGAAAAAAAAAGAAGTGTGTGTTTGAGTTCACATAAATGTTTTGGTTTTTTTTTACATTTCCTCCTTTGAGGTGCAGTGCTGGGTTGAAGGCATGCTCTGGAGACACAACTTCCCCTCGTTGAGCCCTCAAAAAAGGGAACTTGCTCTTTTAACCTTGTTATGTTCTGCTAAACCCATGAATTGTGCACATGCCGCAACACAGCTTGATACGAGAACGAGCCTCTTTGACACACAGTTTTCCATCCGGCCCAGATAAAGGCAGCCGAGTGCGGCTGTTCCACATGTGACATCCCATTTGATTGTGCACATGAAACGCTGATAGGTTTATAAAGCAAACCCAGTCACTTCCTACAACAAGAGTGCAGGGCATTGGAGGGATGAGGATAACACCACACTGGGAGGTATACCAGTAAGAAAAAAAATTTGCAGACATGGTCTTCTGTACAGTGGTGGCATTCAGAACCTACAGCCAGTTCATTACTATCCAAAATGACCAGTGAACATACATGTGAGTTTTTATGTGTATTTTTTTTTTAGTAAAAATGCCTAGAAATGCCTCCATGCAATGAATTTTCTTTTTAAAAATACAGGCCAAGCCTTCTTTCAAAACTTTTGTAAAATCATCTCCAGCATCAGGGAAGGTATTATTACATTGAAGTACCATTTACTGTAATAACTTTCTTAGAGGCAGCATTTAAAGAGCTTTGGGTAACTCCTCCTAAACTTTGAAAAAAGCTTAGAAGTGAGAGGAATACTTCAGACTACTGGGGTGGGAAAGAGTGCAGGTGTGATGCAAACAAACAAACAAACAAACAGAAAACCCATGGATGTAACTTCATTGTGACCCAAATGTAGCCTATTAGCATGGTTACAATAATGCTCAAATGTACACAAGAATTTACAAGATGTCCTACGCTATATATACAGTGTGAGAAGGTGTATTGTTAGCTTAGTGCTAATATCATTTTTGCCAGGTGCTTGGCAAACACAGCTAACCTTAGCTAATTAAGAAGTTGAGTGACAACAATTTAGTTAGCACGCCTTTTTACTGAATCACATACACTATTGTGGTGTAGATTCTCACTCCATTGCTGATCAGCATGTGGGCCAGTAGCAGAGCAGAACCAAAAATTTTGTCTCAGAGGCTGAACCGAACACAAAAGATATGTTTTTTTTGACAGATAGAAAAGGAATGTCAACAAGGCAGATGCTATTTATTATTACAAATCAGTGTAGTTTACTGAAGTCTTAGGGTATTACTTTTTAAACGTTTGGTCCCTCTCACCACAGCTGTGAACAATTATGACTCTTAGTTTCTCCACAATGGGCCATTCCAATCTGGATGACTTTGTCTATGTCTTAATTATTTAATTAGGCAGAAATCAGTGGTAATTACCAGACGAAGATGATGAAGAAGACCTTTTAGGATATCATGATTTCATACATTTTTGTTCACATTACCACTATCCTTATTGTACAGATGTAAGTGTTCATTTTCACTATGATTCAATTTATAGCTCATTTTTCCAGTAACGTCCCTCTGCAAGCACACAAATGCTTATGGGTTTCGATTTCTAGGCTGTTATATGATATACGATATATGACAATAATCTGTCTATCCTAACACAGTCTGGTTAATATAAAATGGAGTTCAAGGTCCTTCATGTCATAGAGTATGGTTAATAAAGGAGATGGGCAAAACAAGCTTAATAAGCAACTCTATGACTCGATGCCTGAACTGAACAGTAAGGGGGGCTTCTATTTCCCACCATTAGCATCTTATGCAACTTGCACGCATGGATGCAACTGCTAATCAGTAAGTAGAGATGTTGGGGGCAGTGCACTGTGCTGCAGTCAGTAGTGTGGTGTGCTTGTGCGGTGTGATGATGTTACAGAGAGAGTGGAGCCATGGCCCACTACAGCGAGAGGGCAGCCTGCAAATACAGGAAATGGATGACGTGACGGAGGAGCTGAGGACAACCATCAATAACGCGGTCCACAGATCCACAACGGCAAAATGAAAACCATTAAATCTGCTAAAAAACCACAGAGGCTCCTCTCCTCTCCACTCGCCGCTTCATCGCATGATCAATAAGCTGGGGAAAAAGGAGGGCAGTGGAGTAATAACTAAGAGTGAAGATTATAACAGGGCCGGGGGGACGGCGGTGCAGATGAATAAATCAGCTGCTCTGGTGGGGAAGAGATGAGCTCTGTGAGTGAGTAATGCCCAATTTCAGACAGTTCTGGGTAGATTTGCTGATAGCCATACACTACTGCATGTGTAGAAGGTTCTGTGAGTGTCCCAGCTAGTTTCCTATTCACTGTAACGTTGCTGTCATTATGCTCAGTGTTGGAGGGGGTTGCACATTACAGTTTAAAGTCTTGTAATCACATTTCAGTTACTGATTAGTCTGAATCTCATTACTCACATTACTTATCTTAAGTGAACCATGTTAAATATGTATGATGCACTTAAAACTCTTGTGGATGTACAGTCGTGCATTAAACGCAGTTAGACAGGCCAGCCCAGACTTTTACATACGGCAGTAAATCATCCCTGTCTGTCCTCGTGTGTAGCATGCACATGTATGCGCTGCCTGAGAGTGAAGCATGGATATTGACATGGCTTTAAATTATGTTTACTGTGATTAGTAATTTCATAAAGCAGTAGAAGGACTATTCTCTCCTCTATGTTCCAGTTGGTATAGATAAATATGGGTTTAAGAGAGTAATGTGTGACAGTAGTTAGCTCTGTTACCTCACAGGGCTGGGGTTTGATTCCTAGTGACAGAGGGTCCTCTTTTATGTGGAGTTTGCCTGCTCTTTGTGGGTTTCCATGAGATCCTTCACTTTTCTCCCACAGTCCAAAGACATGCATGTCATGACGTGCTAATTTGCCTCTAGGTGTGACTGTGTGTGTGTGAATGTGTTTGCTTGAATGTCTGCTCTGCGATGGACTAGTGACCTGTCCGGGGTGTTTCTTGGCCTTTTGCCCTTTGTCTGCTGAGATGGACTCCCAACCCACCATCCTCCCCACCCCACTCCATGTGACTCTGTGTAAGGACAAGCATTTGAGATAATGAATGGGTGTTTGACATATGCTTATCCTGCTTGAGAATCTGGTCAAAAATCAATTAATTCACTTCAGCTTCATTTCATTCAGCTGTAAACCATGACCATCTAGAGCTTCAAAAAAGTCTAAACTTTAAAATCAAGCCATTCTAAATTAAACACAGATATCTGAAGCTTGTCAACAAATTCCATGTGTGTTATTTGAAGCTTATAACAGACAATAACAAATATTTGACCTACTATGTTGCAGTTTTACAGTAAGACTTAAGCAGTACAGAGCTGCTGTTTTCTTACAACTTATATATATAAACTTGATTAGGCTGCCACTGTTATTGACAGAAAAGGACTTCCAGTTCAGTGTAAGTTAATGTAACAAGTAATTTTTGAGCTTTTCTGTTTCTCATCGCGATATTTTGGAATAGTGTAAATGGAAGAAGATACTTTTGAATTATGTAAAAAATGTGAAACTAATGGGAAAAAGAAAAGATAATGTTTTGTTCAAACAGTGACAATATGTAGGACTTTCATTTCATAGACTTTCAAGAGTTTTAGGAATATGCTCCCTGGCTTTACTTGTTATTGAGCATTCTGCCATAATTGTTCTTTTGCTTTAGCTACCGTCACACATCGATATGATCCTACATGTAAACTGTTGTTTTCTACAAATTAAATTATTCATTTGCTCTAGGCTGGATGCCGCTTTCAAAATATAACACTCAACAGAAATATTTTTTTGGTCAGTATTATTGATAATGCCAACTCTGATTCTATAAATAAAAACTGTATTAGTCCTTCTTCTCAAAAGGCATGAGGGTTCCCTCTCTTTATTTTTACTAAATCACATTTTACATCTTTAAACTAACTATTGAACCGAGAACATTATTATTGAACCTAGCTTTAGCATTAGCTATACAACTGGTGCTAGGTTAGTCTTGTGGTAGTTACCAGTAGCATACATTATAGTAGCTTTTATTAATAGTTAAAAATGTGAATTTAAAACAACTTGCAGATTTGTAGGCTTTAGAAAGATTTTGCAGTGTAGGTTCCTGAAAATGGAAGGTTCACCAATTATGTCTGAAAAAGGCTGCTTTCAAATACTAATACACCTTCACATTTATAATGTAATGTTAGATAAAACCAATGGATTATCAGCTGTTAAAGTAAATATCAATAGTAAAAAGCCCTTTGTCTGTCAGATGAGGAGGAGCTTGATGTTTTATCTGTTGTTAAACACTGTGTAGACCATCTTGGTCAGACTGTGTGATAAGAAAAGTAGCACAAAGATCATGAAAGTAAAACTGCAAAACTGAAAGTATAGTGTGTATAAGGAGGCAAATGTGACATTGGGGTTTTGGCTCAAGTGATACAAGTGACTCACAGCTACTGTAAAGAATTGCTGCATGCTGTAGTTCCTTGTATGAGTAATAATGTTGCAACAGTTTACATTTTAATGACTGGTGTGTGGGTGAGTAAGAAGCAGCAGACTGGCAGCTCTGGGTTAGAAGTTGTGTATATCGAGTTTCTGAGATAAACACAACTGGAGTGTTGTCTCTGACATCCCCTTTCTCTCCCACCTCCCTAACACCCCTGACCTCTGACATTTGCCCTGGGGTCATCAGGCCAGCCCAGCCCCTCTCCACAGCGCTCCCCAGGGAGTGGATGGGGAGGACAGGCTATTGATCAGGAGGGCTATTATCAGAAGTCAGGTTGTTTGTCACGCTGGCGGCCCGGCGCGGCAGGACACTCCCCCCAGGCTCTAATGGAGCATAGCATTATTACAGCCCCCACACACACACCTGTCTCTGTCACCGATCCCCCCACCATCCCCCAAACCCCTCCTCCAAGCATCATCGATCCCTGCATCACCATCCTCGCCCTCCTTCTAACCCGCCCAGCCCCCGTGAGAGGGAGGAGGACGTCCCCCTGTCAGAGGGGTGAAATATGTCCCCCTGCGTGGAGGCAGTGGGCTGATGACTGGCCCCTCCTCTGCTCCACTAAAGAATTTGGTCAGGTCCCCAAAGCGCAGGGCCCTGTGGGTAAGCAGCAAGTGAAGTGCAGAGGGACAGAAATCTCCACTTACTCACCAGAGCAATGTGCTGCCACACAGGGGCTGTTAGCATCACAAGAGGATTTCACCATGCCTCGCAAATTACCTTCCTTTGATCCTTTTCCCAGACGCAAAACACATTATTCACGAGGAGCAGGCCTGTACCGCCGTGCCTCGAAATCGTTCAATATTCCTCAGCTCGGTTACCCGTTATGGCTCTGTCTAGCTGTAATAATCTTAATAGAAAAAAATTGCGCCAATTAGAGCAGTAGCATGACCGAAATCCCCATCATATGCTATGTGCCTGGTGCTAAATTAAAGTCAGGTCCTCCAGTCACTGTCTTGGCTATGAGTTAATGCTTCCCAGCCTTGCAAATATGCACGCCATGTTTAGATCTTAAGAGTTAATCTCATTAGTTACACATTACACTGGTAATGAGCCTTGTGATTCTGATTCATGTTCGTGGAAGAGGGCCCTGTGATACGGACTGAGCCCTGCTCACCGCACCACGGCGGCCATAACATCCGTAACAGAGGTGGCACCGGAACGGCTCGCTCAGCACCAGCCAGAGAAGAACAGCACACAGGCCTATTCGGAGGTCACAAGATGGAAACACGCTGATGAGGATTTAATGATATCCAGCTACTGCGGCTATTGATAGCCAGGAGTCAATAGGCCACTGTCAGTGTGTCTCGTAGATACATGGGCAGCTTAGCAGGGCCTTTGCGAGATGAAAACATCAGAGATCAATAGGACACAGGGGAGAATGAATAATCTGCCCAGTGGCCCGTGGCTTTACTGTGAAAGCGTAGGTCTCTCTCTCATTCTCTCTCTCTCTCTGCACCCCCATCTTCTCTCAACCACTTTGCTCCGTTCTTTCTCTTCTGCTCTCTGTCTCTTTCTCTCTCTCTCACTCATTCTCTGCATCTCATTCTTTCTGTCCCATGCTCTTTCTCCATCTTTCATTTTCCACCCCCCCCCCCACTCTTTCCTTCATACACAACCCCGCGTCACCCGCCACTACCCCTTCGTTTTCTATACTGCCCTCACAGCGTTGTCACTGTACTATTAACGACACTCATAAAACATGCATCAGGGCTCCGTCACAGACATCGCATGCTAATGCACTGCTGCTAATGAATATGAATTCTCCCCCGTTTCATTACGCACTCTTCACACTTCGCTGGTCCAGAGAAGGCAATGGAAATCAAGGCTTTCGCTGCGTAAAGCGTGCTGCCATTCATGCCCAAACCTTCTATAGCCATGCTATAGCCTTGGCTAGCTATGCATAATCAGGAACCCACCATGAAGAAAGAAAATATTGTCCTACGGCTCGGGCTGTTGGAGGTAATTAATGTGTATGTGGTCAGGCATCTGTACGGCAGTAAGACTCTTATCTGTAACATCCAGAGACGAGGGGATGAAGCGGAGAGGCTGGAGGCAAACAGAGCGAGCGGTGTTATTCAGCATTCCCTCACATGCCTCTGCTCAGCTCAGCCTGCAGATCTGGGAGATTAATTACTATTATTGAGGCAAGTGAGGGAGAGAATTGGACCATAATTGTGTTAACCTCTAGACCCACACCTTGGCTTTTAACAAGATAAATCCATGGCAAGGAAAAGATTGCTATTAAGATGATTACTCTGTATCCTTGACAGTCTTTTTGATCCAATTATCCATTCATAATTAATTCTGATTAACTCAAGGCCTCCTTTTGATCACAGGGAGCAAAAAAAACGTGTTTCAAATTGGGCTGCTCCCAGTGAAGCCTGCAATATGAACATTCAAAGCCCTCTGCACATGATTCTTAAGGCATACAGCGCATTCAACTTGATTCTTTTAACCTTGGGATTCTATGGAGCATGCATATTTTTCAGCAGCAAATAGAAAGTCAGCTAAGGCTTTATGTTTGCACACCTGGTGCATGAGACAGGTGTGGGGGGAGAAAGAGGAGTGGAGGTCAAAGGTCACAAGGGCCCACCCTCTGACTTCCAAAGTGGCAACAGAAACAAATCTTATGCAGCAACTCAGTAGACCAAATATTTTGATGCTATATTGTCAACATGTTAAATAGGAAGGGCCCATAGGTGGGACCACAGTTTAATTTGTGATTTGCCCACATATATGTTCTTTCACAGCAACAGTTAGCTGACAGCTAGGTCCGCTTTACGGAGTACTGGCAAAAATATCATACTAGACAATGAGGAATTGTAGCATAAAATAAAGACATTTAAAGCAAATTATTTATTTGAAAGAATTTATTTTTGTAGAGATACAAAAATAGATACCAACAATTGTTATAAAGCAATTTGTGGGCAAGAGGTCGATTCCTTGCTCCCATAATTACATAACTCACACTAGTTTCATAGTTATTACCAAATAATTAAGGAGAGATAATCAGTCTTAAGATTAACGACTGATTAATAAGCTTGGAGTTCAACCAGTAGCTCACAATCAGATATGTATGAATGTTTTCAAATCCATCTAGTTTTTGATGCAATGAATTAAACAACACTGAATGGTTTTAGATCCAACAGTTCCAACAATGATACCTATGATAGAGCACCGCTCAGTTCAGCTCAGTCCGACCCGTCCGCCTTCAATCCTTCAGCCTCTGCCTGAGGAGCTGCTAGATCCGGAGAAACATTAAAGATTCAACAGAAATTAAGCGTACAAACAGTAAAGTGCAGCAGCCAGCCGTTCCTCAGACAGCCCCCGAGGCCCCTCTACAGTTATTAAAAAAAGTTAACATTGCACATTCACATCACAGATGAGCCGGATCGCTGTCGCTCTTATTAGGGCTGTTTGCCTTTGATTGGAGGACTTGCCCCCCTCCCAATCCCCCCAACAAACTCTCTCTTTTGTTGCAGCGGTGAAATATTCATAGAATTTTTCATTATTTCTGCATTTGAATGCAAGGGCACTGTCGCCTTGTTAGGAAGGAATCAGATGCAAAATGAGAAATGTTTCTCTTCGCTGGAAGCGTCTTATGAGTCGGCGGGGCCGCCTGTGAGCGCGGGAGACAAGTGCGGCGGAATGAGAGAGGAGCAATTATATGGCTCAGTGGCAGAGGCAAGCCGACCCAGAGACAAACGCTATACCACCAAGTCAGGCTGGCAGCAGAAACCCGCAGCCTGCCTCCGCCTTGCCTGCTTCACCACCAGAGCTGAGCTTATTTTCTTCCGCATTTCCTCACGCCACAATGTGAATGACTGATAGAAGCGAATTAATTGACAATATGAAATTAATGGTGCTGTAGTGACATCATCACAGCTGGACCCAAAATGTTTTGCTAATATAATATTACTCAAACAGAAATCTATACTGGCACTATTACAGTTTAGTAATGAATTTAAAAAGCTCTGACACTCCCAGGACCCAGATGTTTGGAACTGTATTCTAGTAAAATAACACAGCTGTGCTAGTAAGCGAATGTTCCATTCTATCAATGGCGGCAAAAATACTTTGTAGCAGGCGTTTTGGGGTGGCTGAACTATCTATAGCTACAAAAGGACAAAAGCTCAGACCACATTTGTGTGAACTGGATGCAGAAAACAAATAAACCCAATTATCCTAACCTATGATGCAGACAACCCTTTGGTGTCGATCGAAAAGCTGAAAAAGTCAAAGATAATTATGTGCTTAACAGTACGAGCCAAATGAGCTAGCAAGCAATATTCCAATATGACCTGTTATTCCAGCAGTACCCTCTAGTTACCTTGGGCTCACTGTCTTCTTGTCTAGTTGCACTTCTTTCTACCAAACATTCAAAAGCACAGAATTACTTTTTTCAGTAATGTCCACACACAGTACACTCTCTGTGCTGTACCTTCCAGAGTGCAGGGCTGGCCGGAGGCCCGCAGCCTAATCATAGTGGTCAGTTGTCTGCAGGCAGGTCCAGGAGTGTTTGTGTGTACTTGTGTGTGTGTGGCACTGCTGGCCCACACTTGGCTCATTATCCGAGCCAGGATCTGCCCAGCTCTCTCAGGCCCGCTGCTGTTGCTGGACACAAGCTCCACACTGTCTGCGCCCACTCAGCCAGAGGCCTGCTCTCAAAGCCCGGCCTCATGCTACCACACTTCGGAAATAGCGACATCACTCTCCAGCTGATTGACAGCACTGGGACATCTAACGCCAGTGGTGTAAACAACTAATACAGGCCCAGCTGTGTCTGGAACCTGAGCAGCTAGCTGGAAGTGTAAGCCTGGCCTGAGTGGAGTTTAGTTATGCTAGCCAAACCTGCGCATTACAGACTGCCACACGGTTAATATTTCATGCTGTGTGGATTTAAACACCTAAAGCTAACAGAGAAGAGGGGGAGAGGACGGCACTTATGAATTATTATTGCAGCAGAGAGGCGAGTTCAAAGGGAGCTCTACTTTGTCACAGCACAGTGTGTTTGCAAGTAACATTAAAGGAAAAGGACAAGTCCCACAGGCCCTTAAAAGCAGAGTTGGGGAAACATGCTTTCGCTCAAATACAACTGTTCCAAATCAAAGTTGACAAGCTGAGAAATCGCTCAGATCTTACAAGGCTGGACTCTTCCCAATGGTGGCGCATGCTTGAGTGCTAACAAAAACGGCTTCGACTGTCAGGCCTGACTGGATGACCACAAATTAACCCTAAAGTTGAGAGTCACTGTCCCTTTTGTTATAATACTCAAGTGTAAGGTAGGACACAACTATCATTTGTATAGTCTATATGAAAAGAATTGCACACACTTGTCCCTTTGTTTTAGCATTAAGAAATGTAAAGAATATGTACACTTTCCACATACCAAGACTTTATGCACAAAAACATCTGATTTCGAATTAAAATCGTACTAAAACTAAAATCATCCCTTCCACTTACAAACACACATGGCGAACAGGTTTAGTATCTGCTGTTTGGAATTTCTCTGCCTGTTTCACTGACTTACAAGTGAGAACTAATGCATATTGGATCACTCCATGCTTTTCTCACGGTCAGTGATGACTGTGACTTAAGCTGAGCGCTAGATTGGATGGCACTTGGGGAACAGAGAATTGCCAGTAATAGGGTAATTTGGTCTGCACTGCATTATGCCAGATGAGGTCCGACGAGGTGTGTTTTGAAAACTAGCCACATCAGTGACCGCAGCATGGCCTCAAATTCAATGGAGTGTACTTAGCGCGAGGCTGTCACGCAGTCCTACAGACGGGAGGGTAGGGAACAGAGTGTGAGTGGGCAGCCTGAGTGTGCGCAAGCCTCTCTAGAGCCGACACAGATATGCATCCGGGGCAATGCTAATTCACTTGTCCAGGACCCCTCTTACTGGCTTCCCCTGAACGGGAGTTCAGCAGCGGGCACCCAACGACAAGAGCCCACCCTGGAGCTTATAATGCTCGCTTGTGCACGCGCCCTCTGACAGCTGTCATTCAAGCACTCTCCACGGCTGATTTGATTGCTGTGCCTTTGACCCACCGCCCCCATCCAGCCTCTCCTCCAGACGAGAAGCAGGCTTCAGCTGCACCACTACAGCGCGCTTAAAGGAGCCTCACGCTACGCACTCAGGGAGATGCATAATCGCTTGTTATGTAACCTTTTGTATTATAGCAATTTTTCATTGCCACTTCAGACGAGAGGCCATGCAAATGAGACGCGGGCCAAGCTGGCGGCTGAAGGTAAGAGGCTGTAATTGGTGTGCTTCCAGGCCCCTCCTTAACGCTGACATGAGGACGACAAACTCCCAGCTGCCTGTAATCTGAGCGTGGGTCACCGATCCCTCAGGAGACGGTAGAACTGACAGAGCGAGGGTCTCTTAAATAGGATTATTAAAATGTTCAAATGTTTTTTTGAGTGCTCCCATTTGCAGAAATAGTGCACAACACAGAGAATAAGGTACTTTGAGGCAGCATTCGAATTTTCAACAGAAAATCTGACCACACATTCTGCTATGAAGGACCCATCGCATATCATAAAACTACATGAAGGTGTCTTACCCAAAAAGAAGAATGATCATTTTTAATTGATTTTGTCAGTGGCTATGTTTCTAATATGAATAAAGTACTTAATGCTGATATTAGCATACTGGAAAGAGCTACTTTAAATGACTTTTCAACTTTAAGGGATAAATGGTCCCATTTTCATTGATTTACTTATACCTTTCTAGCTAGCTAATGTATTTTGCTTGAGTGAGGACATGAGTAAACCCTTTCAAACACAGCACCGCTCTTCACTCCAGCAACAGCCATTAAAACGGTGGACTAAGCTCTTCGCTGTAGTGATTAAGATACAATTCCAGATTGTTAAAAGTGCTAAAATGGAAGTTTGACAAGAAGCCAGAAGTCAATCCAGCATATTACTGACTCTCAAGGGCCTTTGCACTGTTTATGCTAAACTTAATGGTTTTGGCTTTATCAGGCAACTTCACTAGTAAAGCACTCAAATTAAGGTGGAGTGTATGAGGAAAACTAACGCGAATAATTATTGGGCGTAGTCATTCTCTGATAAAGAGGCTCAATCTGCAAGTCGGTGTTAAAGTACAGTGACAGTACCGGCGTTCTGCAAGGCCATCTGACACGGCACCGCTAGCTA
>JBBPCY010000019.1:3195653-3207961 GCA_037974405.1 Brachyalestes nurse | reverse complement strand
GGGGGAGAGAGAGGGCGAGAGAGAGAGAGGGAGAGAGAGGGGGGGAGGGAGAGAGAGAGAGAGGGAGGGGTGAGAAACATGTTTTGAAATATTAATCCATGGCTCTGGCCGTAGGCTGGTACACAGAGATGAAAAAGCGGAGGAACCTTTGAAGCGGGGGGAATGTTCTCGGCTGTCTCAAGGCAGAGTATGCGGTCAGCCATGTTGGTGCTGGAATAAAGAGCGAGAGGAGAGGGAAAGACATAGAGGACAGAAGACATTCAGTCATGTGACTAAAACCTAGCAGCATCAGTATCACCCTTAATAATACCTGCCAGGCCAGGTCTGCTCATGTGGGGTTTTAACACCTCTACCACAATGATTCCAGTGTAGACCACACTCTTAAACATAAAGGTTCCTCAAAAGATCTTGGCTTACAGTAGAAAGAACCTTTAATTGGTCTGGTATCTCTTTATATTATGTGGTGGTTCTTTAACCATACATGGTTTCTTTATATTTACACCTGCGACTGACAGCAATAGTTCTTTAATGTACAATCCAGGTTCTCTGAGGCACCAAAAGTGGTCCTTTTATAGCATCAATTATAAGAGGCAGAGATCTGAAGCCTACCTCTCAGCTCCATGGATGTTCAGGCTCATTGTGAAAGGAACAATGGTGCTATTTTGCTGCACCGAAATATTTTAAGTGCACTAATTGATTCGGAGGGTTCTGGTCCTATTAGATGTTTGGCAGCGCGCCTGAGCGCGTGCTGATCGCTTGAATCCAAATATTGCCTCGTAAATTTCCATTGCAAATGGGGGCGCTCTTCAAAAACAAATGCACTAAATCACTTTGAAACGATCACATTGAGAAAAGCAATTATCATTAAAACACACTTTGGCAAAGCATCTTGATGAATACGCCGCTCCGTACAGGGGAGAGGAAAAAAAAGGGCAGGAATAACATTGAAAGGGCATTCTTTCTTTCTCTTTTTCCGCCAGCGCCCTGCTGGGAAACTCTAAATTACCCTCAGTCTGGCTATTCTCTACTCATAATAATGATAAAGTTTCTCTTTTCTAATTATGCAAAGAACACTCAATTAGCATAACTCGTCCTCTGTGTCACTACAAACAGCAGAACGCCCACGGGGCTGCCATGGTTTTGTTACAACACTGTAGTTTTTTTTTCTTTCCTCCCTCCCCTGCTTTCTGTGCGTGGTAATGAAGATATGTGTTAACGAAAATATGAGTTTTCCCCACTCCCCCTTTTCCCAGCTCACTCTCTTGCTCTTCAGGTAGAATATGCAGAAATTAATGGAGTAAGCAGTCTGTGTATCGCCCCCATCAGGACAGCAGGTGAACTGTGGTGTGGCGTTGAAGCTACATTTGCCTCACTCACCAATACGCCTGAATCTATAACATCGTTCACCTGTAGGCCTGAACCTATAACATTATTCAGCTGTAGCCCTGAACCTATAACACTAGTCACCTGTAGGTCTGAACGTATAACATTATCCACCTTTTGGCCTTAACCTATAACACTATTCACCTGTAGGTCTGAACCTATAACATTATTCACCTGTAGTCCTGAACCTACAGCATCATTCACCTGAGGGCCTGAACCTATAACAACATTCACCTGTAGGCCTGAAACTAAAACATTATCCACATGTAAGCCTGAACCTATAATATTATCCACCTGTAGGCCTGAACCTTCATCATTATTCACCTCTAGGCCTAAACCTACAACATAATTAACCTGTAGGCCTAAACCTATAACATTATTCACCTGTAGGCCTGAATCTACAACATCATTTACCTGTAGGCCTGAACCTATAACATTATTCAGCTGTAGGCCTGAACTTATAACATTATTCACCTGTAGGCCTGAACTTATAACATTATTCACCTGTGGGCCTGAACCTATAACATCACTCACCTGTAGGCCTGAACCTATAACATTATTCACCTGTAGGCCTGAACCAATAACATCATTCTCCTGCAGGCCTGAACCTATAACATCATTCAGCTGTAGGCCAGCAGTAGTAGGTGGTGACCTCCAGTTTCAGGGCAGGCTGTAATTTTAGGTTTTTTGGCTCATAACAGTTGGGGTCATAACAGTTGGACTTCAGGTATTTGATTCCATTCAAGCATTGATTCCAGCTATTCTGTCAGTTGGTCTCAGTTTTTAAACAATTGACAATAAAAATGATTTTTTAAATGTATGTATATGTGTATGTATATGTATGCATATGTGTACATGTATATTTTTGTCTGTTTGAAAGAACTGTTTTTAATAATACAGAACCAATTTTGCTGGTGATATGTGACTAAAATAATTCTATGAAAATTATATTATTCTACAGCTCCAACCTATTTGCAGGAAGCAGTAAAAATGAAAAAAAAAGTTTGTGAAAAAAACATGCAGAAAATATGTAAAAGACATTAAATTTCACATAAAATACATTTTATATTTAATAAATGATGATCAAATCTCAGTCAGATAATGTATTAAGAGATTATTATTAATATACACCAATGAGCCAATATGCCTAACAGGCTGTCCTCTGCTTAACACCAAAACATCTCTGAGCTGTCGAGACACGTCTACACGACCTCTGTGGGTGCCCTGTGGTATATGGCATGAGGACGTCTGCAGCAGATCTTTTAAGCCCTGTGGAGATGGCACAGACCATGCTTGACAGATTCTTGATCGGAACTCTTTGTCATGTTTCTCAGACCACTCCAGGACAATGTGTGTAGCACTGGCAGGGCACAGTATCCTGCTAAAGGAGGCCACTGCCATCAGGAAACTCCATTTCATGAAGGGGTGTACTTGGTTTGCACTAGATGTCCAGCAACCTTGTCAGAGAGACCCAGACCCATCTTGCTATAACGATTTGTCCCATATCCAAGACACTGGATGCAAGATGCAGCTGTTTGGTTATTGTCTAAAATACCCCAGACCTTGACCTTCACAGATGTAACAAGATGTGCAAGGTACCTATGCCTTGGCTACAAGTACACCTCTACACCCTGTCTATTATTTCCATGAACAATCTGAATGACTGAGCAGTCAGACCACAATAAATGTTTCCATTGCGCATCAGTTCATTTCAGATGATCTAGAGCCTAGTGTGTTGGTGACATATGGCTTCTGCTGTGCATCGAACAGCCATAACTTGAATGTGTGAATGCAGCAAGAAAAGTGGTTTGTCAAAGCATTCCTGAGTCCATGTGGTGGTATTCGTGACAGAAGCACGCTGCATTTTAATGCAGTGCCACCTGAGGGATCGAAGGTCATGTACACTGAGTCGTGGTTTTTGGCCTTGCCTTTTACACACAGAGATTTCTCCCAGTAGAGGCTGAAATACCTAAAATCCTTGTAATTGCCTGTTGAGGGACAGTGTTGTTGAAATGTTGAATTATTCAGCGATGCATTTTTGGCAAAGTGGTGAGCCTCGACGCAGCTTTGCTCACAAAGGACTAAGCCTTTTCTGGATGCTCCTTTTGTACCCAAGCATTGCTGCATCAATTGTTTAAGATGTTTTCTGAACATTTTACATTGTCCCTGTCTTAACCTTTACTTTGGAATGTGTTGCAGTTATCATTTTCAGAATAAGTGCATATTCACAAAAACACAATGAAGAAGATTAGTAAAGGTAAAACATCCAACAGCCGTCTTTGTACAGTTCTCTTTAAGTTATTCATTGAATAAAATAATACACATATTAATATGACGAGTGATTCCGAACGTTTGAATAGTAGTGAGATGTTAAACTAAATAAACTTAATGAAAAATGTATATTAGAGTATATTAGAGTATATTAATGAGTACACGTCCAAATGAATGTGCAAAAATGCAGATGTAAAAATATTTCTGAAACTGCAGGTCTGCAGGCTGGTGGGGAAAAAAGGACAAAAATAAGGAGAAAGAGACGAGCGGAAGAGAAAAAGCAGATGAGAAGAGAAAAGAAGAGGAAAAAGAACAGAAAATAAAAGGAAAAAGAAGAAGAAGTGGTATGGAGGTGGGAGAAAGAGGAGATGAGAATAAGAGAGAAGAGGAAGAAAAAGAAGAGAAAAGTAGAAGACAAGTAGAGGAGAAGGAGCAGTGACTGTTCCCCCTGCCTGCAGGAAAGATTAAAGGTGCTGCTATGGGGCAGATCAGAATGGGGAAAGTGTAAAATACCAGGTGGGAGGGGGGATATGACACGTCTGCGGGGGAAAACAGTTAAAAAAGAACGCAGCACGACTCGAGACCCTGCTGGCGCTTCTGCTCTGGGGGTGATAACGTCCATCAAACGACAGCAAGACTTCAGAAGACAAATGCGTTCACTCTCTCTTCCTCTCCTTCTCCCTCTCTCTCTGTCTCTCTATCACACACACACATACACACACACACACACCCTGGAACCAGAATGGAATTATTCACTTCTGCAATGACTGTGGGGAAGAGCAAATGTCTCTGTGGATTACACATCCAGTGAGGGAGAAAGAAAGAGAGAGAGAGAGAGAGAGCGAGAAGGAGACAGTGAGTGAGATAAACAGGGGGTGTAAAGAGAGCGAGAGAGACAGAGTGAGAGGGAGAGGGAGGGAGAAAGAAAACAGGTGAGCTTAAACGATTTGGTGTGGCAGTGCTAATGAGTACATAATGAACTGTGCTGCTGTGTTGAAAATCTATTCTTGTACTTGTGTCACAAGGGGCACAAACACACACAAGCGCGCACACACACACACACACACACACACACTCACACTCTCTGAAAAGGCCAAATTGGAAGATGTCAAAAACAAAAAGGAACGCTGTGCAATGGAACGGTGACACACTTAATTTACTGGCTGAAGGTGTACATCACTTCCACAGCCCTAATCTTCTTTTTTTATGATATACATTGTTGGGAATGGGCTTCACCAAACAAGAAATATCAGTGCGATGTCATCATACATTGTATACTATTTTGTAAAATTAGTTTTTACTTTCTCTTCGACCCTCATGGTGTTACAACCAGATAAAAATGATTTTGAAACAAATTTCTTCATATATACATTCACATGAAAGTGAAAGACAGATTTCATGTATTGCTGCTGATGCACTGATAATCACAGAGTTTTGAATTTACATGAGTAATGTGGATGGATGCACGTAAAGAATATGCACATTAAAAGCTAATTTAAATACTCCACAAACACACACACACATACACACATACACACACACACACACACATTTTTACAGTACATGCTAAAAGGAAGTTGCGGAAGAGGGTGGTGTGAAAAACAAAGCTCTATGTGTGTGTGTGTGTTTATTGCATGTGGTATTGAAATGAGGAGAAAGCCACAGGGCCACAAAGCTCAACTGCAAACACAGTAAACAGACACATCCCCAGAGAGCGCCCTCTCTCTCTCTCTCTCTCTTTCTCTCTCTCTTCCCCACATCCTTCTCCTCTGAGGCACCTGTACTCCGCTCCCCACCCTCCTTGCCACCATTCTGCAGAAGAAGCATCTGATCATGCTCTCCGTCGTTTTACTCTCTCTCAGCAGGTTGGAGGTTATCTCCTGAGAGCAATGGGCAAGCAAGCAGCAGCAGAAGTCTCCGTCTACCCAGCAGGTGCCACAAAACCCACGTACGCCACTGCAGGGGTGGCCAGCCGTCGCACTGCAGTCATCAGCCCTTCGGACCCAATTTTGTGCGAGGATGCTAATTAGTGTCGTTAAGATCTTGACGAGTTTAATCAGGTGGTAAAGTGCCTCAGAAGAGACGTTAGAACCGGCCTCAAGGGCCAGGCCCAGTCTTACACCCCCACTGCAGCCTAAACAGATTACACTTTTAGTCACTTCTTTTAAAGCTCACTGAGAAACATTAGAGGACACGCTTCTCTCTCTCTCTCTCTCTCTCTCTCTCTCTCTCTCTCTCTCTCTCTCTCTACTGGCTTCATTTGAGGCGAACCTAGTGAGCTTTGTGAAATCCACTTTTCTCCCCTCCACCTACCATCGCCTCAGGCGCTGAAAGAAAGGGCGGGCAAGAGAAACACAGAAAGAGACAGCGTGTATATGTGTGTGTGTGTGTGTGTGAGTGTGTGGGGGGGGGGGTGTGTGGAAGTGAGCGTGAGAGTGAGAGAGAGGGAGTGAGAGAGAGAGAATTTCACAAACGCCTTCATCGTTTAAATGGTTGTGCTGTCGCTGGAGCAGGGCATGAATTATTCAGCGAGATGTCTCCTTCTTCAAACAGACAAATAGAACAGGATTATGCCTCCACCGAGCAAATGGTAAACATGACAATCAAAACAACAGAATTAATTAGGTAATTAGGGAGACAAAACAAATGTGAAATAATGATAAACTCTTCAGAGAGTACATCTGCAGCACCGCTACTGTATGCATATATATGCAGATTTTGAAGTTGCGCATGCATAATTAGATACCACTGTCAAGTTGTGTGGATGGTATCCAGTTTGCTCTTTAAACGCAGGGATTTAAAAAGGCTCTCCGCTTCTTTGTGCTGAGAGGAAATTTGAGAGGCATTTACACTAGATTTGAAATCACACTGCAGCTGTGTAAGTGACACAGAAGTCCTTTCCCTTTCAAAATCATTTCGAGTTTGGACAAATTTGATATGCAGATCGACATAGCTGCCATCAAAGAGAGAAGTGTTATGTGTTATGTGAGCATCAGGTCACATAAATATGATCTATTTTAACCCTATTTTGCAGCGTCACCAGCAGCACGCTGGACTGAGACAATCCACTCCTGGGCCATAATGAGGGTTTCATGAGCCCTTGTGAAAAAATACAAAAATGACCTTGAATTAATAAAAAAAAACTGTCATTTGCTAGATAACTCACTGGTGCTATGCAGCCACACAACCACACATCCATGGTGTCATGTAGGCTAGTGTTAAAGTTTATTAGGAAGTTCTCATATCTATCCACAAAACTTGGGTGTAATAAGAATTCCAGTAAGGACATTATGGGATCTGGACACTATGAGCCTGCACTGCTGATATTTTGTAAAAAGGATCAAATCAAAAAGGATCAAAAAGAAAAAAAACAGAATGACCACAGTATTAAGACCTCTTATTAAAAGGCTCTTTATATAACTAAAGTCAATTAAAAGAACAGTTTATTCCCCTAAACTGCAAGGGTCTGTAATGTGACCCTGACTATAACTCATACCAATGAACTGCAGTAGATAGTGAATAAGACAGTGATAAAAATAAAGGTTTCTAAATGATGTCTGGCGTTGCTGAATGGTTCTAGGATAAACCGCTGGTATTGAAAGTTTCGTCAAACGTTAAAAAGGTTAAAGCCTGGAGATTTGAATGCAATAACCAACAACCATTAAACCATACAGACCTTTGCTTGTTTGTATTTCAGTGTAAGTATGCAGGCGAGATGCCTCTTTACATTGTTTTTTGTTACTGTTTTGCCCTATTCATATTTATATTTTTTATAATACAGTAACCGTTCCAAGAGCACCCGCGTATAGTGAAAAACCGGGTTGTTGAGTTTTGGTAAAAAAATATGCCTAAAAATGCCTATTTTTATAGTGTAAACCATAAATATGCCCCAAATATGAACACTTTAATTTAATTTTAAACTCCGTTCAATGCATTACTTTTAAAGAAAATGTAAAGGTAAACCTCAATTCGCCTCTTTTAATTTAAATTTCCTGCTGAGATATGCAACTTGGAAGGTTGCCGGACAAAAGTGTTGGGACACGGCAGCGAGGTGAACGGTTTTCGGGGAATAACCCCTGATCTACTCGGGCTAAAAATACAAAAGAGGTCTCCTGGAGATCAATCGAACTGTGGAGTTTGAAGTGTCTGAGTTCTTGCACCACTGAGAAATCGCGCTTGGAGCGCAGGGGCTCAACCCTGGTGTGGAATTCGAAAAAAGTGCTTGGGGATTACTGTATATACATATATATTATTTTATTTATATTTTCATAGCTCTGATGGTTCCCAGGCTGGCCATCAGAGTAATGCTGTACTGCAGCCACAAGGCCTGTCTGGCTTACAGACACTATCTTCCATGACTAAGGACTATTTCCAGGCTAGCTAAGGGACTTTACACCATCGCCTGGGAGTTTTCTCTCAGCCAGCTGGGGGACTGTGCGTGACTGTATGCATGTGTTTTGTGGGTTGTTTTGTTTGTATTTTGTTTGAAGGGCACTATACAAATTAACTTTTTTTCTTGTTCCTACAACAACTCCTCTAATTGAGTAGATTTAGGATGATCACTCGGCCAATATATCACTTTTAGCAGATTCTATGGATAAACATGTACTAAAGAACCATGGAAGCACATCTTTCTTTTTAACAGATGTAGCAACATCACTGATCCCCTCCACTCAAATGGGACATCAGCACTTCAGTACTTTGCCCGATTCATCCTCATGCTACTTCATGTCAGCTTCGCCTGAATGCATGAGGAGTTCCGTGGCTGTGAGTCTCTACTCAGTAACCCAAAAGTACACGGCAGAAGCAAAAAATAACGTCAGAAACAAGGGGTATTAACCTTGGAGGGAATTTGTTTGCTCCATGACTTTGAAAAGGTCAGGGGAAATCCTTTCAGCTGGGGCAATTAAAAGGATTCTGCTCGTCGCTGGCTAAGTACAGCAGACATTGAAAAGTGCACTCTCTCGCTCGCTCTCTCTCTCTCTCTCTGTGCTTGACAGCCTAGTCTCAGGGCTTAGGTGAATATGAAGTATCCATTTCAAGCAGTATTTAAGTCCCTTTTCCAATTTGCGGCCCTTGAAGAGCGGTTCAGTGCATGCGGGTGAGGCCGGGGCCTAATGATGGCTTCTCCAGGGGCTTATGGAGAATGATGAACAGCGAGGAGGGGGGATCAGAGGGGTCGTTCTGTGCGAATCCATGAATTAGAAACAGATTATTTAAACTGGGATCAAATTAAATTCTTGCTCCTCCACTCAAGGTGGGTGCCATAGTTCAAGGGTGAATGGTGAAAAAGCACTGGAAAGGTGCTGTCCTTAAAATATAAAATAATGAAAAACAGAAACATCATGTTTCGTGTCATTGAACTTCAGTAGATGCTTGTCTCATGTGCAACACTAGCACCTTCCGAATACAGTTCAGGGGAGATAAGAAAACTCAAATTACTCATCCAGGAAAACCTGTGGAAACTATTCATAACAATAAATTGACAACCATTACATATGTAAGATGACATTTAGAATAATAAGCCACTGGGCCCACTGGCACTGAACAAACTAGCTCTGAGAAACATCTAATGTGGGAGGTCAAGCTGTAAAAAGTAGTTAGTTGTTTGGAATTTCTTGGTGTTTTGGGGGATTTTGTTCATTATTTTACAGTGCATCTTCTGGCAAGAACTCCTTTTCCAGTTAAACTGGTCAGCTGGCACTATTACAGAGGAACCACATTCTTGACTCCTCCTTCAGTGTTAGGTTGTAAAACAGTGGTGTGTTAGGGAAATTGAGATGTGACCTCTTAGCTCATGAAGCAGCTGCAAAGCAGGGAAGGAGATTAAAAGCGCATTAAGGAGCCTGTGAAGATCACTTAGATCCTATCACCAAGGAACTTTAATTTGGATTCTCCGTGTGAGATACAATGAAGAGAGGGTGCCAAAAAAAACACATCACTAATAAATGAACACGCAATACAAAAAGAATATATCTGGGACATTAAAAGAACTATTCCCAGAGAACGAGTGAAATAGCTTCCTCAAATGGAATGGCCAATGAGGCGAAGCGGTCCTGCAGGAATGCTGCTGTTGAGCACAGCCCTCCATTAGAGTGCGTGCCAGTGTTGATTTGGAAATCTCATTAATGCCCTCACAGTTAGAACATGGAGGGAGGGAGGGGGAGAGAGAGAGAGAGAGGATGAAACACAGCACCCCCAACTTCCACCCCATCCCACTCTTTCCTTCCCCCCCATATGAGGCCTGGTGTGCTCCCCCACACTCCTCTCATCTCTACCTCTCTGTGGCTCAGTAATTGGGCTCAGCTCATTGTTATTCAAAACCCTGTAGAACCAATTAGCGGTGGACCTCGCAACCCCACCGCTGCTCCGGAATGGTGCTAGCTAAAAGACTCTAAAGTGAGGAAGCCAGGAGCAAAAGGTCCAGAAATTTCTTTTAGTTTCCTGATTAATAATCCTGTCAGAGCTATCAGAGACATTAAAGAGAAATGTTGCTTTCCCACTCCAGCTTTTTTCCCCCCCTTTTTTTCAGCACTGCTTCCTCTTGTTTTTACCCACTCTCTATTAAAGCTTAATGATGGCCCAGGCGCTTCAGCCTCGCCGTCTTGTCTGATAAATGTACAGTTAACAGGATAATGAGCACTCTTGATTTTCTGGCAATCTATTGCAGCAAGGACCTCTGACCTCCCCTGCAGAGGAACACAGGAGAGTGGGATGGATGGATGTGACTGGAGGGGAGGAGGAGTGGGCAGGATGACATTTGGGGCACAGCCAGAGAGATGAGAATGAAAAAAAAGGCAGAAAATAGAGAGACGGGCAAATCTAGCATCCTGTGAAGTGAGACAAACTTGCTCTGAGCACAAGATAAGCCAGCATAATTTGTTGAAAAATGGAGATGCTGGAGAGAATGGTGCGAATGGGAACAGACAGACAGGCAGGCAGTGGGTGGTGAGAGTAAAGTGCTACTGAGAAACAATGGAAAAAATGTCATGGCACTAAGAACAAAATGCTAATTTAACGTTAGTTAGCATAGCAACTCGACGATTCAAAGACAAAGCTTCCTTCCTGAGTACAGCCGATAATAAATGATAGACAATGAATCAGATGATCAAGGTGCAACTGATGGTATCTCTGCCATTCACTCCCTGTGCACTTAAGAGCACAACTGGCCATTAGCATTCATGACATTTGGAGGATGGTCTTAACTAGAGTAAATTATAGAGAAGGTTTTTATTTGACCTGAGGCGCTTGTCAATGCTGCCAGTCCCTCTTGGATGGTGAAATAGTTCACAGGGGAGAAAACTTTCCACACTGAGGTCATTTCACAAATATTTGTCAAGCTTATTTAACCTTTATCAGCTTGGCCTGCATTTGCCAGTGCTTAGTTTTGGTGTCTACCTTAAAAAAATTTTCTTCCCATTTATTATCTCAAAAATTAAATTTGGTGCACAGGCAGAGTCACTCATGTGGCAGCCAGCTCAATAAAAGTCCACAAGCAATTATTAGGAATATAAATGAAGTTTTATTCTTGTTAGAAGTGGCTGGTTTTAGGGCAGGTTTAGGAAGAATTTTGTCAGGCTATTTTCGGCAGAGACTGAAATTGCAGGCCTGTTTAAAATTGTTGGAGTATCTTGCAGTTTGAAACAACAGGCCACATCCACATCATATGAAATGTGTGTAGCCTTCAGTCTCCCATAGGTGGTCCTGATGTATGCTGAGGGAAAGGCCTGCTATAACATATAACAGAAATTGAAGAAAAACAGGCATAAAATAAATTAAGGAGGAGAACAAGAGTGACTGACAACCCAATTAACTAGTACGAGGAGAAGGTGAGGAGAATGAAAATGGATGCGGTGCAGGTGGAATATGAGCACACCGACCTGGAGCTCCCTCACCAATAAGTGCCATCCCTGGAGTCTCCACTAACACGAGCTTCTGTTTACAGCACAGACATGCACATATTAAAATGATAAATCTCTTTCATTATGTGATGTCTGCCTGAGATAGGATCTGATGTAATCTTAAGCCTCATCTTCAGACAGCTCAATAATTCATATTTCCTGATATCAAAGACTAGCCTTAGACCCTCTTTTATTATGCTACTGTCTGACAAACTGACAAAGAAAACAGAGCGGATTTTTAGCTCCGCAGCCGGATATTACACATGCGACTGTCTGAAGGTTTAGATTCATTAAATCTTGGCCTGACTTTCACATTTAGCCTTGACACAGGGCAGGGCTGGGGTCAACTCGATTTCATTAATTGACAAATTCTGCACATTCCTTGTGATATTTGCATAGGATGTATGGGAGAACTTTAAACGTGACCCCAATTTCACCTTTTTCCCTGAACTGGGTCAGTTGAGACAGAACTGACCAGACTTTAATGAAGCATTAAAATTCCTTGTCTCTGCAATTTAAAAGGAAGATGATTCAGAAAAAAATGCCACCACTCTGAAATGCTGTAATGATTATGGCCCAATACAGGACACTCAAATGGGTATATAATAAAAGGATTAAAAGATTTAAAAGAATACAGCATTGTTAAAAACAAAGTCGTCAAACTGCTAGCTTTTATTTTACATTTACGGCATTTAGCAGACGCTTTTATCCAAAGCGACTTCCATTCCCTAACTACAGGGGGCAGTCTCCCTG
>JBBPCY010000019.1:3153711-3195553 GCA_037974405.1 Brachyalestes nurse | reverse complement strand
AAGAGATTTAGTTCAGATTCACTATTTTACATCATCAACATCCACATAAACACTCAGAGACACGTGGAGCTTCACTGTCTAAGTGTTTATATGGACTTGTGTTGTAGAGTTGAGGCAAGTGACTAATTAGTGTGTGTGTGTGTGTGTGTGTATCGTCACCATTAATGTAGAATGGTTTAAGTTCCAGGTTAGAGTGGTGAGGTGTCTGTTGTTGGGGTCGACGATGGAGTCCTCCACGATGTAAACAGACCGAGACAGGTTGCTGGGGAAGATGCGCTCCGCCCACCGAGGCATCCGATTGGTCTTCGTGAGGAGGCGGCGGGACAGGAGACAGTTATCCGGAGTCACTTCCCGAAAAACCACATCCTCCGTCAGAACATGAGTACTGAGAGAGAGACAGACAGACAGACAGAGAGAGAGACAGAGACAGAGAGAGACAGAGTAAATGAGAGAATACATTCAAACAAGTGACAGACCATTCCAGATATATATTTTATATATATAAAATTCACAAAAGTCATTTTAGAAGTGGACAAATCAGGTTTAATACACCACACACTGAGGGTACCTGTAGGGGTTGGGGTATCTCTGCCAGAAGGCAGAGAGAACGTTCTCCCACGTGCTCCTAATGTCCGTCTCGTTGAAGAAATACTTCCCCATCGCGGCAGTGAACACTGGAGCACCCAGCCAGCAGGTGCCTGGGGAAAAAAAGGAGTCACCTCACAGTGTCTGTTTTAATTTAACTCTCAAACTCCTGTTAATGCACTAACACACACTTTATTATCTGTCCAAAAGTATCCAGACGGCTCTTCCGCTGAGGAGCACAAGAAGATCTGGAGCAGCCACATACCGGCTCTCCAGGACACCAGGCTTGGAGCAGTGGAGCTCCAGCCAGGACCTCTGGAATCTGACCTCAATAATGTTCTTGCAATCAAATCCTCACAGCAATGTTCCAACATCAGTACCTTACCTCACATATGCTCTTGTACAATCAAATCCTCACAGCAATGTTCTAACATCAGAACCTGAGCTCACTAATGCTCTCCTAATGCTCAGCCTCATCCTTTTCTTCTTCTTCAAAGTTACTGTCAGACTCTGAATTTTCAGAAATGCGATCCTCACATTCTGAAACCTCTTCCTCAAAATTCTCATCAAAAGCCTGTCTCTCTTCCAAAATCAACTGCAAGGCTAATCTTATGGCCATCTTGATCAGTTGTGATAAGGAACCCCACACAAAGCCATATTTATAGTGTTCCACCCCCAATTTGCAGGTGGGACAGAGGATAAGAAGATAAAGTTTGGTTCCCACAAGACAGAAGGTAAAATGTGCGGGAATGTGAGAGCAGACGGTGTTGGTGCTTGAAGGTTGCAACTTTGTGCAGAAACAGGACACACACACACACACACACACACACACACACACACACACACACTATCAGCAATCCCAGACATGAGGAAGACAGAGTGAAGGTACATAGGACCTACACTTTCCACACTTTTATTAGCCCGAACACTCTGTACATAATATAAATGTGTAGGGTGGGTGTACAGTGTGTGGTCATTGAAAATGTGTTCTGATATATGTTCTTCACAGAAAATGAGCCAAGGCCAAAGAATCTGAGTTTGAAAAAAATAATTCTTCGTTTCATTTTTCTTTTGATAAAAAAAATGAAAACGGGTCCCACAGACCCGAACACCATACAAGGGTTAAGTAAATTGGAAAGACTGATCTGGGATCCTGTTCTCTCCGTGTTAAGCCTGCGATGGCCGGGGTGAAGAGGCAGAGGGCTGATCCTGGGTCAGTGCTCTCTCAGGAACGAACGAGGCCTCTGGTTCTAAACTCTCAGTTCCACCTTAAAACCAGAACTGATCCGCCACAGTATTTCAGGTGGGCAGGAGAGTTCGGGAAAAGGGACGAGTTAGAACGAACCAGAGCTTCTTTCTCCACAGGGAGACGGGGTTAAGCCTTCTGACAGGTTTAAACAGTTTCCGATAATCAGGTTTAAGATTAAGGTTTAAGACTGCTTTAGCACTGCTAGTTAGCAATTTATCTGAAAATCTTCCGGAAAAGAGACAAAACTATTCTCCTTTTTCTTTTAAATGTTTTTAATTTGAGCTAAACCACGTCAGCTGTGTAGAGAGGGCTAAACAGTTGAATAAAATAATAATTCAGGAGTGCTTTCGGCTCTAGATTGAACTTGGCTGCAGCTAAAGGCTAACGGTCCTTAGACTAAACTTCTTAAAATAAACCCCTCTCAGGAGCTCCAAACCTGCAGGAGGGCTCAAAACAGATTACTGAGCATCGATACTTTATAATCATCAATATTTAACCCTCCCCCGAACCTGCAGACCACCAGACACCCGAACACACAGCTAATTAGCCTCCAAGCTAAAGTAAATTAGGAAGCCCTTCAGACTCACCTCAAGCTGCAGACTCTGATTCCACAGATCGGAGGGACGGAAGGTCTAAAACGATTTTTATTACATTTATCAGAAGCATCCTGCTCGGTTTGTGAACAGTAGACTCTTGCCTCTGCGCTCCTGATTCTGTAAACTGAGCTGAGATCATTTTACACACCACCACCAGGCGGCGCTAAGTCCCATTTAAACTTATTAATAACATTACCACCGGGGTGGCAATATAACACAGCGCTTAAATGTAATTATTAATATTGACCACAAGGGGGAGATATAACACATTGCTTGAACTGTAATTATTGATATGTCCACAGGGGGGCAATACAGTACCACTCTTTCATTTCTCTCGTTAGTATTTATTTACAGCATGTAAACTGTAATGACCGTAATTTCACCACCAGAGGGAGACATTACACCGTGTCAGAATAAAACAGTGGAATAAAAACGGGTTAATGGGTTGAACAGGTGAGATTTTACCTGTAACACACAGACAGATAAAAAATAACCAAAACACTAGTACTTATTAATAATAATGATAATAACAAGAAGGATGATGATGATAATGAGAAGAATGATGGTGATGATGATGATGATGATTACTATTTTTATTATTATTACTATTTTTATTATTGTTGTTGTTGTTTTGTTGTTGTTGATACCACTGTTGTTGGTGGTGTTCTTCTTCTTCTTCTTCTTCTTCTTCTTCTTCTTCTTATTATTATTATTATTATTATTATTATTATTATTATTATTATTATACAGGAGGTCCTCGAGTTACACCACAGACCTGTTTCTTCAACAGTGATATAACCTGAATTTTGGTGTAAGTCGAAACACACCATATCCTAAGTCACTTACCACTTACAACTAAGCCACAGAAAAAGGAAAATGAAAACTCACACACTCATGCGCCATTACTACGTATTCTTCCACCACACACAACCAAACTAGCTCGCCCAAGTAGTCCGTAACTTACGAGGCTAGCGGTGTCGAGTGGGGGTGAGAGTGGGAGTGAGCATTGTTAACTCGAAACATTGTATGTCAAGACTGTTGTAACTCGAGGACCCCTGTATACAATACCAAACTAATCATCTCACAAGTGAGTTTTGAACGCATTTTTACCAGAATTCAAGACTTCTGATTGGCTTTTATTTGCTTCGTTGTGGTAGAACAGAAGACCACAGCAGCCCAGCTAATCAAGGTCTTACCAGCGCATTTGAATAGGAAGGTCAGCTGTGTAAGTCAAAACTCATCTTGGTATTGGCGTACATTTTTTCGATCTGCTGTCTCTTCCCTGGTGAACCGAAGCGCTGTTTTTTTTTTGGTTTATTTTCGCTCAAGGCCTTTTCAAATGAAAGGCTTGAAGAACATCTACTCGCAAGACTCGGCTTAGACTGCCGCAGTGGACAGGGCGCCTCTTCAACAGAAATGTTGATCATTAGTGTTGTAGACATTAAGCCCCAGGTTTCCAACGAAACGTCTCTTGAAAGGTGAGGGATTTGCTGGTGATTGAATATCTTCCTGCTAGCAGAGTTGGAAGCCAAGAGGAATGTTAAAGAGAAGGAGCTTCTTCAGAGCATTTATTTACTACTGATCCTAAAAATATCTAAAAAAAAAAAACAAACTCTGAGAAATAAATTGCAGTATAATAGAATGAGACAGTCTGATTATATTTAGAGTTATCACGATGAATTCTGTCACAATATGTCTCATTGCGTTTCTGAGAATATCATGAGTACCTAAAGAGCACTGAACAATCATTTCATTATAAAGAGGATAATTATTCCTGTTTCCCTGGAATGTGATAATTTATTGGTAACGTTTTATGTTAGTGTTTTATGTTTCGTGATCTGTATTGTTATACGTTATTTCTTCTGTAATATTTTTTATCAGTCCCAACTCATCACAAAAACATTGTTTGTGATATGTTCTGTGATATGAAAATTTCTTCAAGTATCTTGTTACTTCTGCTACATCACCACTAACATCAAGAATTATGAGTACAAAGGACTTTTCTTGATTGATTCACACACTGTGCTGCACTAAATCTAATTAAACCGAACTATTTAGGTTCTGTTTATGATGAAACTGGCAGTTCTGTAAGCACTGACAATATCCCCGTATGGTCAGAAAAGTGGATTATGACATAATTCATCACTGTAGCAATACATCTTCACATTTACCACATTCAGAACCATAAAACACATAGACTACATATTCAGACGTCCAGGACTGTATCAAATACCCACCATGGTTAATATTTTCACACTTCCACTGTTTCGGGCCTAGCCAGCATTCTCTCATGCAATATGCAAACAGCGAATGAAGATGAGAGGCACCAGTACTATACACAGAATTTAAAAACAAGAACTAATTAGGGATGCACAAAAATGGAATAATTATCAACCATAAAACCATAATGCATTTTCCCTCCTTCTGATATATTTTCATGTGAAACCTAGCATTAGGGAGGGTTTCTGAGTTAGCTGAGTGTTTTGACTCTGTGAGGGGGGGCAGGTGGAACATAATATTATGATATTTATAGAACCCAGAAATATTTTTTCCAAAATGCAGTAATGCCAGGATAACACCATTAAGCCCAATAATTACCAGATTAGTTAAACCAAGTTTAGAGCACAGTGCTATTCATTTTTTTAAAAGAAACAGTACAATAATAACTGTACACATATCAGCTGCAAAATTATTGGCACTCTTGGTAAAGATTAAAAAAGGTCTTTGTGAAAACGTTTTTTGGTCATTCAGACTAAGGCTAGGAAATCTAGTTTACTTTTCCAAGAAAACAAAAGAAAAAATAAAACCATATGTGTCACAATTTACTTCAGTATGCAGTAATCTCCCAACATAACCCCATGGTTTGAATGATTATCCCTCGGATCTGTCCCAGCAGCACAACAAATGGTAAATAGTCATATGGTAAAACTGCCCCTTATATGGAAGGTCCCCCGGTTTATGTCTTTTACTTTTGAGGTTGAGGCAGCCCAATTCTGATTTGTAATTTTCTTGCTACTTGATGGAGTCCTTAATTAAAATGTAAGGACCAAGATCTAACAAAGCCAAAAATGTGTATGAAGTTTTATGAAGTTCATATCACAAACTACTATACATGCTTCATTGCTACCACGAATAAACAAAACAGTAATAAGTTCTTACCAATCCAATGCTCTGAATGAGCTCACGCTCTCGCTCGGAAGAAAACATTACATCTGACAAAGAAGGAGGCCTTGTATATATTTAATATATTGATAGAAACACAGTGGCATACAGAAAGCTCAGATTCTGCACGCTGAAGCTAATAAAATTATTTTACTGTAGACAACATGGTTGCAGACCTGGTGTAACACCTCTGCTGGCAGTTTCAAAGAAGCACCATTAATTGGATTCATGTGGTTAACAAGATCCTCCACTGTATTGCACTATTTTCATCTTCTCTGTTTGTCACCCTTCTTTTGTACAAATCTACCTCCAGTATTTATTAGCAAAAAGATTTATTTATGTCATCTTCTGCAAATCTGACAAATCTGTGACCTTTGGGGAAACTTTTCTCTCTCTAGGCATCGTCCTCGCTGTGCGTGGGGGTAAAAGAAACAGTAGTAGTCTTCCAGGAAGGTACACTACAGTTCCAAACGTTTTTAATTTTTCGTAGTTATTGCCCTATTATTGGATATGGACATTTTCAGGTGTGGCATTTGTGTATTCTATTACCAACCCAGTGTAGATGTATAAAAGAATTTGGCCTCTGTGTCACCTCACGTACCCCAGTGAAACAGAAAGTCTGCATTTTTTAGAATGACCACTTAAAGAGTTTCTGGTGTGCTTGAAAAAGGTGAAATCTAAACCCGAACATACTTTAGTCACATTTTATTTGTAAGCGTTTCTTTGTATGTTTAAAAATGCAGTACAGGGTTTTATTAAAAATCTTGATGAATTAAAGCTGTTTTCACTATGAAATGTCTTATAATTGCAAAGACATTCTATATGAGCTTTTTGTCTTTACTGATGTTGCCAATAGTTATGGAGCTGACTTTATATGCATGAGCTTAAATTAATTAAAACGACTGGCCACTTTTCAAATATCAGGTTGATGATTAAAAAAAAAAAAAACGATGTGGGTCCCTAAACTGGAGCATAGGTAGACCACTGTGTACGAAAACTTTTGTATATTCCTCAAATCACATCTCACATCTGTCTTTTTTTGGACAGTTGCAGAACATGTTCCCTTCTCCCGTCACACACATCAGTCCCTCTGGCACTGACCCCAATTTTAACTTTACTCTGTAACTATTTAGCATTTTCTTTTTTTTTTAATTCTTTGCAAAGCTGTTTGACTGCATAGGGAACACATTGACATGTGGTTTGAATCATCCCCTAAATCAGACACTGATTAGGGTCTTGGAAGTCCAACTTCTCGGACACTAGGGAGAATTAATCAGCCGAATCAGCTGCATGGCCAGCCGGTGGGGAATTGAGGTGGTCACCTTTGGGTCAGATGGAAACTGTCATTTAATGTCACGCTGCTCAGTAACATTACGGGATGCCATCTCCCCTTTCGTAGGTTCCTCGACCCCCTTCTCCTCAGAAGCCTTCACATAAAGGCCACGGTTGAGTTGAGAAAGGGAGGCAGAGAGGGAAAGGCAGCGAAAGCACGGAAGAAATCAGGAAAAGTGAAAGTGAGTGGAGGACTGAAAAAGAAAAAAAGAAATAGGGAAGACAGCCAAGGATTTTGATGCGATGAAACAGCCTTAACTGATAGCAGAGAGGGAGACAAAGAGTGCGGAAGCGTGAGACAGTGATGGAAAGGTTAATAGAGACATGAACAAGATTAAGCTCGGAGGAAAGAGAGGAAGGGATGGTATGAAAGCCGCATATAGGCGAGCCTTTTAAATGTTTTCGTAGCATGGCACTGGTAGACTGTACAGTAATTATTCTTAAAGGAGGTGGTGTTAAGCGGTAATGGTGCCATTACAGCGGCATAGTTATCCCCCTTTTCATTCTCATATTCACATTTCTATAATTAACCAAGATTGATTGGATAATACGGTTGTTAATGGTACTGCCAGTGGGGCCACACTGAACTGAAATGGGAAAAAAAATTATGAAAGAAAAAACACAGGAAGAAAGTACAGAAATAGAAGACAAAACAAGAATGTAGTGCAGACTGCAAAATGGTAAAATGGGTCAGAGTTTCACTGTAGTTACAGCGAAAGAGGAAGAAAATAAATTGGGGAGCGTTTTATCTTTTTTTTTTCCCTGACCTGTGCTTCATTCTCCTTCAGCAGCCTGCGGGTACGCGCCCCTCCGGGGTCATCGGTGAGGTTCAGCATCACGATGCTTTTCCTCTCCCAGCCGATGAAAGAGCCGTCGGTGATGCCCTCCACCATGGCCAGGAAGTCCTCATAGCCGTGGTGACGGGTGGTGACCACAGAGAAGCCCGTCCAATCAAATTCCTCCAGCACCTCAAAGATGACCTCCAGCTGCAGGGCTGTAGAGCAGGAGAACTGCAGGTAGACCGAGCCGCTCTCCTGAGGACACAAAGACACAAGCAGAAATTTTGTAAAATCTACAAAATATTTACGTTTTGGTGCTGAGGCAAAAAAAAAACATATCTGCCTTTTAAAGGGACCTTAAACTAAAAACATCATAATTTTTACCAGACGCTTTTTATCCAAAGCGACTTCCATTCCCTAACTACAGGGGGCAGTCTCCCTGGAGCAACTTGGGGTTAATAGTCTTGCTCAGGATCCCAGTGGTGGTCTGCTGAAGGTAGGATTCGAACCCATGACATCTGACCTCTTGGTCCAGAGGCAAGTATCCTACCCACTGTTTGTTAAGATATTCACTTAAACAAATCCAGTTAGTAATGAGTTATCCAGTAACTGGTTTGAGCTACAACTGTTATTTAACTACTTCAGATTATTCAGTAATTATTAAAAGTCATTCAGTAACTACTATGAGTTATTTGTATGTAAAAGGATACAAGTAAAAAATGATACATGAAGCCCTTAAGCAGCAGCCCTTTTATTTAGTTATTAATATGGAGGAATATTATTCAGTAACTACTGAAGTTATTCAATATATCACTTTTATGGGTTATTCGGTAACTACTATGAAATTATATGAAATGAAAGCGCATACATGGACCTTTGTCGTTCAGTAAAAAGAAGCATTGAATTTAACCATGGTTTAAACATGATATACTGTGACTTTCTGTATGTCTTAATAGTCTTAAATGTACTAAAAGCAGTATGAACAGCATAAACCGAAGAAAATGTCATGTCAATAACAGTATCTATAAATACACAAGGGCAAGATTTTTTTTATGTAAACCTGTTCTGAATGAAAAGTATTTCACTGGGGATTGAGTGGCAATAGATCAGCTACCAGTAGCTGCCAATTTAGTTTTTCATTTAGTTTGGATGTCATAAAGACCTCCAAAGGCCTCGCTCTTCCCAAATAAGCACAGCAGCAGACCAAAGCCGGCACAGGGCCACAGGCCACCATTCACACAGCAATAAAACTGCTCGTGATGCACATAGAAGGCAGATGATTCCTGCATTGTCCTAATAAGGCCTCGGACAACTGTTGATGTGTTCGGCATACCAGCATGGAATTCCTCCCGCAGCAGGTAAAGAGTCTTTTATTAGCTCACACCTGTTTTGTGAAAAAGCCGGCCGCGCACAGATGTGCTGTTTGTGTTCTCGGTGTTTAAGTGCTTGTTTGGATCAGGCCCCTTTAGGCCGAGTGCTGATGTTACGGCATCAAGGAGCGTTCCCCCGCAGCCGTGGTGCATTAAACCCCCCCCCCCGTCTACTCCCCTCCGCAACTCTGGCCGAACTTGCCGCCCACCATAAATCCTTTTACAACAAGCTCCATAAACTTCTTTTGGTGCCTAAATATTTATGGATGCCTGTGGTTCCCTCGAGGAGCTGGTTTGTGTCAGAGGCTCGTCTCGCCGCTAATTCATCTGGAGCTGCTCCAGGACCTCTTATCTGTCGCTCGCGGAGAAAAGCTCCACTAAAGGTGTTGGTGGTCCACCCTAGTGCAGCCTCCAGCCCCTTCGCCAGCACCTCCCGAGAAAAGACTGAGGAACACACACGAGGAAGACGAGTGATAAATACAGGAGTGCGGAACTGAGCTGTTCTCCGACCCTCCAGGTCGTCCTGCTCCGCTCCACTGACCCGGCAAACACACCTCTCACTGAGCCAGCGCCGCTGACCAAACAAACAAACAGGCCGCTCCTCGCAAAACGAGCCCACAGCCACTGCCAAGGCAAGCAGGGTGACCTGAGGATCAGTGTTTTCAGAAAGATGGCTTAGGCAGGGCCACAGTAAAACCTCATGACCCAGAGCTGTAAAAGGTGCCACCCAGGAAGAAGATATCAAAGCCAGGGTTGAAACAGACAGTATTTTTGTATTAATATGGCCTAATGACATTTTCACTGTGAATAATGCATCCAGACATATGCATTTGCTGTATTTAGATATATGCTTGTTATATGTTAATAAATCTAATTATCACCTTTCATACATTTAAAATGGTGCTCAAAGTGCTTTATGTAGTTAATAAAAAAACGTATATCTCTCTTTTCCTTTTTATACACAACTTCAAAACAGTTGCCCTTCTATGGAAATACTTAGAATAAATAGACCTACATAAATGGTTCAAACTTGCAAAAAAAAACTCTTACATTGACTTCTATTATATGTAAGAATGATTTTCCTTCCCCTGTAAAGTTTTGGAGACATTAATTTTTGTTCCCATGATAACGATATATATTTTTACGGTTGTCTATTTAAACTATTTAAAAAGAATTCAGTTATTACACATTAATACAGGTTTTATTACCTAATAATTACATTTATGTTGTATTTACATAATGTATTGGTTACTTTAAATCTCCAATTCCAACTGTTTTCTGTTTGTTTGCTGTGAGAAGTGACAAAAATGTGGCAAGAACTTAAAGGGAATCTTAAATCCATACTGAATTCCAAATACAATAAATACCCCCTCTTCTACTTACAAGTACAAATGTAGTAATAAAGTTTAGAATCTGCACTTCTATCAAGGAGCTATGAGTAAGAAATAGATCATATCAATTACAGCATGCTTTCGTTAGAGCTGTTGAAGCTGCAAATGTTTAAAGACAGTAGAATCAAGTCTGAAAAAAAACTTGTATCTCTGCTTTTGTTTTTATTTTACTTTTTACATAATATGAAAATGAGATATCTTTACACTGTGTGGAAATTTCATCATAAACGGATCAATTGAAAAGCTCTATAATTACTTGGAAAGGTATATTTTTACATTAACCTCCATTATAAGTCAAGAATGTTTTTCCATTTGATAAAGTTACCAAGTTGGAGGTACTGAGGTGGAGGAAATGGGAACTACATTATAATTACAATGTGCTGACTTTTTTACTGAGCATCTGCACTTGTGTAAGACAAACCTTGGATCACTTCTCACTGGGCTAGCAGGGACAGTTTTTACTGGATGAGTTGCAAAGTATGTTTCCTCCCTGCAGTATTCTGGTGTTTGTGTGTGAGAAATGGATTGAGCCTCTTTTATACTTTGCACAGCTCTCCATGCACATTCAGAGGGCCTGATGACTCCTCCAGCCTCCTCCCAGTGCTGTGATTACTGCCGTTTACCCTCTTTAATATGTGTAATTCTCCTTTTCTCTGACTGGTGAGTAAGACGCCTCGAGGGAAGAGGCGCCGCGTGGCAGGCTGCCAAAAGCCCTCCTCTGGAAACGGCTCCCAGTCATTTTCCTCCACACTGTAGTCGCAACCCGCATGTCAGCAAGCCTCTGTCTGGATGTGTTATAATGATAATTATGCATTCTTTTTTCTTTTATTCGCTGGGCATCACTGATTACTTGATTACACGACTGCCATTGTTATGGCATTCACACACCCCATCAGCGTGACATTTGCTAAAGGTTAAGGCCCTGACAGAGACAAAATAGCTGTGGCTCTGTGCAGAAGCAGAGACCAAAGGTCACTATGGGCATAAAATACTGAATAGTTATGCAGTTTACATTGCATAACAATAGACCAGCAGAGGAAGATGTCAAAAAATGATTTCTGACAGCTAGGCAGTATAAAGTATAAATAATGGACATCTGAGTTTAATACACATTAAGCACTTCTCGCTGTCTCATCAAGAGAGTAGTAGAGTAAACTCATGGGCGTTTCTTTCATATGACACACATTTTCCACATTTGGCCCATGATTGGAAGCATGTGGTCCAGAAATGGAATGTGGAATGCTTTAAAACACAATGGTCAGTCTGACCGAGCACTTAGTGGCAGACTTTTCACACCACTAAAACGCAGGAAGAATCAATGACTGGGGTATGAATGCAGCTTTTCTTTTAAGCAGTGAAGGCAAATGATTCACAAAAAACTCTTCCACAACAGGGCTCCACCATGGCTCGTCTTTGTCCACTGCAAGTCCTCGACCAAGTGAGAAACTTCTGAACAGTACCAGTTCCCCTCAACGTGGAGTCAAATTACAAGGCGAGACAGACTTCATCCACGCCTGCAGTAAAGGATTTCATGCACAGACAGCTGCATGTATGATAAAAATACCAGGGAGGGCTGCATGTTAGAGGTGGTGCTTCAACTCCTCCACTTCACAGGCCCTGTGTGTTTCGGCTGAGGTTTACATTTCAGCCCATCCACGGGCCAGAAAGTCTACCAGCAGAGCGCGGCAGCGCGATGACAGAGCCGCCAAGAATGTTGACCCCGCCGCCGCCGGTAATGTTTCACTGGAGTTCCCTTAATAAGGGAGTGAAATAATTTCCACCAAAGCGGTTGGAGGTGATGACAGCTCAGATGAATGCTTGCTGTAAAACAGCCAGAATAACAACTGCTCCTGCATGCATCATAAAAAAAAGAAAAAGAAAAAAAAGAAAAAACACAAGGCGAGTTTGGCAGGAGCTGAAAACTCCCAGGTCCACAAACTCATGCATATTTGGGTCTGTGAACATCTGCCAGCACAAATAATTTACTCCACACATGCACCCCTCCACTGCCCCAATCCCCTCCCCTCTTCTTTCTTGCTAAAGGGCTGCCGGATCCCCCAACAAGCCTGTTCCAGCTTCTTAGAGAAAGGTCTGTCATGTACTCACCACTACAATACAGATACAGGTATACATACATGTACACAAACATGTATAAACACATAAGTACGCAGAAAAAAATAGCTATACATTTAATGACATAAATGTCTTAAGAGTTTTAGGATGTGTGTGTGTGTGTGTGTTGGAAGGGCTGTGTGTGTGACTGTTTGTTTGTGTGTGTGTGTAGTGCTAGTATCAATATGTAATAGGCATTTTCAGTTGGTCTCTGTGAGTTTAAAGACTGAATATTGCCTTAGTAGGAAGCTCTTTTCAAAAGGTCCTAACATTATCCTGTTTTTCTCATTTTCTTAGAGAGTCCACACCCACGCCCACCGCAGACAGGTGTTGACACATGCTTTTACAAGAGGTCTGCTTTTGTTGATGGGCATTTATGTAGGAAATCCCCCCACCCCGACCTCCTGCTCTGCCCTCTGCAGGCCTGCTGTTTGCTGTTTTCTGGGCGTGCACAGGATAGCATATCTGCAGTGGGTCATGTACATAGAGCAGCACTAATGGATCCGGAACCGCAGAATGTGCACTGTAGGTTAGGGGGTCCACAGAGACCCATAGAGGGGGCCCATCCATCCTCTAACCCTGCACGCTTGACTAGGAAAAGGGGGAAGAGATAAAACACACGCCCGCTAAGCTGCAGGACGCCCATTTACCACGCAGGTCCTGCTGTTCCAATCCAAAGGTATCTGCTGATTAAACATCTTGCAGGGATTTATTATTATTCCAAACGTCTCTCAAAGCGAACAGGCAGCGTATAAATCATTAATGTCTTCCACATAAATACCCGCTGTTGCATTCAGATCACATGCTAGCACAGAGACATCCATGGGCACATGCAGAAACATACCAGACAAAGCCTAACCATCTTAAGCCAAACCACAACAAAGCACTTTTTAATATGAGGGGCCTTCCAGTGCCCCCGTCCAGCCAGACAGGGTAGGGCAGGGTGAGAGCTGTGGGCTAAAGAGAGTGGGACAAGCCCCTACAAGCCCAAGGGCACCTCCATTGCTCCAGCACAGCTAAGCTAGCAGGCCTTATTGGGAACATCTGGACACTCCAATCCCTAGCTTAGCGGTGAGGGGGGATTTTAAAACAATAAATATAGCAGATGTTGCAGGGCAAAAGTAAATATTTGTAAAGACATCAGTGATTTTCCGACAAGCTCCTCTGGTGATCCACAGGGGAGGGCACATACTGGATTACTGCTCTCCTGCTAACAAACCTGCCGTCCAGGGCTAAACTGTTCAATAAATCTCAGCCACCACCACAAAACCTCCAACAACAGCTTGTAAATGCGTATCAGCAGAACTTAGATCAACTGCTGAGGTACAAAAGGTTGACGACGGGAAAAAATATGAGCATAAAAACGCATTTAATTTAATACCCTTTTATTAGAGGCGCGCTTGAATGTCCCACAGATGTTTGCCCTTCCTCCCCAGCCACATGCTTATTAATTTGTTCTTATGCTCTCAACACATTCATTAGATCCCAGCTGTAACCTTTAACAGGCTTACTGCAAATCTGTGGGAGGAAAAACTGCTTCCACGTAGCACTGAGGCTAGCAAGCTCTTCCTCTAGCAGCTAGCCCTACTAACCACAAGCAGGTAGTTACATTTACAGATTCATTTGTATATGTAACCAATCTTGCTGGATTTGTACTTTTCTTTCTATTTACAAACAATAGTTGTGCAGAGAGGAATTTACCATTTACTGCATTTAGCCATACAGCCATCCTGAGCCAGCTATCAGGATAATTCCTCTTTTGATGTCAATTTCATTCTCCTCTATTAGTTTAGGGCCTGTTTGACCTCTCATTTTTGAGCTTAAAGAGTTTTAGTTCCTGTGCTGATGGTTAAAGTACTGAGATGTTCCACTGCAGTTCTATAGGGAACTCAGTCCTTGAATACTTTTACTACCTGATTTTTTATTTGCTTCTACTTGAGATGTTTTGATAGACTAGCTTACTTGAATACTACATGGGTTATCATTTTGTTGGAGTAAAAATACCTTCAGGGCAACTCTGGGTCAGCAGAGGGGAGACTGTCTGCAGAGCCGCAGCACAGAGGCTTGTGGTCCCAGCTAGGCCCTGCTGCTTATTCACTCCAGTTCACTCCCCACTCAGTCCTTTCACTCAATTTCACAAACTCAATTGCACATGAAGGGCAATGAGATCATAGCCCAGCAATGCAGCTAGGTTGTTTTTGCGTTTTTGGTAGTGAACTGTACATCTGAAATGATTATCGGGTGTTTTTTAAAGACTCTGTGGGAGAGCCGAAGTATTTTCATCATATTAAATTAGCTGCAGTGGTTAGCTCCGTTTGTATTCATCGTCAATAGAAGGTTTCACTGAAAACACAGGCTGGTATAGTTTACAGGCAACATGCTGTTCAAATTCATGCATCACTCAGAGCGACCACACAACTCAACACAGCTTTTGTTCAGAGCAAAGCCAAAAGCTTAACCAGTCTCAAAGGCGCCATCTGTTGAAGTGAAAGATTCAGCTTGTAGCACTACAGAGGAGAGCTGTAAACATTTGTCCAAAGTACAAGCCTGCACTCTGCTGGATACAAGAGATTCAGCAGGCAGCTTGATTAAAATGAAAATCTTTCCATAAAGGTTTCAGAGGAATGAAATAAGTGTTGTAAGATGCTAAATGAAAACAGAATATTCATTACTGAAGTCCCAGCTATTGCTATTACTGGGTCTGTTGTAGTATTGTGAGTCCATGCAGATTTATTTTCAACATGTTCTTCACATGTGCCACATTAACTACACAAGGAAAGCTTTCTCTGGATATCTGGAAAGATGAATAGTTTTGATGTAGTTTAATATGTACATCTTAACTGTTTATCTCTGTTTGTGTTTTCCCAGTGATATCCACCGTAACTGAGACTAAATATTATATTCTGTAATAGCAGAAATAATAGAAGAAATGAAAAATGACTTAACGGTTATTGTAAAATTACTGGAGCTGGCTCTGCACACCGCTGAGTTTTTTTTCCCCCTGCTCTTACACACCTGATTCTACTCATCAGCTCCACTACAAAAGCCCTTCACAATCTGAAGAGTGCAGAAGAGGAAAATCACTAAACTATGCAGTTGCATAAGCGATGTCTTTATACTAATCCAGAGTGTTCATGACCACAGAACAAGAGTCTTACACACTACCTGAGCTCACTCGAGGACAGAAGGAAGGACAGACACACACAAAACACACATGCTTTCAACCTACAAGTACCACACATGTGAAATAATGACTATTCACAGGTAGATAATCACAGTTTCTATGGGTGTTTTAAAAAGTGTTTTTTTTTTAGGAAGTTACTAAGCAGGCCATTTGCATTTCAATGCACTGACAAATCTGAAGCACAAAGGTGCAATCAAAGGCACCAGGTTCAGAGCGGTGATCAAAGTGGGGAAAATCTGTGGAGGAGATGAGATAAAAGAGGGCAGAGGACAGGCACTTCTAACGGTGACATTAGAAGGTGTTTTACCTCTGTATTCAGCTTAATGGAGGAAGGGGGTGTGCATTCAAGAGGAAGAGAGAGAGAAAGAAAGAGAGACAAAGGGGAGAGTGAAAAAAGCAAAGACAGCGAGTGAGAGCAAAAGGGAGAAATACATGAGGAGAAGAAAAGAAGAGAGAGAGACAGATTAGAACATTTTTTTCACATTTCTGCAGACACCTTTCACAGCCTTTTCCACCTCTCTTGCACATCAAAAGGCACAAGAGGTGGGCCTGCTTTATTTTTAGCTCGGGTCTCAGCGGATTCAATTAAAACACCCCGATGCCTCGCCTGGCCTTGCTCTCTCAGTTACTCTCTAATGGACTTCACCCCTCCCCTACAGATCAGTGTTAGCGATGTGTGTGCCAGTCACTGACAGTTGCGTGTCTAAGCTTTGACTTCACGTTAATCATCAACCTCCCATGCGCACACTGGGTAACAAGTGTGGTGCAGTGTTAATTTGTGTGTGGGGTGTACCCCAAAAAAACACACTCTGCTTTCTTCTTTCATCATCCCACCACTTGCATGACAAATCCACCTCGGACACAAATACTCCCCACGGGCCAAAATGTGTTTTCTAGTATTTGTTAAATTCAGCTCTTCACAATGATACTCCGCTAACAAAAGGAGACAGCCATGGATAGCGAAACTGTTTTCAATCCGCACACACACACACACACACACACACACACACGAACACAAACACACAGTGTGGCTTTGATTAAATCATAATGTCTTTCAAAACATCGGCATAAACAATACAGCAGTACACCAGTGTTGCAACCTAAACTCTATCTGTAATGGAACATTTACATGTTGGCAATCAAAGGACAATGTAAATGTAAACCCAATATTCCACTGTTTTAAATGAAGCCATGATGGAAAATTATGCCCACGCCAGCAGAAATGTTTGCTGACAGTGGTGGTAAACAGAACTTTCCATCAAGAGTTCAATTCTCCTTTTTTGCTGTCGACTGCAGCAGTGGAATAAACTAAGTGCAGTTTTTCTAGAAGCACAGGCACTCAGTGTTAATAGTTGAATGCCAGGCCTGCCTTTTCATGTACATTAAATCTTGAACTTCAACAAAAACATACTTTAAAAGCATTAATCTACAGTACTCCACTAGCCCATTCCCAAATGGTGCTCTCACAAGGACTGTGAGGCTGTAGAGACTCTCTTTTCTATTTCTGGTGTTCTAACCAGTACCTTCTATGCACCCTTACTGAAATCAGCAGCAGCCATTTACCTCAATTTCCTTGAAATATAGGTGAGGACCAACCAGTGTGGATGGTTTTGTTTATAGCAGTCTGGCTGTCTCCAGTTTTTTTATTAATTTTATGCATCATTGAGCCACTGTAGAGCAGCAAATTAGCAAATAATTAAAATAAAAACAAATTTGACCAACACGCCTGTTGCATGCCAGCCCATCTCATGCCTGTCCCAAATGCACCCTAGAGTCTGCTCAATAGGTCTAAGTGACTTTCACTGTGGCATATCACACTGGGCTGTGTCCCTACACCAGCATATAAATACAATATGTAGGGTCATATACCATCAACATGCAAACATGCAAACATACATGCATCATCCATCTGTCATCCATCTATTTATCCATCCATCCATCCTTTCATCCATCTGTAGGTCTATTTATCTGTCCTTTTGTCTATGTTTGTCTGTAACTGACTGTATGTTACAGACGCAATAGATCACGTTAAAAAACACTGCTGTATTCCTTTGAATGGAGGGGAAAGTGATGTTATCCTCATGAGTTCTAACCATGTATGAAGTGTAAAGGATCCTCTTAGCATCCACATCTCATCACTCTCTCACTGACATGCCACTGAAGCTCCACTGGAAACAGATGAGCAAAGGCCTGGCTGAATGCGTGAACGCCTGACTCGAGTGATTGGAAGGAATTTTCAGTAAGGATTACCAAATGTGGCCATCACGCGCAGAAACAAATGAATGCAGATGTAGTTTTCCATTTTACAGGCTGTTTATGTCTGCCGAATTCCTCACTCCGGAGAAGAGGGGGTTTGTTCTTTCATGTTTTTAATGGATGGGAGAGACCGCAGCCCCTTTTTGTGGCCAAGGCATTTTCCAATACTAACGATCAACAGTCACACACAAACACACACACACACACACACACACGCAAGCAGAACTGGTTACTCCCTGACTGCAGAATTCGGGCTCCATGCCGGCTGTGTAATTATGCTACCGCTAACTCCTGCTCTGGGGAAACATTCGCAGCCACATTAAAAGCCCCCCAACACTTCCCCAAGCCCTGTGTGGCCCAGCAGCTGGCACGGCTCTTGAGAAAGCGTTTAAAGGAAGTGTATGAGGCAGGGCGATCAGAGAGCGAGGCAGACTCAAACAGTTGGGGCCCCACACTTAATCTTTCCTGTGGGGTTATGTGTGTGTATGCATGTGTGGTGTGGTAATTTCTGACAGGATGCTTCACTGAGGTTTGGTTTGTGGTCTCATGTTTCAGCTCGCTGGTCACAACTGTCACACTGCATGTCTAAAAGTCCCCTCATATTAAACAATCTACAAACTACTCAGCTTCCCACAATGAGCCCAGTGGAAACTGTGATCTGACCATGATTAGGAGAGCACAAGCACATCATATCTGCTAAGAGATGCACTGATCTGATATCTTGCATCAGTATCAACACAGAAGCCATCCTTTCTAAACAGACTGAGTGGCCAGACATGACTGATCCACATGTGATAGTCTTTACTAGTCATGGTAGTTGTGAAACTGAAAATAAACACTGCACAGTACTAAAAACAGTTTTGGTATAAGGTCATTTCCATAATGGCACATTCAACACTAAAGGTGCCATTCAGGTTCTTCGAGTGACTTCAAAGAAGAGCCACTTTTGTTCTCAAAAGACACATATGAAAAAGAGATTCTTAAAAAAAAACCTTGGAAGATCTTCAGAAAGGTTACATGGAAGTTACATGGAAGATCTTCAGAAAGGTTCTCATTTACAAAAAACGGTATTGAAAGAACCATGCTTTACAATGTTCTTTATGTTTCTGGCATCTTTGTCTTTGAAAGTTAGCTATTTTTATGTATGTTTATATTTACATGCATATGGTGAGGGTTATGGAGCAGTTAAACAGATAGAACTATAGTATAAACAATACTTCCTACAGGTATGTAAGGTGAATGTTTGATGATTAAAAATGTGCACAGATAAATATTAATGTGCTCAGATCCATGTGAACATTCATATTTTCATTTCTAGCATCAGTTTTTGACAAGTGAAAAACAAAATATTTGGATCTTAGAATGCTGCAAGAAGAGACGTTCCTGTGTCTAGATTTCAGTTTATGGTGTTATTTTGCTACTAAAAAACACATGGGCTTTAATAGAGCTTTGGAATCAGATTGGTGTTTCATTCAGATCTCACAATAAACACCAGGAAAGAAGTTGAATCCTTATTTCTGCCCTTCATATTCTGTCCAAAGCAGTTATTACTGTTTAGCATAAACATGCCTGTAGAGTAATCTTAGCTTCAATCAGTTACTGATGTTCGTTTTCTTCATCACAAAAGCTGGCCTCATAAATCTAACATGACATTTTTTAGCTCTGAAATTATCAAGCACAGTATGAAAAGAAAAGTGAAAAAAGAAAAGATCTCAGAACTTGGCAAAAACTGTTTTGACAATTCAAACACCCAGTGTACCACAACCCCAAACAAAGATGTCTTGGTGTTGAGCGTTTGTAATGAGGCAAGCCCCAGGGACATGCTCGCTGCACAGCTTACGCAATGAACAAGGATGCAGAGGAGACTAAAGACATCCTGCTGTTAAAGTGTCACAGCAGAGTCAACTCAAAACTGCTGACAGGCTGATGAGACCACAGCGCGCAGCTGGAGTGAACGTTACTGTGCTTAAACCTCGCCTGCATGCTGATGAAATGAAATACTGCTTCGTAAAACACACTGTACATGTCTATAGAACCATTAACTGTAATATCTACAATCCTAGGTTCTGGAACAGTTATAGGTACTGATATAGAATCCTAGAGAAAACCTTTATTTCAGATTTACATTATATTTTGCATGAGGTTCTTTATCTTTAAAACGTACTCAAGTATAACTCACAAAAACAATCCTTTAAAGAATCAACTAAAATATCATTTATGGAAGTAGTTCCTTAGTGACATTTCTCACAAGGACTAATGTTGGCACCTTTATTTTTTAAGAGTGTATGATACAAAAAGTGTGAAACCTGTATGTCTTGCTTTCTGATGAAATTATGTTTCTTGTAAAATATCCTACTGTAGTACAGTAGTGTGTTTATTTCATTGGCTATGATAGAAAGGTGACAGAACACTGCATAAAGCTGAAAGCACATACAATGGTCATGTTAGCATCAGACTTAGACCATGGAGCAAAGGAAAAATGTGGTCTGGTCTGATGAATCACATTTTTTTACATATTATTTGATGACCAGGTGAATGTAAATCTCTTACCTGGAGAAGATATGGCTCTAGGATGCGTTAAGGGAAGAAGACAGGCTGGAAGAGGCAGTGTGATGCTCTGGGAAATGTTCTGCTGGGAAACCTTGGATCCTGGCGTTCATGTAGACGCTGCTTTTACATTTAGCACCTACCCAAATATTGTTGCAAACCAAGTATACCACTTCATGCCAACAGTATTCTCCAAAACCTGAATACCCACACTTGTATCAAAACCATAATTACTCAAGAAATGGCACAAGATGAATCAGTGGGATCAAACATTCGAGTGATTGAACTGGTTCACTAAACGAATCAATCTTGTCTTCACTCATGTCTGCACCAACAAACAAGTCCTTCACATGAAAAACGGCTTTCTTTCACTTTGGGTCATGGGCGTCACCGCCATTCAATCTGAAGGGGACGTGTCCCCTTCACATTTCATAATTATTCGTTTGGACCCCCCCACATTTAACATAAAATATTAGTTCACCCAGCGCTGTTTAAAGTTGAATCTTGAATCTTTCGCGAAAGAATCCATTCCACTTAATCGATAGGCGAATACACACACCACTGGAAATCCAAGCAGCTTGTCTATGCACTGACGAGTTGGAAGAGCGGATTTCCAGTGGTATGTGTATTCTCCTATCGATTAAGTGGAATAGATTCATTCACGAAAGATTCAAGATTCAAGATTCAACAGCGGTTTCCAAATACCCCCACCCCCAAAAATGACCTAGACTTTTCACGCTTTAATGCATTTTGGAACAAACCCTTCTAATGCAGCGCCATGAGGTTTGTAAACACATTTGTAAACAGACTGTAAACACTAATGCCTTTACACAATAGCATATCTATGAACAAAATACTGTATGGAAATTGTGGTACTGGCTCTGAATCATGAGGCTGCAATAAGCTGTCACAGGTCTGAAGTTCTCTCTCTACTGACATACATTCCTTACTGCTAGTTCCTATTACACAATGTGGCTAAAAAAGCACTTGGTGTGATGTGAAGTTAAGGACTCCAGGCATGGTTAATGTGGGCTGGAGATGGACAGGTACAGACAATCTGTGAGCAAAGACCAGATGCACAAGCGGTTAACCAACTCCTAATGAGCAGTAAAAAAAATACAGCTGTCTACTCAGATGTCACAAAAGCATTAAGATGGGCAAGAGTGGGTTGAGGAGGACTGAATTTAACACCACTGAGATGATCTGGGACAGCTTCTCCACTTGCACAGCGGTGGATGGAGCTCGTTTCAGAGTTGTCATATCTGTGTGAAGTGCTTAAGGGGAAATGATGAAAGAGTGGTGATCACACAGGGAGACATGACCGTGAAATGTTTTTGTTTGAGTTGTGACAGAGGCAGGAGAAGAGGTAAATGGCTTTTCCATGTGTTCTAGTGCTGGACGTAAACTGACCTCTCCCTGGGGCACTGTGTGCTGTATCAGGTGGAAACGAGTTAAAGTCAAATCCAGAATGCTGAGAGAAAGATACTGACTTTAACTTGAAGCCATGCCTCTTAAAGAAATAGTCTGGTGAAAAGTCAGAATTACCCAATATACAGCAAATACTTACCTATAAAAATGGACAAATGGCTAAAAAAATTAAAAAGGCAATGAGCAACGCACTTTTGTCCATTTTTATAGATAACAACAAGTTATACCACATAAACCACATAAACAAGTCCATTTAAGATCACTTAACACATTCACAAGCTTTTCCGTGGCAGGATCCACATATAGAGGAACTGTTTGATCACATTTGCTTTCAATGAACAAGTTGTGCTATCTTGGGCCATTATGATGGTAAATTTTTAACACTATAGGATTTAGGTGCTTTAACGCCACAATATACAGTTCCACCACCAAAAGTGTGTGACGCTGTAATGAAATACATGCAATGCTTTGAATATTTGTTTACTGCTTCAACATTATAAAAAAATAAACAAAGTGAACAGAGCTTTGTCTTTGTGTTAGCTCAACTGCGGTTAGTCTACTGTGTGCTGTGTGCACTGAACATAAAAGTGAAAAGGGAAAATGTCACAGGAGCATTTTGTATGCGTTTCCTCCACTGAATAACAGCATTTTATGATGTAAATGGCCGTATTAATAACAAATGGGCGTTTTGCAAACAAAGCTCAGTGGTTACTGCTTCTGATCTAAAATGCACTTAATTTAGCAGTGCTCTCAGCAAAACACAAATAAAAAAAAACACATTTCCACTAAGGTTCTGAGGCAAGTATGTGATAAAGATATGCAGTCTGATTGATGCTAATCAGTATACATCAGCAACATTCGTCTCATACCACTCATGCAAACCTAAAGATGTCTTGGCTGATCTGCTTATTTTGAGGCTACGGGTAATTTTTTTTAACCAAATTACTCCTTTAAGCTAATGAACCATGTTAAATAAATAGAAACAGATCTAAGGAAAACACTAATCATGCAGATTTCATGATTGTTTCTGGAAAAAAAAAACTGTCATTCTCAAATATCTCAAAGCAAAACAAGAAGAGTCTGGAACCGTTTGCTGGTTCATGTGTTTTGAATCAGTGGGGAAAATTCACGACTTTAATGTGATCTGAGTGGAGAAAGAGGGCGAGTTACAGCGCTGAGGGAAGTCCCAGCCCTTCAGAAAATACTGAGGAAAAGGCAGAGCCACTTACAGCCAGCACTTGTCAGGGGGCCGTTAAGTGCCACGTTGTGATCTTAGAGCACTCTGAATAATACGAGCAAAACCAAACCAAAATCAGCCATGTGGTTCTGTTTACTACACTGGAAATCTGATTAAAGACAAATCTCCAGGCACACTGAAAAGGCGTTCACCATAATTACTGAGAACAGCTTAGATAGATCAGACCGCAAAGGAACTAAACTTGAAACCAATGTTGTGGTTTGCTCTGCTTTTAAATATGAACCAGGACTCACAATAATGGCCAGAGCAGTGGAAGTGGGTCTCAACTGAACAAATTGAGGTGAAGGGGTGGAGGAGGGGATTGCGGTTGGCTTCCCTTCAAAGTTAAATGGCGTATTAAGTTTCTTTTTCCTGCAGAAAATCTCCAGCCTTCAGTGAAATAAAACACACTGCCTCACTGCCAAAAAGGTTCTTCTAAAAAATATCACATGCTTTCACAGCCTGTAACTACAGTGCAGCTACCCCGGCCAAGAAAATGAATAAAACCACATTGGCCACAATAACTCCATTCAGCCATGGAATGGAAAACACACAGGTGTGAGAGTAAGTGCAGGGCTTAGCGCTACCCCGGCTGGCGTAGAAAATAAATCTTATTAACAGAAATAAAAGGGCAGATGAATGATTGCTGAGGTGAGCGTAAGGCTACAAGCATAATTTCTCTGGTTACACTTTAAATGAACACCATATGGGGAGAGGTTCTGGAGAATGTCTGTGAGGGTTAACCGCAAGAGCTCTAGCTGGAAAACACACTGATTTTTTGAGCACCAGCAAAATTATTTTTTTTGTATATGTGTGTGCGTGTGTGTGTGTGTGTGTGTGGGGGGGGGTTGTGCACAGTTTTCTTTCTCATAGAAGTACATTATTATTACAACATGTTGAGCAAGCCCAGACTCCACTCACATTAAATCTCCACTAATCCATGAAGGTGGGCTTCAGAGCAAAGTATATGAACAAACCAGAAAAAGCAAAACTCAAAGGTAAATTAGTTTCACAGCATAAACCACAAGAGGGCAGTCCAGTTCCTTCAGCATGTCCAGCAGCGACATGACGAAACACATCAAACAGACCTTTGATTAAGAAACCTGAATCAAAGGCAACAGCCAGACCACCAAAAGGTCTATAAATGTGCTGGAAACGTTCATGTGTGTATTTAAGCAATAAAAGAGGATTGGATGTACATTTTCTTTGAAGGAGGTCACAAAAGCCAACCACATTTAACATTGTTTTTTTATATCTTTGTTACTGGTTAGAGAGTGAATGCTTATTTACACACATTATTATACATATTATAAAACTGTGCTTAGTTACACATTCATGTAATTCCACTGAGGGTAGAAAAAAGATTAAAGCACACCAATGTTCCTTAATTCATAACTATTAGCCAAATCTAACCATGACCTTGATGTCTGATGCTTTCTGTGTGATGCTGAAGAGCGCACAGTTCTCACTGATTTTTCACACGTGGCCTAAAGCTTAATCCACAAGACCTAACCAGCAGTCACGTGTACTTTATACACACAAACACACTCATATACTCATATGCATGTGTGATAATCAATATACACACTCCGGTCTTATTTGGGCGATCTGAAGCAGCGCCAGTCTGGCCTCCTCATCCATGTAGCCCTGCAAACAGAGCACAACTGTTCAAACAAGGAACTATAACCTTATCTGAAGCTGTTAAGTTTTTGTTTGTTTATATTCCATATCAAACATTTAATGAGAAAGAACATACATAAGGAAGAGTTTCAGATAAACTTTATATCATACCTGTGCTGCATTGAGGAGACGTGTGCGATATATAGCAAGAACTTCTTTATAATGCCTTTCAGAGTCCTGGCAGGAAAGACAAAACAGTGAGTAAAACATATACAGCTCTGGTAAAAAAAAAAAGAGACCACTGCAAAAATGTTCAGTTTCTCAGGTTTTTATCTTTTATAGGTGCAAGTATTGAACGGAACATCTTTGCCTTAAGAACTGCTGACAATATTTCTTCTCACTTCCAAATATAAATGCTGTTATTTAAAGAATGGTTTTAAAAGAAATGGCAATACATCAAATTAAGAGAAATTATGCAGTGTTTACAGACCTTAAATAACTCAAACAAAACAAATCACTGCAAAAACTCCTGATCTAACCAAGACATGCAATCTTATTTTTAGCCTAAAAAGTATTCTTGATCTTGTTTTGAGAATAATATACTATATATGAGCAGATTTGTAAGATTACTTATATTGTTTTAAGATATTTTCTTGCCTATTTCAAGAAATCTTACCAAGTGTAAATTACTGAACTGGCAGATAATTTCACTTGTTTCTAGTCTGAGATTTCTTGAAATAGTGAAATAGGAAAAAATGTCTTAAAATAATCTTAATAATCTTACAAATCTGCTATTATATAGTATATTTTTCTCAAAACTAGACTAAGAAGACTTTTAGACTAAAAATAAGTAGAGAGATCAGGAGTTTTTGCAGTGTTGTTGACTCAAACAAAATGGCAATAATTACCTTAGATGTACTTCTAGTAGTGTTTTACCATCCAACTTGTCACAATGCAGGAGGACAGTACTGATTACACCAGTTTTTTTTTTAATTATTTTCCTCATTAAATAAGATTTGATTCAAGTGATCAGTAATCAGTACCTCATAAAGCAAAATGAGGTGCTTGTGTAGGAATTTAACAGACACTGGCATGGAATGCTTGTCATACTCATAGAGATGGTGATTTAAAAATAAACTGCAGTGGTCTCTTATTTCATAAAATAATACTTTATTGAGCATGGTCAACTGTCCTGACAGAAGCCTTGGTCTATGCTGATCTTGGTCCAGGCTTATTTTCAGTATGATGTTTGCAAATGCACCATTTTAAGCAGTGTGTCAAATTAATGTTAATCAGTTTAATTCTATAGACATTGTGTCCTGTTTGCAGTATGTCCTGCATTATTTTTTGCCTTGCCTTCAGCCACCCCAAACCATATTTCTGCCTTATAGCCTACACAGAAATCCTCCCATTCAGGCAGGGATTTATGTAACTTAGCTAGTTTTACCTGTTTTAACAGATAGCTAAATGTGCTAAAATGGCTAAATTAGCTACCTGAATGTCGTGTGATAGAATGGCTGGAACAATGTGAAAAGTAATTTCAAAGCATATGGAATCCAAGCTGGTGGATAAAACCGCATAAGGAACACAATCAGACATACTCGGAATGAAATAGAGTCTCCCTCGCGAGTCAGAATGCGCACGATGAAACGAGTCGGGCCATACTTCCTCTCAACCCCAAGCCGTTATAAGAAAATATCTGTGGGAAGCCATTTGAGTAGCTGAATTTTTTGTCAAAGTAATTTCATCTCGATGGCCACTCGAAAATGTAATTTAGTGCCAGCCATCTCGAGTCAACGTGGACCCTCTTGCCACAATACGAGACAATTTCATGCTAGCCTCCAGCACGCCATTGAAATGGCAGAGTGCTTGCTGGGAATTGTTAGTGGAAAATCAGCTAAGGTGAGGGAGTTTCTGGACAGCAGACTAACAGGCAGGTGTGGAAGCCCCGGTGAGGTGGCTCCATCTCAGAAGATTCTCCCTGCAGCTTGGAGGTGTGGACCAGTGCAGGCCCATTTCCAGCACAGTGGAGCAGAACGAAAGATGTCCCTGTGTGCTCCAGCACAATACCCTACCTACTAACTGCCCCAGAGTGGTAACGCATATTATTATAAATTTCTCTTACTTCTCTTCAAAAAAGTCGCCTCTCTTCGAATCATGCGGGTTGTGAGTGAGAGTCCATGCAACAATTTAAAACAAAACTTATGAACAAAAAAATGACTCATGAATAGAAATAACTTTCTAAGTGCAGGGTTGGGGCGCTTTGAACTTGTGGTTGAAAAGCCAGAAATGTTTCAGTCTCAACCAGAAAGTTAATTAGAAAACACTACAAACAGTACATATGTAAAACATTTATGACACTGCCAGCAATATCAGCCTAAAGTTCAAGTACCACATATGTCTCTGTATGCTCAAAGCCTCCTGGTTGCACATGGCAGCTCCTACAGATTTACTGACCTCTAGCTGCCGCTGCAGGCTGATTATATGTGCCTGTAGGACGGTGTTGTCGGCAGGGGCTACAGGTCTGCAGGGGCTACAGATTGCAGATGAGCTGGCCTTAGTTTCCCTCTGGCCCTCTGCAGCTAACTCTGCATCCTGGCATGGACAAATTGCTTGGGGTAAGCTACAAATCTTCAAGTGCATAAAAACATTATAAAAAAAAATTATAATGCAGGAGTCTTGTCTCACAGATAATACTGTAGTTCTCTGAATGAATATTTAACTTGGGACACTTGGCAGTCACACTCTGTTTATTCAAAATATGAACAATATGCAAAGGAAAAGGAAATAAATGTAAGTGATAAATGTCTCAGACCTCGTCTTGTCCTTCAGAAGAGTCTAGCGGTACGTTGTCCACATTAATTGAGGAATTAGTGGTTTTTCTAGTTGCCGTCCTACACATTTCTGAAGTTCCAGTAATTAGTGGATCCTTACTGTCCTGAGCTACTTGCTCACAGTGAAGCTCAGAGTGAATCTCACTATGAGACGGAGCACAGCCTGGAGTCTTGGTCTCCTCTTTCTGTCTCTGAGTCTTCTCAATGTTCTGGCACCTGTGGTTGCTCTCTTCCAGCTCTTTCAGGGTCAGTCTGAGCTGGGCCAATTCTCGCTCCTTCTCCTCCAGCAGGGCCGCAGGCACAAACCTGGCCTGTAAGGCTTCCTGGAGAGTGTCTAGCTCCATCCTCTGCTCCTGAAGCTCTGTGAGGAGACCCTGGTTCTCTTCCTCGGCTTGCTGCTGTTTCAGGAGAGCGTCCTGAACCTGGCTTTCTGTTTGCTGAAGTGCAGCACTTAGAGAGTTCCTCAAGGCATTGTGTTCTTCCATGCTAATGTAATCCTTCTTATCCACTTCCTGCTGAAGAGTCTCACTAGTGAGGTCTGTCATGGTAGATTTTGGAGATAATGGCTGCCATTCTGAGGGAGTCTGGATGTTCTTGCTAGTCATTTTGGGTCTTCTAACCTCTACAGCAGCCAAGCTATCCTTCAGTTCTTTTACATGCTCATCTCTGCTAATAAAGTCCCTCTTGTCCATCGCTTGTTGAAGAATCTCGCTTGTGAGATCTGTCATGGTGGTCTTTGAAGATACAGGCTGCCATTCTGAGGGGGTCTGTATATTCTTACAAGCCACCTGTGCCCTTTTAGCCTCCAGAGTTGCCAAGCTAGCCTTGAGGGATTTTGTGTGCTCATCTTTGCATAGTAGTTCCTCTGTGAGTCTATGCACCTCCTGAAGAAGCATTCCATGTCGCTCCCTCTGCTCTTCCACTTCCCTGGTGCTTCTTCCAAGCTCCTCCTGCATTCGCTGCAGCTCAGCCACAGCCACCTCCCTTTGTGCTCGGGCCTCATGTAGCTGTAACCTCAATTCCTCCACCAGGTTCTCACGCACAGACACCAGATGGGCCTGCATCTGCCGAACCTTGGCTTCCGAGCCAACCATCCTGCGCTGCACTTCCCCAAGTGCCTCCTCCAGCTCCCAGGCCCGGCCATGGGCTTCCTGCAGGGCACGCTCACTGCTCCTCCTCAGCTCCTCATACTCGCGTGCACGTAGAGCCAGAGCGGCATTCAGCCTCAGCACCTCCCCCTCAGCCGCCTCCTGCCTCCGCCTTGCCTCCCACAGCTCCCTTCTCAGAACCTCTGCCTCACCAGCCATCACTTCCACTGGTTTTGGAGTTAAATTGACTGAGGCAGGAGCTGCTGAGTGAGGGCCAGCATGTCTAGCCTGAGGCAAAAAAATGAAACATAATGTTTAAAGTGATTATGCTGCTTACACATCTTTATTTGCAAGAACATTTCAGTTTGAATGAGGCACACAGTTTCTAAAAATAAGGGCATGAAATTTTCTTTTTATGTCTGGAGGAGCTGTTCTCTTTATTATGCAGCTAAGTAATGGAAGCGTATACTCCACCTATTAGCCTAAAGTCACTGTACCGTAATGCTACCATTTAGACAGTATACTGCACAGGTAAAAACAGTAATAACCATCTTGAAGCACACATTCTGTATTTACTTTCGTTAATTTTTATAAATGTCGGTGTCAAAAAGACATTAGCAAGCATATTTGAGATTTTATGCAATTTGGGGTACAATGCTGAGTAAATAAAGTAAAAGTTTGACAAAAACCTTATTTCCATAGTTTTTCATAGCTGATCAGCCAAGAAATGAGAAGCTAGCATCGCAAACAAACATTAGAAGTCAATATTCACCCAAGTAATTGCTGTAAATGCATCCATAGAACTTCTCTTAGCAAACTCTGAGTGCATCTACCACTACATTAAGAAGCATAAATACACTGATGTGATTTACAAAACAGCAAGACATAATGTGAGCTATAAAATGAACAAAACTTAATTATGCAGCTGACTGCTGTGGGCAGCTACCTTAGACAACAGGGTCTGTTATCATAGACTACCTCAGGAACAGGAGCGCTGATCTACAATCAGCTTTTATGGCAATGACGATCATACGTACGGAGGAACCTGATCCAACATCAGTCCTCCTTTTTGCTGGTTTGTGACTTCCAGCTCTGGTGTTGTCTAAAATGGCTGCCAGCAGCACCGAAGTTTTACTCATATTTATCGCATTTTGAACTGGTGGAGTGAAGTTCTGGTTATGTGTTTTACAAAAACAAGCTGGGTGACTATTGACAAACAGTGTTTGATAGCTACATTAGCCTTGTAGCCCTAGTGCCAAATTAAAGAACTAAATACAAATGCCCCAGATATCTTGGCTGACTGATTACATTAGGGACAAAATATGGAAAATTGTTTATATGTGATTACTCCTATAAATACGCCAATTAGACTAAGTACATATTAGCCTAAAAGCTCTGAAAAAACTTTTGGCCAAATTATTCCTTCAACTTCCATACTCCATTCCATACAAAAAAGAATTAATCTCCTACTTCCATGAACTTACTTTCTGATTCAGAAGAAACTGAGACAGCAGTAAGACGGCAGTAAAACTCGCATTCACATAAAAACATTTGATTAGTTCATTATATCAAAACAAAAGGGACCAGTGTAGTCAGCAGTAAGGATGGCTGGATACCTGGACATAATCCAGACGACTCTGCATGTCATCTTTCCCTTGAAGACACAAAAATGGCACAGTCAAAAAAGTCAAAAGAACAGACCAACCATTACTTGATTGCTGAACATGACTGATTGTAATCATAAGGTCCACACTTACCATCTGCAGAGCGGCTGCCGTGTTCTCTCTGTAATTCAGAGGGCATTCATTACTATGGGCTTTCACAAATGAACACAGCTGCACTAATAAAGTACAGCTATTTAATGAAAAGAAAACAGCTGTCTTGTGGCAGAGTCTTCATCAATGCTTTCTGTCATTTCATAAAGGAACTCACGGCATGGTGCTGCGACGGAACTTTCTCCAGCTTTATGACTCCAGCACTGGACCAGCTGATGCCAGTGGGTGGGGGGTTAACTGGAGCCTTTCAAAAGAGAAGCAAAGCAATGGCTGTAAAGCTTTAAGCTTATAAAACTTTAAGCAGAGCAGTTCAGTGAGCAGGCAGAAATGCATTTTTGGGAAGGTCTGGGAAAACGTGGGTAGGCCATAGAGGTAGAATCATTTTAGTGTGGTCATTTTATAAATGCACTACATTCTGCTATGTTGTAACATCAGGCCACGCTGCTTTCACCCTACTTATTCCAATTCTTCCTGCCTTGCTGAAACAATAGCAAGGTTGTGCACAAGAAGGCTGTGGACAAGTTAAGAATAATAGATTCACATAAACCCAATCAAAAAAGCAACACCCTCCACTTTAAATACAACAAATGTAAAAACATAAACTATAAAAATAAGATAAAGCTAACTGCCAATGAAGGACATGAAACACATTTATGAACTACCTGTATCTTACATTTGATGACTCTATGCACTCCAGCAGATTTTTGCTTTGACATTTTGACACATCCGATGTTCTCTTCTGTAGTGAGAACCAAATTCACAGACCACTAATGGCAATGACGTTATTGTTTGAACAATTTGTTTTTGGCTACAAATGGAGTCAAATTCAAACACTGTTGCCGTGATAAAGAAACGGAGGCTTGAGGCCATGGTGAACAGCAGTGGTTGCTAAGCATTGATCTGAGGGCTGAGAAAATAAGCAGAGCCTGGGACAGAGCGTAATGATTTTGAATGGCATGTAACATCACTCACATCAAACAAGTCAAACTTCCTTATCTCAAAAAAGCAGATTAATAAATATTCTTGCCTCATTAGACTAAGGAGACTTGTGATCATTCAGTCTACCTGTGGATATGTGCCTGTAGTAGCTACTTCCTCTTGGAATGTGATGTAAGTATGATCGACTCAGAAACTGGATTTGTATCTCTTACATCCTTCATGAACGTATCCAAGCAATCAATAAGCATAAATCTCAACAGCAACATAGATATTTTCCTTTTACCTCTTCTACATAAATGAACTTGAGCTAAAAAAGAGGTTCTGGAAATCAATTTGCCTTGCCTATGGGACACTATTATGAAAGGTCTTTCCTATTTTTTATCTGCTCGGTTCAGTCAAGCACAGGTCAAATCAATAACAGGATAAATCTCTAATGGCTTGGTGTTAAGATAAAGGGCAACATTCTACTCACATGTGCAGACAGCTTCCTCATATGAGCTTGAGCTTCAGTATTCACCGACCTCTGTGGACAAAAAACACATTCATCTTCGTTATTGATTTGAACATGTCAAAGACAACATCCCATTCATACCCATATTCCCAAGAAGCCAAGCAGTGGAGTGGAGCAATGAAGTGCTCATTTAATTGCAAGGTTACAAGCAGAGAAACCTCTAGGTGGCAGTAAGATTAACTGACACAAGCTCTTGGCATGAGAAGCAGGCTATTTACATCTGGGAGCTGAAGATTCCTGAGGGCAAAGTAAGCATCTCATATATCTAATTTGACTGTGTAACATTATTAAATAATCTAAGTACGTGCTCGTAAACCTCACTTGAGTGAGCACAGTGTGAATCTCTGACATCTGACATTAATTCTTACCTGCTGCTGTATTTTGTGAGCCGTTTTTGCAGCCTCTTGAGCTGTAGATAGAAAAGGACAGTAATGTGTTTAATCAGCCAATGTTTTGTGCTTTTAATTAATATCTAGAACAGTTTTATGTGTTTTTATATATGCCATGTGCACTTTATGTGCATTTTATTGTTCATAGTCGTCCACACAGTGTTTGTGGTCATCAAATCAAGACTCATGGTCATAAATAATCTGTGTTTGCAGCTTCTTTTTCATATAGTGGTAAAATAACTCATAACTCATTAGAGATGTATGTCACAGATCTGTGTCCTACGTATGTGAATGCCAGACAAATTAACACAGATTTCCATGTTATTCCTTTAATGAAATCATTTTTAGGCAAGTTCAACCAACTTCTGAAAAGATGCAACAGTTGCGGTGAACAAACATGGTGGAAAAGAGACAGAACACACTTAGTGGAGGACAAACACTAGGTCATCTGTACTGAGGAGTGATTAGTCTTCATCTCCAACAATTGATTTCTTTTCAGCTGACGCAGTTTTGTTCAATGAGCATTAAAGGCCACAGTCACTTCTAAAGCCTTCAGGCTATGCTTTGATGCCTCGGGCTTGCCTTGAGGCTGCTATGAAATATCTAAACGTGATCAAAGTCTCCAATAAACTCCCTCTTCTCTGATATGTTCCACTTACATTTACAAGGAGTGAGGGTATGTAGGGTAACTGATACAGACTATACAGTCCAATGCTGGAGGATAGTCAGGGTTAGAATAAGATGGTTTTCCCCCAGATCAGAACTTTTGTTCCCCATAACAAGGACGCTTCTAGCTTAGGAGAACAAATGACTCACCCTTGCTGACTGCCTCCAAGGCTTGTTTGACCATTATAATCAAGGCTTGGTCATCACTAAGCCGGGCGTAATGGTAAGGGTCATGGCCATAGATGTCCACAGCAGTAACATCTGCTTTATTCTTCAGCAAGACTTCCACTACTTCACGACAAGGGTGCTCACAAGCCAAGATTAATGCAGTCCTACACATATACATAGAGACATAGAGAGAAAAGGACATTATAGTGGGGACTTCAATGAAAATGCTTAGAGTACTCACTTATCTTTAACCATAGGTCATCTCCATGGCCAAAAGACGTAAGCGTTGAGGAATTCAAACTTACTTACGCATTCTCAACAGGCCAGTTGTTCTCTCACTCAGGAGCAAACCTGACAATGATGCCCTGCCCTTAACCTATTGTCCCCTCAGAAAGTCCTTGAGGAATGATTTCATAAAAACAGACATTCCACTAATCCAGTGCTTTAGGTTTCTTGCATAGTGAATAGTTTAGACGCTGCTCTTCACTGATACAAAGGCTCAAGCAGCAGCTGCCCTTCACTGTTTGTTACTGTCAACCAGTTGATTAGCAGCAGTGGTTCTGGCACATTTCTAAAATTTTATCAAACGAACCCAAATTTACTTCATAAGATTACTCAAGTAAACATCAAAGTAAGCATGTAAAAATAAGCTAAATCGTCTTAAAATATACAATATTAACAATTTCAAAATGAGAAATATTAGATATTAGTTTCACTTGTCAACATATTTTTGAAGTGAAAACAGGATCGCAACTGGCTTCTCATAAAGCTGCTTGAAAGAATGCCAAGAGTGATTGAAGGAAAGTTACAATCTGAAATATAGCATTGTTTTGATTTGTCCAAATTGGTCACTGCATAACTAAAAATGTATCATTTCATCATTCTGAGGCCATTGCTACTCTTCTATAATGTGAAAAATAATCAAAATAAAGAAAACTCCATAAGGAGGTTGCAAGCTGGTATATATACAACAATTTTTACAGTAGTTTTTTAACTATAGTAGTACCATATGTGCATTTACTATGCTCTCGATTACAAAATTAATCACAGCCAGATCAATTGAAGATCTGAATTACAACACTATGAACATTTAGGAAAAAAAGAAAGAAACACACTTATTTTGTTTGTCTCGGAGGGTGGTGGACGCTCCATAGAGTAGCAGTTGCTGGCAGGCTCGGGGGTGAGACATCTGTGCTGCTAACAACAATGGAGGCCGACCATCCTAAGAAAGATGGAAATATTATTATTGTTATTATTATTACGTTTGTAAAGATGCTTGAAAGTGATAGTGTTTGCTAGTGTTTTCCATGCTAGAAACCTCTACACTAGACAGACCAGGCTGATCCACAGTCTACTCTGAATGCCGTACGTACACCTAAGCTCAGACTACTGTCTATCCTCCACTGTATCTTTGCAGACTGCTGGACTGCATTGTCATGTGCTCCAGTTTCTGTCACTCCAATCACAAAGTCTGCCTTTACCCTCAGTGACATTTTGTCAAGCAAAAAAGGCTTTCCAGGGAAAACTGATGGTTTCGCCTGAACGCTCTCCTTCTCATACACTGAGGACCCCCTCCATCAATGGATGCTAAGAAGGCCTTAATACACTGATCAGCCATAACATTAAAACCACCTGCCTAAAATTATGTAGGTCTCCCTTGTGCCACCAAAAGAGCTATAACTCATTAAGAAATTAAGACTCCACAAGAACTCTGTGAAGCTGTGCTGTGGTATCTGGCACAAAGACAGAGCAGCAGATCTTTTAACCCCTATAAGTTGCGAGGCGGTGCCTCCTTAGATTGGACTGGTTTGTCCAGCACATCCTAGAGATGATAGAACAGATTGAGATTCAGGGAATTTGGAGGGTAACTCAACACCTTGAAGTCTCTGTCATGTTTTTCAAACAATTTCTGTCGGGGTGCTTTATTGGGCTGAAAGAGGCCACATCCACATGAATGCCAGGACCCAAGGTTTGCCAGGAAAACATTGCCCAGAGCATCATACTGCCTCCACCAGCTTGCATTCTTTCAATAATATATCCTGCCGCCATCTTTACTCTAGGCAAGTGACCTGGTCTTCACATGATGGACAAATAAAAAATGACTAGGCCACTTTCTTCCATTGTTTTTGGTCCACTTCTGATGTTCATGTGCCCATTGTAGGCATGTTCAAAGATGGACACGGGTTTTGATGTTGTGGGTTTATATCATAGGTCAGTGTAAGAGAACTGGAGTGAGATACTGCAGTGGTCATGGAGGGCAGCAGAGAAATAAAAACTGTGGATTAAGACAGCACTGATCTAGAGATAATTTAACACCATATATTTTGGAACATTATAATAATTCTTGAATAGTATGAATAATGTATAGGCTATTTTTTCTGACAAAATAAATGTCTCTAAGAAATTAATTTTACAATCAATATTTTTCTGGTGTGTAAATAAGGAGTGCCCAATCTTGCTCCTGTAGAAATCTATCATTTATCTTTGCTATTCTCACCTAGCAGCATACAATTCAAAAACAGGATATTTGAACAGGGTGTCCTTGTGTGAGGGTAATGAATTTCTATTCTTATACCATCTATAAAAATAAAGTGAAATGAATTTATACAGGTATTGAAAAGCAAGTTAGTAGTTGTTTCCTGTTTTGCTACAGGACCTATACCAAAAAACCCCCAAGAAACATGCTGTCCATTTTAGTATCTGTATTCATATCTGCAGATAAAGCTCTGAATCGGTTCATTCTGAATAATGTAGGCTATTCATATTATGTTACCTTCCTAGAGTGTACATCTGCTTTTTTAGCACACATTATTGATATGTGTGGTGTAATCAGTAACTCATTTGATACCATTAGTTGTAAAATAACGTATAGGGACCATGGAAGCCAAAATCTAATGATCACATATGTGATTGCTGGGTCTGAAGAGGGTAAAGTTGGCATTCAAACCCTAACTGAATGTTTTTTACCAGTAGCAAGGCTGACTTGTTATCTGCAGGTCCAGCCACTCTTCCTGGAGTCCCCCACACCCACTCCTTCCTTGTCTTCCTTGCTGTGGCTTCTCTGATTGCTGCCTCAGCTGCAGTTCCTGTGTCTACTCCCACTTTAAATGGCTCAGGCTCCTGTAATCTCAAAGTCACTTACTTTGCTCTCTCTATAGCGTCTCCAGCTCTATCCTCTACTGACCCAGTACCAGTAGCCTTCACCGCTGTGCCAGTGTCTACAGCATTCACTGAAAACCCATACCATACCTCCAATGCATCAGTTACTCAACTCTTTACTGATTTGTCCCTTGTTGCCACAATCCTGGCAGTGCCACTTGATGTCCTGAGGCACAAATCTGCCTCCTACTCTACACCCCATACTCTTGTGAATGTTATAGGCTCTCCACCAGTGTCAACAGGATCAATGGGTGGGTTGTTCTGCCCTAGTCTATGGAGGCAGTGCTGACACTTAGGGTGATCAGACCTTCCATTGTCCCAGAAAGGTTAGCATTTCTTTTTTCTTCAACTGTTCTATCTGGTCCTCCCCTATCTCTGTGGCTGCTTCTTTGTTGTCATTTCTTGTAAGGTTTACAGGGAAGACATCTATTAATGTGATCTGTGCAGTGATACATTTCTGCCTGTGTTTTGGTTCTTGCTGACCCTGTTCCATCTCATTGGAACTCAGCTCCTTAAGCCTCTGTCTTTGATACAGCTTCTCCAACTTTACAATCACACTATCTTCTCTGAGTCAACCTTGGTTACTGTAACCTCATTTGTTGCATTCCTCTTTGGCCTTTCCCACCCTGTGTAGTTTGTGGAGCACCAAGAACTCCAAGAAGGCCGGCAGCGACACTACTTCCTGCTCAGATTGAGGAGAGCGTACCTATCTCCAAATCCTCACTGCATTTTACAGAAGGACTACAGCGAGCATTCTCTGTAGCTGCATCACGGCTTGGTACAAAAATTGTTCTGTTTTCACAAGACCCTACAGAAAATAATGAGGACAGCTGAGAAGATCATTGGGGTCTCTCATCTGTCTGTCATGGCCATTTACATCAAATGCTGCATCCACAAATCCAACAGCATTGTGGATAACCCTACACACCCCTCACACACCCTCTTCAGGCCTCCACTGCCAGAACGGGAAACAGTTTCTTCACTCAGTTCAGCACACTCCTCAATCAGAACTCAATCATAAACCATACCCACACAAACACACACACATGCATGAACTTCTTCCCTCATGCAAACATCGAACTGTTCTGTCTTAAGCAATCAACTTACACCCCAAAATGTCACTTATGTAATCTTGTGGTGTTTCTGCTTTTGTTCTTTTGTTGCACCATGGTTCTGCAGGAAGATTGTTTAGTGTATATGGCTGAAATTATCATAACACTCATGACTCTGGCATAGTATCCAAGTATAGTATGTTAGTATGTTAGTTCTTGCTCCCTTTACTTACTGTTGCTTTTGCCCTCTATCTTTCAGCTATTTTTACTGATATTTCTCATTTTTAGTACTGAGTACTATAGTACTACTGAATTAAGTTTTCCAGTTCATAGTTCTTTGCTGGTGTTCCACTGTTTAGAAGTTAATAAACTGTTACTATGTTCATGTGTAGGCCTGGGGATACACCCTTGTTAGCTTTTCAGTGTTGACTCTAAACCTGATGTCACTGATGCATGACTAAGGTGTAGTGTCACTTCACTGCCTCCTCAATACAAAGACATCCATGTAAATATTGCTTTCAAAGCAGAGTGATGATGGTACCAGGTAAAAAGAAATAAAAGCACAGAACAATTTCAGCAGAGACCAAATGACCAATGAAAATAAAATTTAAAACTGGAAGTAGCCATGGATCTTTACATCTCAGGGACATGCATCAAATGAACACAAATAAAAGGAGACATTTCAAATAACCCAAGTGACTCAAGGCACCACTCAAGAAATCAGAAGAAGGTTTTTCGGTGGAAAACTAAAGGATACAGAATTTCTGAGGACAGGCTATAAATATTCCTGTCTTTTCATACCTGAGAATGCACAAAATATGTAAGAGTGGGTGCTCACTCATGTGGGAGTAGGGTACACTGAACTGAGTGGTTTTGAACTGGACCAGATCTGAGCCAAGAATAATAAAGTGAGGATCAGAGAACAGTGTTTGATCACATAAGCACACATACATTAACATCAATTTAGAATCAAAAAGCTTTGTACTTACTGAGTCAAGGGCACTGACGGATGCACCACTGTCACACAGCATTTTGATTATGGTACTGTGTCCTGCAGATGCTGAAAAAAATTACAATAATTTATAAAAACACAGCATGCGAAAAAAAAGAACAATTAAAGATATAAACTCAAATTTGAGACAAGTGAATGAGATTTAATAAGAAAGCCTACCACATTTTACTCCCTTGAGGAGAACTTTTTTTAATCGGTATTTAAAATCAAAATTTAATTCTATTTTCCCTTAAATTACTTTCTCAAGAAAGGTAAATTCATCACCATCTTTACATCAGTTTGTTTGTGACCAAAATGTATTAGCTGTGTAACAAAATAGATCTAAAACATCTTAAAACACAGCATCTGCTGCTTCACCTTTTACCAATTACAGATGCCTGGAACACAAAAACACTTTTTTGGTAAGGATGACTATTAGGCCTCGTTCACACAGACCTCCGAATCTTGGATAAATGGATAAATGATGCTCTGAACGCCATTGGTGTTTTGTTGCGTTTTGTATCTGCGCTTGATTGGCTTCAGTAAGGCGTTACACTGGCGTTCATCTGGCGCTGTTTAACGCCAGCCTGCAGCCCAATGTGTGGTTTCGTGTATTCACCTGTGGGGGCAGTAATTATTCAGTGCAGATTGTTTACATGTGGGGCATCTTGATTTGTAGTTCTAGATTGTAAACATGGATCCTTACAATGTAGAACACTGGAGTCATGGGACATGTTCGGTCCTCCAGAACGTCAATCGAATGCCATGTAAACGCAGTACCAGCGTTTTCTTTGCGTTCGTCGGGATTTCGGCAGAAATTGATGCCAAAAAAACGTTGCATGCAACGATTTTTGACGCCACCCGAACGCGCAGCCACCCGAGCGCCAGGGCTGATTTGCTCCAAACGGTCGCCGCTCAGTCCGCGCTCACCTGGCACCAGGAACGCCAGAAAGAAAACACCCAATTCAGATGTCCATGTGAACAAGGCCTTAATAATGTACATAAGCATAACAATCTGATTCACTGAAACCTGAATTTCAATGATGGGTGGGTCTGGACTGTTAGGCCTCGTCCACATGGATGTTTAAATCTAGGATAAATGAACACGCTCTGAACGCCATAGGTGGTTTTGTAGCATTTTGTATCTGCGCTTGATTGGCGTTACACTGGCGTTCTGTTTAACGCCAGCCTGCAGCCCAATGTGTAGTTTCGTGTATTCACCTGTGGGGGCAGTAATCATTCTCTCCAGATTGTTTACCTGTTGGGGTTTGGAGTTACATTTTCCTTCAAAACTTGATTTGTCGCGGTTCCTGGAACAATTGAATCATGGGACATATTCGGTAAAGGCAGTACCGGCTTTTTCTTTGTGTTCGTCAGGATTTCGGCAGAAATTGACGCCAAGGAAACGTTGCATGCAGCGTTTTTTTGAAGCCACCCGAACGCGCAGCTGACTGAGTGCCAGGGCTGAACGCCTGTGTCAACACTGTGATTTGCTCCAATGAGCAGAAAAACGGTCGCCGCTCAGTCTGCGCTCACCTGGCGCCACGAACGCCAGAAAAACGCCTGATTCAGACGCCCGTGTGAATGATGCCTTACTCACTGAAATTCGTCCATTGATTATCCCTACAATGTCGGAACTCCATGGAGAACATGACATCCTAAACACTTATTACTGGCCAGCACAGCTGACATGTTTAAAATTACACGTTTAAAATGTGTCTTATACTAGCGTGCGACAATAAATGTTTAATTTAAACTGCATATCTAAACCGGAATTTACAGGAACATTTAAGATAACATGAAAATTTTTATTTTTTGCCTGTAACAGACTTTAGGTCCCGTGATGACACTGCTGTATCATTTGGCTGATATTCAATCAGGGTGAATCAGCTTGCAGGAAAGAAGCACATCTGCGGAAGACAACCTCTCTCTCTCACATCCAAACTTTTACATGACTGCCACTTGGCAAACCATACTGAAACTTACATCACCAATAGTGTTGCACCAATACCACGGATCCTGGCACTTGAATGCAGTATCGGTATTTGAAACAGTGAACACCCATGCCATGATGTAATTTCTGACAGTAGTTAGGCCCTAACTGGAGCAGCAATGTGTTGGTGGAGGGAATTATTTTCCTTTTGAGACATCCAGGTGTAAAGTGCAGCAGTATAGAGAGCCTTACACCTAGGGTTGCAAAGAGGATGAAAATTCCTGGTAAAAGTCAAGTACATTTCCAGAAACTTGGGAACTTTAGTTCAGGAATTTTGGAAATATTCCAAATTGGAAACTTTCCATGGAAATGATGTGAATTTATGGGAATTAATGTGAATTTATGGGAATTAATGAACATTACCTGAACTTTATCATTGCTTAGTTCTTTCACTGAACAATGTTGAGTAGAACAAATGTTGAGTAGAATATTCCTTACAGCTTCTTACAGAAAGGAACTCAAAATGTAAAATAAAATCAGCTTTGCCTTCCCAAAAAAGTCCCATTCAGCATGTCAAATAAAAATATTTTTCCTCAGGCCCAGTTCCTGCATGTTCTGCATTTTGGCTGAACAAATGGAATGGTGTTCAAAATATTTTAAAACTGACGTATAAAATCTTGGTTATCTTGGTATGGTTACATGAAATCTTCTAGCAGGAGGCAGACGAATCAGCATCACATTTACAGTAGCTAGCATCATGATAAGCTAGCCTCTTTAATGACACTGTGCTAGCTAGCTGTATGAATACATTTTGAATTAATAGCTGCTAGTTAAACTTAACACTATAGATCAAATACAGTAAACCCTCGCTAATTCGCGGTTCAGAATTTGCAGATTCAGTCATTCATGGATTTTTTTCAAGTGTTCTCTTGTTTCTTTTTGTTCTTCTCGAAGCCCTTTTTTACTATATTTACCCTGCTTATACAAAAAAGCACTTGCATGAATTACAGTGCAGTCTGTACAGGGGTAATATCAATATTTTACATTCTAGCACTGCGGGAGTTCAGGGTAAACTGTACAATACGAATGCAGGTTTACCCTAAAAAATTTTTAGGGTAATGTATTAAGCGGAGTTTAAGTTCCAGTGTTTTGGGAGCATATTTGGGGACATATTTAGGGTTTACACTATAAAGATTGGCATTTGTTTTTTACCACATCACAAATTCACGATTCACTTTATCACTATGCGCGGGTGCTCTTGGAATATTACCCCCACGAATGTTGGGCATTTACTGTGTTACCTACCTCATAATATCATTAGAACTTTATGTAGTTCTTGGGCTCAATTGTGTGGCTTCAATAGTCTGTAACTGTACTGTGGGCTCAGAAAAGTAGCTTTAGTAGTTTCGAATTCTAGAAATCATTGTGCATGTGATGGAGGAATGCACAATGCATGTAGGGGGTGTGGCTTCAATAGCCCCGCAGTAAG
>JBBPCY010000019.1:3132520-3153611 GCA_037974405.1 Brachyalestes nurse | reverse complement strand
CACACCCCCCAGAATTAATCAGGTATATTATGCACAAATCAGTTTAGTATGTTACATTTCTAGCATAAATGGCTAAACTAAACCAATGGATTGCTACTGATAGCTGAATTTTAAATGAATAGTTAGGTTCAAATGTAGCTGTTAAAGGGGTGGTCACCTGCTTTTGTCTGGTGATCAGGTCCCAGTCATCTACAAGCCATGGTTTTAACTCCTCAGGAATCTTCACCTTTACTTCCACCCGATTGATAAAAGTCTCCTCCTGCACCAAATTCCCATTAAATGACAGAGAGTTTTCTCAATTGGCACAGAAATTAATGGTAAACACCATTATATATATTTTTAAACATTTAGGCACATCTGTACGGTACTGTAGAAAACACTGACAACCTTTTCATTTAATTGCTTAAGCAGATTTTAAAAATAATTTAAAAAGCAGAAAATAAGTATAAAAGAATAGAAGCATTAACAACCCTTATCACAACTTCCCTTCTTTTCAAGATACTTGCTTTTAGTTTGAAAGAAATTGTGAAAAGCAGTTCACCATGCGTCTTGTAAAGATCTCCAAAGTTGCTTGCATTTTATGCTTCTCATGATTCAAGTAATTCCAATGCAAAATCTTCATGCATGAATCCATCAAACCATAATCTACATCTCAAATGACCAGTCTGCTTCTTTTTCTCAGAAACATCTTCTCATCCTTTTATCCAGATTTTCTATTGACAGATTTTCTCTGTTCAATTATAAATTAAATGATTTAAGTAATATTTATCTGATAATACTGTTTATCTGTTAATAGTTTTGGTTGTGTACCTGGTTGCTACATAGAGTCCCACTTACTCTATATCGTTAGTGCCAGTTTTATAAGCTCTTAGTTTTTCACCTAGGATAATGTCAGTGACTCCCTTGGGAACACCTGTTGTTGTAAGACTGAACGGAGGGAAGTGTGTCACAGAGATGCACAAAAATAAAGAGTGGACAAAATAAATACTGAACATTTGTTACTTAGTATTGGATCCTCTGCCATTTTCTGTATCTATGTCTTCTATCATTTTCTGATGCTGAAGAATGAAATTAATGGAGATTTAATAATAAATCAAAATTTAATAAATGAAAGTGTGGTCTCTGACTTTTGCACAGTACTGCATAGAAATGAAAACACACAGCCTGTGGCTTAGTGCCATCCACAGTACTAAATGCACAAGTCATTATTGCGAAAAAATGTGACTGAAGAAAAATGATTTACATACACTCTCCACAGTTGGGTCGACACGCGCCCTCTTCTTGCGCGGGGGGTGAGGCATCTCTCCTGTGCTGGTGCCCTCCCCAGCCCCTGGTGCTAGAAAGGACCACATCAGCCTTAACAGATAACCTTTTACTAATCGTCACGATTATATAATATCAAAAAGATATCTACACTATATGCCCAAAAAAAATGTAAACACCAAAAGATATTAATAGGTTGTTTGTCCCCTTTGAGCTGCAATAACAGTTTCTACAGAGGCTTTAAACTAGTCTGTAACATTGTGGTGAGTATGTGATCACTCTCAGCCACAAGAACATTAGTTAAGGGAGGGGTTGATATTGGATGATTAGTTCTGGTTTGTAAATGCTCAGAATCTAGACAAGACAACTTTAGTGTACACACATCCCTCTGGTCAGCCTTTTGGATGGAGACCTCAGGTGCATATGTGGCTGTTCCAGAATATTCTACTTTCTACTGACAGCAAAGGATGTGACAGCAATGGGTGGACCTAAAAGTAATTGAATTCACTAAGCATCACTAATCTTTGGACATATACTGTGTATATTCTCATATAGTCACTTTCAGTTCAGCAGCCTACACAGAATTTCAACAACTACAAAGGAACACGAGAACTTACTCTTTTGTTTGTTCTTTTTTGTTTTCCTGAAAAGGAATGAAGACTTAGATTAGACTTTTCTGTTTTTGCCGAAAAAAGCAGAAACTCAGTTAAACGCCATCAGATGTCTGTGGCATGTCTGAGTTATATGAGTGCATATCAAGAGAGACTAAAATCAAGGTGAACTCACACATCAACGTTTTTTTGCTGCACAGCAGCTATCTTCTTGCTTGGTGCGACTCCCCTCATCCTTCCCTCAACATAATGGTCTCTATTAAAAAATAAAAGGCTTGAAAGAGTAGCATCACTCTTCATTCAGTCAGTGAATTTTGTACATTAAAGCAAAGTACTGATTTAAGTTTCAATAGAAATTACAGCAAACAAACAGTAACACTTACTGATTTGCCCTCTGAAGCTCTTTCTGTTTCTGCAGATTACTGTCCACATATTTGAGCACACGGCTTTCAGGAACCCATTCGTCCCAGCTAAAAACAGGATACAAGATTCGTGTTAAGTGTATTATGCACGTTTGTGTAGAATATTATGGATAAAATATGAAAACTTACTTTTTATTCCATCCACTGTAATGAATGAAGTATTTCACTTGCTTGTCCTTGATATTGATTTTCACACACTGTAAAGAAAAAGGTTTAAATGAAGTCCAAATCTCTAAGAACTGCGGCCTCAAGCTCCTTCTACGAAGACCAAAGACAAAACAGGCTTACTGTTAATGTTAGGGTACATTTTCTCGAATAAACTAGCAGCTACTTAGAGTTGGAGCTGTCTGAGCATTAGCCGTTTATGTGAAAATGTGTATTATGCATTTGAAACAGAATGGATTAAAGTGTTTTGTATTTATTATTGCACTGCATTTTATTTTATTTGGGGTTTTTTTATCACTACCATTTGCTATCATCACTGTAACTGTAACTCATTATAGGACTGGGATAATAAGCAATTTTGGAAAAAATGAGAATACAATTTTGTTTTCACAACAAATGCCAATTTTATGGGCAGGTTTTGAAAATGTCATTCACATCAGAGCTCTTGGTTGCTCATAGTTTGGTGCAGCTCGTGCGAGTTGATGGATGCTCTCATGCTGTTTATTTAACTGTCAAGTCTCAGCAGTGATAAAAATAAAAACCTTGTTACTGTTGCTATTCAAGCATCAATTTCTTTTTCCTCTGATACATCTACCTGTCTGTTTTCATTGTAAAAAAATTCAAATGATGAATTTGTGTGTCCTAATTTCAGTGTTAAGTGTTAAGTTCTGATAAAATAAAATTGTTGAAAAAGATTCAAAGACGACTCTACAAAAAATATAATAAAACACAAAATGTATTCGGACACGCCAACAACTGAATGAAGCAAATCCAACACTGTTGTTTTGAACAGTGAATCTGGTCACGGGACATGAAACCTTTTTAAAAATTCTTTGTCAAGAACAAGAGAGAAGGAGTAAAAGGCGTATTTGATCAGGGACAAGCCATGACGCTTACATGCTTGATTACAAAATAAGAAATTATTGTCCATATTTTAAAAATATGGTCTAGGTATTCATCACTCTGAGGCCACAGGCTTTCATTATCAGTCTATATATCAACAGATATTAGGAAACAGACAGTCACCTTAGCTTCGTATAACAATGGCCCATGAAAACACAGCACTCGTTCACCTGGGAAAAAAGAAAAAAAACAACACACCTTAACACTGGCCAGATCAAGCTCCACTTTTTTAACATTCCACATGCGACTAAAAGATTCTCTTAATGCAATAACAACTCACAATAACAGCCAGAGGATGGTATGAAATAAAACTAACCAAAAACACATTAAAAAGGGTGATATTTCAACAAAGACAACAGAAAGACTACTACATGACAAAGACATCACAATTAACACCACCAACATAAACAGCCTGTCAGAAATATTTCACAAGATGCCCGATATACAAACGGAACAACAACAATCCTAAAAAGTTAAGTAATAGTTCTGTACATTAGTTTAATATAAAAAACCGAGTTATTCAGCTATAGCCTTGTATAAAGGGCACAATTTCGAGTGTAAAGTGAATAAATGTGGTGTTTAGCTTGCTAGCTGTGTGGCTAATATAAGCTTGTCTGTATTGACAGTCAAACTCGAGGGATTGTCAACATTTCTCGGTGTGTTTAAATCTAATTTGCAATAAAGTTTACAAGAGAATCAAGTAAAGGTAGTGGTTACGGTGCTGTCTGATAATAAAAGTGTTGTTTTGGTGTAAATGTGCTGTAGCTCCTCTGCGCGCCATTGTACTGTTCCATCAAAACAAACACAGAAACTATCTTCTACCTGCATACTGCACCTTACACGCCCACTTACCTTCTTGAAATTTAGGTTTAGGGTCCTGTTTAGGCGCCATTCACGGATTAAACAATAAAAATAGCTGGAAAATCAAATCCAGGCATCGCCAGCTCCGATTTCATTCAGACACAGTGAAGAGGGCTCTCTCTGGTGACGCGAAATTACAGCGCCTGGACCACGTGACTTCACACAAACAGGAGAGTCCCTCCGTTTAAAACGAGAGACTCCAAATACACCACCTCCCCCTTTTTAGAGGATTTACCAAGTTCTTCATCTCACCAAACCTACTCCTTCACCCTTTTTATACAGGATTTACCAACCTCTCCGTCTCACCAAGCACATCACACACAGTCCTTCACCCTCTTTATACATAATTTACCAACTTCTGCGCCCCACCAAACACTGCACACCTCATGTGCTCCTTCACCTCACACACTCCCTCACCCTTTTTTTTTTTACAGGATTTATCAAATTCGTCTTATCCCACACCTCTCACACACTCCCTCCCCCTCTTTGTACAGGATTTACCAACTTGGTCTTATCACACCTCACACACTCCCTCATCCTTTTTATAAAGGATTTACCAACTTCTTCGTCTCACCAAACACACTACTTCACTCTCTTTATACAGGATTTACCAACTTCTTCATCTTACCAAACACATTACACACCTCACACACTCCCTCACCCTCTTTTTACAGGATTTACAAACTTCTCATCAAACACACTGCACACCTCAAATACTCCCTCACCCGCTTTAAACAGAATTTACCTAATACCTAACCTTTTCATCTCACCAAACAAACCACACACCTCACACATTCCTTCATTTTCTTTATATACAGGATTGACCAATTTCACCATCATCATTTTTTTTACACTTTTACATAACCTAAAGTATAGCAGCATCAACTACTACTGTGAGCTGAAACTGTTCCTTTCTTGTTTTGTATGTTTCTTTATGCTGAATAAATAAAACATAGAGGGCCAAACAATTTTTGAAATGGATAATAATAATTTAAAAAGATCATTTAAAATGTCTTAAATGTTTAATGTTTTTGTTGAGAACTTGCGTAAGGCTACAGCTATTTGCATTTTATGCTTCAGGCCTAACCTTGATATGACACACCTAGCCAGCCTGTGTGTTTTTAGCTGTCTTTTGAAATATTTAGAAAAAAGAATAGACTAGGCTTTTTATTGGTGAAGCCTAAATAGCCTGTTTTATTGGGAATGAGCTCTGAGCTCCTAGCTGACCTGTTCACTGACAAATGCTATGAATGCAAATAAGTGAATTCAGCCTATATTCTTTTCTTAAGTAAATGATTCACAGCAGGGCTGGATTGGGACAAAAATTTTAGGGCATTTTGTGACTGGCCCACCCGGGGGGCGGTGCTAACGCGATTCCGTGCCGGCCCAAATTTACGGTATCCCTCTCGATATCGGGTGGGGGGGTGCTGACGGGATTCCTAGCCGGCCCAAATTTACCATCGGCCCACCGGGCAAATGCCAGTCCAGCACTGATTCACAGAAAAATCTCTTTTTCTTCATATCTCAGACTTACTCTGTTGGCCAAGACATGTTTGGTGTGTTTGCACCTTTAGTTTCAAAGTGAAGCTTTGAGGTCAACATAGCTGACCAGTAATGAAAGTTTATTTCACCCAGAATCTGTTATGCTGACTTAGTTTGTAGCTCAACTGTGAAACTGAAGAAGAAGTTTGGGTTTAGGAGGAGAACTGTATAAATGTGACTTTCACCTCTACTTTAAATCAATGTCTGCAGCTGTGGACTGGATCTCACATCACAGGTGGTTGTACTAGGAGACAGACTGTTATTTTTGATCAAAAATCACACAATTTATTCCTTTATACATGTATACAACACAAAGTCAGACTCATACATAAAAATTCACATTTCTATACCGGACACAATCATCACTGCACAACAGGACAAAGTCCACCAACCCTGCTGAAAACGTCTTAAAGGTGTTTCAGTTCCTGGAGGTTTTTCAATGGTACATAAAGGCCAGTAATGATATTTCAAGGGTTGATGTCTATCACAATGGAAAGGGTCCTAATGGTGTAGCACGTGATCTGTGCTGAACAGACACATCTGATGTTCTTCTAATGAATGCTGAAAATTCTACAGGAAAATAGAGCAGCTAAATCCCTCGCTATCTTCACAACCTCCTGAAGACTCATCTGTTCATCACCTCTCCCATTGCACTAGCTATCAGTCATTACTCCTTACTTAAAGATTTAGCACTTATGACTCTCCACCGGTTCTCACGGTGTCCTGAAACTTGTTTCCTCATATTGTAAGATGCTTTTGATAGAAGCATCTGGAAAATTAATGTAATGTAATGGTGACCATTTAGACCATTCCCATTAGGAAGCACAAGCATTAGGGTTTAACCCTGGTGGTCCTGATGGTGGTCTTTCCTCAGTGGCAGAGATACAGGAGGTATTGAAATAGGTAATTAAATGTTGTTCATTTTCAATGATTTTGTTAAGAACTTGCATCAGGATCCAGCTATTTGCCAGTATATGCTTTAGACCTAACCTCGATATGACAAGTCTACCTGAGCCCGCCTGGGTGTTTTTGGTCTTAACTGTTAATATTTTAAAGTCTTTTGAAAGTTATGAAAAACAGTTATTTATAGGTAAAGCCTAAATAGCCTGCATCATTGGGAATGAGCTCTGAGCTCCTAGCTGACCTGTTCACCATCAAATGCTGTAATGTAATGGTAACCATTAAGACCATTCCCGTCTAGAATCACAAGCATTAGGGTTTATCCCTGGTGGTCCTGATGGTGGTCTTTCCTTAGTGGAGAAGATACAGGAGGTCAGTTTAGACTCCTGATCTGATGAAATGACACTGAAGTGAGGCCCAGTCTCTTATCTGGCTGCGTTCTGAGGTGAGATGTCTCTCAGGTCCCTGGAGCTCTCCAGTAAACAAGGCGCAACCTTCATCACGCAGCTCTTCAGCTTCCTCCTGAACTCCCTCCTCATGAGGCAGTAGATGAAGGGGTTCAAGCAGCTGTTGGTGTGGGCCAGGCACACGGTGGCGGGGAACACGTACGTGTGGACGGTGTAGTACGCTTCGTCCCAGGAGATCACGTTCAGCTTGACCAGGACGCCCCAGAAGGTGATGGCCTGGTTAGGCATCCAGCAGAGGAAGAAGGTCAGCACGAGGACAGTGACGGTTTTGGTGACGTGCGGCTTCCTCATGCTTCTCCTCCTCACGAAGCGCAGCAGCAGCAGGTAGGAGCCGGAGAGGAGGACCATGGGCAGCACGAAGGCCAGTAGGATCTTCTGGAGGTGGTACAAGGCCAGCCAGTACTGCCCCGCGGGGAACTTCAGGAGGCACAGTTTCTCGCCCGCGACCTCCGTCACGGCTGAAAAGAGGGTGGTCGGAGCCGTCGCCGCGGTGGCCAGGAGCCACAGAGCCGCACACGACCACCGGACCGCACCGGACCGCCGCCGCCCCGTGGAGGAGATCACGGAGAAGTAGCGCGTGATGCTCATGGCGGTGAGGAAGAAGACGGAGGCGTACATGTTCATCACGGTCACGGACAGCACGATGCGGCACATGGCGTCTCCAAACGGCCAGCTGAAGTCGCGTGCTGTGTCCACCGCCCAGAACGGCAGCGTCAGGACGAACTGGCAGTCCGTAATGGCCAGGTTGGAGATGAAGAAATTAATGTCCGAGCCCCTCCGGCCGCGCCTGGCGCGCATCAGGAAGAACACCAGCAGGTTCCCGGCCAAGCCCACAGCGCAGACCACCGAGTAGATGATGGAGATGGTTATCCGGAGCGCGGGGCTCCTGTCAGCCGTCACGTCGATGTCCTCGAGGTTCCCGACCCGCAGGTGATCCAGCGCGCTCCTGTTGGACACGCTGCTGTTCCTTTCGGTCATGATGGGCCAGTGCGCGGGAAAGAGTCCAGTGCGCAAGAAAGAGAGAGAGTCCCGTGCGCAAGAAAGAGAGAGAGTCCAGTGCGCAAGAAAGAGAGAGAGTCCCGTGCGCAAGAAAGAGAGAGAATCCAGTGCGCAAGAAAGAGAGAGAATCCAGTGCGCAAGAAAGAGAGAGAGTCCAGTGCGCAAGAAAGAGAGAGAGTCCAGAGCAAGAGAGAGAGAGAGGGTCCAGTACGAGAGAGAGAGTCCAGGGCGAGAGAGTCCAGGGTGCGAGAGAGAGTCCAGGGCGAGAGAGACTCCAGCACCTTCCGCTCACCCGCGCGCTCTGCGCTAGACTCACCAGTACAACCCCCCAGCGCCCCTCCACAACACGCCCACACAGACAGGATTGGCCATACCACTCCGACCGACTGCACTGGGCAGAGTGGTCCTCACAAAACCACAAACAGGGTGACGTGCAATTACTTTAGCAAAACTTTTAGACTATTTCTGACTAAAGCAAGACAAAGTAACAATGTTTATCATGATAAACGAGGTCCCAATACGCCCTAGTACAGCAACTTGGTCCCTTATGACCACAGCACAGCATACAGTGTGAAAAATGAAAAGTTCTGTCTTTATTTTTAACCCATTGAGTAAGTGAAGTGGTGAGCACCCAGCGATGCAGCAGTGTGTGGGGACAGTGCGTTGCTCAGGGGTACCTCAGTGGTGCCATAAGCAGTCCTATGATTCAAACCCACAACCGTATGATCACAGGGCCAACTCCCAAACCACCAGGCCACCAGTCGCCCCAGTATGTCCCAGTATACTTTTCTGAGCATATCGTGATACCTTCAAAGCCTAAACACTGATCTGCAGCAGCTTTGATTACTTTCACGCCGTATCATTTCATTTAGTGATGTGCTGTTCTTGCTGCACCCCAAAACATACATTTCTACACTTCACATACTACATTACTGAATTTCCATTGGTTGTGCACTATTGTTTTTGCGTTTTTTAGTGTGGTAGTAGGATGTTTGGGATGCAGCTGGTTGTTGAAAATATCTTCACATGTGGGACCTTTTTGCAATTTGACAAAATTATTGAGGTCACACCATCCATGTTTACTTCTGCTCATGTTTCTCCCTTGCCTTTTATGTACAGCCGTTTGCGAACATCCAGCACACCAGCTCTGCTCTGTCTTGTCTGAAAGACGTTTCAGCCACTTGAAAATGTAGCTGAGATATCATCCCCCTTCATTATTATGAACTGTGGTCAGTCATGGTTCGCTAACTTCACAGGACTGCCATCTTGAAATCCAAAGTGAGGCTGAGGTGGGAACATTCTTATAGATGGGCTGTAAGATGCTTTACAGACCGACTTCAACACAGTGACGTTCTGGAAAATGCAGCAAAAACTGAACTGAACTTTACATTTTTAAAACAGCTCTGACATTATCAGCAGCGCAAAATGCTACTTTCTGCCAGAATGGATTTATTAAATAAGGTACATTCAATACAACATTCAGGGGTACTTTGCTTTACTCCTCTATATTTTGTAGAACTGTTGTATAAAAGCAACAAAATACTTACGGTTGTCTGTTATGATGAATAACTGCACATCTGTGATGTATTCGAATTCAGCTCGCGCCTGAAGCTGAGTCATATCTGTGATGTTGTTTGTGATAACACACAACCTTGAGGCTTTTACTGACATGCAGTTTATGATCACATTCAAGAAATGAAGAAGAATAGGCCAATGTATAATCCTGAAATGGGAATTCCTCTGATTTTTTTTATTAATGTATTTATTTATTTTGCATCATTCAATTATTTTATTGAAAAGTCTTCACAGTAGCGGTGATAGGAACCGTGGGCTACAGTGCAAATCTAGCTGTTTTACTTACAACACAACATGACCAATGAATCTACATGTGTCCTCTGAATTGATGCTGATAATGGTGAAGTAGTTGTAAATCGGTAAAAATGTTTTCTTTGTGGACTATTTTGCCTTACCAGACCCTGCAAGGACCTCCCCACCAGGAATGGATTTAAATATATATAGTAGTTTATGGGTATCTAAAAAAACATGTAATCATAAAAAACCAAAACTGTAATCTATTTACACCTTATTAACGTATGCCGAGATTCAGCTTGGTTGTACTGAATTGTATTCAGTTACTACTCAACTCTGCTGGCAGGTAGGATAAAAAGAAAAACGTTTAACTAATAAATAAGAGAAGAAATTCAACCCCATTAGTTTGCTTACAATAGTAATTATTAGTAAAAATGTAGTGATTTGTGTTGTGGTGTAGCTGACTGTCGATAAGTCTCATTCGGGTGAATAATCATTGGCATTTCCTTCTTTCTCTTTGACACCCAAGATCCATGAAGAAAGCAACAGAAGCGTTAAATGAAAAGAGACAGATAATCATTCTGGAACACAGGCAGAAAATAGGTAAGAAATCATCCAGTTAAACATACCATTAATCATAGCTACTAAAATCAAGCCTTCTCCATGTCCTCAGCATGGAGACATGACTTTCACAAAACAAACTTTTCTGAAATCACAGAAAATAAAAGTAGTGAGAATAAAGCAGTGTCAGCACATTTAAGAGATACTTAATAAAAAACTAAAGGAAACAGGGAGAATTACTGATGCCTTGCGGGACATCCAGTGGTTTTTTTTTTTAATAACAAACATTTTGAAACAAAAACAAAACATGCCCCGCCTTCAGTCATCATTGTAATGACTGGGTCCAAACCACAGGTACAGTGGGGCGAATCATTATTTGATCTGCTGCTGAATTTGTAAGCTTGCTGCCTTACAAAAAATGAACAGTCTCTAATTTATGAGGTAGCTTCATTTTTATGGAGAGAGAAAAAAAAACATGTTACATAGGATTTATAAATTGATTTGCATTTCACTTAGTGACATAAGTGTTTGATCCCTTACAACCCAGGCATAGACTGTCTGTGTGCTAATGTTGCACACAGATTACAATCAATCTATCAATTACAGATACTCCTGATCTCAACTCTGTATGTGTATGAAGCACACCTGTCCACAGAGACTTGCCTCATGGGGTGAAGACGATCATGAGAAAGGTGAAGGATCAGCCCAGGACTACACAGGAGGAGCTTGTTAATGATCTGAAGGCAGTTGGGACCACTGTGGGGATGGTGTTCTTCAGGTCATACTCAGCATTTCGCTTCCTACTAACACGGTGGATTGTGTTGATGCCAAAGAATTTGTTTTTGGTCTCATCTGACCACAGCACTTCTCTGAATCATTTAGATGTTCATTGGCAAACCTAAGACTGGCTGTACATGTGCCTTCTTGAGCAGGGGGACCTTCTCAGGAACCTCTCAGGTTATGACTGTTGCATAGGTCTTTAGATCTCCCACTTAACCTAAATGAGACATTAGTTTTGTTTTCACTCAACTGTGCTGGACATCCCAGCTCTAGATTTCCATTATTTTTGATTCTGCCCATATTTTTACTCTTTTTTATTGTCTTTCATTTTACTAAAGTGAAGTGGCGTCTTATAGTCACGCATGAACTCACCGCAGCACAGCACACAGTGTGAATTTCTTTCTCCGCATTTAACCCACTCACCAAGTGAAGCAGTGGGCAGCCAGGAACACAGTGCCCGGGGAGTGTGTGGGGACGGTACCTTACCCGAGAGAAACTCAGTGGTACCACTGGCAGTCCTGGGAATCAAACCCACAACCTTCTGATTTCAGGGGCAACTCCCTAAACCCCAGGCCACCAGCTGCCCCATGTGGTCGTCATGAATGGATTGCTTGGAGGTTCTGCTGTATTTGAATAACTGTCTTACTGTAAACTGGTGCAAGATCTTGATGATGGTATTAGATCGTAAACTGTATGAAGACACACGAGAAGTATTCAGTGTGGAGGTCGTTCAGTTTGAATGGGAGAAGAAATTATCAAGCACAAAACTAAGAACATCACAGGTCTGTTTACATGAACAAGAAAATGATCGAAGATCTCTCAGTAGTTTTCTGCAAAACAATGAAACAGAATGCTGTGCTTGTGATCAACGACTCCACTTTAAAGGAGATGCTCATTAATGAAACCTTTTATTACAACTGGGAATTACTTCATTTGAAAAATTAATTAACAACTGGGGCTTGCAGACGACATAAAATTATTGACTGATGTTTGTTTACCATGATCAACAAAGCGTTGTTGCTGTAGGGGGTATTTAGTCAGTTTCTGAAATTTCTAGGGTTTTACAGATTAACATTCTGAAAAGTGCAATTGTGTTTATTTTTTTTTATCATCAATGAGTTTCCAATTTGCTTGCAAATGACATTTTTCTGGTGATGAAAACTCTGAACCTTAACCAAGCCAGGAAAATTGAGACCAGAATATAGATAATAAAGACAGAAATGTGTATATATAGTTGGATTTGTTTTATTACAGCTAAACCGCTCTCTACATAAACAAGTAACATTCATTAGGTAAACAATGTATTCCAAAGCAAATAAATAATTTGATATTTTGTACAAACCAATAGTGGCTTGATATACATAATGATTTCTCTCATAATGTACCATAAAATAATACAAGGATTTAAGGCAGAGAGAACTCGTGCTTGCTAGTCTTTCTGGTACAGCTAAAATGGGGCGTCTCCCTTGTCTAGTGGTACGACTCTGTTTCTAATCTGAAAATAGTGAAAGTGAGGTACAAACCGAGGGGCCATTGAGTACATATTCTCCAAAAGTGAGAGTTTGTAGAATGTGACTATGTGCTTGGCCATTCTTGTAGGAAATAGGAGGTGGGATAAATAAAAAAAATTGCATGGCCCCTAGCTGAAGCCCGATACTGACTAACTCATCATGGCTTAAATTCAGTGTAATCTCATCTAGAAGGCGGTTGAGATCAGTTTGTGGCTCCTCAGTGCATGTGTGATGACCTTAATCAGGCTCAGCATGTCTATATGGTCTACATATATGAATGTATGCCTTAACTATAGCCAGTGTCCAGACCACAGTGAACTGCAGCCTCTCTAGTTTTACGAGGGGCTCTTATATAAGTTATCTCTCAATGGAGCCAGAGTATACCCACACTCAACTGGCATTCATTGTTTAAGTGTTTAATTGCAACAAAAAAAGTCAAATCTGACACAGCATGAAAGATTCTGGAGATGGAATTAATGCCTCAAGCATCTGGTACAGCACAGACACAGATCAATATGAGAGAACAGGAGACACAAGGAGAAAAAAAAAAACTTGTTACAATGCTAAGCAAGTGACAAGAGCTCTTTAAATAATTAATAAGGAAATAAATGTTCGAAGACAGACAACAGTAAAGCATAAATGTCAACCAAATAGTAAAAATATAATATATAGATAAAATAAATAAATTCAATTTCATATGAAGGGGTGGGGTGTGACGAAGATGACGTAGCTGTGAGCTGCAAAGACATTTCACGGAACCTAAAAAGAATAGTTCAACATTTTAGTAATTAAAGTTTTTTCTTCCACTTACACAACTTCACATGGCTTTAGTTGTTTCCACCAGTCCATGTGCTGTTTGAAATCATAACTCCCTTTCTGTTTCTAAAGCAAACTCAGTTGGGCACCGGATTAATAACATGACTGAGAACATTTCTGATTTGCATATTTTTGCCACATATATGTTACATATGAACTTTCATATATAATTCTGTTTTCATAGGATTCTGCAGGTATTCCTACATTAGCCCATTTAGACTGTATGTAGCATGGGGCAAAAAAAAAAAGAAAACAACAACAAAAACAAAAACCAGTTCATCAGTCTCTAAGCCAAGAAAAAAAATGGTCAAAACATTCAACTATCCCTTTAGAGAACTCTCACTGATAATGACCACAGCCTCAAAGACCATGAAAAAGCGACACTGTGGAAAAGCAACACTTATCTGTTAACTTAAACCAGTGGAAGAGACATCAGGTATCTATGCTGAACACAAAGCGTGTTTTAACCTCTCCCCATCAACCAGGACAAGCTGGATGTTCTTGAATATGCCCGTGTTAACATGTCTTACCACAGGGGGGCTCTACAGGTTGAATACACTCAGGATGTGGTGACCAAATGAGGAAAACAGATGGATCTTGTAACAGGTGGTTCAGAACAACAAGATTCCAGTGACAATTTAATTTGGAAATCCTGAATAAATGAAGGTTTATGGTCAAAACAAGCAGCGGCCATGGATGTTTAAAATGACCAAGCTAGGGCCAATTCCACCCTCGGCATACAACTCAGTGCTTGGCTCTTAAAGTAAAGCCAATGCGTTCTTATTACAATTCTTATTGGTGTCCCTTAAGGTCTTAAGGTGGACAGAATGCTACATCTCCATTAACCTTCTGTTATAAGATTAAAAAAAACCCTCATAAATACATTATACCACAGTACCAGATGCTTTCAATTTTGTCCAATTTCAGATTTTCTAGTTAGTTTCTATTTTCTAGTTAGTAATAGAGATTTCCTTTCATAATGTGGGATTTGTGCAACAAACCAGAATTATCTGCTCAAAACTAACTTCCTAGTGTAAGGAATATGAAGAGCTAGATGCAAGTAAACGGAAAGCTGGAATAAGAGGTGACTGCCGTTTCCGTTCAGAGCGTGTCCCATGGCTAGATCCTGTAATGGCATAAGGAAATGCTTTTATACAGCATACAAACTACATAAGTTAAAAGCCTCATAAATTACCTGCACAAGAAAGTGTAATTAAATAACATACTGACCCCTCAAAAGATCAAAAACAATGTCTGAGGCCAGAGTCTTACAACAAGATGAGGAAAAAAAATTCTAATCAATATGAATTCGTTTTCATTAGGACTGAAATAAGTGTTTGTGGTGAATCAAAATGGTGTGGTGAAGCAAAAGAGTATAAAAGGTACAGAATAAGATCAAGTCAAAGGACGACACACAGAGCAGTGAAAAAACATCTTCAGTATCCACACAAAAAAATATCAACTGAAGTCACTCACTGGGCAGGCAGCGTCCTGTTTATATACAAAAGTAAAACTGAAAATAGATATTTCTTCTCTGTACAGCATTTTTTTTCTTCTTCTTCTTCTTTTCTTTGTACAAAAGTCTTTGTTTTCTCCCCCCCACCCCCTCCCCACTCTTCTCTCTGCCCTGCTCGTATCTAAATCCCATTTGAGTGTCCCAATCTTGTCTCATCTCCCATAGGCCAGTTTTTGGGTATGGCGCCCTCGTGTAGTCAGTCCAGTGAGATGACATCAGGGATGGAGCCGTATATGACGGAGGCGGCGGCGTCTGATCGTGAGCGGGACACACTGCTGTGGGGGTGGGTGTCCCGCAGGCTGCTGGAGGACACCAGACTGCTGCTGCTACCACTGCTGCTCCCCCCGCTGCCGTTGGCCGGCGCTAGAGCACCGCTCACTGGCGTGCCCGCCTGCTCCAGGTACAGCTGCGAGGAGTTATAGGGCATGAAGCGGTTCAGAAGGAGTTCATGGTCTTCCGAAGCCGACGCTGAAGCAGATGCTGCGGCTGCAGCTGCCATCACCATGTTGTAATGCTGAAGGTAAAAGAACAGAAAGAGAATGATTCAACAGTTTACAAAAGTACAGTCAAGTATAGCAGGAATTGAGTATAAGGGTGTTTTTATACATAGGCCTCTTTAAAGGAACCAAACTCAGTCCTCTGGAAATGGTCCAAAAAGTGTGAGTTCATTCTGTTCTCTTTCTGGTCCACTTCAGCTCAGATGGGGCCTCAGTTATTTTTCTGTTCATATTTCAGTTCCTCAACCAACCTGCCGTCGTTGTTTCTTCACAGTCCCCATTCTTTTTTACTACATACATATTTTCTACATTAGAATTGACGCTTAAAGTTGACGCTTAAAAGCTCTACCAAACTTCTACATTGTCCACAAAGATCTATGCTACTATTTGTCTTTACTGAAAGTGATGGAGAGCAAGAATGCTTTGAGGCTATGCAACTTGGTAGACAAAAATCTCTGGGTTCTCAAATTTACCACCGGCCCACCATGCATTTGCCCGATATGCCCAATGGCCAGTCCAGCACTGACTATGCCAGTCTTCCTTTTAATACACTATTTTGTTTTAGGCCTACAGAGAATGTTGTTCTATTTTTCAGCAGTTTTTAAAGCACTTGTTTCCTTTAGCACACAACTGCAGATTAAGTACAAGTTTACATGCATCCAAATCTCTAAATCTCAGATTCAGAACTTACCGGATGATTTTCCCCTTGTAGAAATGAAAAGAAATTCAGATCTGTGAAACAGAAACAAAACACAAAAGATAACAGTAAGAAAATGTAAAAATAAAGGTTTTGAGCACGTTTAGATTCTTCCATAATAGCTACTGCCTTGGCAGTAAAAAAAATAGTGGTAATCAACAGAGCAAAGTCTGAAATCAGAAAGCAGTCAGTATTCAAAGTAAACTTTATCATCTCAGTTATATACACGTATACAGTGAGACGAGACGATGTGGCACCAGGTTTAAAGTGTACAAAAAGACAGAATATACAAATGAAAATAATCTTTTAAACTAGAAGAAAAAATGTGCAATTTAGTGCAATAGTTAATTTTAACTTCCAAAAACTGTGCAATTGTGCAGAATACTGGAATGTAAGTGTTTGCTTTATATGTGCAAATGACCAGCAGCAGTTCAATATAAATATAGTCAGTCTATTAAAACTCAGACAGTATTTAAGTACAGATGTAACATGCATGTGTTTTGTGAATACAGCTGCATGTGCACCATAAAAGAGTAAGAGTTCCTATAAACACCCTATGCTCAGCAGGCAGTTAAGGCACATACCTGACAGGTCACTGGGCGTGTGATAATAGTGGCGGTAGTCTTGAATGAGAGGAGGGGGAGGGGGGATGTAGTTCGTCTCCACTGCTGGCATGCTGGGAGCTCGTGTCACTGGTGATGCCTGATGAAGATTTAACACCCTGTGGGGTGACAGCAGACAAAATTGCAATGAACTTAATGAAAGTTTCTGCATTAACTCTTAGCCTGTCAATACTGTCCTATGAAAAAAAGGGACAAAAAGAAAACTTCCAAGTAAACTGTAAAACAATTCCTGCAGACTTCAAGACTTGAAGCATTTCCAGTGTCCTGTGTACGGTAATGGAGACTGACCCTTTGTTGACGGGGGGTGAGGCGGGTGATAAAGATGAACAGGCTCGTTTGGGGGGAGGCTCTTCATCATTATCATCATCTGAGGAGCTGTCCAGAGTCAGGTCAATCACTTCCACTTTTTTACTGTTACTACTGCTGCTATTGGACGAACCATTTTTGTGTTCAGACACCACTGTTCGACATGAACCTGAAACCAAGCAAAAAAGAACAAAAAGGAATATTCAACATCCTCAGCAATGCACCCATATGAGGGGTGTTCAAAAAGAAGAGTTTTCCGTTTTTTTCCCAGTATAGTCCCCTGATAACTCCATACACTTCATCCACTTTTCCTGTAATGACCAACCCTTTTGGAAAAAAATACATTGTAATTTGTTTGACCTTCAAACCAGGATGTCACAGCTAGCTTGATGTCTTCATCATTCAAAAACCGCTGTCCACATAGAGATTTCTTTAAAGCTCATAAATAATCTGAGAGAGCCAGATCAGGACTATAGGGTGGATGCTTTGAATGGCAGCCTGTGATTGACGTGAGGTGAACCGGTGCACTCTTGTGAATGACTGCTGAGAGGACTCTCTCGATGTCCTGACGTCTCTTGAAATGTTAGACTGGCACTGAGCCACAACTGTGCATGAGTGACCTTGAGACATGTCACAACATGCCCAGACTTGTTTCAACACGCTTGCTACTTTCTTTCATACTCAGGTAGATAAATTATTGAACATCATAAAAAACAATAAATTAAATAAATAATACATTTGATTAATCTTGACACCGAGTTTGATCATTTAATTTGAACTAATATACTTGTCTTTATACTTTATGACCACTGGCAGCCATCCAAAGTCTTGTGAGAATGTCTTAGCTTTAGGCAAAAATGAGTAGATCACCGTGATCTATACCGAACTTCATAAATGTGTTAACATGCAGTACAACAAACTAACTGAAGGTTCAATGGCGCTCCCTGATCACAGGTGAAATTACAACTTAAGTCCTCTAGAGGGCAGGAAAGTGAGCGTTTGCTGTGTTTACCCTCCAAACCGTTGGAAGAGGCAGAGACCTCCTGCACCACCTTCTTGGATCTCATAGGAGCCCAGTTGCCATCCTCCTTAAACTGGATTTCATCACAGTCTACACAGCTGTTCAGGATCTCCATAAACAACCTGCACGCAAACAACAACCAGCCTTCTTTAGATCTCCACGTCTTTCTGCTTCACTCAGTGACTCAAAATGCAATGAAGACAATCCTCAACAAATAAAGAGATAAAACCCAAACCACATACTTGGGTAAAATTATACTACACTCAAATGTTAAGAAAGGCACAAACATTTTATTGCCTTGTAGTCATTTCATGAAGGAACAGTGTATTTATTACACTGCACATGCTCTGTCCTATTGCTGCTATATTTGCACAATCATTTTTAATGCTGTCTACCTTTGTTCTGCATTTTTTCACATGTAAATTCTGTTCTGCATTTTTGCTCACACACCTCTCTGCTGCTAGAATACAGTAACCGTCAAATGCTGTAGTCATCCAGACTGTAGCTACTGTTGATTGCACTAAATGTAGTCTTCTCCTGTTGTTTTGTTGCTCTTGTGTTTTTTCTTGCTCTCTCTTTTGTCTGATCTGCACTTCTGGGCTTGTGGTGTTGCACCATGGTCCAGGAGGCACCTTGTTTTGTTTCACTGTGTACTGTGTATTCATGGTCAAAAGGACAGTAAAATCTTTTTTATCCAGGAAACTTAAGTCAAAAGCCAAGAATGTTCAAAAGTTAGAACTGAGAAGGCTGAGAAGACAAAAAAACAAGTCGCACAGATACGTAGTAACAGTTAAAAGCCAAGAGCTCTACAGAGGCTTTTTAACTGCCTCTCTGTAACAGGGACTGGGGTGATGGAGTACTGACCCATCAATTATGAGATGCTCGTATGGGGCCTTCTTGTCACAGACTGGACACACCCAGGTGGGTTTCTTCTCATTCATCTGGATGTAGAGAGTGGCATCAAAGCACTGCAGGTGCGAGCAGGTCAGTGCTCGGCAGGGAATCATCAGTCGCATCTTTCCTAGCTGCAACACACACAAATATACATTTTACAAACAAGCAAATCACAGCATGAACCATGTAAACACAGCACTGGCAGAAAGTGGGACTGTTTCAGCCCTGAGGCACTGATAGGGGCAGAGAGAGGATTCAGAGTTATGGTAGCTAAGAAGGCACTGGAAAACCTACTAATCTCAGTCAGCTACTGAACGGAAATCTTAAACAGATGATTATCTTTTACAGGTACAGCCTCTGTAGAACTAAGGACAAATTACAAATCTGTAAAGGAATTAGTAATTCCATTACAAAAATGTAATTATGAGTGAATGGGGCCACCTATACAGAATCATGTCTATAGAAAAATTCAGACTATAAATTAATGTATAAATAAAAAAAAGCCTGCAAAAACAGCATACCGGACAGAGCAGGGAAACTCTCAGACTAGTGGTGGCAATCTCGCTGTCAGGGTCAGCCGTCAACTTCTCTTTAACTGTTTGGAAAAAAAGTCACAGGAATAAATACAAACAAGCTGTATTTAGCTGCACTGAACAAACAAACAATTACAGAGAATTGACCCTATTCATACATGTTAATGGACTGCATGTGCATAATCACATACAAACTTGAGCACACCCTATTTGTGTCAGGTTTGGTAAGGATGTGGTTTAATTTTGGTTACATAGTACAAATATTTTTGAAAATTATTAAATTTACGACTGCTGTGAGAATCCAAGTTGAATCCAAATTTGAATTAAGTTGGGTAAAGTGGAATCAAATGCCGCATGATATCTGAATTTCTTTCATAAAATTAGATTCTGTATCTCACGGTAAATATATACACACACAGAGTATAAATATATATATATTACACACACACACACACACACACACACACACACACACACACACACATACACATATATATATATAAAATCCAATTCTTATATACACAAAACAAAATGTGCTCACTGAGTGCTCTGGAGTGGTCTGGGTTCCGGATGCCTTTTGACCGAAGTCTTTGTAGCAATACTGAGGAGGACTGTTGTCGGACAAGGTACACAGCCATGGAATAACTCTAAACAAAATAAAGAGAATACAGCACATTATATACGAATTCACCACAATATTGCAAGATACTGAAAATTCTGCCCTAAAGGAGTGTTCTGCTGCTCAGCTCCTACTCTAATGGTGCCTCAGTACTTACCCTTCCAATTTCTGACGTCCAAGATACCACAATAGTGTTGGGAACTGTTGTGGATAACCGGACAAGGGAGGTAATGTTGATGGGTCTGCTTGGTCGCTTTGGCTCTACTCCATTTTTAGTTGGAGGAAGATAGCCCTGAGAATAATTACACACATGCTGTGTAAGACACCTACATACAATACATGTCAGAGATGGGGACTCGAGTCTGAGACTCGGACTCGAGTCGCACTTAAGTCACACAAACAAAAACTTTTAACTTGACTTTAGACTTGCCCTCAACGACTTGAGACTTGCCTCGGACTTGGGTGTTGTGACTCGTGAGTCATAACTCGTAAACAAAGTTCATTTCATCGAAAATGAGCAGAAAACCGCTCACCTCGCCCCGGTTTCTCATTACTTTTGTCCAAGGTGAACGGTTTTCAGCAAATAAAGGTTTTCGAGGGGTCGTTGGAAAGCTGTCACCGAGCCCTATCTAACTGTGAAGTTTCACATTTAGAGTGTGAGAAATGTTTTTCATATTTAACATTTAGATTTAAGATAATTTAGGCAAATCCTCCATGTTGGTGAGGGAATATCACAGCACGCAGTCCAGCCCCCTGCTAAGTAACAGCCAATTGT
>JBBPCY010000019.1:3100010-3132377 GCA_037974405.1 Brachyalestes nurse | reverse complement strand
GCAAATCCTCCATGTTGGTGAGGGAATATCACAGCATGCAGTCCAGCCCCCTGCTAAGTAACAGCCAATTGTAATCACGGGGCGTGGCTAATTAGCACATCTTCTAAACATTTAGAGCTCAACATTTAGTGCTCAAAAATCCCACATTTAGAGTCGCAATTTGTAAAAGTGCAACATTAAATTTAGAGTGCAACATTTAGTTTAACACATTCACTAACACATTCACACAAAAATTTCACTAAATGATGAAAAAAAATTACACCTCTAAAATTTGTTAAGCTGTTTTTACAAACGGCACCATTTAGAATCGTTGTTTGTAAAAGTGCTACATTTAAATCCCACATCTGGATTGCAAAATTTAGATTTAAGATTTAACATTGAGATATAGATTTAACATTCAGATTTAAGATTTAACATTGAGATATAGATTTAACATGTAAATTTAAAATTTAACATTAAGATTTAGATTTTACATTTAGCTCTAAATGTATGAAAATTGTGTTGAAATTGTGCTAAATGATGAAGAAATGACACCTCTATATTTGTTAAGCTATTTTTACAAACGGCACCCCATAGACTTGGACATGGGACTAAAGTCTTGAGACTTGACGTTGCCATACAAAGACTTGAGACTTGACTTGGACTTGGTAAAAATAATTTGAATATATGTCAAACATGCAGGTTACTTTCCACTAGAGGGATAATACTAGAAGTTTTATTTCTCAAAGCAGTGATTTTGAGTCCAAACTCACTGGGAGGTTACAGGGCTTCCCGTTCACTTTCACACAAAGGTTGGGTGGGAAATGGTCTTCCTGAGGACAACTCGTCTCTGATAAGCAAAACCTGGGAAAAAAAAACAAAGCATGTAGGACCTGTGTGGTGATGTGGAGCCACCTAAGGAATGTGTGGGAAAGATTCTCGCTGGCCCACAAAAACCCAAACAGAAAAACACTGGAATGTTAAAAAAAAAACCCGAACATTTACGAACAGTCACAGCGCACAAACCCTTGTGTCCATGTCAAGAGCTCACACCAGAGGGTTGCAAGTGATCATTTACTGAAGTACAAATTTCAGCCATCGTGTGACCAGTCTGTATTTAACATCCACCCACAGCATCAAAACTGCATTCATTGTTAAATTAAAATAAATAATTATTTTAATAAATAAGAAATTTCTCATCAAAAGCTTCAATGTAATGTGTATATCTATTTTTTGCTCAAATGTCACTAAAGCGCCCCCCCACCCCCCGGCTCCAAGCCTTTGATAAATAATTTACAACAAATTACATAAAAAACAAAAAGAAAGCTATTCAATTATTATTATTCATGTGATGATGCAAATTATGGCACAGTTTTCAAGCAATTGCTCACTGTCAGGCTACAGTATTAATAGATTTCTCCTTGTGAAGTTGCTCCACTGTAAAAGAAAAGCTCTTTCATAATACCTTAGCTGAACTTGTACTGAGAAGTCACATTTGGTCCCAGAGATGTCCCTGTGAAAACACAGAGGGGGAGGGGAGAGAGAGGGAGAGGTAGAGAGAGTGAGAAGTAGCATACCAAGCATTCTGAAAGACAGCTTGGGCATGTTTGAGACACTGAAGATCGTAGGAGTGATCAACACTAACTGCTACTACTTGCCCTCCTAAGCAGGTTCCATCCAACAGTGTCACATAATCGAGAGTTGGTTTAATGTCAGTAGTTTTCCAGGGCATATCATGCAATTTAAACATGTTGGGAATCAAATATTTAGATCATGGTAACATATCATGCTAATCACATCACCGTTCCTCTGCTGCACTTACATTGAGCTGCTGATCTGCTGGACTTGCTGCGGTGTCAACGCAAACGCAAAGCATGTTTCCTGAAACCTCTGATTGTTGTCTGAGGCTGAAGAACAAAAAAGAGGAGGGGACACAGGAAGATAAACCAAGAGAACTGAATTGTTTGGTAACCAGAGATAAAGGCAGGCAAAGATAAACCTAAACAGCTGTAGGAGGGGGCACTACTCTATAAAACTACTGTCAGGCTATTGTACCTGTGGTGGAGAGTTACTGTAGTGCACCACTGAAATTTCAAAGTACCTCAAGTTTCTTAAAAAGTCTCTTTTCTGGAATCATTAACCACAACTCGGTAAAAATCGAGACATGGGCTGTGATGGTAATGAATAACGCGACTGATGTTTTTATGTTAGAGAATCTATAAATGTGAACACAGAAACATCATAAAATGTACAGAACTTTAAATAGTACACATGTTGTTCAGTACTGGACCTAATATACCAATAATAAACAACAACCACTTCTGAGTCAACATACTTAATCCTCTGAGACTGCACAGACCAATGTGCTGCTCTTCTTCAGTGGAATACCACTCTAAATACTTATGTACTCATGTTCATAGCTGATCTGTACAACAGGTCCAAAAATAACCCTGCGTTACGCAATCCAATCTCCTTAAAGTAAGGAAGGGGTTCAGGAGTGAGGGAAAGATAAGAGCTCTAGCTGCTATCGTAACGAAAGGCTCATCACTTCACAGCTTATCACATAGGATGTGCCACCCAGCCCAGAAAAGACAACCACATCCTGGAGAGAGTCAGGCTTAAACTCCAGTGTTGACCTAAACGGTAGAGATTTTTGTAAGTTTAATACTTTTCCATAGAAGTAACAAGTAACACTCTCAGGCAATATTCACAGATATCACCATGTTTGATGTTTTGGGGAGAGTTGGGGAGAGTCACTTGGGGAGAGTTTTTTCACACTCTCCCTGGCTGTTGCTCATTTGATTTGTCATAGAGGAGCTCACAGTACAAGATTTATTGCAGACAGTTTCGAACATGCTTGAAAACATTGGTGTATCTGTGACATTTCGCAGAAATGAGAAAATTGTGTCCCTGATCTATTCATAGAACACAAGTCCTTGTCACAGGCACATGCAGTGATTTGTGGCTGAGCTTGGAGTTTTTCATCAAGTCCAGAAAAATGTTTGCAACTGGAAAATGATTCTAAAACTGTGAAGTGCGCACTCGGTTTTTTGTGTTTCTTAGTAGATCCAAACATGAATGGTGTGGGCTTTATTACCAACATCCTTAAACATCTACAATATGGCATGATTGCTTTTACTAACAATGCTGTTAATTTGGTCATTAAAATATATGCATGCCTGACCTGATGTCAAGAAAAATAAACACATGTAAGTAATTCTCACAAGGGCAACAGTAAAAGGTTAGGGCCATAATACAGGTCAGTGCCATGCTAAAGTGGTCCTATTAAGAAACATTTCTTCAGCTTTTTGGGTTTATAAATAATTTTGCCTTTACAGCAAACACACAAAATCAGGACTTTATTTTGAACTGGGGTTAGTTCAAGCATGAGACCAGTTGTGAGGCTTGCAGTAACAGCAGTAAGTCTTCGATTTTGCTGGTGAGGTTTACTCACATGTCAACCGTGTTACACTTATCTCACTGCTTGCAGCTATGCTACATTCTTATTTATGTTCCTGTGATGGGCTATATTCAGTTTGATGAAAACCCAGTAAAACAGATTTTAAGCAGCCTTCACTTTTGGTAAAGAAACCAGGGTGTCTGTCCTCTGAGCTATTATACATTTTAAATACACCCAACTGCTATCATTTGTGTTCTGTGAACATTTTATAACATTGTTCTTCCCCATCTCTGCCCAAAAGAGCACTTTGCAAAAGACAGGGCTAAAATAAGTACAGCAGCACAGCCTTTACATTCATATTAGCTCTTTATATTTAGCAGTGAGGCTATATATAGCCTTGTTGGACCTGGTACAATCTCATAAGCCATAAATCACTTGAAGAGCACCTTGATGTAAGTGTCACTGAGTCAGGAGAGGGCTGTGGAACTACAGAGAGTTTCACTCACCCAGGCTGGTGGGCTTGATTAACTCATCCAACACATCATAGAAAGGCAGCCTCTGGAGCTTGACATCTGGGTGGACAGGGTGCAGGGCGGCAGGTAGGTGTGGAAGGCCTAGCTCGTGCTTGGGCCCCAGAAGAGAAACAGGCAGCAGAGGCGAGGGCGTGCCATGGCTGTCAAATCCCAGCTGAGTCAGACTGGCAGGCAAGCCTCCAGGACCTCCGCCAGTCGTGGAGTGGACCCCCGGAAGGGAGAGGTCTGTTGGAGACACCATCTTTGTGGGGAAGCGGCGGCGGTAGAGCTCCTTGATCTTCATCTGCACGGCAGGGCTGCAGCCAGCCTTCAACAAATGGAGAGCTTTGGTCAAGAGTTCGTGCTTTCTCCCGTGTTTGTTCCGTCCCGCATATCCCAGGAGTACTTGCAGCTCCGAGACACGCAGGCTCATCACCATTTGCTGTTTGACCCATGGAGAAAGAAGGAGAATATTTGTATTAGAAATGGCACGATACCAATTTAAGTCCGATACCAATATTGTAAATTTGATATAACTCTCCTGTGAAAGATTTCACGGAGATTGATGGTGGCCCAGCCTAGAAAATCCACGAGCACGTTCCGTGGGGGACTAAAGTATTGGGACACCCGGGCGAGGTCTCCCAATACACTCGGCAGTCTTGGCTTTTTCTTCGAGTCTGAAGAAACTCTTATAACGTGATGCATCTTCTCATGTTATGCACGTCGCAAAACACGTTATGCGTGCTGTAATTATTTTCCGTATTTTTTTTCCACTTTTCAGGATCGGACCAATACCGATACAGAATATTGGATCGGCGCATCTCTAATTTGTATAATTGTATGCTGAAACCATTGCCAATGGGAACAAACTGTCGGAACAATAATTCAGAACATTCAACTGTAAGTTCAAATTCATTCAAATGTACTTTTTTAAAGTAATTATGCTCCTATGTATAACATTATGTCTTTCACACATGCCCAGACACTTAACAGTACCATGAAACCTTACTTTTTAGGCATATCTAGTTCAATACATATCTCTAGTCGAATTCTCATTATTTAGGTTGTAAGTAAAAGTGAATAAACACAAGAGCTATGTAGATAATGCATGCTTAAAAGTGTGTGACCACAATAATCTTATATAATAATTATTGCACACATATGCAAGAATCCCTCACTCATGATCCAACAAGGTTAAGACTGAATTCTCTAAATATTTAAAATAACATTAGAAAGAGAAAGACTGTATTTAGGCAATTTACAAATAAGACTAGAGCTTGAAGGTGGTGAGGGGGTGTGTAACATAAATGTTCTAGTCTGGGTTGTTGATTGGCACTAGTTGAACACTTTAAACAATGCAGTTACATCAAATAATAATAAACAGAATGCTCATCCCTCATGCAGCACTGTCACATGTTCACAATGCACATTATTTTATTGCACTGTTGCACCCACAGTCAGAAGAATAAACTCCCTGTGAAAAACGACCTATACTGCTTAGTTTTTTACCACAATTCTAATTTTAGATTCACACCTACCACTGTTTTCACAGTGAATCCTGTCAACAGATGTTTGCACGTGACGAACAGTTAAGAACTCATCACACTAAGCTTTAATCCATAATCCAGATTTAACCAAGTAGGACTTTAAAATGACTACAATTCTTGGTGTTTTCATAACTAAACAGCATGGTAGCAGACATTTGGCTTCTATTAAAACAACAGTGCAGTAGAGAGAAGATGGTTAGATACTGTGAGAGGGGATGACTAAGACCAAGCCTGAACCACTGAGCTTTCATAACGAAAGCAGTGAAGCTCGGCTCGAGAGAAAACAAAGAGCACTGCAGACCATAGCAGCTCACATTTATCCATCTCTACGACCAGAAACACCTCAAAGGTTTATTGCCAAGTGCCAACTGGACTGTTCATACAAACAAAGATACAAACACACGCTTTATTAAGCCTGCCCACCAGCCCTTAAACACAAACACAGTGGTGCTGCCTGAGCAAGGCAAGCATCTTTTCCACTCAAGGAACAGACCAATGTCCAAAGAAGAAGATGGAAGACAGGAAAGTGTAGCAGTCCACTGATCTCCATGTACTATTATACGCCCCCAAAGGACACTAAGGCCGTGGAAAACCATGTTATCATCAGGACTCCCAGTCAGAATCTAAATAGATTTTAAAATACTGTTACTGCTACATGTATACAAGCTCTACTTACATTACTGATATGCTGGAAAAAAGCCTGCTAGACACCTCAGACTTAATAGTCCCTAGAAGCAGAACTAAACATGGTGAGGCAGCCTTCAGCCACTAGGCTGCAGTCAGTTCTAATAAACTGCCTGAGGCTGCTAGATGTGTGCAGACTAGGATTGCAAAATTCCAGTAATTTTCAAAGTTGGAAACTTTCCATTATGAGGGAGGTTATTTTTGATCTAAATGGGGTTGATGGGTTGCCATGCAACCCCATCAAACCCATCCAACACCTTGGGGATGAACTGGAGCGGTGATTGTGAGCCAGGCCTTCTCATTCAACATCGGTGCCTGATCTCATAAATGCTCTACATAATGAATCTTGTGGAAAGGCGTATAAGAGTGGAAGCTTTTACAGCTGCAAAGGGGGACCAACTCCATGTCAAAGTCTATAAACATGTTGGTGTATTTGCAAGGCGCCTCAATACTTTTGCTGATATAGTGTATATACAAAGAAGTCATGGCTGTCTTCAATAAAGCAGGGCATCTGGCAAGAAAGAATTACTTTTCCAATATCCTAACAAAGACATCTAAAAATGCTACTTATCCAGCTACTTTACACTTTGACCAGCTACTTTACACTTTGTCCCCACCCTTCCTCAGTTCTATGCAACAAAGTGTAAAGGACTTGCATTTTTCTTTAATAACAAAACTTCAATAGGAGTACTGTTGCTAACACTGTTGCTAATGTAAAACACAGATGACCTCAGCAAACCCTGTAAAAAAAAGAAGTAACCATGGGAATATTCACCTGCATTACATTAACCAGGCTTTGCAAGACTGTCGCTAACATCTCATGTATCATGTACTGACCTTGTACATACAGTGTTTTGAAGCAGGTGTTCAACAGTTATATCTCTCCAAACAGGCATCTTACCAGACGCTTTTCAAATAGCTTTTAAAAATGTTTACTAAAAAAACATAGCAATGAATTGACCAGCTACAAATCAATATCCAACCTTCCATTCATTAGTGAGATACTTCAAAAGATTCAGTGGAAATAAATTCCCTTCTCAGAGAAAATAATATCTTGGAGGAATTTCAATCAACTTTCAGAATATACAACAGCAATGAATCTCTGCACTAACTAAAAATAATAAGTGACCTTAGACTAAACTCTGAGGAAAATAAGGTCTCAGTTCTTGCCCTCTGAGACCGAAGCACAGTGTTTAATACGACTGTCCATAATATCCTAATCAATAATCTATAAAAACTGGCTGGTCTGTCTGAATGAGCTTCAAACTGGCTCAAAACATCCATCAAAGGCAGAAAAAGCTTTACATCAGCTCATGTCAGAGAAACATGACATCTGTTTTTGGGGTTGCAAAAGGTCCATTATTATTTTCACACTACACGCTGCCATTTGGTGACATCATTATAGAGCACAGTGTGTTTCCATGATAGTGCCGACGACTTGCAGCTGTACATCTCTGCTGAACCCAAAGCAGTAACAAACTCCATGACTGCCGGTATTTTAGCTATAAATAAATGAAAAAGCAATCATTTCTTAAAGTTAAACAAGGACAAAATTTGAATTCTATTAGTCGGCCCTAAAGCAAGAAGAAAAATCCCTGGATTAAATCTGACTTTGTGTCTTGGTGCAATCTTAGCTTCAAATCTAACCTTTAAGCCCCACACTAATAAGACGACATGACATCCCTGTTTCAGACTTTGCTCTTTGCATGTTCTCATGCACTATTGCACTTCTTTTATGCCGTATTTTCCCCTGATTTCATGTGGTTTATTTTATCCTATTATTTAACTTTTCTTATTCACTGGGTTTAATTGAATGCATTTACGCATTATCATTATTTCCCACCTTATTTTCTAAGCCTGTTTTCATGAGACGCACTCACTTACTGTAAAGCATGTTGAACCTAAATACTGTATGACAATAAAGTTTATTTTAAAAACTACACAGTAGTCAGTCTGGAATAGATTCTATCTATCTACTGTGGTAATACCTTATTACCATCACACCACCCAAGTCTACACAGCCAGTAACGGTACAAAGAATCGATAAAATGCTCCTCAAATCCCAGATGGCTCATAATGTAGACACTGCAGGCACTTAAATTACAGCCATGCATTACAGGCATTTTACCAGTTAGTTTGTTTTTTAAATGCAAGGTAGCTCGTTCAATGGTAGTCGGTCAAGCACTAATGAAGAGATTTCTTTGTGGGGTGGGACTATGATAAAACCCAGGACAAAACATCAGCCCTAATTCTTACTGACTCCAGGAACCATTTAACTTTAGCATTTTCCGATATAGTCCTGACTTACTCGAGATCACTCAAGTGAAATAAACAATAAGCTATTGTTCATAATTTGGTAGCAGATTCACATGGGACCCAACTTAAAAACTAAAAACAGACTGACAAAATAAGTTGACAGCCACTTTAAAGACCAAAACACCAACCAAAGTTTAACGAATGGCAAGTACAGGTTTTAAAAATGGACCATATTTTTGTCTCCAGAAGCCTGGAGAAAAGTTGCAGAAAAGTAATTGCTTCTACTTTACCTTTGTACTTTACTCAACCTATCTACGAGAGTTAGCTACTTGGTGGTTTTACCAGAGCAGGACAGCTTTTGAGTGGATGCTGTGCGTTCTTGCAGGCCTCTCAGCCCATATGAACCCGTAATCTTTCTGTAGTCTGGACAGAAAGCACCCAGCTGTGATCACTGAGGTGATCAGCAACGCTCTGCTACTCTTAGTCAGGAGATGGAAAAAAGGAGAGGCTGAGCAGTATATTAGGTCATAAGGGTAATGGCAGTTATTGTTCAATTCAGCACAGTACAGTTGGTTAGACTTTAAGGATAAAGGAAGGAAAAATGGCAAGTGCACAACAAAGGATGACTTTTCTGCAGGCACTAGTCTGACTGACACTCAAGTTGTGCCTGGAAATCTAGAAAACTACACCTACAATGATAGTACCATGATGTGCCATTTATGTATGGTGGTGCAAGATATCTACAAAAGAAACCACAAAGGAAAATTATTTATTTTAAATGAAGCATTTCAGCTGTGAACATTCTTGCTGCTAGTCATACAAACCACCAGCCTGCAAATGAGCACGCAAATCAGTTTCTTTAACCCAAAGGAACTCTACAAAATGCGCTCAAAATTCTAATTAAAATTTCAATGTCAAAATGCACACTACTATAACATTCAAATGTTTTACAAGTGTTTCAACAACAAATGCAGCCACTAAAGACTTGAGTTGAATCAGAAATGACCAAAAACTTTCAACCATGCTTGGAAAAAAACAAAAAACCAAAAAACAAAAAGCTCTGAAAAACCTTGTCCATCTGTGTTGGTGCGAGCAAACTTGTTTCACGTTTAGCAGGAGCTGTCAGGCCAGGTCTCAAAAGTGTGTGTAAAATTTGGGTGCGGTTCTCAATTCCATGCCCGTGCAGACCTGTAGATGTCACTACTGATGATAGATGTAATCAGGTAATCTGCCGATTATTTTGATTTTGACTAATTGAATAATCTGTGGTTTTTTGTTTTTTTTTTAAATGCAGACAATTTAAATGGGCCTGACCAAACTGAGCTGGCAGAAATGTTAATTTCCCCACATAGTGTTTACTTCTTAGACCAGACCCAACACAGACATCTGAAGTATGTGAAGCTTGTAACAGGCATTTAAGTGGCATATGCTTTGCATGTTGCAGTGACTCCTTTAATAACTAACTGAATATTAGTGGAGTAATCTGCCGTCTGACAAACCTCTCAGCCTAGACCTAGTTAAATGTAAACCTTTATTTCATACACAAGCCAGACAAAGATCCAAACAGGTAAAGAATGCTATGTTATATGCACTGCATGCAATTTGTAATTATCAGCATGCATTCATGAAAAGCTGCTGGTTGTGGTTTCCTCTCTTTCAGTGATGAATACAAAAACAACTTGTGTATCAAAGACCTCACTTGTGGATAATCTTTTGCCAAACTCAGCTTTATTTGGACCTGCATTCAAATTTAACATTTGAAACATTAAGATGATTTTCTCAACAAAAAAAAATTAACTTTGATACAAACTCTTACTGTACAAACAACCCAAAAAAATTATCCTTTTGAAGAGTTAACCCAACCACATCACACTTAACATAGAACAGGGAATCAGATTCACATTTGGTCCTGTGATATAGACTGAAGGATTAGAGGATGCTGTTAACCTACTTGGCACTAAACTGTAGCTTAACAATAGCAGAGGGGTTAAAATTTTTTTGGTTTGCTCAAGTTTGGGTAAAAGCAAAGCCAGAGTCACCTGTGGTTATTAGTCCTTAAGGATACAGATGGATGTGTTTTATTGGATGGAAAGTAGTCTTCCTTTTCTGTTGATTCTAAGTGAGGTCAGTAAATCGTGAGCATCTGTCAGGTCATGTAAACAGAACTGGGCAGTTAATGCTCCTCTCCAAGCTCATTCATCTGTCCTACTCTATTGCTATGAGAGGCATCAAGGCAAGAAATGTTGGCTGGCTATGTGCTGTGGAGAAAGCATTTGTTAGCCTGCATTAATCCAAGCAGGTAGCCATCACGTAACAGTGGAGAGAAGGATGGTGGAGAGGAAATTACTAGGTCTAGGTCTAGAACTGGTGAGAAAACCAGAGGTATTTATGAAACAGTACGCAAACAAGAAAACAAATGTTTCTATAATTAGTATGTGCCACCTTTTGTCACGTTAATGGAATTTCAACTTATTGAAACAGACTGACAGAGAAAAAGTAAGACACTTATACTGAAGGCAGATGAACAGATGTTATTTGCTTGTCGCATCACCATGAGTTTTCTACACAATCTGTCATTGAAACATGCTGATAATGACAATTAGACCCCATTTACACTTGGTCACTTCATGTCTGCTGCTGAGGTGGCAGACACTGTTAATGTATCCAAACGTCAAGTGGAGAGGATAAAAAAAAAATATGAAGAAACTGGTGATGTTCATGACAAGCCCAGGTCAGACAGATCCCGTAAGACAATGTCCAGGGCTAACCCTTTTTCAACTGCAGCAGAGCTACATCAGAACTGGTCACCAGAAACCGCTGTGTCTACAAGAACAGTTTCTCCAATTCTCACACGCAGTGGTCTCCATGGCCAAATTAGTGCTCAGAAACCAGCATTAACGACAAGGGCCACACCTTGCAGCAAGGATGGACAGTGGAAAAGTGGCAGAAGGTTGATTTTTCTGACGAATCATCTATTGAACTGCATACCAAATGCCGCAAATATTGCAGGAGACCTGTTGGAACCCGCATCGACCCGAGATTCGAGTTAAGTTTGGTGGAGGAAAAATCATGGTTTGGGGTTACATCCAGTATGGGGGTGTTCAAGAGATCTGCAGAGTGGATGGCAACATCAACAGCCTGAAGTATCAAGACATTCTTGCTGCCCACTACATTCTGTCCTAATTAAATGATACAACAGTGAATGATGCAAAACTTTATTTTGGTATAATAAGCATAATCTAGAGGGCGTTGCCCTTCTTATAAACAATTTCTGATTCCAAGTGATTAACTACAAGTCAAGTTATTATTTGTTGTTCCTATAACTTGGTTAAGTAATATGCAAACCAGCTCATATACAACAATCAATCGCCCGTGCAGCTTTTCATTTCCCTGCTCCATTCAGAAAAAGAAGTACAGTTTTGCACACCACAGTCAACATTTACAAGAAGATAGCTGTTAAGAACTGCTATCCTCCTGTGTAGTAGACAACATCAACAACAATGTGCATTAAAACACTGTATTGTAGCGAGGCGGTGGAAAAAAGCAGAGGCAAGGTAAAGTTGAACCAAACCGGCACTTCACTGGAGGTAATCTTAAAGTCCGCATTAAGTGGAAACAAGGGTACTAGGAGAGACAGATGCCTTTCCCCCGGGAGTGGCTCGATACCACTTTGGTATGTCCGATAGCGATAATGATACCTCAGCTCTGAGTATCTGATCATACCAGTTCGATACTGGCCGTTTTCCTCTCTTACGCAACTAAGCAGTTAATAATACATCTGTCTGTATGCACTTTGAATCTGAAACGGCTCCCTACTTCCTCTATGGAGCTCTATCTAAGTTTCTACACACAATTTGCTGCTCATCTGTGTTACATGTCCTCATCTGTATGTCTCTCTTTACAGCATGGTGTTCAAAGTTTAGTTGAACACTTACTTACATGATAGAATGCTTCTGATATACAATCCAGTGTCAGACCGATACTGTGCATAATATTGGCAGAACCATAATTTAGTTATGGCGTATCTTAAATGCGTCTCAGAACACCTCCTGACATGATTTGAACAATCACATTTCTATCTGTTTTAAATGCGCTTTGTGTGCGTTTATACTTGATTGATCATATCCAGACCCTAATCTTGATATTCAGCTTGCACGAAGTGACCAGGTGAAAATGGTTGCTTAGATTTTTTAAGCTAGCAAGAAAGGGAAACAAAAAACAAAAACAAAGCTTCATAGGTACACCTGCGGCAAAGCACGTATTAACTACAGCACATAAGATGAACCATAAATGAAAATATATTCTCAACCTCATTCCTGGGGACCTGGATTTCTTTTGGCTAAAACAAAGGGTCTGACAAATGAAAAAAGTGTACATTTTGATATGCCCAGGACAAAGACTTTTCTGTGAAGGCAACATATGTTTAAAACATCTGTTCCTAACATCCAAGAAAACCTAAAAAATAATTTGCCTCATATATTCATGTAAAATAAATATTGAAATTTAGCTCCAAACGCCACACTTAAAAAACAAACAAAAACAGGCACAAAGCAAAAAAGATTAGATGTTTTCATATTATTATTACTATTATTATTTTTAAAGAGAATCCTTTACTTGAACTGGGAAAAGTTCTGGATTCTGGTTGGGTTGGCATGCAACAACCCAATAATAACAATGACCAACAACAAATCATTTAAACTATGAGAGCAGTAATATTCTAAAAACATATGATATGGTGGTATGGGGGAAAAAATATTACCCCAGTATCAATTTCATTTCGTGATTTTTTTAGGAAACAGCTCTAACATAAATATAGTCCATTAAGTCCACCTATTATTAGTAAAAACAGAACATTGATGGTTCTCAGAAATGAGAGTATCAATTTTCATTCAAACCTGGCCAACAAGTGACTTGGTTGATTGTACAAATGACAAAAGCTTGCTCAGGGGGATGTTCTTGGGGACGACTTAATAACGTAGCTGTTTGCTAATTGGTTCTATATTCACTTCGCTTTTGCGTCATCCAGAGCCACTTCAAAAACATGCAAATCTTAGCAAGGCACCAGTCTTCTTATATGTACACACATCTTAAAACATACCCTGCATAACACCCCTATAATTGCACCTAGCATATAGTCAAACCAGCTTGCTGACTAGCTGTTGAGCCGGGCTGGTTGAATATGCTCAGGGTGAGGCTTGGGTGGCCCTGCATGCTGCTGTGGCGGATATATCTTGACTGTATTAAAAAAAAAGCCTCCGTTATGATGTACATTTTAAAACACCCTGAGAGTACAGCGTCTGGTTTTAGACGTCACACACTTTGCTCAGACAATTTGACAGAAGAAACAGCCCCAGATAAAACGGCATCAAGTTAAGCTAAGCTGCTACAGATGCTACAACTCAGATGGCGAAGTTTGTATGACATTTGCAATTTTGTTATTTCTTACTGTATCAGCTACAATTTTGTGGTCAAATCAAAGATGACAATATACTACAACCACAAATCATTAAACAGCGCTATGTTCTTTCATTTGACAATTAAACTTCAGCTCACATGGCATTACTTCGATGTTCACTTCCAAAATTCCAATAAGAAAATTATTTAACAATTTGTGGGAAAAAAGTCCCAATTAACCATTTTTTCCTCATTATTTTCCAGCAGGTTAAATAACACTATTCTGTTACTGACACTGGCCTACAGCCGGTGACCCAAGAAAACCCTTCATATCAAGGCTACAGAAAGTGGATTTGGATGGGAAAACGTAAAGCTCTTAACACCAGATGTGTCATCCGTGTCATTTTCCAAGTCTCGCCTGTATGTACAATACAGTCTTTTACTGTGGACAAATGTACAAATGTAAATTCCGGATCTATATTTTACATCTGTCCTGCAGTCCTCTCCCTACAAACAAGACAAAATTCAGTATTCTTGGTACACAGTGCCAGGTCTATAATCAAAGTAGCTGACAGCTACATTTTAGGTTTTTAAGCTTTAAACTAGTAGGTTCTAGAGTCTTTGGAACTTTTGAAAATAAATAAGGAATATGACAAAAAAAGAGCCTGCACAAGCAATGCAATAATTGTATGTCTCCTACATAAAGCTTATTATAAATAAATAAATAAATAAAACAAAGAAATAAAGAAAAAACTGTAAAAACCGTCTTGCGTCATGCGACATGGTAGTTGTATCTGGTGTGAAATGGGAAGCATTGCGATGCACTAAGTTTGACCCGCGCTGCTTTACTTCTGGTGTATATCAGCTTGAGATGCAGAGCTGCCTGCGATAGATAGCATCTTGAACAAAGTACCACAACAAAGCACAACAAAGGTCTACCTAGCAAACCATTAACAGGCTGCTTTAGGCTTTGCACATGCAGTTCTTGGTTTAGTAGCGGAATTAATAAACCTCTCCTTTTGGTTTCATTTTGTGTGGTCATTATGAGGCAGTGCACTCTGACTTACTGAAACATGTTAGAAAGGAGGAAGCATCAAAGAAGGTTGTTATTTGTCCTAAATAAACTTCCTCTTCACAAGCCCAGCATCAAGACATGCACAAAAAAAAAAAATCAAACGTATCAAAGCGTTTTCTTTGAGATCAGTCTCTGAAACAAAAAAAATTAAAGTAACGTGGTGCCTCATAGTCACGTGTGAACACAGCATAGCACAGTGTGATCTGTGTGAAATTCTTTCTCTGTATTTAACCCATTTACCAAATGAAGCAGTAGGCAGCCAGGAACACAGCACCTGGTGAGCAGTGTGGGGGGACAGTACCTTGCTCAAGAGCACCTCAGTGGTGCCACTAAAATATGGTGGTCTTGGTAGTCTATTAGTAGCTGAGCAGGTCCTGCACTGTACTAATGATGTGGGGAGTCTAATTTTCTCAGATACCAGCAGGGGTAAAAACGTGTAATTCTGTTGCAATAGACAGATCAGTTTTAAAAGGTCAAACCTGAAGCAGTTTGAACTGGACTGTCGCTTTTAGTATTATTCTTAGTTGATGCTTGAACACGGGCAATGCAAGTGCAAATCTTACTGTAATCTGCATTTAATGTATATCTTCAAATAGTACTGTGCAGTATAAACGGTATGCGATATAAATTTATCCAACGGGAGAGATTTTGATTATACCAGCCTACCGCAGAAATATCTGCTCCTCGCGAAAAGTCACCTGCGCAGAACCACGCCTACTTGCAGCACGAGGCATTCGTTTTGGAAAATGGGCGAGAGCAGAGAGTGCACGGATGAGCAGCTCGTTAAAAAGAGCGGTCAATGAACATTTATCAGGTGACAAAAACAAGACGAGATGCAATGTAAATGCTGGTCATGTGACGATAACCATAATCAAATATATAAAATACTGTTGACGGATATGAATGGGACTAAATGTGGTTTACAAAATAAAAACAACGCTAAAATGTCTTAATTTTCGTTGACTAAAACGAGACGTTATTTCCTGTACGATGGGGTATTGGGACGCTCGACCTTAGCTTTGAACAGCATTACATCCCAATACTTTTGTCCTTTAAGAGGCATTGTGAATCTAGTGGCTAAAAGTATTGGGACGTAGGGCCAGGGAGAGAAATGACACACACACAAAGTCTCACACACACAGCATTTTGATAAGCAGCCTTTGCCATATCCACGCAAAAAAGCTGATCCTAAATTGTCCTGATTTGGTTGTGTAGAATGTATTTGTTGAGGAATAAAAAAGGTAAGTTCAGCAATGCTATTGCTATGGATTTAAATTTACAGATCACATTATATACCGCAATATATAAAGTCTACGGTTCAATTTATATCGCAATATGGATTTTATGACATATCCCACACCCTTCAAATGACAGCAGATGAAAGAATATACACACCAAGATGCTGCTGAGAGAAAAATGACAGAACACTAAGATTATTTGAAAGTTGAAAACAAATTACAAACTGCTTCCATAGTTTGTTAGAACATTGTCAACCTTGCATCGCTGAACCTTTAAAAAGAGCAGTTATCATCACCTAAACTGGTACTATTGCATAAAGCGGGGCTCTAGTCCTGGACAACTGATGTTCAGCAGTTTGTAAATTTCCCTGCTCAAACACACCTGAATCAACTCAGCTGTTAATTGCTAGGTCTAACATTTGAGTAGGGGAATGCCACAGAAACTGCTATCATCTCCAGCACTAAAATCAGAAACACAGTTAATCACTTTGGCATTAAGTAACTAACTTTATACCATGTATCCATATCAGTCCAATACCTCTGGATTAGAGAGAAAAAGAGAGAGAATTCTTTCCACTCTTATAACAAATACAGTTGTGTTGTGTTAAGTGAAACACTTTAATTACATACAGCTAAAGCCTCATCCTTTTAAAAGGAGAAATATGAGGACAGTACTGCGCCTTACAATACTGTTGAGTAAGTCAGTCTAAAAATGACTTTCTTACCTCTCTGATCACACAGACATACAGAGATATGCATGCATAATAACTGGGGCTTCCCACACAAACCCTTCATCACTATACAAACACTACGGCACAATAACGTAGAATAGTGCGACACGTGCAGTAACATATGAATTAGAATGACAGGAAAGCTTACTCTGTAAGCTTTAGTCTCACACTACAAGCTATAGCAGTCTTCACTTCAGGCAAGCTGAGGGCACATAAGGACTTGTAATATTTGCCTGTAATATTTACAATACATTTATCCATCAGGCAGATGCTCTTATCCAGAGTGAAAGACATTTTACAGATGTAGCATTAGGAGTGTGGTGAAAGGACTCTTACTGGTATAGCGAAGTGTGTTTGTCAAACCCCAGCCTGCTGTATGAAGAACAGTGGTGTTAACCATAGCATACACCAGTCATCAGTGGCTGATATTCACTGACAAACAGAACATTTTCATTACCATAAACAGTTAGTTACTGGGAGCACAAATGATAATTACGACAAATGATTAGGTGCCCTATTGGCCCGAGTATTTACGCATTTGCACACTACCACTCACTCTATTCTTGTCAACTGAAACAGACAGCATACCAGGTAACACCATCACCCTACAGAGAAGCTCTAAAGTTTACATTCACCTACCCATCCAACTGAATTCATATTTTAATAAACATTTTTCATAAAGTACCTGAACTAATAGTTCTGTCTGATGAGCTATTTGGAGGTTATGTAAAATTAATCGATAATCCAATGTTTTAACCTGTCTAATGCTAAATTTACTTAATAGACTACAGTAGGTGTTTAATCCATCAATTATTTGATTAATACCACAAAATCATCTCACATGTGCCATGGATATTGGTTTAAATGGTTTTAAAGTTGTGGCTAAATCAAAGCTGTTAAACACAAAAAAGGCAGTTCAAGAGGGCGCTGAGACGCTGCTTTTCTAATCACGCGAAGCTTGAGGTGAGCAATAATCATTTTGAAACTGAAACAGATAAAAAAAAAAAACTCTTTTTAAGGCCACAACTATCTTTGTGTAGAATGTAGTGCAACTGCAGGTGTTTGAAGACACCCAAAGCTAGCATTTCCACTGGCTGCCTCTAGAAAAGTCGACTGGTCAGCTGTGGTGACAACTGGTATTTTGTTTCTGGCACTCGGGAGAAATTAGGTGTTTTCTCTCTCTACTTACAATTTTAAAAATGTGAAGCATGTGGACAGACTAGAGGAGTGTTCTTCAGTTACAGTGTGCACTTCTCCATAAACAAGACTGAAGCACTTTTGAGATTTGAAGAGGTATTGTCTGAGGGACCCTTAACACAGTGCTAATAACTAAGAATACCTAATAATAATCTGTTTCACTAACAGCAACTACACATGGTGAGCTATGAGTCACCAGCCTGCCCCCTGTTGTATGCTTTCACAAAGCTGACCAACTAAGTCAGTGTTCCATATGATTTAATAACACTAAATTACAGAAATACAGGTTTTTTATAAGTGGGTTTGCTCAAAGTAGACACCAAGCCTGACCACAAACGCAAACAAGTTTACAGTTAAAGCAGCTTCTCTGTGGCGTCACATCACCACCCACTATGCTGGATACTGGGAAAAGTGTTCTGACTCAGCCAGTAGGTTAGGAAGAGATGGTATACTGGTTGTAGATTTAAAAGAGACAATCTGACAATTTGTAAATCAATACAGAAATTCAATTTAGCAAAATCAGATATTGGTATCAGTATTGGTCACAACATAATGTAATCAGATATTATTCACTGGCCTGTCTGAAGTTCTATATCAGTGCATATCTAGAATTTATTATAACTCCAGACAACCTGCCTAGAAACAAATATAGTAAAGACTCATTTAAATTAATCTCTCAAAGTGTAGTGTTTTGTTTAATAAATGCTTTTTTTGGTTCACATTTTTGCATATAGACACCTGTTTGCCACTTTCAGTCATTCATCATGAACAACACTATGCAGAATCTACAGCTAGATAGGAGCTGACTTACAATGTGACATAACACTAACAGACATAATCTAAATGCGCAAGTTAAATAAATGCTTCAGTTTGGTTTACATTTTTGCACAGACCCCTGTCTGCCCCTTTTAGTCAGACTTATAATGAACAAAACTATGCAAAATCTAGAGCTAGAAAGGATTTGACTTACGATCTAATATAATACAAATACATATTTCATCTAAATGTGTAATGATGAGAGCTGAACAGTTCTTGGTGCTGATCAAGCACAATATGCACCAAAACACCAAATAGGGGCAATGTTTACCTATTTCTCATTCAAAATCTCCCCCCCAAAAAACTGTCACACTTAAAACCTGTAGATCAGAGACACTCAGGGTGGATTAAAAAAAGGCATTAGTGCAAAGCTCCAACTTTGTCAATATTATTCCTATACTACTAATCTGTACTACGTGCAGTAACATAACCACCAATTACTAGTGTTATTAGTCATTTTTGACTGCAAGTTACTTCTCAATATTATTTATACCGAGCATTAGCGTATATAGCATAGCGTATTTCAGTGTTTTTTTCTACAGATTTTATTGGATTTATTTATACTTTATATTTTGTAATGTTCTTGTCTAAGTGCAGTCATAACACAAGCAGTTTTCTGCGGGATCAATAAAGTTTTCTGATTCTGAGTCTGTTTTGAATTTCTCATTCAAAATATCCAAACAAAAAATGGTCACAGTGGGTCAGTCACAACAGAGTCACATTATGGTTCTCATGGTGGATCATAAAAGGCATTAATGCAAAGCTACAACTTTTTCACTGCGGAGAGACTTGAAATGCGTCTTCAGACTCAGGGGCTCGTCTCCTGTGGAGTCAGATCTGTCTGCACTCGAGACTGCTAGCCAAACAGCTAAGGAGGCTAACGATAGCTAACTAACTCCACCATGGCAGGCTGAGCTTCAGACTCTGTTTGGGTGAAACCACTGCTGCTAAAAATGGGTCCACAAGGACCATAGGGGTCACAAACAAAAGAGGAAACATCTGACGTTTGTCACTAATCGTTTTCAACCCCAGGTCCCTGTCAAAGCTTCCTGCGAAGCACAGCGAGCAAACCGGCTGGCAGCCTACGCAGGACGGAGGAGGAGAGGTAGCGTTAGCCAGGAGCAAAACTAAACCCCAGCCAGAGCTATATCACCACACTAATACACACTCACTGTGGATTTCGGGGACAAATCCGGGCCCCAGCAAACGTGCATCATTATCTCGAGTCAGATTAAGGCTCTAAAAGATCAGAGAAACCCTATTTAAAAGTGAAGAGGAATCTAGTAGCACCACTGCCTATGTTAGCTCCACTCGTTAGCCACAACTGACACCACCAAGTCTCCCCATCACAACAATAACACTCTCTCACTGGCCCGGGTTAAGACCCCCAACACAGCCCGTGCGCTCCGGGCACACCAGACACGGGTCTTCAGAAACCCCACTGCGTCACCCAACACCCGGAGCCGCCGCAGAAAGGTTCAGATAGAGACGGCGTCGAGAGTAAATTTAAGGCTTCGCTTTACCTTCAATTCCGCACTCTCCGCCATCTTGTTAGTGTGGCGCAGGCGCGCGAGCGGGACCCCCTCTCTGCTGAAGACCCTCACACTCGTTCAAAATTAGCGCCCACACTTCTCATCAACTCCACTAGGTTCACATACACACACACACACACACACACAGACCTGTTCACACTCGACGCTGAAATACACATGGAATACACTCATATCCACTGTACATACATACATTCACACATATGTATATACAGTGGTTGCACTCAAAACTGGAAACACGTGCTGACTCACTAGATGACTCCAAAGTTAAAAATCCTGAATTGAACCGGTTCAGTATTCTAGACCAATAGTCCACTGGTTTAAAAGCAGTGCCACACCATCAGGATAGGCAAACAAGGCAAAGGTTGGGCCACATTTGGGAAACGGGCCTCTTACTGCCTCCCATATCAGCAACCCCACCCCAGTCAACAAAATCTAACATCTCCACTCTTTACGAAATGTTTTAATCCACACTTTATCCCCTTTCAACAAAATATTTACATTCAGTGGCCCACCCACTGACTTTTCTAAACTGGATTATTGGTGAGAATTTTTCTTTTCTGAGTGTGAATGCTAAAATGTATTCTCGGTTTTTACTGTTTTAGTGCTAGTAAACCGTTGCCTTTATGCATATAGTAAATATGGAGAATGTCTAGTCTATGCCTTTCTGAAATGCAAGAATTATTAATATTATAATAGTAAATATAAGAGCAAATTCGACTAATTTTGCTTAGTAGCTTGTCAGATGTAACAGTAACTTGCATAGTGTCAGACAGACTATTGCTTTGGCTGGGACAGTCTGGGCTGTGTGCATGGGCACCAGAAGCATTTTTAATTATGGGGTGGCACCACAAGAGAGAAAAAGTGGGGGTGAGTTGGGGGTTGGGGGAGGGCAAAATGAATGATTTTGACAACGGATGATTTTGAAAACAGCTATAATGGTTTTGGCACCCATGACATACACTAAATGAACAAAAGTATCAGGACACCTGAGCAATACACTAACAGGAACTTTTGTAATATTGCATTCATATAGACTTTAATCTGAACTTGGTCTCGACTGTGGTCCGGGAGAGAAAATGTGGGGGGACAAAACGAATGATTTTGAAAAGTAATGGTTCTGGTGCCCATGGCTGTGTGCCAGTACTGTGTTCATGTGCTTTTTTTTCTTTGTGTTGAATGATTTTGTGTTGCCTCTTTTGTTCTGTAATGTCTTCATCCAGACAGATCAAAATAATATTATTGTTTCTCTATACTGGTTATAGCTGAGTGCACTTTTACTTTTGATTAATGCGTATGTTCAAAATCAAGCACTTTAACTCCAGTTGAAATCTAAATATTTCTATTTATTTCTTTTTAATATAAATACAAAACATTATTTTACAAAGGGAAAGAAATACAAAAGTTATTGTCCTCCACTGGTTGTAACATTTCCTGGTAAACTTGTCTTGGTAGTTAGCTTTTGTAAGATTGTGTGCCATTTCTGAGATGTCAGTTTATACTGAGAAAACGCAAGACAGGATCACCTATAATAAGGACAGCACAGTGACGTCACAGTTGTTTAATTCCTGAGTAAATGTTTATGATTTACATAAATATTTACTAGAGGAGTCTCAGTATACATTCTGGACTAAAGGAGTGATTGATTTGCCATTACAGACCACAAACATTACATTAAATAAATCTAAATGTCAGCTCACGAAAGCAGACACTTGTGTTACAGTCAGGAGCAGAAATATTGTCCCCCTTGCAGTTTGTTTTCCAAATAATTCACAGGTTCTCTAAAATTATTTGATTCACTCTAGAAACAGTTGAAACAGTCAAAAGTAGTTTTCCTTTATTTTACAAAAATAACAGTACTTTATTTGACCATTCAGAACATATTATATCCATTCAAATAAAAAAATGTTTTGGCCAAAATTATTTACACCCATACCTCAATATTTGGTGGAACACCACATAGCAAGGATAACTGAAATCAAACACTTCCTGAAGTCATGAATGAGTTTTCTTGCGGTCGTGAATGAGTTTTCTTTTCTTCTAGACCAGTCTGCTCCAGGTCTCCCAGATTTGGAGGGACCCGTTTTCAAACCTCTGCTCTGAGGTATTTTGAAAAAGTCACTGATGGCCATTGTCTTGAACCATTTCTCGGTGCTTTTTGATGTATGTCTTGCGTCACTGTCATCTGAAAGACCCGTGGTCTCTGATAAAGACCCAACTCATTGAGACTGGGCCCACATTACTCTCCAAAAACAGCCCTGAATAATCTGTGAACCTCCTCCATGTTTGATAATACGAACTGTGTTCTCTGCTTCTGTAAACAGATCAATGATGTGCTTTACCCAAAAGATCTATTTTGGTCTCATCTGTCCACAGGATGTTCTCACTGAAGGAGTCTGGCTTCCTCAGGTGAGTTTTTGTAAACTCCAGCCTGGATCTTTTGTGTCTTTGTCAGCACTTGAGTTCTGCCGGGCCTCCTAACATACAGTTAAGTGTCAGTCAGATGATGACGGAGAGTGCGAACTGTCCGTCATTGTGTAACTTGCTTCATCAGCCTGGATTCGATTGGAAGTTAACTGAAGTTCTTACTGCGCCATTTAAATAATCCTTATTTAAGGAAACCTTTCATCAGCTTTTCTTTTCTACCTACATACAGAGTGTTTAGCTATAAAGGCACCACAAGCTGCCAACATCTGAATGACAATGTCTACAGTGGACAGAGAGATTAAGATGGACTTGTAGCTTTGATCATTCTTTTTTACGATTTTGTTTCTCAAGACCTCAGACAGTTCTTTCTTCTTCATTGGTTACTTCAGAACAGTATGGAACACACAGAACCCATACAGCATACACCTGTGTGTCTACTTACAAATTAGATTATTTCTAGCAGTTTTTAAATGTTACCAACAATATTCTCCTGTTATTTTCTAAGTTCTGTGTGTAATAAGATCTGAGTTAGTTTTTTTGCCCTGCTTTGTTGCATTCCTTTAATCCAATACAAATAATCATACGAACAACAAATCATTGTAATTCAACAATTTTCTTAAATAAATTCTGGTAAAAATGGAATGTGGAAAGACTTTAGTTTATGAATGAAGTGAATAAATAAATACATCAAAAACACAATAAGGAAAAATGCGGATGTCACATTATTGACTTTTCTTTACATGTTACATAATGGGTTCTAATTGTTCCACAATCCACATGTTATGGTGCCCAAAATCAACCTATTGTCTGATATGGGGTCTGTTATATTCTGTATGACTAAAGTATAACTAAAGTAAACAGCCTGTAATGCAACACGTAGCCTTTCTATGTAAAGAACAGGAGTAAAAAAAAAACAGCTCACATTTGACTGTGAGCAGGATGCAAGGGTCAGGTGGAAAGGTCAAGTATACTCTTGAGTAAACTCGGTGGATTAAAAAAAAATGCACATATAGCCGAGCTTCATTGTTTCATTACACACAAAATGGTGTACAACACAATCATGTTGTTTTAAAACTTAAATACTTTTACACAGTGTTTGTCTGTTTTGTATTTTAGAGCGTTGTTAGGTGCACAAGGTAACACATTACTGCTGCATTCTCTCCAGCAGAAAATATCTCACAGTGAATAATAATACCCATGCAGACTATTACTGTCATCAAATCACAATAATGTAGCTCCCTTTAGAGATTTAATACACACTTTGGTCGTTTTGTTGCATATTTAAAGTGCTTTACATTAATTATTTACAACAGTATATGTACCACATGTCTAAGATTAGGTCTTGTAGCTCCTAGCTCCTTTTACACACTGATGCTTGGTTTGAATGGAAGAAAGTGGAGACAGGAGTGCCATGTAGGTAGAAGGAGGTGGGGACAAGACCATTGCTCAGTTCCTGTTGAGGAGAACCAGATTCAAGCAGATTTATTAATTTCCCTGCTGAAACACACCTTATTCAACACAGTTAATTACCTTGCAGGTGTGTCTGAGCAGAACTGTGCTGGATTCGGGTCTTCCAGGACCAGAACTGGACACCCCTCAGAGGAAGCGTACTCAAACTCATGTCCTCCAGCAGTAGGTCAGCCCCGATCGAACTGAAAGCAGCTCTACCAGGTTCCTCTTTCTGATGTGAAACTTTAACTGTTGAGCCACTGCCATCTGTGAAAAGTTTAGAGGTCTAGGAGAAATATTCTTGCCTCTTCATGAGCCATATACTAAATTTATACAGCAATGTAGGATTTAATTACATTGTTTAGAAACAATGAAGGTGGCATGTGCTGTGGAAATGGGCAGTAATTTGTCAGATGAGGTTTGGGAATAGAGTCTGTATTAGGTTTCATGCTGTTCCAACAATGGGAAATATTGGCTGATACAAGTCAGGGTTCTTTAAAAATAGGTTAAGTTTAGGTCTGCACACTCCACACTGTGATAAATGTGAAATTACTAATTGGTGACATATCTTTTCTGAATATGTACCACGTTTACATATTATGTCGTTTTTGTATTCAGATTCTGTGGCTGATTTTTCTCAGTTGAGCAACAGATCTTGGTGAACAGGATGGTAATGGCTAAGACCCATACTGGTGGGCTCTGCACCCCTCTAGCTGACGGCTGGCATTGGGCATGATGACAATGAGCTGAGTATCCCACTCTATCTGCAGATTATACAAGCTGTTCATGTGCAATTTAACTCCTTTTTATCAATGGGTGCACTTTAAAGTAGCTAAATATACTAATTAAGGCTGTCTGGATACCATTTGTTCTTGGTTTGGTCTAGGGAGTAATAATAGTAGAAACAATTATACAGAGACTATTTTCACACTTCTGTTGCTTTAAAGTTATAGTTATAAATAAAAGAGGCTACACTGCAAAAAATATAGTGTGAAGTAAAATGATCTTAATCTAGCTAATATATCTAGTAATGCTTATTTTGTCATTGTTGTAGGGTTAATTCACTAATTTTTTTAGCCATTTTTCCCTTTTAACAAGAGAAAGTTTTCTTATTTCAAGAAATTCCTAAAACAAGAAAATGTATCTGCCAATAAACTGAGGTAAGTTAAAAGTGTCAGAAGAAAAGGTTTAAGATTAATCTTGACTCTTGGGTCACAGGGTTTTGCATTTGATAGTCTGCTAAAATGTCTGCAGCCCATTAGAGGTCAGTCTGATCTCAGGAACCACCAGTAGAGTAATACCGGTTGACCTGGTAGGGGGGGCAATAGCAGTCCTCTATAAAGCAAATCAAGTGACTGGGTTGGCACTTGATCACAGCATATGTTTTTGACCTCGTATGGTTAATTATCTGGGTCGACCGTGTGTCCTTGGTAGCAGCAGTTCCAGATATGGATAGTTGTAATTGTGTTAGACCACAGCCTTCCACAGCTCTTTTAGGCATTCATTTCTTACTTTCACAATGATGAAGATACAGTTCCAAATGACTGTTATAAATATTGATTTTGATTAAGTGTAAGTGTGTAAGTGTAAAGTTTCTATTTGTCACACAGCACACAATGTGAACAGTTATCTGCGTTTAACCTACTCACCGAAGTGAAGCAGCAGGCAGCCAGGAACATAGAGCCCAGGGGACAGAAAATGGCTTGTATAACTGCTTATTCATAATTAGCTTTTAACTGAAAGTAATTGAGTTATTAAACAAAAGTATTACTTTGACAAATACTTAAACTGTGTTTGTGCTCATCCTAGGTCTCAAGTTGTCCATGCATGTGTTAGGCATGACCTTATTCATGCTGAGCTGAGCATAAACAAGGTATTTATACTCAGTATTTCTTAGACTCCCTCCTTTCAGCTCCACTGTGAATTCTTTATCATGAAGACCTACTCAGAAGTGAAAACTCCTATCATTCAACTGGATTAAAGGAAGTGAGGCTTGCCTGTTTAGTAACAGTGTGGGGTGAGGAACAATTCAGGTTGCTCTTATTTTCAGTATATGCTCTAGGAAAAGGAGAAAAAATGTCCATTAGGGGGCGCAATTAGACCATAGTATTTGTAACCATTGTGCGTTTTACAGTCCTGCCACCCTCTAGTGGAGGGTTTAGGTAATGTTTAGGTTGATTCAAATGTCCCAGAGTGACCTTTGTTAATTGCTCACAGAAAAGAACTGTGCAGTTAACCTACTTAGACAAACATCTCACCAGTGGTCAATGTTAGAATCAGTTCAGAAAGCTCAAAGCTTTGGTTTGTGTTTGCAAGACATAATGACTGCTGTGCAAACTAGATAAATCAAAAAGTGATATCAGCAGATATGAACTGGCCCATAAGGATTGTGATTATTTTTACACACTTGTGTCTACATTGTGATATGTATTTCCATGACCTTCTCTTCGTTTGCATGAAGAAGTTTGGGCATCCAGGTCTTTTGATTTTTTAAACAAAAATAATTACACATCCTTTCCAGACAGCACAGTTACACTTTTGTATATATGTTCTGCTGCACAAAAAGTGCACTGTTTATTTGCTGAATGTAACATATATACTAAAATAGTATATGTTATCAACTGGGCCCTAACTTTCGGTGTTTTAAACGAACATGTAATTATGCGTCGAAATGGATGTTCTCTGTAAATTATGTGTACTTATTTTTTCTTTAAAAATCTATAAAACATAATTTGACCAAGGGGCACAAATATTTTTGCATGTGACTGTACCTTAACTCTGTTTTCATTTATATGTTTATGCATATATTCTTCCAAAAAAGGTTTGCCTCTGAGTGTGAATGATGTTAGTGTGCCTCATATGGCCTTGCAAAACCATTCTGAGCTCATATTTATCATCTAGCATCCCCCAAAATGCTTTTAATTGTAACACAATGTAATGAATACGCAAACTGTTTAAATAAAGCCAGTTACCTACCTATGAGCAGGGATGATGGGTATCAGTGGTGTGATGCTGTAGAGGGGACTTATCTGGAGTCTTAACGTTTCACTTCAGTGCATTTACAGTCAAATGACCACAGTGGACCTGATATGACCATGCCTACAGGCAGCGGTTCTCATGAGAGCACTGAAAAGTACCAGCCCCCCACCCCCTCATCTATTCAGGCCACAGAGTGTGACATGCTAATTATCATTATCTGAAAAAAAAAAGTGTAATCTAATGAAGGACAGTTCACACACAGTAGATTGGCATTCAAATTGAAATTCTAATATCTATGCAGCATTGTTCTCTAATAATACACAGAGTACTTAGAAATGTTTAATTTGTCTATTTGGACCGCGGGATGCTGTAAAGAGCACACCGTAACACACGGCCGCAGCTACATCCTCTCCAGTTGAAAATTTCTCACAGTGAATAACAACATGTAGGTCATTGTTATCAGAAAGGTCACGATAATGTAGCCCCGCTCAAACATGATCATTTAATACACATTTCTGCTGTTTGGGTTACTTATTTAAAGTGCTTTACATCAATTAATTTACACAGTTTACAGATGAGAACAAACAACATTCATGAGCAACGTGGAATAAATAAAACTGTACAATACAGTAATAAATTATGGGAATGTGGAAGTGAACCAAGTGCCCTAACATTTCACCAACAGAAAGGGTATCACAGGGAATGAGTTATAATACATAATATATGCATTGCACAAAGCCACCTAATACAAGTATATCAGTCGTTTCTAAAAATGGTGGTCATATTTTCAGTGGAACATGTCTGATGTTATTAATGATGAGCTTTTTTTTTAAATATATAAATTATACAGTACATACAATAAGCCTTTAAATTTAATAATAATTACAATTGGAGAGCTAGCATACTACCATACACGCTTGCTTATTCCAGGTCTATACAAGGAGGATAGGACTGGTCTGGGAACGTTGTCTTGGTAGGTGTAGCAATGTCCAGAGCAGTCTTGTTATGAATAAGGATCTGAAGGCATCACGGTGGTAGTAGAGGAGGCTTGAAGGTGCAGGTCCCGGAGCAATGACGAGGGGTCAGCATTTTGCACGAGAAATGGTGGAGTGCGTCGTGAGCTTCTGGGAAAAATATGGATGGATTGCTTAAAAATTTATGAAGAGAAGCAGTCAATACATGTGTGTGTGTGTGTGTGTGTGTGTGTGTGTGTGACAGAGCAGGGAGAGACGGTGAAAAAGAGGATGAGGCTCACAAAGAAACACGACTTTGAAGCAAAAGGTGATGTCATAACTGTAACATTGGACACACTGACACACCACAGCCAAAAAAATGATGCGAAATACAGAGAATTATGGTGCCGAGCAAAATGTCCTGAACATCTACCGCCTGTGCTTTAGCATCTGAGGGCACACTACAGTCTACAGCTACAGTTGTCCTTGTTTTGAAGTGCCACAGCATTATTTAAGTGCCTCCTTAAGCAGCCCGCCTAGGCCTTCATGACTGTTTGTCTTTACTGGAATCATAGATTACCTTTTAACTTCTGTTGAATAGCATAACGAGCCTTTCTTTCATGGTCCAACTCGCTGCACAATGTGTCTGAGCAGGAGAGACAAAGCATGACTCAGATACTCATCTACATGATACCGCCTCATCTACTCATCTCCAGATCCACTTATTCAGACTCACACAGGTCATCTTCTCACATTCACACAGAATCGTAGAAGCCAGCAAAATAGCTTGTGACCTAGGAGTTGTGCAGTATGCAGTCGCTCAGGTGGGACGCCTCCCTCACTTTAGAACCAAACACTTTCAAATGATGTGTTTACAGCAAATGCTAAAAACCCGGTGATGCATTTCTAGGCGGAAGATATCGAAACACAAACATCTATCATTTTCTTCACTGAAACCAAACTGATCTCATATCAGAGACAGAGTAGACAGATAGATTTATCTGGGGATTATATACAATACATATGAGTGCATGCATACAGATCATACAAGCATTATGGTGTGATGAGGATGTTAAGTGTAAACCTCAAGATTACTCTTTTGAATTGCTCTCACTTGTAATGCAGTAATAAATACTAGTATTTTAGTAGACATTTACTTTGGTAATATTTAGGGGGTGTACACTGTAGTTTCAGTGGGTAAAATATTGGGGATCATACTTAAAATACTGATACATATCCACCCATGACTTGCATTTATGCTGAAGGAATTTATTCCCAATATATAAAGATGAAAAACTGATTTATTCACCCTCTTCTCAACATTATTCCAGTACATTATTCCAGTACATCTAAATAACAGAAGCACTGGACATGCTGGAAAATGAAGGGCTCACCTCGAACGATCTGCAGCTGCTGGACCATCTCCTCTCGGTAAGACAGCTCCCTCTTCATTTGGTCTTGGAAATTGTCTGAAAAGCAGATCCGCAGACCAGAGAAAATGTGAATAATACAGCACCGACTGGACAGCACGTTTAAACGGAGAATATGGATTAAAGACCGATGAAAAAGTTAAATAAGCAGTTGACAATTAAGAAATAAACCTATATATTAAGCTTATAAACATATTCCTTAAATATAAATTGAATAGGCTACTGCTGAATACCTTTCAGACTCTGAAACTCTCTCTCCAGCTTCTTCCTGAGCTCCACCTGCTCCACTAACTGCTTCTGCAGCTCTTCTGAAAGAAACACACATTTCAGACCCATCCCTGTGTAAAGTTCGTTCATAAATTCCACGAGAGAAAGTAAAAATAAGTATTATAATAATTAAATCATTAAAAACATTTTTTTATGTTTCGTCGTTGTATTTAAATGGACCGATAAATACATAAAACATGTAAACAAGCAGTTTTGTCTTGTAAAGAGAGTAGTAAAAATGATCATCAGTCGTGTTTTTTCTACATCCATTCCGTTTATTCTGAGTTTTCAGGTTTTTCCGAAACATTTCGCTGTTAATCAGAGTCTCGATATTTTGACGAGCGCGAAGCTGCGGGCGCGTCTAAACCTTCATGATCCTGAAATCTCTGAATGTAACTGGGCGATACTGGACTCAGTATGGAGCCGCGAGGGTCTAGTCCGTTAACTCAGATCAGATTCTGTAGGACCAGTTAAGCAGCAACGTTTCAGCACTAAACCAGGCGAGGCAAACTGAGCTTCATAAACCAGCCTCACACTGCAGCGTTTCAGCTACACATGTAAACCAGATTCTGATAATAATAACCCACAACAATAACAACAACAATAATTATTATTATTATTTATTATTATATATATTATTATTATTATTATTATTATTATTATTATTATTATTATTATTATTATTAGAATAAAACAATAATAACGACGATGTCGTTGGTATTTTTGCCATTATGCCTTTATTTTATTTATTGTAATCACATTATTATACACATCATGTTATATATTATTTATTACAATCACATTATTTATGTATAATATGTATAATATATAATAACATTATTACACTTATTATATACTTGTTGACATTATTATTATTGTTGTTGTTGTTATTATTATTATCATTATTATTGTTATTGCTGTTGGTGGTGGTGGTGGTATTATAATATTATTATTATTATTGTTATATTATAGTATTATTATTGCTATTGTTGTTAGCAGTGGTGGTGTTACTGATATCATTACTGTTATTACTGTTCATTCTTATTTCTCACTCTCCTAAGCTCTCTGGGTGTTAGTGTTAGTCTCACCTTTTGCCATGTGCTCGATGTCTTTCTCTATCAGGGCTGCCCGGCCTGCTTCACTGCGAACACCCTCCAGATCTACACACACACACAGAACACAACATCAGAACACACACACATACACAGCAGATCCTAACACACACACTCTAAACCTCTGTCTCACACACCCACCCACAGCTCAGACCATCAGAACACACACACACACACACACACACAGAAAAGACCATCAGAACACACTCCCAGAGACTCTCTCTCTCTGTACCGTCGCTGTTGTCTCTCAGGCCGGCCTCGCAGCCTCCGCTCTGATCCCTGGGCTCCATCTCCTCCACTGTGGAGGACGGTTCCTCCTCATGCGCCTCTTTACCTGCGAGAGGAGTGCAGAGTCGTTAGAGTCTTTCACAGAGCTCAGCTTCACTTAGGTGTTCCTGGACCATTAGACGACATAGAAGCTAATGCCCCTTTTGTCCTATTTTCAAATTACTATAATTACAAAAGTTACTGTAGTGAATAAAACAGTTATTATGAGCTTGTTAGCATTGTCATATGACACGTTGCCCTTTGCTTGGTGGTCCACAACACTTTCCCACAAAACCTGAGCAGACTTTGAGCCCACAGTGAGCACAAATCCGGTTCATACCTTTGACCTCCCGGGTTTCGCGCTCATACTGAGCAGGTGATCCGAAGCAGGCGCCGCTCGTCTGCTGCTCGTCTCTCTCGAGCGCATAAACCTGCAATACGAAGCGAAATTACTCCGGTGTCTCTGTCCTGTGGTCTGCAGAGAAGAGTCGTGCCGAAAAACGCCTCAGCTCGAGACCCCGATCTGCATAACCAGCGCTCACAGCCAATTAGAGACCCACCAATGGAGAACAACAATCAGGAGCACTCAGGACAACAGTAATCTCATTACAACCACTTTGTAAAATGTATCAGCAATTGCTCTTGCCCTTCTATCCCGCAGCTCTCTCAGATCTGTTTCATTACCATCACAAAGCCCATCAGGCCCAGCAAATGACTAGCTTGCTGCGGGCTAAGCTGTAGGAAACATGGGCCCTCTCACAGTACAGAATGAATAAATTAGGCTGGGCCATCATGAAACAGTGGACGCTGTAGGAGAAACTCCTGTTTATTCTGGTTTCAGCTGATGCTCACAAGTGTATTCCTTTCAACTGAACAAGATGAAGTGCTGTTAATATGCTAATAAAATACAAGGAAAGCAAATTCAGTGACTTAGTTAAACAATGGCTTTATCATTCAAGGTGTCAAAACATACTTCCTCATTTGACCTAATATCACAGAATGTGGTGTTAGCATATCTTCTTAATGGTCCATAGTGTTTGAATGAACCCTATTGGGGGGGTGGGGGGGGTGGGGGGGGGGGTGGAGGGGCAGGCCTTCAACCAG
>JBBPCY010000019.1:3077569-3089646 GCA_037974405.1 Brachyalestes nurse | reverse complement strand
TGGGACATTTTTTGTAATGTAATTAAATTACAAAAAATGTCCCACATTAGGGCAACTCACCCTATATTAATGTATTATAATATAATAGTTATATACACACATACAATATATTTTATGATAATATAAATATTATTGCATACAAAATGGAAAAGTAAAAAACAACATTTTATGATAACATGATTTAACCAATTCAGATGTTTCACATAGGCCTTTGGAATTTGCTCTAGACTACAGATGTCTTGTTTAATCAGTTTGTGCCAGTCAGCTGCTGTTATGCTGAAATGAAAACCTGTTGTGACATTTATTTTAAAATGCACCACACTTACCTGACATTAAAAACATATAGAGAGAGCACTTTTTGATTTCAGAGAGGTGTGGAAAATCCTTCATCGCCACACTGGAACCTCAGCCTCGCACCTGCTGAGGGATGAGATGTCCTGTAAGGTTTGACCTGTCTCTGGGTAAAAGTTATCCTCTCATATCAGTCCAGTCCAATCCCAAAGAAACACCACCCAAATACTAACGGTGCTATTAATAAAGGAAAACAAACCTCCAGTCGACACATTAACAATACTTCTTGGCAGCACCTGCTGCTTGAATGAGAAGGAGAAAAGCTATTCAGACATAAAGTTGGGAGGTCATTATGTGGCTCATGCTTACCTTTGCGAGAAAAGAGGGAAAGAAAAACTCATTTAGTGGCCCTACATTAATCACAGGCTGCACATCAAGGTGTGATAATCACCTGAACACTCCATTAAAATAAAACTGCCCGCCCAGGGGAAATCTCACCTTACTCTTTAATTGTTTTGAGGCTTTGATCGGCTTTTTAATCCAAGATTAATTTATGCATTTTTAAATAACTCTACATATGATTAATAAGCTCGAAAATTAAAAGTAGTCTAAAGCAATTATAACAAGTGGTTGGTCATCACCTCATTAGAAGATGTTGGGAAGATGCACTGTGTGTGTGTGTGTGTGTGTCTATAGCTGTATGAGAGAGTGAGAGAAAACGGGAGCGGGGAGAACAGGATGTAAATTTGCATACATATGCATATTCATGTTTAAAAATAAGGTCAGAAGGTTGTGTTTCAGTGTTTATATGAATTCATGCTAATTTTTAAAGGCCCCATTTAATGGAAACGCATTTTTCTAACAGTTCTGAAATAAGAGTTTAACGTGCATGATTAAAGTTTAAAAACATTCATTTACTCCCCATCCCATATACTATATGCAAGGAAACTAAACTACAAAAACAGTCTATTTATCCTGAGAATTCCATATTTTTGTGATGTCACAACATAGGCCTTTCAGACGGAAGTTACAAAGGATGTTTTCGCTTGAGCTACTTTCTGAAAGAGACATAAGAAAGGGCAGCCAGGCAAAATCAAGATCATTTACATATATAGGTCTTAAAGGCACAGTAACATAAACAGCGTTTTTAAGAGCTAAAGAGAGGATGGAAAATGGTCATGAAAAAATGAATTATGTTTGTTTGTGGTTCGGAAATGGATCTTCCGGAAAAAAATATAAAAACAGGATAAACGTAGCATGTGATCCCTCTAAATGTATAATAGAGCCTCACATAATGCTTTACAGTCTACTATATGTAAGGCACGACTGGTTGTAACTGAGAGGGGAATAAAAAGGGACAGAAGAGATTGGCAGAATGAGAGTGGTAGCTAAGAAGGTCAGTGTATTAATGGGGACTTTACAGATTTACATACTAATAGTTTTATTCCCAAGAAAGTAAAACTCAGACCCCTCCGTCTGCTGGCGATGGCCAATTTCAGGACTGCGGCGCTGGATATTTCATTTTGGGAATGATGTCTCTTTTTAACTAATGGTGTCATGGAGTGACACACTAGATCTTCTCTAATTGTGGCTTTTAGTCAGCCCTTCGGATGCCGTGGTCTCAATCAAGGTCAGAGCGGAGGCTAGGGGCTACAGAACTCCATCTAAGCAGACAAAAGTCTCAAGCAGGGCTCTTTACACACACAACCTGGGCATGTGTGTGTATGTGCACGCTGGAAGGAAACAGTGGTAGAGGAGGGATATTAGCAGGCTCTCTTGAGGGCTGTGCAGAGAGAGTGTGGAAAGTTAAAGCAGCAGATTCTCCAACCTGCTAATGTGTAAACAAGACATCACTCCTCTCCTGGCCTGACGTTTATCTGCCTCCTAAAAGCCTGCCCCTGGGTCTTGCTCATTCTCAGTCTCTCTCTCTCTCTCTCTCACATACACACACACACACACATAACCACAACTGGCAGTGCTCTCCTCTCATCATGTGTCTGAGTGGTTGTTGCGGAGAAACAGTAGAGCTAGAATGGAGGACAGTGTTGTAAAAGGTTGGTGTAGTGTGTGTTTTAATGTCATCAGAGTATGAGCCACGTGTGAAATGAGGGGGGGGGCTGTTGCGGCGCTTGATAGCGGAGGGCACTGGGACCCTTTTGTCACAGACAGGGGCTCATCTGCCACTGTGGGCTCCTGCTCTCATGAGGGACTCTGCGAACAAAAGTGCTAAAAGGCAGTGTGACAGTGAGGGCAGGCGGAGAAGGCCTGCCGCACACAACCACAGCTGTCAATCATTTCTCAATCACAATCATGCACGCACACACACACACACACACACAGTGTCTCCACCCATTTGACTAGCTCTGTGTATAAGATTTTAAATGTTATCTACCAGGATGTCAGTGTTAACTAAAATTAAAATTTGCAGAATGCAAACCTATTTTTTACAATGATACAAAAACAATTAACAAAATTCCTCTTTAAAATAATAAATATTACATATTCATATTTTAAAATTGTTACTAATCGTTCCATTTGTATTATAACTTCAACTTCATTGGACTGTACCGCTAAATAATATTTAGGCCAGTGCGGACTTTATAAAAAGTATTTATTAAAAGTATGAACTATTTATAAACGTAGTACAACCCAAATCCAAAAGAACATAGATATTTTTTATTGTATGACAGTGAATCAAAAGAGCACAGTGAAGTTCATTTCACAGAGAGGGAAAGAGAGAGAGAGATAGAAGAGAGAAGAGCATTCAGAAGTCAGCTGCTCCATCAGCCCAGCATGTCAGCCAATAGTGCCAATCACAGGACGAGCCTCAGTCAGTGATAATGGGAATTATAGTAATGAAATCCAGCGTCTGGGTCCCGGCGCTTCGCCTTGGGCGCTTTCCATACTATAGCGGGGCATTACCATAAAGATACGAGGTGCTTGTTTTGCAGGGTCTATCAGAGGAGCAGTCCGCTGAGATAATAACTATTAGTAAAGGACAGGGCTTTTGCTGGATTCCAGCTGTGGAGGCTGCATTTCCATACAGATGGATGTGCACCAGAGGAGTGATATGTATGCAGAGAGAGGCGGCCGGGTGGGGTGACGCCATCGGCCATCCTGACCAAGAGCGCAGGATGAGGCCTAGTCAGTTTCTCCTCGTCTTCGTTACATTGCCCTGTAGGAGAGAACAATGAAGGCTTGATGTTGCGAGAAGAAGTGGCAAAGTGTTCTCATCTTTGATAAGCTGGGTATGAAGTTTTGTTGTGGCACTGAAAGTGGAAGAAGAACATGGAGGAAACATGTGCATTTGTGTTTGTAGGAGGATACACATTCTGTTTGCAATCTGCTATCTGTTTTCTCTTCTTTTTCCATCCCTAAAATGAATGTAAGTGCTTGAACACGTATTTGACATTCACAGTCTGAGGCGCTTTATGAGGCTGCTGTCCAGGGTGCTGAAAAGGCCCGGCATTCTCAGAGGTACCAAGTGCAAATAGCTTGTGTGTCTGAGTGTGTGAACACTAACCAGACATTTCCATCAGGGCACAGCCGAAGTGAGAAAGTGTGCTACATCCCTGTTAGCAACTCTAACCCTGTTTCTGTATCTGAAAGGCCAAAGCAAAGTCAAACTTTTCCAACTCCTCACTTTTGTGCAGCCTGGTTGCTTTCTGCATGCGGCCTTCACAAGGGTGAGCAAGATGAAGCCTGCGAAGCAGAATCCCCAGTGAGACTGCAGAGTAAAATTTTGGTGTAAATGAGTGAAAATGAACTATTGCCACGAGTAGCTTTGCACAGTGCACAATGTCCTCAATGTAGAGAGGTATGAATATGACTGATCAAGGTTATAGGTATTAATATGAGTTCACAATCCATGTAGATGCCTCACTACGTATTAATCTGGTCTCCAGATTGGTGTATTTTAAACTATCCATCTGTAGGTGTGACCCAGATAGGCATGAAAAACATTATCAATGAGAGGAGAGAGGAGGAGACTTTAGGGCTAAGGATGAAACCTGTTTGCATTGTGATGAATTATGCATGCGAGGGCTAAGCTAATAATAGCTCTGGAGGAGAAGGGCGTTGGTCCTCCACTGAGCAGGCCAAAGGCATGCTTAGGGCTAGCAGTTTGTGTAAATACGGCCAACCGCATGTAAACAGCAGCTGCAACACACACACAAAAACACACACCAGGTGATGAGCTCACAAAGACTCCATTAACAGGATGTGATTCAGACTAATGACACTGCACTCATTCCTCTGCTGTTGTCCTATCCCCCTGAAGTATGAACTCTTTATAAGAACGATTTGGTTTATATTAGCGCTCCCTCCGCAGCACATTAGCACAAGAGGACATTAATATCATCATGCTATACAAACTTCATTAATATTCTTATCTCTATAGAAGAACACAGAATAGCACAAAACAACATGTTTGTTCCAGAAAATGATTCTCATTTTTCAACAGCCTTAAAGAATTTTGAAATTATACCCTTATTCCTGGATGAACACCAAGTAGCACAGAAATGACGCTCAAAATGAATTTTGTTCATTTTTCATGGAGGCTTTTGGCAACACCTGAGGATCCCCCTTTTTTCTCAGGTTTATACAATGGAGAGAGAATGCACAGTGAGCCAGGGGTTAGGAAAAGGAGTAGACACTTTCCTACCACACTGATTGTCTGAGTGTATTTTATTTTAAAGCATAGACATTCATTTGCTTCAGCAGGCCTTTAACAGTAGGCCAAGTTTTACCATCTCTACTTGGAAATCCATTGAACTGAAATCACTATATTATCACTACAAACAGACTTGATGGGGGGCAAGATTATCACCTCAAGCATTTGTGCTTTGTGACTTGAATCTAGAATCTAGTGAAATTCAGTTTCACAATAAATTGTTTTCCTTTAATACATGCTGCGGAAATTAAATTGTTTCCTTTTAATACATGCCTGTTTCAGTTTGGAATATTTATTATCTGGGATAGTTAATTTGAAGTTGAAGCAACTTTAACAAAGAGTCTGGAGAATCAGCTATACAGCAGATCCTGTACATCTACAGTTGTTCTCTCTCATCAACAGATGCAAAACTTTACAAGTTGGGCCTTAAAGACTCACTACTCCCCATAGACAAGAGGTTACAAGCCATGAAATACGCACTTAAACTAGCTAACCATTCCAAGATGCCAGACCCAGTACCTTGTAAATGCTGGAGAATGGAATGGAACCTTGAAAGCAGAATAAATGTTTTTAATATGTATACACTTTTTAAGTTTCTAATTATCCCTTTTAAGTCTCATTTGTTTAACTGTAACTGTAATAAATGAATTAATGAATAAATAATAAACACCCAAACAAATTGTAAAATTGTAATACAGGTGCAATAAAGAGCTCTTTGGAGTCATGCCACAGATGGACCACATTTGGTTCTTTTTTGGATGGACTGTTCAATGCGCTGTTCTTTAAAGAGCCACTTTTGCAAGAACCTCCACTTAGTGTAAAAGTTCTATACCGGTTATAGGGATGTTTTCGCATGTGAGGTTTTTCCAGTAGTAGTTGTACAAAAATATATCCACCAAGCTTGTCTGCTGTAATCATTTTTTGGGACTGATTTGGTTTGGATGTAATGAGTGCTGCATGCTGGTAGCACAGCAGCTGCTGTTGCTTTAATTCAGGTGAATGAGTCCTGTGACAGAACGTGCCCTAAAACACAGTTCAATATGTTGTAGTGAAATAAGGAACGAAGTCGCCCATGACAGCGATTGCATTCACACTGCATAGTAAAACAGCCTGGGAGCTGCTTCCAAAACGACAACAACAACAACAACAACAACAACATTGTGCAAGCAATTCAGGAAAAATAAAACAAGGGCAAAAAGTGCAAGCGATCAAGCCTCGCATACAATCTAATTGAAGCTCAGAGAAACAGCCTTTGGCTGCTTTGCCTCTATCCCCGCTACCTGCCGTAATGCACTGGGCCATTTAAATTAACTCAGGAGTGACTTCTTGTAATCGGACTGTTTTTTTTGTTTTTTTGCTGTTTTTTTGGGAGGGAGGTGTGGGTGGGTCTGTGGCCATTCAGATGAGCAATGTATCATTACCCAGAGTCCTGCCCCCCCTCCCCTAACTGCAGCACCGCAGGCTATGCAGCCTAGCGTGAGCCTCCATCTACTGAGCCAGGCAATCTGGCCAGCAGACATGCATGTATTCATAATGGCAGCAGCTTTTGATGTAGAAAAGTGTGTGTGTGTTTGTGTGTATGTGTGTGAGAGAGAGAGAAAGAGAGAGAGGTGGCGAGAGGGAGAGAGAGAGAGAGAGAGAGAGGGGTGGCGAGAGGGAGAGAGAGAGAGAGAGGTGGAGAGAGAGAGAGGTTGAGAGAGGGAGAGAGAGAGATCAGCTCTGCTGGAGGACACTGAGGCTCATCTTTCCCAAATACTACAGACACAACCATCGTCCCACCACAGCCACACACACTGACTGGTAAATATCATTAAGGCCCAATTAAAGGTGGATCAGAGAAGAGGCTGATCAGTAATTACAGAAGAGAAAATTAAGTACGTTTCCAGTGTGTTAGGATTGTATTTCCTGTTCAGGGAAAACAATCTATGGAGACCTTGTCGAAAGAAAAGGGTTATAAACTCAGAAACTCTCTTAGAAATAAAGTTGATGGTTGTTTAAAGTGTTTTTCAACCTAATCTCCATCGGTAGCGCATTGTGCTCATTCAAAACACACAACAGAAGCCAATGGGTAGTTGCTCCACCACTGAGTCGGTGGGTTTCAACCATGTACAGATGCAGCAGACAGATCATTTGTTGAAAATGCTGGAATATTCCACTAAGAAACCATCTATTGGTTCTTTAGGGAACCAAAGGTTATCCCTCCATGGCAATGCTCCAAAAACAATTTGGGCAACTTTATCTTAAGTGAGCATCATGACAACGGTAGTTATAATTGTACCACGCAATTACAACACAATTAAATATCCCTATTGCCCACTGCCCACTGTAAAGTTTTCCTTTATTCTTCACATTTCACAGTCCCTTTTTCTCACCCTTTAGCTCAGGGCTGGAGAGTGCAGGCTGAACAGGATTACTGAAGGAGGGTATTCGGTGGATTCAGTGGCTTTCCTGTTCTCTATGGAGCCAAGAATTTTAATTCAGTCCAGGCCCCTATTAGGCCCCTGGTCAGCTGAATATAGATGCTGAAATAGGTGTTCTCTAGCCAGGGGGAGAGAGGAGGGGGAAGGGGTGGGCGAGTGCTGGAGTTTGAGTGATGCTTCTGTCGTGTGAGTAATGAAAAGTTCACTGGGGTCAAGCCATTACAACTGCAGTCGCTTAATTATTAATTACACACCTCCAGAAGGGAAAGGACAACTTCGGCTGTGGCCGTTCCCATGGCCACATCTTCCCTACAACACATGCACAGACACACACACACACAAGCACACGCGTACACACAACACAACGCAGTCAATTGTGGAACAAACAATGCTGTGGTATTATGGAAACCTGGCAAAAATAAGCATTTTAGGGTTACAGTGTGAGTATGCACTCGAATACACACCACAAAATGTACAGCAGATCAAATCTGCATGGCTTAGTAATTACACGTGGAGACACAGAACCACAGTTGGCTCACACACTTACTGACTGTAAGCAATTAAAATATTATTCATTACCTTTTAAATACAACACTGGCTCTGAAATCCCATTAAATTTAGGATAATTGAGTGTGTTTAATTATCAGCTGTGGCAGGCAGTTAGTTTTGGGAGAAAGTAAGAGCAAGAGAGAGAGAGTGAGAGAGAGAGAGAGAGAGTGAGAGAGCGAGAGAGTGGTGACCTAGTTAGTGTCAGAAGCATTGTGTTTTAAAAATGACCTTGCTCTTGAAGCTGGGCTCAGAATAACTCTTCTCTCAGACACCCAGGGCACTTGATAATAATGATCAAATGCCTCCCTCTCCCCATCTCACTGCCTGAACCAAGACACAGGTCTGTATCTACTAAAACATTTGGGTTTTTTTTGGTGTAGTTGTGAGGCTAACGAACGATGGAAGCTGATGCTTCATCAGTTAATCTATCCACTCTTCACCCACAAATGCATTTTTGTAGCAACTGCAGCAATGCTGGACAAGCATTTGCAAGTATCATATTCAGTCTGATAATTTTAGACTGCAGGTTAAATTCACCATATAATGATACATTAAAAGCCCATGCTAATGATCTATGTTGTGCTCATCTAAAGGAGGCAGGTTTTAAAACGTGCCACCCTACCGTAGCCTGATAAAACCTAAAGACATGACTTTTGACATGTGAACAAAATAAACAGCATTCCATATTAACTATGCATTGGAATTGTATGTATTTTGACATCTTAGTTGTTTCTCGTCAGGTTGAATGGTATTGTTGTTAACGTTCCATAAACCTTGTCCAACCTCGCAACTGTTGCAGTTAAAGAAAGAACTGATAGGTGGAGCATGGATAGGTCAATTGGTAATTTGCAAGCCGCATGCGTGAATCACACACTTTCCTCTAACCATGTTGAGTTGTTAACCAGAGCCAGAATTTTAAAAGCAGCCCATTTACTATGCACCTCATCTATTTAGAGTTAATGTGTTAATTCGTCTGCCTAAAAGGGGTTCGCCATAGATCCGCAGTGCCATGGTGGTCCTAGCCCAGCCGTGGCCATCCGTGCTGTCCTGTCTGGCATGCCTGGTCCAGGCTGCAAGCGAGTGAGCACCATGGCTGGGGGCAGTCTGGTATTACAGAGCAAGCTGGAGCGGCAGCAGCCTGCGCCTCCACCGTGCTTCATTAGGAAACAAAATATAAGCTTTCCACTCCATTACCAATGACTTTAGGAGCTACAGCACATAAGACGGCGACTCACCTCATCAACAATGCATTGCAATAACTGCACAGGCTTGAACAGGCTACAAGGAAAGGGAGAGAGTGGGTGGAGGGGGAGAAAGAGAGGGGAGACGGGGAGAGAAACAGTATTAGCCTACATACGTCTTTACAGTGGAGCGTTTGGGGGGGGGGGGGGTCATTAATGCAATAAAATGTGCCCAGATTAATCAAACGCATCAAACTCTTATGAAAATATCACAGGGGTAGAAATGTTCTATTACGTCTAATGGTGTCTAATCTAATACAGGCAGTTAAGGGCTTGGGTATTTCTTCATTGTGAAATGCAATTTGGGAAGTTTAAAGGGAATCACTGAAGCGTGGGCCTCACACTGCCGTCAGGAACACAGGGAGCAATGATATGTTCTTTTTCTGCACCCCCCTCCTCTCTGTTTCTCTCCGCCTTCCATTCCAACTCATAAAAGCTTACCATTAAAGATCCCTGGATGGAGGGAGCTGGAAAAGCAGAATAAAGGGGGAGAGAGGAGAGGCAATATGTAATTAGCATGTCATAATCAAAACGCCTCATTCGGACACATTATGATCACTGGGAGGAAATTACAGCATGGCTGGTGGCAATCTGTGGGCATGTGTTAACACCATTTCCATAATGAAAGTACACAACTGTTAATAGCCCGCGCCTTGATTTGGAAGGGGAATACAGAGGAGGACTGTGCTCTTTCACTAGCACAATTGCAGGGTTGAAGGAGCACGTGTATGCTCAGGCCATTTGCAAATGTTGTTTTTCTGATTTCACACTCCAAACTGTGACTATTTTCTCCTACAGAGGGAAATAACTACTTCTCCCACACCACTTCTTCTCCAGAGAGACAACCCCCCCCCCCCCAAAACCCCACCACACCCCACCCTCTGCTCTGCGATAATCTCGTTTTCAATTAAAATCCCATCTAATTTCAAAGTTGAGTCTAAAATCATACATAGGAATGAACATATTTGGATGGCTGCCAAAGTGTAGGTTTTATGTTTCGCTTTAAAGAATGATTTTACTTCATCCATTTACTTCAGAGTGGCAGTGATTGATGCGAGCTCCACTCATTATCAGCACAATGCAAAATTATAAAGTCCATGACAGCAGCACATTTTCTCCCAATTTAGAAACTCTTCAGAATTCACAAACAAACAATAATTTGCATATTCTGAGATTTTATGGAGTTGCTTGGCAATGTAACACACACACACACACAGAGTGAGAGCCTCGAGCATTAAAAAGCAGCAAAAACAATTTTGTTGCACTTTAACAAGAACGGAAGAAGTGGCATAATCTACACTATGCTGAAGTCCACACAAGGCTTTTAGCACGTCTTCACTTTGTTTCTGCCATGTGCAACTTTTTTGTGGCTGTGATGGAGAACATTAATTAGACATTTGCTACAGCTGTACCAACAGGTGGAGAAACCTTGAAAGCATTACTCTACAAAGCTTGCAGTTCAGTTTTAAGCAATGAAAAGAAAGTAAAAAAAAAGTTATAATCCTTATCCCCACCCCAGACATTTCAAATAGTAATGGGATATTAAATGGTCAAGGCCGTTCATATTTGACTACAGAACTGCCTGCTAAGTGGACTAGGTATGCTTAGAACTTTTTAAACTTTAACAAGCTAAGCATCCGCTCCAGCTGTGTAGTCTGGTTTTCTCTGCCCTGATTAAGACCTCAGCATTCCTCCAAGTCCTCTTCCAAGGCCTGCGCACAGGATGGCCCTCACTACATTATCTGCTCATTTCACAGGGCCTTTCTGACAAAGCCACAAAGAAGTTATTGATTTGTCCTCTCAATTAAATAAGGCTTCGCTTTCTCCTCTCTCTGTTAATACCTAGAGACCCCCCACCTGACACAATATCCATTCTGCTGCTAGCAGAATGAATTATCAGTCGACATGGATAATGAATTCATCCTGCACCGCAAAAATAACTATAATTGCCAAATGCATGCAGGAGGAAATTGGAAAATGATATTAGTGCGTGTTTGCTAGGTGAATTATCCATTTGTCCCAGTCAATACGAACTGTCATTAAAAGGGGCAATAAACCCCCCCCCCCCCATCACGTTTTGCGTACTTATTTATCTCACAGGGAATTCAAAGTTACATTTAGAACATTTTCCCAATCTGATTACTTATCACATTACAATACTCTTGGATGTTAACATTCAAATGGGATGCTCCCCAATGGGTTTTAATTTGCATATTTATCATCAAAGGTTTCTCAAAAGGTTTGGGAAGTAATCAGAAAAAGTGTGACGTTCTTTCCAATCACACCATTTCTACATCAGTCACTGCCAATTCTTCATTTTCTCCACTGTCTGTGGCATGTAAAAAAGTTGCAAATATGCATAAAGGCATAAAAAGATGTAATGATTATGCAAATGGGTTGAGAAATGGGAAATAAATGCACATGTCAGATTGAATAAGGATCTGCACATTAAATCGCTGATGGAACTTGATTGTATTTTTGAAATTTGTCAACATTTGACAAAAAATAACAAACCGTGGGCTTTGGAAGACGAAGCCGGAGGGTCAGAGTGTGATCAGTGGCTACAGGGAGGCGGAGAGAGTGGACTGTAGTGGTATAGCCCTGGGTGCTGTGTGAGGCTCCCAGCCCTGGTCTCCATGGAGATAAGGCTGGAGATAGGGGAGGCCTGTGTCTCTCTGCCTCTCTCGGCACTCCTCGTCATTGTTATCAAAATGACAATCCTGTAGGTGAAATGAAATCCGGGTGATTCAGGCTCCGCTGGCGCAGAGGTTAGCACTCCTCTCGTCTGTACGGGAATTATGGGCCGGCTGGCTGCCCGCGGCGTCCAGCTTTAGAGTGACCTCACACACGGCCTCTCCCAGTGGCAGACAAATTTTTAGTGCGGCCGCTTTCCAAGGCCCCTTT
>JBBPCY010000019.1:3026232-3077559 GCA_037974405.1 Brachyalestes nurse | reverse complement strand
TTGTAAGCTCACACACATACACACACACACACACACACACACACACACACACACAAGAATCCAGCCAACCCACACTTTGCCCTCATGGATGTTCCCTACTGTCTGAAAACTGAAATATGGAGAATCTGAAATAAAGGTGTCTCCGCCAGTCTTAGCTTTTCTTATTTTCAGTTTGAAAGTGTTTTAGAATTACAGTATTCCTAAACCCTCCGCATGTAGACCACTGTTCAGAAAACAGAAATGGATTTGTAGACTTTAGTATAAGGTATTAAAACATATTTATAGACTTTTCAATGTTCCTTTAACACACACACACACACACACACAGGTTTATTTTTATACAGTGCTTAGTACCTGCATTATTCTAAGCCAGCCCTAACATTATCTTCAGTAACAAAAAAACAATTTTAAAAGACGAAACACTTCTCAGAATTAATTTGTTAGTCCTAATATTGTAGGATTTTATCCCTGGGTTTTCCTACACTGTACCCCGAAAATGTACAAAACGGGAGGAAAATGTCTAGAGGAATTGAAAGTAAAAAGTGTCAAAATCGCACAGTGGAAATACAGATCCATAAACATAATTGAAGGTAGATATACAATAACAGTAGGTATAGAAAAGAATCATATTTAGTTGCTTTGCAGCCTAGAATGAAGACACACACATACAAAAACATTCCAGCTGTATTTACTCAACACAGCTTATAGCAACCAAGTGAAAGACATAATAGCAACAGTTTAAAAAAAAAACAGAATCACTGTCAGAACTTTGTGGAACCACCTTTTGCTTTAATGAACTCAATGCAGAGCCTGTTGGGATCCTTCTTTACCAACTTAGCACATCCAGACTGTGCCATATTTGCCAGTTCTTCTTTACAGATTTGTTGTTTAGTTAAACTGAATGGTGACAGTGGTGGACTGTAATCTTAAAGTCATTTTCAATAGGATTTATGTCTGGGCTCTGACTGGGCCACATAAGTACATTCACCTTTTTCTCCTTCTGCCACTGTGTGGTCAGTTTTGCTTCTTATTAATCTTCTTATTTACAACTTTCTGGCAGAAGCCAGCAGGTTTTCCTCAATAATTTGAAGGTATTTTGCCCCATATACAAGTACCCCAGTTCCTTCTGCAGAGAAACACTCCCACAACAGGATGCTACCACCTCCATGCTTTTTAGTAGGTATGGTGTCCTTTGGATGACAAGCTGTACTGGCTTTCAACCAGATGAACCGTTTGGTGTTGAGGCCAAATATTTTGATTTTGGTCTCATCTGACCATAACACCTTTTTCCACTTGGCCTCAGAATCATCAAGGTGTGTTTTGGCAAAGCTGAATCGAAACTCGCAACCCTCCCATTCAAAACACATTTGTGAAGTACTTGTGATTTTGTTGTCACATGCACACAATGACGACTTCATAAATTCATATAACTGCTTCAAAGCTGCCATAGGCCTCTCTCTTACCAGTCTCCTCCTCACTCTTCCATCCAGTTTGGAGGGACAGCCTGATCAAGGCACTTTCCACTTCTTAATTATAGACTTTACTGTGCTCTTAGGGATTGATCAAAATTGTTTTTGTATCCATCTCCGGTTTGCACCTGTCCACAACTTTATCCCTGAGATCTTTTGACAATGACTTGCCACGCACTGTTGATTTTTTTGCTTTCACTTGCACTATCAAGAACAGGAATGCTCCAGAAAAAGCTGTTATGTTTATGCTAAACCATTCAAAATGATTACAGTTGATCATCAGTTGATCACCTGGTTGAGTTTAAAAGTACTTTTGCTATCACAACTTTCACTTGGATATTAGAACTTGTACTGTGTAAATACAAATGGATAATGTATGTTTCGTGTGTGTCTTCATTTCAGGCTGCAAAACAACAGATTGTGAATATTTTGAAGGTGGTGATTCTTTTCTATACCCACTGTATATTATTACCATTTGAACAAAAACTTGTATCTGTTTTTCTCCTCTTCTTTTTGTAATCAGAAGTAATAATGAGAAGTAATAATTAAATCTTATGCTGACAATGATTAGTACAATTGTGACCTAAACGTGTTAACAATCAGGATTTTGGTGATGTAGTGAAGTAGTGTGTGGAGCAGAAACTGGCAGTTGGAAATGAAATTTAGCAAAAGTATTCACAGTTTCAGTTATACTGAAATGTTTTAAAAATAATACCTAAGTACTAAACTTAAGTATTTACCCACACATATACATATACATATAGTAGGCGGTCACAGAATCTGGCCAGCGCTCAAATTAACCTCATGGATGCATGGAGCTAACCTGATCTTCAGGGGAAAAGTTTCTCAGCTGTAAAACAGCCATGTTGAATGTGTTTTAAAGCTGTTTCACTTTTACAGTAAGACTCAATGCTTTGCATGGACCATTTTGCATATGTACACAGTAATAGATTTATAGACTTTAAGCTCAGTAGAGAAGAAAGCATTTACTTTCTCTCAACAGAGGAGGAACATTTTGGAACCCATGAGAGCATGGTTCATCCATATGAATAACATTTAAAAAATTCTCACTTTTACCAAGTTTTATGACTATTCCCCACATAAAGTCTGCACGCTTTGCGGCATGTTGAAGCATTAGCGACTCAATGCTAATAACACAAGTTTTAGGAATATAAAGGCAGACTGCCAAAAGTGCACACCAGCTCCAACAGCTGGAATAGTTTCTTCTCAGCCTCGATTCTCCCTCCGATTTACATCCAGTGTATGCAAAAGGTATCTTTCTCTTTCTAAACAGATCTTTATATTTGTGCATTGCATCCACCATCAAAACAATATTGGTATACACATACAGAAAAAGCATGACAGATAACTCCTCTCATATATATTCATAAAGTCGTATCACACCATGCCGAACACGCTACTTTCGAAAAAATACAATGGGGAAGAAAGAAGCAAAGAAGAAAAAAGGCGACAAGAGAGAGGGGGAACAATCAATCAGAAGGCAATTCGCTGGCGGCTGCATATGCATCAGATCATGTCTTATGTCTTCAAGGATTTTCAGAGCGAATCGTAAAACAAAACTCCATTACCTCCTGCCAGAACATGCAAATGAATCCCACCATGGGGTGAGAGGGAATTAAAGAGCCTTCTCTAATCAATGACAAGCCAGGATGAAACCCTCCCATCCATTCTCTCTTCTCCAGCAACAAAGGAATACTACCCACCTCTTCCTTATGTAGCCACCGTTCTGCCACGGGGCAACACACACACACACACACACTCAAACACACAGTTTCTGATCATGCTGTGGTCACAGTAGCCTGACCTGGCAGTATGGAGACGATGGGCAGCGGAGGCCCCTTCCTGTGACAACATGCCTCACACTGCCCCCGCTCTCTCTTTCTCTCATTAAAAGCCATGTTGCTGAATTGCAGGTCTCAGGTGGGTGTTTATGAATTAGTGTCGTTCATGAGTTCGCATGTGGGTGTGTTAGCATGATGGCAAAGAAGGTAGGATGCCACACACACACACACACATACACAGATGCACAGGGCTGTGTAAATGACAGCCTGGGCCTGAGGATGTGTGCTGGCTGCCTGTTCGAGCTCCAGCCTCTCTCCTCTCCTCTACGCTCCTCTCCTCTGCTCCTCTCTCCACCCGCCTCCCACCGCCAGCCTGCTACAGCCCGCAGGTAAGGAGTCTGCGGCGCCATATGGAGCGGGGAAAATTAACAACGAGGAGAAAATCTCCACAGCAGCAGGAGGCCTCTCTACCCTCTCTCTCTCTACATCTTTGAATTTTGTTTGGGGGAGAAAAGAGGGGGGAGAGAGAGAGAGAAAAAAAGAGAGAGAGAGAGAGGGAGAATGAAGGGGGGGTGATAAAATTAATGGGGTTCAACACTTTAACACAACACCGGCGGCAATATTTGCACAGAATGGCGACCAAAAAAAAAAAAAGGAGAAGGAGATTTCCCTTTACTGTTCGGTCAGATTGTGTTATTATAAATCAGACCCTGACTTAAGTATTTTATGCCCGTTTTTATTAATGTACATTAACCCCATTTGCCCCTCCCTTCCTCTGGAAGCTAGTCCTGCACGAGGCTAGATCATGCTGAGGGAGATTCCATTGTCCCCGGTGTGTCCTCGTGTTTGATGCCATCATGGAGAAGGGGTCCCCCATGGAGCCTCTCCTAGCCTGGGTCATTGATTACAAAGAGCCTCCTGGTTTTTGTCTGACAGATGTGAATCTGCACTATTTAATTTGGAGCGTTCCCCTCAAAGGGATACCATTAGCCCCTCCAATAGAAGCACAAATAGGATTCCATTAACAACTAGTGTTTCACAGTGGAGCCGGGAAATGTAGCGGAGAACTTCATGCCACGTTCTGGGGAGAGGCCCTTTTGCATAAATGCATCAAGTGTGATCGTGCAATGTCAAAACATCCCTGTGACCAACACTCTCCAATACTTGGCCTCGCCCAGTGGCTAGCAGTAGCTGCTGCAAGCCGCTGTCAAGCGTGCCCTTGTTTGGCATCCAAGTAGGGTGGGGTTAGTAGTTAAAATGTTAATAAGTGCAATACAGTTTTAATTTAACAGCTTTCTGCATTTCTAATCAGACCAGTGGCTGTGACTAAATGAGAAAAAAAGAATTTAAGGCCTGGGTCTCCTCCTCCTTTCTATCTTTCTAAACAAAAATATACACAGCTATTTTTTGTCATTGCTGTTATTTGGTATGTTGTTTTAGTCTTTTATTACAGATGGTTTTAGCACATATTCTTTCACCCAAATCATCTATGCACTATCTATTGACAGGAATCTTCAGTGGAATGCGATGCCATTGAGCAGCGGTTCCAAGTCTGGAAGGCCCCCTGCTCTGTACATTTTTCTCTGCTCCCACCACACCTGATCCAACTATTGAACTCATTTACAAACCTTTCTTGACCTGAATTGGGTGTGGTAGAACAAGGAAAGCACTCAAATGTGCAGCACACGGTGGTCGCCAGGACCAAGTTTGGGAACCACTGTGAGCAACTTTTAGAAAACTAGATAATTGAGTGTATACATAAAGATCACAGCAAAACTGTTCACATACACTATCGATATAGTGACGATTGTTGCATTATGCTATCAATAAATCATAAACTATTATCAATAATAATGATATTAATAATAATAACTACCTGTCATGGCTGATGAGGGGATGTCAAGGCTCCGTACGGGACAAGACAGATAGGATAAAGAGACATGGACAGAGAGTCTTCCCTATATGCTTTTCAGTGGCAAAGCTCATCTCTGCGCAGTCACGCAGTAAAACTGTGCATAAATTACTTTATGTAATCATACAATGTAGATTAGCATGATAATGGCAGTGTTAATAGATGCCGGGAAGCAGGGAGTGACAGCGTTCTGAAATGAGACATGCCAGGGGCAGTGGGCTCATACACACACACACACACACACACACACACACACACACACACACACTTCATCTGGGAATAGGCAGCCACATAGGCCTCAGCTCCATCACCACAATGATGAGTGACAGAAAAGGGAGCAAGTGCTCCTCATTTGCCTTCCAGCTACAGCAGTACTTTACCACATCCAGAAGCCAAAGTTCTCAGGAGAGAAGGTGTTGATGGGACCTAGTGTGCAAGCATTGTTTATACGTTCAGACAAGGGAGGAGGTATGCTTCATATTCATTCAATCATTTTATTGCAGATGAATAATATAATTTTGACACATTTACCCTGGTATGATTTCATTCTGACTGAACGACGTCATTCAAGTCCTTAGAGAACAAATCCTCAATCAGTAACTTAACTACTGCACTGGCGAGTCATTTCATATACATTGACCTAATTAATCTAATATGTATAATACATGACATGTCAAGCATGTAGATTATGCTTTTTTTTTACTATTAAGCAGCTGCTAAAATTCAAAGCAAGACGTTTTCGTTTATTTTGAGATATGATGAAGGCATGCATGCAAAGACAAAGGTCACTAACACTGTCAGAAGCAACAGTAGGGGTAAGCTAGCTAATGCAGGGTATGATGGCAATGTGCAAGGTATGTTTTTTGAGGTAATAAGCCATTTTAATGAATGATCATAATACTTTGCACAACCTAATTCTTGTACAAAGAATTGATTCACATATATGCCCACATTGTCTAAAAACTCGATTGATAATTTTGTTGAACATCCCAGTCATTCACATCCCAGTCTTTCTAGTCAAACAAATCACAAATGCAAAATATTTTATCCGGAAAGGATCTAAGATAAAGAACCACGAGTGTAGAGGAGCAAAGCATTGAGGTATGGAAGAGGAGAGTGTTGAGGTTTGAAAGACAGTGTTTGAGTGCTGGGCTGTAGAGGAGCAGGGTGACTATGTGTAAATGAGGAGAGTTCATAGGTATGAAGGAGTAGAATGTTGGGGTGTAGAAGAGAAGCATGTTCAGGTTTGGAGAAGCAAAGTCCAGGAATGGCCCAGCTGGGTGCCAGGCTGCCTGCTGATGGACAGACTGGAGCTGAGCATGCTGAAGCCAGCCGGTTTAATCTCCTAGTGGGGGTCCAGCAGAGGAGCGGCTGAGCTAAGTGCACTCTTTGAAGGGTTTCAGTGCTCCCCACCTAACTGCACATCTAACAGCGTCACCACCATTAGTTAATCACTCCTGCAGTGAACCGCAGTGGGGTCTCTGTACAAGGACTGTGAGCATCGTTCAAACGCAAGACATATCAAAGCTACCATAAGCATAGAGCACTTCATAGATAGCATATTGTGCTTGTCTTACTTAATTCCACAAAGACCCAGCAGGTGCACAGGGGCATCAAACACCGTAAGAGGACCTGGAGGACATCAGACTTATACACCAAGGGGATCCACTGCATCCTGGGGCTTAATCTGAATAAGGACAAGTTTAAGACAACACCAATTTTATTAACCCCCGATCAGGCTTATCTGCGGCCACATGCTTCACAGGGCATCAAAGCGGATATGGCATGGGTCCGAGAACAGCATGGTTTAATCAGCTGAGTGTGGGGCCGCACAATCAGGCCTCAAGATGTTGTGTTGGATTTTTTTTTTTCCCAATGGCTCTGTCAATTGCCAATACAATCGAGATTATGTCCCACACCATCGATAAATGCCAGGAAGAGGAATGCAGGGCTGTTTCACGTGGCTCCAGGACTTCCTTACCTTAACAGATGGAGAATCAATAGTCTTAATCAGGGGAACATGGCGGCCATATTGAAGTGTGAAATTAAAGCGTTATTTCAAAATGTAGCCTGTCACTAAACCCTTGACTGAAGTACTTATCATGAACCTGTGTGTAAGAGCACACACGTGCACGCACAGCCTATACACACAAACATTTACACACACACACACACACACACGGCAAGTGAGAACAATAAGTATAGTCTCCAAAGCCCACCCTGTTGAAACACAGGATCCCCAGCAGGGAGACGCGGCTTCGCTGACCTTATGACAGTCAGAGATGAGAAGATGGCTCCATTCAAAACTGAGAGACGGGGGGTCAGTGCCATCAGAGCACCCCGAGGAGGGAGTGATGAAAATTAATTAAAGTTGGTGCGTGTGGTGAATGACGGGAGGCTCCAGCGGCCTCTCCGCATTCAGAGAAGAGGCTGCACTGCCCTGTGCAAACAGCCCCCTGGACGCCCCAGCTATTGTGCGCCCGCCCCGCGCCCGCCCAGGCACCAATAGCATAGCAATGAGGCCTCTCTCCTGTTTGTGCGAATGGTAATTACAACATGGGCAGTTTTGTGCTAGAAAACAATAGGGGGGTGGCCGTGGGGAACGGCGAGTGTGATGGCGTTGTGGAAGGCTTAATGACTGCAGGACTTATGGGACCAGCGGAGCTGGAGGTATGAATAGAGAGGTAAATCTCAGTGGTAGCAAGAATGAGCAGTTGCTCATTCTACAGGAGTGGCTTGGATACACGTCACTGCATATCATCAACTAGGGGTGTAACAATAAACTGTCACAAAATATACTGCGATGCAACAATGCATCATGGAGCTGCGTAATTTCGGCTATGTTCTATTACTAATGGTATCAAACACAGTTGCATTATCTTAACGCCAAAGCTTGTGATTAACTTAACACACACAGCATATTCAACCCCATATATCACTCCCAGCTCCAGGCCTTATATTTACCACTCATTAGTAGGTCAAGCAATGACATGAGGGCAACCATCAGTTTTCTTAATTTAAAATTAGTTTGAAACGTCACAAAAATATTAAATTGTGATCGGACTGCCTCCTTGCATCTCTATAATAAACACATCCATGTTGTTGAACATATTTCGGATTCAGTGTATGATCACTGACTCTGTGTATGATCACTGACTCACTGAGCTCCTCTTGTCTCAGATAAGTGATAGTAAATGATCACAATCTATGATTCATCTGAATTAACATGAGTATTAACCAACAGATAACAACAAATAAAGAAGCAACAACCAAAAGAATAAAACAGCCAAACGAAGAAGCCAGTGGGGAACTTAATTAGGAGACAGCAGTGGTCCTACACCCCCCTCAATATCAACAAGGTTTTAGTGGAGCGGGTGAACAGCTTCAAATATCTGGGCATTCACATTACTGAGGATCTAACATGGACTGAACATATTCAAACCCACTCCAAAAAGGCAAGGCTGAGTCTCCACCACCTGAGACAAGTGAGGAAGTTTTGGGTCTCTCCAATGATCCAAAAGACATTTTATTCAGTTGCTGTAGTTAGTGTTCTGACTCAGAACATCACCTTCTGGTTTGGGAGCAGCTCTGTACAGAACATTAAGGGACTACACAGAGTGATCCAGGTCAGCTTTACCATCTTGCCAAGACAATTATACCAGGACATGCAGGACCATAGCAACCAGGATCACCAGAGCCTCTTTTCACCCCAGTAACTGTTGGCAAATGCTTCAGGAGTATTATGGCCAAAACAGAGAGGCTCAGGAGGAGCTTCTATCCTCACACCATAAGATTCTTAACCAGGACACAAAACCACAGCTTTAGCTGTTCAATATAACACAAACTGAACTCCCTACCTCACTGTACCTCACTGTACCTCACTGTACCTCGCCTGCCACTCCACGTCACTACCTCACTGTATCTCGCCTGCCTCTCCACCTGACTTGCCTCTCTACCTCACTGTATCTCACTTGCCTCTCTACCTCACTTGCCTCTCTACCTCACTGTCTCACTTGCCTCTCTACCTCACTATCTTACTGTATCTTAACTGCATCTCAACATGACTACTTCACTGTATCTCACCTGCCTCTCTACCTCACTTGCCTCTCTACCTCACTATCTTACTGTATCTTACCTGTATCTCAACATTACTATCTCACTGTGTCTCATTTGCCTCTCTGCCTCATTGTATCTAACCTGCCTCTCTGTCTTACTACCTCATTGTATCACACCTTCCTCTCTACCTCACTATCTCACTTGCCTCTCTGCATCTTACCTGCCTCTCTACCTCACTATATTTCATCTGCCTCACTATCTCATGTGCCTCACTACCTCATTGTATCTCACCTGCCTCTCTGCATCATAACCTTACTGTATCTCACCTGCCTCTCTGCATCACTACATTACTGTATCTCACCTGCCATCTGTTATTTTAGTTGTTACAGCAAACACTTTATAGTACATGCTCTATTCTATTACACTTGAACACTTCAGATCTTGTTTATACTTGTAATGTTTATTTAAATATATTTTTCCATATATTTTTATTACTTAGTGTTAGCCTTTGAACTTCTCTTTAATATATTGTGTAACTGTATTGCACAGTCTCAAGGACACTTCAGGGGCACATTTCACAACGTATTGTATGTGTATAACTGTGTGTGTGACTAGTAAGGAATCTTGAATCACTCTAAACCACAACGGCACTTCTATCCTAGTACAATGTAGAAAAGGCTCTGAAGAAGCACTTTAGATGCACTCTGAAAATGGGCAACTATTAAGTCAGTGTCAGGAGCCACGGGGGATTAAATGATCTCAGCATCTCTCAGTGTTAACTACTCGCGTTCCCCCCGGTCCTCCTCTCATTAAAAGCAGACGCCATCCACCCATGGAGCTTTTTACACACACTAACTGACCAACAGAACATCTAATGGCTCTTTACAGACACACATTCCAGCCCAGGGGTGTGAATGGATGGATGCTGGTGGATTTATGGAGCACTTGCAGAGAGCCAGAGCTCAGCTGACCTTGGTTTTGTCCCACATCAAAGCCTAGCAGCAGTAACAAATACAATTTATCAAAGGAAAAAAAGAGATGTAAAAAACAGTACACATAATTAGAAGCCAGAATCATGTTCTTCTGACCTACAAATGAACGAACTATTACATTTTTAACTTTATATAGATAATGTTGAGTTCATTGACTTCATTCAGTGACATCATTCATGCCTTTGATCCTAGTATCCTAGCTTGTGCAACGATTAAAAAAAATAGTCTAACAAAACACAACAGTGTCTCACAGATATTATCTCCACTAGAATTAAAGGGATCTTTAAGCCACAAACATTACTTTTGCAGGTTGTCAGGGAAATTGACCCCTCAGTCCACCTGTTGGCTGCTCTTGCATGCTGACTGAGATGGGTTTTGTAAAAGAGCCTGGAGTGCTGAATAATTTAGATGACACTAAACAGTGCCATGCAGTTTCGACCCTGTGTACTCTCAGCAAGGCTGTAGATGAAGTAAAAGCAGTCCACTTTATACCGAGGAGCCACACGTGTTTAAAGTGAGCTTGAATGGATTTGGATATTAGTAAACAAGAAAGATGAGTAAAGATCCAAGGCTAAGTACAGAATCAGTAACAACATGTGTTTGTGTGTGTGTGTGTGTGTGTGAGAGAGAGAGAGAGTCAGAGAGAGAAAGAAAAGAAGAATCACTAACATGTGTTTGTGTGTGTGTGTGTGAGAGAGAGAGAGAGTGAGTGAGAGAAAGGAAGAAAGGAAGAAGGGCAGAAGAAGTATTACCAGGTCAGAATACTTCTTGCTGAACTCCACACCACAGGTTAAATGGTTCAATTACAAAATGAGCTTTGTGTGTTCACCTTCCAATTAGAGGGTGGCAATTACAATCTCTCCCTCAAACACAGCCATTCATCACCCCCTGCTATTGAGTGTGTCTGTTCTCCGCACATCTCCTGGCTGGGACCAGTTGCTAGAGCCATTCAGATCGACTCCACAGTTTGGAGACAACTTGGTCTTTACTCTTTACTAGTCTACTGCATCCTCACTAACCCTGCTTTTGAAACTGAAATCATTCCAGTGGACGTAGTCTATGGAGGCCTTCACAAAAGTCAACATGCAAAGTTGTCACAATCTTCTGATCTTCCGCTAGATAAGTTTTGCTGTAAGACGTGCCATAATAAAATAAGGGTCTCGAGCTACACAGCATACGTGAGCATGAACACGTAGGTGACTGAGAGCATGCAGCAGGCGGTAAATACAGCTGCCCCAGCAGTAACTAAGCATCACGCTTCAGAGATGCTCTGATAAGCACTGGTCGGGTGTTAGGTGGGCCGACTCGGGTCTATGGGCGAGCCACACCGTCCCATTCACAGGGCAGAGCGGCCCCATCAGCCTGTCAGCACCTGAGCAGCCTCACTGATAGCTTTACGCACGGCCCTGCAGGGCTTTGGGTTACAGCCCGATTAAAAGAGAAGAACTGATGATTTAATTATGATACTGGCTCTTTCAGACAGTCCGGTTAGGTTACTGAGAGAGGACAGTGAGAGGAGTAGAGACGCAAGCCAGGTTGAGTTTAATGATCGTGACGCTCGTTTTCACATTTAATCTCTTTAGGAGGGGCCAGCACGTGTTGTGACATTTAGGAAAACGACACACTACAGCAAATGTCTTTCTATGACTTTCCAAAACACTGGTGTTGTTAAAAAATAAACAAAAACACCCAAACACCTAAAAAAAGTGTAATAGGTACACCAAGAGCAACACTACCAATGACACAAAAAGCTAAGTGAAGGACTAATGCAAACAGCACATAAACAGTATTTCTAAGCAGTAATATATGAACAGATCTAAACTGATCTACACACATGAACAAGTCCTGTTGATCTAAACAGTAATCCATATGAACCAAATGAACAACTGACCTTTTCTGTTTTTTTGTGTATATCATTGTTTACATCCTCCCAGCTTCCATGTGCCTTTGGTTTGTTTACTCTTTAGATTCTGTGTTTATGGCCAATGTTTTGTGAATTGATTTTTGTTTTTCACTTCTGTGTTTTGCCACTATGTTTTAGCCCTGTTTATCTGTTTATCCCTGGTCCACCACTGTTGATTCATCTTGTTCTACTTTATTCTGTAAGTGCTTGTTTCTTGTTTAACATCTTGTTCCACTGTTTTTTTGTTGTTGGTAAATCCTGGTTCACACTTGCATCCATTTCAATGTATACATCCTACAAGTCTATTATATTTTCCACCAAGATGGTAAATTGTTTGTCTACAAAAATACCATTTTAATCAATGTTGTGCATAAAGGAAAAAAGTAACCTAATAATTTTATGCTGTTATTTTAGTCTTAAGTGTTTTTTTTTCATGTATGAGAATCGGGTTACCATTCCAGAACTTCAACTTTGTTTACGACACTTTAAAGAAAACTGTATTTTTAGAGGATATTTACGTTTTAGAGAGAACTGAACTTTGCAGCATGTGTGTCTGACTGGATGCAGAACAAAAAGTGGTGCTAGAACAAAAAGAGAATGCCACTTCCATCTTTCATGAGCTGAAATTAAATTGTTTTATTGAACTGATTTTTTGTTGTCGTTATCAATGACAAAAAACCTGCAAATTGTCAACCTGCATTTTCCACCGTGATTTCACTGATGGGCTGAACACCACAGGAGCATCACCATTGCTGTGAACAGTGGTGGAGCTGATAGCAACTCTAATGGTAACACTGTAGGCCAGCAGCCTCCTCGCAGGAGCCAGACAGAGTGAGAGCGGTGGTTAAGACAGTGGTGTCCAGTTACCTCCTCACACACACTACGAAGGTGTCTGAGCACTTTAATTAACGTTAAAATCTCTTTGGGCTCGACTCGGGCAGCTGATCCCGATTACAGCCAGACAAGAGTTGTTTAATAGTCCATCTGTACTTTGGTGCTGTGGCTTAAAAATGGAATCCTAACAGCATTTTGCTTTTTTTGTCGAGCACAGTTCTGCTGCCCTTTTGTTTCACAAAGGACTTCACAGAGCAGATGGCTGCAAGACTTTGTATGTGTATGGATGCGAGGTTTGCTCTTCCTACCTCAGCATCTGCTCAAGGGGCCTCTTCCCTCCTTTTACTGTTGATGGCTTACTTTTCCTTTGAGCTCCAATCAATACCTGTTAAGCAAGACTTTCATTTCTTAATTAAGTGGGAAAGGACATATTAATTTTGAAGCATAAGGAGCCTTATGGTGCCTGGCATTTGATAGTGATTACCTTGTTCCCTGTACACTAGCAGAAAGGTAATTAGACTTCTGCCAGCACAAGATGTTTTTTTTTTTTTCCGAGCCATAATGATACAGGCTTTAAGCAAATAAAAAGAGGTGCTGAATGGATTCATATGGTGGCCTATTCAGGCGGCACTGCCATTACTAGTGCACGTCTGTGCATTTGGTTTTTCATGAGGTCACGTTCATTCTGCTGTTGAACATTTGACACACTTCTGCCACTATTTCCGATGCAATTTTGAGCCATATTAAGCAGACTTTAATGCAAACCCTTTTTCCTAAGCAGGGCAAAAAGCAATTCAATGGAAGCTGCACTGGCAGGGGCTAAAGGACACAGAAACAATTTTGTTGAATATTCATCCGAGTCTTGGTCATGCTAAATAGAAGCGTGCAAAGCAGAAGTTGCAGCTCAATCGGCCGACATACAAAGAAAGTGACCCGCATTCATGTAGCATACATGCACTAACCTTGGCGAGTGAATGGAGAGCAAGCAGGTCCCGTTTGACTGACAGTTCTTTCCTCACCCAGCTCAGCTGACCCGTGCTACACCGCTCCTGTGTCCCGCTCCCTCCTGTCTCTTACTTACACTCCAGTCTGGCCTGTAATGAAAGCTTGACCATACACTATTCATGGCCCTCTCTAAAAGACCCCTCTCTCCGCACACAAAGTCCAGACAGCTCTGGAGAGGGACAGAGATCAGTTCTCCAGCTGAGCACGATACAGGCCAGCCGCCGATATCAATTTAGACACTGTGCGCAGGTCAGCACCAACGTCCATTAAAACTCACCTCACATCCACGGGCCCAGCGGTGATCATACAGCAGCCAGATAGCAAGGTGCCTCTACCTTCAGTCACACTCAAAAGATGATAAAGAGAAAAAGAAAACACATAGAAAGACTCTACTATGACAAGGCCAGGGTATTGATTGTGTTCTGCTCTCTACCTTTTCACAAGGCTTGCCCAACTTTGATTACAGCATGAGGCAGTAATTAAACAGAACTATTCCTGTGTGAAGGTGTCAGCCTTTAGAATTTCTATGAAACACAAGTGGTGTTTCTGGCTGTATGTGGGCATACATGTAAATGACCAACTGCACATACTGGTTGGTTCATATACAGTAAGCCCCCACTTTAACGCGGATCAGCAGTAGTGGTTTCGGTCCATCGCTGATTTTTTTCGGAGAACCGAACTAATAATTGTTTGTGGAAATCCCCGCACTAACGCGGAAACGGCAGATATCCTCCGCATTTTTTTGCTTTTGCGACGTCCGGGCCTCGTCTGCCACACCCCCCTCATCCTCGTGCTGGGGTGTGGCAGACGAGGGCCGGAAGTCACAGCTTTTTTCGTATCAATATATCAGTGCTAAATTATTAAGAAAAATATCATTTACTAATTTTGTAACATAAATGTTAACATAAATTCAGTTAACGTAATGTCTTGGTACTGTCCAGATAGCACAAGGAAAGAGCGTCTTTTGCAGGGGTTTACTGTACATACAGCCAAGTGAACTGCAGGCTCCTCAGAGAGCAGTTCGCTGAATATGTTCTTCGAAAGCCATATAGAGTGATGTCTCAAATGTCCAATCCTAAAATAATAATTTAAAAAAAACTCCATGCAAGTAAGACGATTTTCACATCAAAAGCAACACTGACTGCAAGCAGTGGAGAACAAAATGTATGTGCTGTTTAATAGCAACTAGTAACAGGGCACATAAAACACATATAGCTAGATTTGAAGGTCTGACCTACTCAGGGATATCACCCTCAGGACGCATTCACATGAACACTGTGCCTCTCTCTCTCTCTCCGTCTCTCTCTCTCTCTCTTCCCCCCCCCCCACACACAGTGAAATTATACCAAAACAATACCAGAATTTTTTTTAGAATCTTATTAACTTTGGTAGTCTACTTCCAGCATGTATGGTAGAACAGTGCTGTCTAATCATTTCATCACCACAGTAAATGAAAGAGGATCTGCTTGGGGAGTAGCCTACGTTGAATTCTGAGAGCAGCTGTAAACGAGACACGCTTATCCCTCACTGCCATAAAGAGAGCGAAACGGAGCTCATATGGATTTTCTGCACGGTTCAATTGAGACAGAAGTTGTTTGGCTTGCAGTATTGACTTTTGCGGCACGCCAGAGCGCAGGGCAGTCAGGTGCTTTTGCTCAGCTCTAATTATACTGTCGTTAAAAAACAAAACAAAAAAAAAAAACCCCAAAAAACTTAGAGTATTAATGAGGCACTCTGCCTGTTATAAAACATTAAACGGTTAGTGGAAACACTGGAGGAACCTAAATAAGGCCCACGTAATTCCACACAAAAAGCAATGATCAGTGTAGCAACAAAAGCTCTAGGTGTTAAGTCTTAAGAAGGTAGTTCATCATTAATATTGTGCGGCTGCCACTTTGGAGATTGTTCTGATATTCCGCAATGTGGTAATCAATAACAGCAATCAGCGCGGAGTGTTTTAGTAAGCTTGGGTCCTGGTGCTTAGTTAAAGGGGGGTCTCAGAGGGTGAGAAAAGCAGAAGTGTTAGTGGATTGTGGATGGTGCATCTTGTTGATAGAAAAGAACAGCCTTCCTAGACTATAGATGTACTCACTGGGAAACAAGCCTAAGCGCTCCATCTCAAAATCAATATATGTTCTACAGCCCTAAAGATCAGAAACTATAAATACTTCTGATTCACTGCTATGCTGCTGCTATAATAGACCAAAGGGACAAAGGCAGGGTGAGAATAATCACAGAGGCAAACACACATGCTGGTGCGAGTACACATATGTGCACACACACACACAGACAGAGGGTCATCTCAAGTTCGGTGGCACAGAGCAAAGAGATCAATACGACATTTGCTGTTCAATTTTGAAAACACCCAGAAACATGAACGTGATTGAGGGGCTGAGTGACATTTGTTTGGCCAAGGCCAGTTCATTTGAGTTTGATAAATGATGTCAAGGAAAAATGAGAGGCTGCCTCTCTATCAGCCATGAGAGTCAAGGGAAAGTCTGACAAAAAGAAAGAGGACACATATATCCAGTTCCTCCTGCCAGACATTCATGTCCAGACACACATGCGCAAACACACACACTCAGACACATACACAGCTCGTATCAACAAGGGCCTTTCACAAGTTTAGGCCCTCGTAAAAATAACCTGCTCCTTTTACAAGTTTAGCACGATATAGTATATTACCTTATTCACCAGTCCACCATAAGATTAAAACACTTGGCTATTATTGTGTAGGTCCCCACTGTGCCACCAAAGCAGGTCTGAGCCAGCAAGGCATTAACTCCACAAAACCTTTAGAGGTGTGTTGCTGTATCTTACACCAAGACATTAGCAGCAGATCCTTTAAGTCACGTAAGTTGTAAGATGGTGCCTTGATGGAGCAAACCAGTTTGTGCAGTACATCCCACTGAAGCTCGATCGTATTGAGATCTGGAGAATCAGGCGTCAATACCTTGAACTTTTTGTCATGTTCCTCAAACCATTCTGGGAAGGGAACGCTGCTGCCATTGAGGAGTTTAGGTGGTACATCTCAAAGTGGTTCACATCAAGGTTTGGCTTCTTTCCATAGTGCATCCTTGTGGCATCTCTTCCCCAGCACACAAACACACACACGCATATACACACACCTGGCCATCCACATAACGTGCAAATGTGATTCAGAACAGCCCACCTTTTTCAGTTGCTCCATCATCCAGTTTTGGCTTTCACATGCCAACGTACAGTGGATAGGGGTCAAAATAGACACTTTTGTCTATTTTTGTCACTTGTCAAAGTCCCGCAGATCCATATGCTTGCACATTTTTCTGCTTCCCACATATAAACTTAAATTATTGAATTTTCACTTGCTGCCTAAAAATCCCACCCATTCACGGATTGCTTTGTAAGATTATCAGTGTAATTCACTTTACCCATGAGTAGTTAAAATGTTATGGCTGATCAGTGTATATTATACCATATATGAGACTGAAAAATACAAAATAATGCATACATTTGACAATATCATTTAGAATTTTGTTTGTTTAGGTAAAATTATAGAGCGAATAAACAAGTCTGCCTCTTTTTAATCAGCCCTTCTGAGAAGTAGTGGCTGTTTCAGCAGAGGCTTCTGACAGTGGCACTCAAAAGCGTGAAGGTCAGTGTATATAAACTGTGGAGCCTGGGGAAAAGACGAAATAAAATGTAATTATAATCCGTTTTGCAACTGTTAACTTACAGACAGAATCATAGCCTTGCAGAGGTGAAAACATTAAATTCCATTTAGCTTCAATGGGCTGCATTTCCAGTTTTAAAAAAAATCAGGAAAAAAGGAAACATTCCAAGCAAAGTGTTTCTCTGAGTTATACAGTTCATAGAATATATAGTTAATCTAACAGATTACAGATACACAAAATAAATGCCCCCATATACATCATTCGTAAGTAAAAGGACACAAATGTCACCCAAAATAGAATACATGTATATAATACATATTTTATGTATTTAAAAAAATATGATTATGTTCAAATGTTAATTTCTGTACTTTGTACAAAAAATGCCTCACTAAGTGCACACTGCCCTTTAAAAAATATTTATTATATATTAATATATTAAAAAATATTTCCCTAAAACTACCCTAACACCTACCCAAGCACACACACTGCATCAAACCATCCCACCACAGCTGCATATGACATACTCTGAGTGTCTACCTATATTGCATCACTTATATCAATAAAGCTCTGTGGTGTGTGTGCGAGTGGGAAGCTATTTGGTTGCCTATCGATAGCTGATTTTAGTCCTGCACAATCTTTCTGTCTCTAGGCGACTCAGGCTGATATTAAGTCGATATCTGCTGTCAGAGTTCATTTTGGTAAGACGTGCAGGACAGAGTGCGGCTAGGCACGACAGGTACGCCCCCACACTTCAGCTCCATACTTTTGGCACCACAGAAGCACTTTATGTACAGTAAAAAAAAAAATACTGTCTGTCTTAATAGAGACAATCTAATAAGGACTCAATTGAGGCTTGAGGTGTCATAAGTGGGAACAATGCACATCAGCCCAATCAGTCTGGATAAAGATCCTTCGCCTCGGCCACTTCAAAGGGGAAGTGAAGAGCGCGCGAGAGAGAAATCAATAAAGAACCAGTCATTCAGAGGGCCACATGTGTGTCACAGTCAATAGGAGTTAATAGGCCTGGGCTCGTTTCAGCGCGGAGGCTGACCAGGGCTCTCTGCTGCCTCTCCATCACCTTCTTGAGACAGCTTAATACATACTGATAGACTGACTGCCTAATGCCACATTGGCCTGAGCCAACTAATAAACAGGCATGAATAATAGGCCTGGATTAAGATGCTGAGTGCTAACAGAAGGACTTTGCATTTCAGGTTATGCTCTATTGAGAACGCATGCTTGGGTGAAAATAAAGGCAGGCAATTATTCCTGCAATTGCTCCCATAGCGATTCAAAGGTAAGATCTGCATGCACTTTCTTCCAGAATTATAAGCGGAAGCTGTTATATCTAATAAAATTTTGACCAGCTTAGTCTTAAGTCTGTATGTTTTTTTCCCCCGCAACTGTGGACCTTCTGCTGCATAAAATCTGCATGAATCTCAGTTCAGTGGAGATTGTCCAAACAGAAGATAAATGGCAAAAAATGAGCTAGTTAATTGGGGTCTGTGGGTCATATTGTTTGGTCGAGCTACACATTCTCCCTGTCATTAACACCCATTAAGACCTCATTTAAGGGGATCTAATTTTTTAATTGATTCTGATTTAATTAATTTGTAATTAAAGAGGACCTCGGGAGAAGTTGTGTGATTTGTACAACCCTGTTGAAAAAGATGCTTTCAAAAATGCTAGGACCCATAATAGTAAAAACAAAGATACGAAAGATACGAGTATGAAAAACACATTCCACATTTTGGACAGGGCTACACAAGAGGGATGTTCCATCGTAAAGAGTTGGCTTTTGAAAGCATGATTTTAAAGCTGTGAAAGCATGCCACAAAATGAAATAGAGGGGCACTTTGTACAACATTGTGGTTACAGCGGCATAGAATGAAAAAAAAAATTCCACATTCATTCTTCTTGTTGCAGTCTCGTTTCTAGCTCAGGCAGTGGTTTTAAGAAATTTACAGCTGACCAAAAATATCTTTACAAGAACATGAATAACGCTTCACTACAGCAAGATGTTAGCACCTTGGACCTCATGAGATTCTTTATAAATAAACATGCATGAAGAATATCAAACTTCTATCACATCCTGCTCCTCCATTTGAGAAGGAATGGAATTCCATACATTCATAATAGAACACAAAAGTGTATAACAGGAGAATGGGGTGCGTGGAGTCCTGGCTCCAATTGACATTTCAATAAGTAGAACACAACGTTACCAATCCATTCCCAACTTTCCTGAAACAATTATTGAGATGGTCGCTCTAGGCCATGTGTGTTCAGGCTCCCCGGAGCCCAGGCGGCTGGAACAGTAATTGACTAAATTGTAGAACACATCGGGGCCATTTACTGTACAAATGTGCTGAAAATGAATCGTTTAAAAAGAAATGAGGGTGACTCTCAAATTAGCAGAGAAAATGATTGAGATGTGGCTCAGGGAATTAGGAAACGTGATTTAGAGGTCTGCTGAAGCTATGGCGAATACGTGCGTGTGTCTGAATGTGTGCGTGTGTGCCTGAGAGTGGTCTGCAGTTTTACACAACTCTGACTTGTATTTAAACACCACGGCACATACGCGCACACGCACACACCAACGCACATATTTTATGAGGTTAAACAATAACACAGAGATACATTCACTCCTGCCACAGTGGTGACTGCATAACATTACATTCCATTCATCTGGCAGGTGTATTTACATAAAAATCTAAAACAACTTGACTAACATTTTAACTACCCTTAGAATTCAGAATCACACTCTACCATGATCATAAATATAATGGAGATGGTTTTAATTCTCATAGTCTTGATGCAGGACCCCTACAAAAACAAGGTGTTAATGTAAGTGTTTCACAGGTAATATTCTTAACACAGAGCTCTGCTGCAAGCCAAGTCAGGTCAAGATATTTCACAAAAAAAAGTAGCAACAACAAAGGGCAGAGTCACAGATCAAAGGACACAGTCCAAGATTGGTTTCAATGTCAAGTGCTGCAAGGTGTTGAGAAGAGTGATCTTAGCTACACATTACAGGGTGTACCCATTTCCTAAGTACAATTCCAATAAATTACACGGGCTGGTAAAGGGCCTGACAGATTTGATTGATTGTTCTGCAGCTACTGTGTTGATTTTTGCCCTGCGTCCGTTTTTTTTTTCCCTCCCAGCAGCTTTTGCCTCTTAATCGTCTCCATCAATTGACAGTAATTTCTGAACTTGTGGTCGCTGGCCCATACAGCTGTGTTTAATTGAAGAATTTATGGCAATGAACAATCAAAGGTTTTTTGAACGGCTTGTCAGCAGGGACCTGAGTGCCTTGCAGTGATTATACTTAGGTGATCCGTGGAAATCATGCACAAGAACATGTATGTCGGGACATATATACACGTGCATACGCATGGACACACACACATGCACAGAAAACAAATGTATAACCAATGTGCACACACACAAATCCGTAGGCAGACACTGAAAACCATATATCCTTTCTGAATTCGAACAGGTTATACATTTCACAGCAACACCTTTCCACACCACGAGACATTATGCAGTCTACTGTATGGGAGATTGATTACACTGACCTAAAGCAACATACTGAAGCTAACATCCAAACACTCAAGTGCTCAAAATGTTCACCAGTCTGTCTATCCATGCCATGAGCCGCCACCGGCTATTTCAGAGCGATGTCCAGGTAATCTTTCTTTAATGGGAAATTTGCTGCTTATTGATCTGCACTTTGCAATGCCTGCCAGCTGCACTCCAATCACGGGAGCTGTCAAACACATTAAAAGGGCTCTACGCTAGACTGTGTGTGTGTGTGCTGTCACAGGATGCTGCTCTCACACAGCTGCCACACTGTGTGTCCTCTTAATGATGCCATACAGTACAGTTCAGCAGAGTACAGTACAGTCCAGGATATAGACATGAAGCGCTTCCGCACAGTCCGCTAGTCTGATATCTTTTCTACAGGGCAAATGTGTACTAAAGTGTGTGTGTGTGTGTGTGTGTGTGTAACAAATCTCGGTCACAGACAGAGCTGTGGTCCACTGGCCATGGCCATTAGACGCTATGATTTGCTATTCCGATCTCGGCCCCCTTTCCAGCCCATTTCCCTTCTGCACAATAACATAAAAGGCCATTTTTTTGTTCAATATCAAAGACTCCAGCCGAATAATCACAAGGGTGAAACTGTAACTATTATACAGGTACCTCTGGGATATCCCCCCTGCAGCGGGGGTGCGGAAAAGCGACGGGCTGCAGAGTTTCTTGGGGCAGTGGCTGTGTTTTGGCTTTTGTTCCCACATCTGTTTTTAATTACTTAATTAGCTCGATCACTTACCAGCGCTGGCAAGAACATTTCTCTGAATGCTAAATCATAGCCCAAAGTTGTTCCGCCGATGCAGCAGCAGCACTGAAATGGATCATGAAAAATGCATCGATGATAATTTATGTGGATAGTGGGCTAATTGAACCAATTAAGGAGGAGAGGCTGGGTTGAGTGAGAGTGGCACAGACGGCGCCCTGCAGCAAAGGGCCCTGACACCTCTGATCTACTGCCGCAGCTCTACCCGCTCGAGCCCCAGGTCATATTTCAGCAGACAAAAGGACTTGTCCTTACTGTACTGCTCCGGTTCAAAATCAACATCAAAAGCCAGCAAGCTTGTCCTAACACGGCTCAGAGTGCAGCGCTGAGTCGGACAGTTAAAGAAGAATAAGCAGAGCAAGTACAGTTTATCCAAGGGACAGGATATTACCATTAATGTATATTATACTATTATGTTTATCCGTTCCAATAACAGCATGGAAAATTACACACCAAGCAGGTTTTGACAAAAGACAACACGCAACAGAGATTATGTGGGAACAGCAGTGGAAAAGGCCTTGACGCAGCATGAGCTAAGGCCTAGGCAGAGATGGATGATTTGGTCGGGCAGGAGAACCAAGTCTCCCTAAAAATCCAAATCTGTGAAATCACCATCCCCCCAACACACACCAAAAAAGACATATTGGAGCCCTACGGTTGTGATTTCCTTCTTGCTATGGATGCATAAATAAACATAGAAATAAATACACAGAGGACACAGGCTCTGAGTGGCTGGCCAAGTGGGGCAGCTGTTATTAAAAGGGCTATTTATCACTGTCACCCTGCCCAGGATTCATCGCTCTCTGCCCGCCAGCGTTGTCACGAGGCCGCACAGGAACAATGAGGCTCATCCAGGCAGCCCCAACTACACACAGGAACGTACACACACATGAAGAACAGGCACATGGACCCCTTGACTTGACAGCCCTCACAAACACAGGTTTGTATACACTCATATGATGGTCAGACATATAAAATATATATTTGTAAATTATATGGCACTGAGGTACGTTAACCTAACTTTGTGAAAAGATACGGTAAACCTATGGCCCACCTCCCCTCCTCCACACAATCACACCTTTCATTTTACGCACTGCTGCTTTATTGATTATGGCAACAATTACCCACTAATCTGTGCAGGCTGTATTAAGTGAATTCCCCCTTTGTTGGACAATAACTAAACAGGGCTGTTTCCCAAACACCATCGCTCAGCCTGAAGGGACAGGCCTGCGCAACTCCACGCTCATCATCATTAGCAGCCACAGATAGAGTCTTCTCCTCAATTAGTTTAGCCCTGCACAAGGACTGGGCGGAAGCAAGGGCACGCTTGTTCACGCACACACAACCAGACACAGCACTTACATGCGCCCTCATACCCTGAAGTGGCCTGAAAAGTGCTTCTTAAACTGAGAACAGAGCCATATTTTAGGGACAACGCATGAGGGTTGCATGATGAAGACAAACAAAATAATAATTTTGCAATTATACTACTACACATAGCAACTGCAATATGCTTTGCAAAATATTAAAAACTTACTGACAAGGCTTGATGTAATATGGCTTTTTTTGATTGAAACCATTTATTATGTGCAATTGGGATACATGATTCATCCGTATATCCACAGAAACTGAAGTGGAACATTTACGGTCAGTAAGGAGACTCGCTGCATGCAGTGATTAGTCAGACTTAATAAGGCCAGTATCATGATAATGATAGCACCTTGTTCAGCACTATTCAGGACTCTCCAGGCACTTGGAAGATTTTCATTTAGCCACTTGGAGAGAAAGGATTTTAACAAAACCTGAGACCAAAGAAACTTCTTAAAGTCTTCAGCCAAGTTAAGCAATACCTAGCGCATTCCAAAAATCAGGACATAATATAACAGCTTGAGAGAGGTGGAGTGATTGTGTCTGGGTCAGCATTGTCACAAGAGTAGCTCTCAGCAAGTTCCGTTGACCTTCGATGTCATAACCTGCAGTTCCTCTTTCCTCCTCTCTCCTGTAATGTGCTGTTTTAGCCCCCTCCCAAGCCTAATCAAGTGCTTGCTTAACCAACTCGGTCCTCCTTAATTCCTATTAATTTAGCATAATAGCAATCCTCTCATCTGGAATTAACGACAGCCCAGCAGAAACCCCCTGGTCTCGGTGGAGCTGCAAACAGTCCAGACAGCACATTCCTCCTCCATTATGCTATGTATGTACATACCAGTGTATAGATGAGAATGGTTAAAATTCATAACCCTCGCATAAGACCCCCATCAAGTCTGCTCTACACCTGTATTGCATTTTTTGCCTTCAATCAGCAGCTTTTGGAGCAGGGCACGCACGGCCTTCTTCCCATGAGGAGCAGAAAGCCATTACAGCAAGCGGGGGCTCATTTGCAGAAAGATTGGAGATCTAACGTCACATTTGAGGGGTGAAAAAAAAGGTATCACCGTGGAGGAACAGACATGATTTATTCCACTTTTAGTTTTCAAAATGATTGCTCCGGACTTTCGGCTTTCTTAGACACAGTATTTAAAGTTGACAAGTGATTCGTCGCCGAGTATACGATGGGAAATTCTTGGGCGCGATAACTGTGCCGAGCATGTGTATGAATAGAAACACACACATACACACGCAAACCCATTTCTGAGGGATGAAAATAATGCCCAATGCCTTGACTTATGACCTTTGTTAGATGCTGCTGACCTCCCCAAGGGAGAGATCGTGACCTTACAAACATCAGCTGCTTGAACTCGGCCGACCCCTGAGGACTCCTTTGACACACCTTTTAGAGAACCTCGACATAAAGCTTTAGAATCGTTGGAAATTGGCTGAATTAGAGCTGCGCAGACATCAGTTCTATCATACTGGTGACCAAAGCTCCAGACCATGTGAACCAAACACTGTGTTAATGTAATGTGAGAATAGAATATAATGACCATTGCAGTGACTTGACACTATACATTTTGGCATCAGTAACGTCAAAAGCAACAATACTATCACTCTCTGCACGGCTAGGCTCCCTGTGAAGCAGCTGCAACAGCAGTGTGAAATTCGAGGGTAAGCACAAAGAATTCCAAAATAAATAATTATTTCAGAATATTCTTATTATGCTTTATGAAAAACAGATTAAATGCAGCCTGTGGCGACAGGAGCATCAGTACAGGCTGGCAGGGGGTAAAAGACAACCTAGAGGGGGAGGCAGAGGGTGGCGTCTGCTTTTTAATGACCCGAAACTTTAAATACTGCATAATATATAACAAAAATGGATACTTCATTTAACTCTCACAATAACTCACAGAGAGACCATTAGAATCCATTACTCTTAATGTCAACACTGTAAGCAGTAAATATGGATGAAGGGAACATGATATGAGCACCAAGGGAGACGTGAAAAAACCGAGCCATAATCAACTAGCACAGGGACAGAAAACAATGCATTAAGCTAAACGTTTAAAATGACTGCGAGAGAAATTAGAACAGAAACCTAGACGCTCCAAAAGTGTGCGACTACAGAGAATAAATCCTGAACATACCAGGAAAAGTCTCAAAATATAAGAGAAGTCAAAGTCGTTATTGAGAGGTTTCTTTCAACAGGATGACACACGGAAATAAACACTCTTTGATACTCTTAAAGGAAAGCTTTTTTCAACCTACTCTTTATCTGTCACATCTATATTAACTTAGAAAATGGCCAGTTGCTTCTATTATAAGTTTGTTTTTAAGTCAATGAGTATCTTTCTTAATTTACTAAGAACAAGAACTTAGTGTATGTGATAACTAACTGGATGCTATAGATGTGGCCTCCAGAGACTGGTTTAAAAAACCCTGGAGGACTTCAGTTAATAGATCACTCATATTAGTTCCACTTAAACAATAGGCAAATAAGAAAACCAGCCATACAGAAGATGCTTGTAAAAGGGTCACTCTTCCCAGTTCCAGGCCTGTACCTCACTCACACGTCTGACACACACACCACCGCCTGTAGCCGTGACAACCCTGATAGAAGAAAAGTAGACAGGGTGTCTCTCGGCCGGCCTTTCCATAAAAAGAAGAAAAAAAGACAAAGTGGAAAAAATGCAGAGAAGTGAATAAAAAAAGAAAGAAATATAGAGCCACTTGTCATCCCTAGCAATCTGCTTAGTAATGAGAAGGCTTTCCCCCTGGGTGAAAAGATCTGCTATAATAGATTTTTAATGGCTTTTCCCCTCTCCACAAGAACCACTTCCAGCACCCAATAGCAAGTGGGAAAAAAATCAAGTAATTCCAGCCTCAATGGTGTGAGGTCAGCAATTATAATCCATTGGAATCACTAAAGCTTTTAAGTGTTGCAATAAATCTATTTTTCAGTACTATTTTTCCTCTTTTCTTCCTGCAATTGTCATGCTAACATGATAAAAGGAAGAAAAAATCTCAATCAAAATGCACTTCATTATGAATTTTCAAACTGATAACTAAATTGAGAGCCACTCTGAAATAGTAGGTTATTTTTGCAAGTGCTACATTAAGTATTTGGTTTTTGATTTAACTACTCAGGTGGCGTAATAGCGTGAAGACGACACAATGCTAAACTAGACGGTGCTTTAAGATGTAAAAAATTTGCATAGGTTCAGCACCACAGCATGTCTTCAAATCCTGAACAGCAATGCCACTGCACTGTGGACACAGATTTCTGAAGAGTTTTAGAATATTTTCATGTGATAGCGTGAAATGCAGTCACTTAATGCAACTTCTTGGGTGGTTGGAAACATGACCTAAACTTCATAAGTAAAATGGCACCAGCCATACACCTGATCCATAGTGTAACCTAGTGAGACAAAACTGCAATTAATGTGCTGTCAAAGACAGACAACATGGAGGACATCTTCAAGAATGTGATTCACTGGGCCATAATTGCTTACCTTGGACTGCTGCCTTCACATATTTGATGTATTTCCTCATGTCTTACTATATAACCATGCAAGTCCAAATCTAATGCTGCATTTCACACCACCTCCCTTGAACAGATATCATGGAGATGACTTTTTACTGCTAACAGATGTCACAGATTGTAATGCAGTTGATGTACCCCTGCTGTTAGAGCACCCTGTGAGACACAGGGGCCTGCGGTTGGTCTGGGAGCTCTATGATAACCTCCATAGAGCTAGCTGCAGGGGTTATTCATACAATAATTGTTTCTGCCATACCCATACATCTCCATGTCACACCGAAATTAATGTGATTTTTCCTGCTAAATAATAGATTTTGTGTCACCGCGGCTGAAGTCCTGCACACAGCCGCCATCATAATGTGTCACAAGGGCCACAGAGGCTTTTTTTGTTTCCATTTAAAAAAGCATCAGCTTTTATATTAATGTAGTTTCAATTAGTTGCCCAAGATGTAAATAGCAACCACATTAAAAGATTTGCCTTGCCCTTTTTTATGATCATGTAATTGAACTTTCTAATTCAAGAGCTTAATCCTTCATTGATTGGTACTTTATATTTAGGCAGGTTAATTTGGTCCTTCAGTTACAGACAAGTCTTGACTGTATTGTTCTTAAAACAAGGCATTGATCCTTCGACATGGCAATGCTAAATTTTTCCGTTAATTTAAAGCAGGCAATTTGCTGCTCTGTTATCCTAGAGTGCTGACCGGGGTGAGGTGTAACAGTAAGCACCTGCTCAGGTTAACTCACCCTCCAGCAGCTCGGCTTTGGCCTCCCAGTGCCTGGCTGAAACGCAGGTACACTGTGATCACAGCCACCTCAGCTTGGGTTACATACGGCTCACATCACCCTTTTAAATCCACAAGAGAAAAATAAAGGCCTGGCCTGTTACTGCCCTGGGCTGCAACTCATCCCACCACCAAGCTACAGTATCAGCACCGAGGGCTAGGGTCAAAGGGTCAACGAGGAATTAAGACACGGTGGCCTGAGCATTCCCCATGCAGAGATGCCATGTCAGATAGTGGCTCAGAGATGAAAAGCAAGAGCTTTCCATCCCAGCCGATACCACTGATCAGGTATCACTGAGTGCCTAAATGACTTCCATTAAGGTCTTTTATTCTCACTAAGGATGACATGATCAAGATTCTGTCAAGATGTACTTGGTGTCAAGAGCAATAGTAAACAGGTAATGTGTTGGGAAACAGAAAACCAATAGAACATTCAGAAATAAACTTCATGCTACAAAATAAAATTACTGTTTTTCAAGTCAAGGCTGCATATTAACATCATGACCATTTTCTACCAACGTTTTAGTCTGAAATTTGTCCCAATATAACCATTGGTTCTCCTTGACAAAAACTACTCAATTTAGTTCTAAATGTTTAGAAACAAGAGAGAAAAAGACTGAGCCATCATAGGTGAGCAATGGCCCTGCAAATTTGTCCTGTCCCTCAGAATTACCCCATGCTTAAAGAAAGGGCCACAGGGTCCATTGATTTGCATGTAATACATGAAATTATTACTTTAGCCTAATTGTTACTAAAAGAGGAGGCAGCGAGGCCAGGAAATCAAGGCCTCTGATAAATGTGCTCAGCAGAACGCTTTGAGAGGCGGAAAGAATCAATATGGCAGTTTGTCAAACTCAATCTCGGAGGGAATGCGAGGCTTAGATTCTGCAACATAGAGCCAGGGCTGCGTCAAGTCAGCAGGGCACATTATCAGAAATCAAAGGGCCTGAGCGTGGCTGAGGGAGGGGCTGGGTGGGGAGACCAAATGAAGGCCACACTTACTCCATGGTAATTAAAAACCATTTTATCAAGCCTGTCCTCTCAACAATCCCTCTTGCTTCCTATTGACAATATGCTGGGTAGAGTGAGCACTAATTTGACTTTAAATAAATGAACTGAAGGTATTTAAAATTCTGCATTAGCAAGGGAGGAGAACAAAAACAGAAGAACAAGCAGATTGCAGCACCTGTGCGCTAATTCCCTATACATCAAATAAACATGAGTTTCTGTTTGCTTTTCCTTTTTTTAATTTAAATAATAAAAAGCAGTCCCATGGTAATTAATTTAAATGTCTCTCAAAAAATACAGGGTGACATGTCAAAGCTGAGAATACCTTTATTATAGCACTTTAAGCTCTCGCACAGAAGAACATTACTTGTGAAGTTGTAGAACAAAAAATACACTGATTTGCAAAATAAATAAATTAGCCATTTAATATTTTTTTATTTGGAGTAGAGGTTAGGTAAGGAGATGACATATTATGCAATCTGTCATTAGTACTGGGCACCATCTACCTCCTTATATGCAAAGTAAACAGTGACAGGGCCAGCTGAAGTTTGCACAGTTTCTGTTACTCGAGCGACCATCCATGAGCCTAAGCCATATGCCAGACAGGGAACACCTACAAACAAGAAGGTTGAAGTGGCAGATGAGAAACTCAGTCATGCAGAGCTCATTTCAGATTAAGTCAGGCGTGCAGAATATTATCTGAACTGACCCAGGTTGATGACTTTCAGTGCACCAAAAAACTTGTTCTCAAAGTCTAGGTTCTGGGGAGGTGCTCTGGTGCAGTGGTACTTGATGAAAGGGAAGGCTCCTGTCCTGAGGATGTGGTAGTTGGCCCCCTGTACCTGCCAGTTGAAGTTGGACAGGCCAAACTGGTCATTGAGTACGGAGCTGTATCGTACACAAAAGGAAGTCCAGGGTGGGAGTCTCCGCTGGGTCAGGTGGCAGGTCAGGACCTCTGAGGCAGAAGGGCGGGGGCATTTATTCCCAAACGTTGTCGGGAAAAGCACAAACTTTAAAAACACGCTGTGGATTCTCTGCAGAATTTCTTTCATGGCTTGAGCCGCTCGGACGCATTGAGGTCTTCATACAAGTGGAATAGTCACTAACGCACAAGTTCAAGTACCTTTGTTTTCCCACTGTACTATAAAAAAAAACTGGATGGAAATCATCTGCCAAATTCTCCAAGGAAAATACAAAAAACCACCGAGGTTACATTATGCGCCACAGTATGGGACTGTTTTTAAAACCTCAAATACACCGAATTAATAGAAAACTGCTTAGGTTTTGTTAAAACATTTCTTTTCCAGTAGAGCGGCATTACTTAGACAGGCTGGTGGCTAACTTAGCCAGAGAGCTAACTAAGTTAGCCCAGTAGTGATGCTTCCTGCACACTCACCTCCTAAACGAGGATTTAGTTCTCATGGACACGTTTTCACAACCTCTACCGACCACTGTACACTTCGTAAATCTTACAGAAACGCTGAAGAAAGTGTTTAATCTGACGCTGAGGCGTCAAGTAACCTCGGAGCTTAACGCTAATCTTGAGCGGTACCGTCTGTCTGCTCTCCGACTAGAAACAACAGGGTCCTCTTAGTTCCTGCTGTATTCCGTTTGGATGCCATCACTAAAAGAGGAGACAGTTTTAGTCTCTAAAAACTTCTCCTTCTAAATCGTAAACTAACGTTCCCCTTCTCCTTAAAGGTAGTTAAACCCACATATATCGTATTAGATACACTATATGGACAAAACTTCTGGGACACGCCTGTTTTTCAGGGTTTAAGATAGACCCCTTACTTATCTTAGTGCTTCAGAATACCAAGACATTTTGGACAACGACATGCTTCCAACTTTGTGGACACATTTTGGGGAAGAACCTTTTCTATTCTAGCATGACTGTGTCTCAGTGCACAGAGCAAGGTCCATAAAGATGTGGCTGGATGAGTTCAGTGTGGAAGAACTTGACTGGCCCGCACAGAGCCCTGACCTCAATCCCACCCAACACCTTTGGGATGAACTGGAACGGAGATTGCGATCCAGTGCCTGACGTTATAAATGCTCTGCAGAATGAATTGGCACAATTTTTCACAGAAACTTCAAAATCTTGTGGAAAGCCTTCCAAGAAGTATGGAAGTTGTTATGGCTGAAAACAGGGGAACAAGTCCATATTAAAGTCTATGTATATGAATGCAATGCCTAAATCCAAGTTGGTGTCAGGCATCCCAATACTTTTATCCATACAGCGCATGTCTATGCTGAGCATTTGTTTGAGCTTGTCATGGTCGAGACTAAAATTTTTCCGTGGCTGAAAAAACAATCCACGAGTCGTACCAAAATACAAATAAACAGCACATGGATGCTCACAATGTGAGTTCAGCAGAGTACAGTTTTGGGTTGAGAAATGCAAATAAAATTCAGCATGTCTTAATAATAAGGGTGTACTTCGTCATAATTATAATGAGAATATTGCCTGGTGTGCTGTACGTACATAGAAAGAAAAGGTTAAGAATATATTCTACTCAAATTCCTCCTCTTCTGCGTGTTCTTTGGCAGCATTCTGTACTGTAACACCCACCACATCCTCAATGCTCTTTATCAGGTCCTGTAAAAAGCACAACACGTACACACACACACACACACACACACATTTTTGTTTTCAAATATATGTCTGTGTTGTAAATTTTTTGCTTTAATCTGTAAATTCTGAGAAAGTATGTTATTGTATTGTACTGTATTGTAAATTAACTTCTACAATGTAGTCACGTATTTCAATTTATATCACAACACACATGTACACATTCCTAACAGGCTGGGTAATATGCAACTACTCCTCTGCAGGTATCATATTCAGAGTTAAGAGTCAGCAACAATGCCTATACACATTACAAATACTGAAAGCAGAAAAATAAATGTAAAAAAACCTTGCTATGATGTGCTGTGCTGCTTTTTCAGCAAATACTCGTCATGGTGTGACATAATACATGTGTTTTCTTAAATGCTTTCATCTATGAAAGAGTCTAGTTATTATCTAAAACTGTGCTATTAAGTCTGAACAGCTCTGAGCTGATTGAGAAGCAAATCATTTCCAGGGCCATGTACTTCACTCCACGTAACTCACTTTGTGTTGTGTTTCTAAAGTTATTAACAGTCAAATTTACTTCCATATAAAGAACATGGGATCATACAGAACGATGTTTAATGGATGATAAATGTGTGTAGAAGGATGTCATTAGCAGATTACTTGTTCAGGAGTAAAAAAGTTAACAGTCATTAACAGACTACCTTAAAATTGGTCTCTCCTTGCATATTTGGGGCTGATATTTCTTGATGAATGACAGACAGGTTGCGAGCAAAGGTCAGCAATGCTCCCTGGAGATCCGGCGAGATTGTTCTGTTAACGAGACATGGAGACAAACGAGCTTACTAATGATCCTCTTCCACCGCCATGAAAGGCAAAACCAGAAACAAAACAATCACCTTGCTTGACTGCTGGGGTTGTTGGTAGCTTAATGAGAGCTCTCAGCCATAAAGTGGGCTGTCTTCAGGGAAAGACGAGGGAAGGAAGCAGGGCTTCAGCGGTTAGCCATAGGATTGGGGTGATGGATGCCTTTAATTCTGCTCTGCAGTATGTTGTGAGCCAACACTTTTCAGTTTAGGTATTTGTGGCGTGATGGTTAAATGTAAGTAGGCTCCTCTGAGTGGACTTTTGTATAGTGTATAGTAGGACAGAATAAAGAAGAAGGGAAATGAAGAAGGAAGTGTTACTGTGCATTTGCAAAAACTTACATCATGCCAAGGCTAGTTCTTTCCACGCTGTCATGCAGGGCAAACACAGAGCCTTGTCTTTCCTAAAAAAACAGGTTTTCACTGACTTAGTGCAGTGAGGATTGTCATATTCTCAGTTATTCAGTGGAATTAACATCTTTTAATGGTACTAACAGACAGTAATGATGGTGATAGCATTGGCCAAATTTCAAATACTTGTTTTACACACCTTCTTTATTGCTGCTTACATATTACTGGCAAATAAACATCATTATATTTAAAATAACAAACGTAATGTAAAATATATCCAAATCTGACACTAATACTGTCAATACTGTCATGTAACACTGTCACTGGGGTAAATAGGTTTTACCTTGATGTCAAATCCTATTCCTTGTGCCTTGCACATCTGGAATAACACACTGTAGTGGACCATGGACAGGTTGGTATGAAGGAGTCGGCTGCTCAACACTGCAAAACGGGTGGTCACAGACACCTGCTGAGATGGAAAAAAACTCTAGATTTTCCACAATAAAAACATTTCATATGGTGTAAAAGTTGAAACGTTGGAATGGACAAAAATAATTTAAAAATACTATCAAAATATATGAGTTTTGTTTTGAGAATGTTTTGTTCCATGTTTCACAAACTGCACTTCACTAAATCAAATCAAAGAAGACTAACTATGCTACTTGGAACATGCAGTAGTGAAATACGCAGCTGATCTAGTAGTGAGTAACTGGTCAAAACCTAGACAGTACTTTTTTGGGATCACTGTCAATGAGGTAGAGAATAGGCTATAGGGAAGACAAACACACAAAGACCAGGTGAGTATCGACTATGAATACTATGACTATGAATAGCCTCAAATGTGCAAAACATATCAAATTAATTAATTAATATAAATTTTACAAAAGTACAAAAGAAAGTATATGAAGAAAGGAATATAGTTCCTTTATAGTAGTAGCCCTAAGACACGGTCATGTATAAGTTTGATAGACCAAGATTACACATTACACCTTATTAACCTCTACATTCTTATACACAGTATGCACTGGGAATTTGAAACAATACAGATAATTGTTATAAATACTAAGGATTAAGTATTCTACAGCATGGATTACTTTTCAAATGGTTATTTATAATTCATTATCCAAAAATCCTTTTGTATTTTGTTGCAGATATGGCTACACGATGAGCTAAGCACTGGTGCCAATTCAGCACTAGTAACTTACTTGAGACCTTGTGGGGGGCGGGGGGGAGGGCACTCATTATATACACTGTCTATGGAAAGCAAAGAAGCATAGAGTCTCCAGTGTTCACATACAGGCAGTGTTTGTCTCTCAGTAGCTGCACAGAGCATTTGGGAGGGCGAGTCCTGGATTGTTAGGTTAGACCACAATAGAGGACAGAGAGGTGTCCTCTGCAAGCCAGCCACGCTCACAGCAAGAGCAGCTAAAGGATGTATCTGAAAGCATGCTACAGGAGCTGATTAGTTGAGAGTGGCAGGACTCTGAGGACTCAGAGCAGGCGTGAGGCATATTCTCCCTGACAGAGGTAAGGCAGGAGCAGCACAGTCCCATCAGACTCTGGAGAGGCTGAGTGATTCTCTCTGATAGAGCCGCGCTTTGAGCTGTCAAAGACACTGTCCTTGCCCAACAATAAAAAGCCTCTCCAGCGGGGACTTAATTGTGTTTGTAATATTCAAGCCCCAAATGATGGCCGCAGCTAGAGCCATTAAGGAAAAGCAGGGCGGGCGATACATTGCATTGCTGAGCTGCACAGACACGCACTAAATGAATGTTTGATAAAATAATACAAGTCGCAGATTAACAAGCGTAAACTCGAGTTTGCTGCTAATAAAGGAACTCTATTGTTCAGGGGACCAGCATCAGGCTGATGAGGTGCTCAGGCATGCATACACATGCATAATGAATGTTGTATGAATTATTAATGGGTTGATTATTTAGGCTCATCTATTAAAATGATAATGAATTCAGCATCTAAACACCAATCAGGTCCAAAACGTAATTACAGTGTTTAGTTGTATTTAACAAAAATAAAACAACAAACCTTTAGCGGATAAATCTTTATAAATGTGCTGATATATTGAGATAATATCCTGTTGAGAAGACTGTTATTGCTCTTCAGTCCACTCATTGGCAACAGATGCTAGATAATGACATTCTTGTGCTACACAGTTGCATTTAAGAATCCAAATAGCTTAGAGGTCTATATCTCCCCTGAGTTCAGCTAGGTAAATCTAGTATGTGCTTGTAAATAAGAGATAATGCTAACACATGGTTATAACAACATAACGTAAAATCTTTTCCGTGAGTTGTTACTATACAGTTTCATATCTTAAAAAAAACAAAACCTTTCCCTCAAATGCAGTAGATAAGCACAGGTATGTTTTGTGTACAAACATTGCTTCTTTAGTCTTGTGTTTGCAATTAACTACAATACTAATGCAGACTAAAGTAAAATGTGCTTGTAGCATGTTATTTAGCACTCTTTAAATTTGATATTTGGATCATCAAACACTTGCCTCAAACAGTAACTTATTTATGAGGTTTCTGACACCGTGTGACAGAAATTAATGTATCTAACTAAAACCAGTACACTAAAACCTGGATTATGTGCATACTATTGTACATTTTTTGTCCTGACAGAATGCAGAGGCAAAGCAATGGGAAAGAAATTACATGTTTAGGTGCTTTCTGGCCTGCAGCAGGCTTGTTGGCTCTGACTGTAGGAGAGACTTCCAGACGTCCGTTGCGGCAATCCAGTGTTGCTCCGGTCATAAACAACATCATTTGGGTCATGGCCAGCTGATTACTGTAGCCAATGTCCAGATCAACAGCCCATACCTAGAGACAGACAGACACACACACACACACACACACACACACACACACATATTACTCCTTTAGCTTTCCAGCCACAATGACAATTTCAATTTTATTTGTCTGTGCCTACGATGACATGAGTTTTTAGTCACAGAATAGGTTAATTACACAAGCATAATAATACTATTTTAGAGTACTGGTTTAGAGAATACGGTTTTTGGCAGCCTTCCAAAAGAAAGCAGTAGAATTTAAACAAATAAAGTTCTCCAGCTTAAGGACTAACAACCCAGATACCTCAGCTGAGTACTACAGCATTACAGTTCATTAATGCCTGAGTACGTGCGAATGAAGGAGAAAAAGAGAGAGAGAGTCTGGCCTGAGCCAGCATAGCAGTGTGTCTACAGCCTGACGGGCTACTCTCTCCACATCTGTATGGTTAATGGCGTCATTATAAGGATATTAAGGGGTCAAGCCCTGTTGTGGCCTTATGCTTAAACAGGGCTAATTTTCCTTGATAATAATCTAATAGCTGTGCCCTTCTTCAAACAGTGGGAAATAAATCATCAGTGAAAGAGTTGTTAATAACTAAGTGGCAGTTGGCAGCCTCTCCAGCCGTCTCTATTTGTCAAGCTAAACGCTCCTGCCAGGGAATGCAAATGGCAGCCCGGCTCCTGAACTCGGCCTCCAACACCTTTAATCGGGGCTCATTGGAGCTAGGCTGTGTCTTACTGCACCAGTTCTCTGTTTTCGCATAGTTAAATCCAAGCTACACCATTCTGTTATTACAGATATATATGAGAGGAGTAAGTGTTTAGAGCCATATAAAAAGGAAAAACAAAAACAAAATCTGATCTCGTATGCTTTCATTTCTAAATGACTGTCGTGAATTGGTATTATTTGTTATAAATCAATACTGTCCAAAGGAAACCGTGGATCTCCCTTTTTTCATTTTTGACCTTTGAGATGTGACCAACAGAAATGCTCCAAAAGTACTTTACGTTATTTTTATACGTTATATGGGTTTACGTAACCTTACATTACAAATAAATGATATTTTTGGCTTCCTGTAAAGTTATTACCTTTTCAGTCAGTGATTAAATACTAGATGTCTGAAACATGTTATATTTAAATAAGGAGAACATATGTGCAGATATGGAAGCCTGCACACACCAACTTGTACTGACAATTATATTTGAAACTGGAAATTGTAATGACATCTTTCTTATCAAATGACCATGAGATTTACTATATATGTATGTATGTACGTGTGTATGATGTATGCAAAACCATCACTTAAATCAATATAATGTGCCAAAATCTGTAAGTATTTAAATCAAACAGATGAGATAAAAGAAATAGTCCATTTGTTTGAATAGGCACACTCCAGCTCAGTACAATGGTCAACAAAATGCAACAATATCACGGTTAAGATTGATGTCCAATTGTGAGTGTAGCAGTGAGCACAGAACTGAGGGAAGCAAGCAAGCTCAAAGGAAGGTCTTCGGTTTTGCTCTGAATCGATCCAGGCATGTTTCCTGTCTACAGTTAATACCAGGGTTTGTGTGATGGGCCAGGCTCCGGAGAGCCATTTAGCCAGTCTGTAAGAATCACCCGGGCCAGCCTCATTGTCAGCCTCCACAAAGGCGTCTGATATATATGTCCGGATTGTACCTGTTTTCTATAGCCCCTTTGCTTTCATTAAAAGCTGCAATCCTGCAGCTGAGCCTCCCCCAACACACAATGTGAGGCAGGCCTACAAGGGCAAACACATGCGACCCCCCCATCTCTCTCTTTAAAAAAAATTACAGCAGCTTCTAGCAACAGGTTTGAATGTAAATTGATGTTCGAATAAAGACAGGCTCGCTCTGGTCTGGCTCCATCGTCTGCTCACGTCTTAGGAGAGATGGGATGTGATGCCCATACTTTTGTGTCTGAATTCCTTTTACGAACTGCACATTCTCCACAAAGTGCAGAGAATGAATTTCAGTTCATACATTTGTACTGTGTAATTATGCCATTCAATATAACTGGATCAGACAGATACAGATATACAGGTAACAGATTATACTCCCTCATTTTTACTACTGATTAATACAAATCTGAATGGATTGAGCTTCATGTACAAATTATTTTCAAAAGTGTGTTTTTGGGATGCTTTAAAGCCCTGAAATCTTTAAGGACCAAAAACAGAAGAGAACTAATACAGAAATTCACTGGCAGTTCATTCTGGCCATTTCAAAGAAATTCATGCTATGTAAAAATACATACTGCAATTAAAGCTCTAATGCCTTGCATTGTTAAGATGCCACTGGTGTGACATCAAGTCTGTGCATAGCACAACAAGGTCACTGTAAAAAAAAAAAAAATTCTGAGTCTTTGCAAGAAACAGCACACTGTGGTCCACCTAGGCGTGTAGAGGTGGCTTCTTCAGGGGGCTTTGGTATCCGTCAGCACTGAGTAAACGTCTTGCATCTAAGCTTCTTTTTACAAGCTCTAATGCCCTTTACACTGGAGGAGATCAGAACGAGAAACTCCCCCCTGCCCTGTGTGTCCAACTGCGCAGCTGCTCCAGAAGGGCAGTCCACACACCACTGCTTCAGTGCTCTAAACATCCAGCCTTTCCATCTCTCAACAGGGCTCTCAAACATTTAGGAAATAGCAATGGGCTTTTGACTAGAGTCCGCTTTTCTGTGCTGGCAATTACACTGAAAGCACGTTGCCCTGCCCTCTAGTGGCTGTTGGGGTTCTCATACTACAGAAGAACAATGAGACCAGAGAAATGAGCACATTCAAAGTCTACCAGTAGATATTATCTGGGGAAATCACTGTATTTTAAATTAGCAATTGACATTATTATTCATAGCAGTTATGATACAGTAAGATTATAGTAAAGATATAACTTCTTAAATAAACAAACAAACTAATGTATAAATCCTAGGCTAACAGTAAATATTTCTTCATATTTTGCACTGATTACTGATTTAAAAAATAGAAATATGGAAGATTTAAATTAAATACATTCAACAGAATTTATATAAATATATGTTCACTGCATACCATGCCAGGTTTTTACTATTACTAATTGAGCACTGAGTGTGTCAGATCCTTACTAAATACTAGACAAACACATGACCATAATTACAGTACTTGTATTTGGGCCCACATTTTAATTGTTTTTTTTTTTAACTTGTTTTCTTATTTACTACATAATTACATAGTTGCTGAATAATATGTCTTAAGAGTAAGAACTATATAATAAATGTGTAAGGCATGCCTTTAAAAAACAAAACAATATTAACATGCAACATAACATCAGCAACACAAATCCTAAATATAAAATTTACTTGACCAGAAAAATCTAATTGACACTGTGTTTTACACTTCCTAAGCATTCATCCCTTATTAAGTACAATTTCTTTTTTATTCAAGGTACGTTTGACATTCAGTGCTGTAAGGCAAAGCTTTTTACTTGACATGACTGGAATTTCAGTTAGCTTCTATCTGCCGGCATGCCTTTTCATACATAGTTTTGGAATTTCCCACAAAATGTCACATGGACCTTTATTATAACAAGGCTAGCCATTCAGATGGCAGGCTGGTCATGTTAGCATGAAGACAAAAAAAAAACAGTAGAAAGCAGCGGACCATCCAATTATTTTAAATATGAAACTACCTGTCAAACATGTTCACTTACGTGCGTAAGACTTTGAAAAATGATCATCAGACAGAGAGCCAGAGCTCTCAGTGTCTGATGAAGTGAGACTTAAACCTCCTGCCTGACAAGACACAAAACCGGTGCATGGCTAGGGTGTTGCAGGGTCAGAGGCCAAGGCCTTAAAAGGGGAATTAGTTTATTGACACAATAAGACCTGACAGTTTATTAGATGGCCTTTTGCCACATTAGCTCCTCTCTCCTTTGGTCATTCTCTCTGCTTCACAGTTCCCAAGGGAACCCTCCAGGAGCCATCCATCTACCCAATAACATCCCTTTCCTAACACAGTAAATTGAGCACTCACACCAGCAAGGTGAGAGCCGTAATGGCAGTAAAGTGTTACAACCTCTAACCGAATAGAGCCACATGCCTGATCTCATCCAAACAGCTTCTGGATATGGCTTTGTTTCCTCCTAGCACAAAATCGACTGCTGACACTGATAAGTCAATCTAACTCTGAGGGTCCTTATGTCCAATGGCAGATTGACAGAGGTAAGTGTTACTGTGTTTTTGCTGAGCCCAGAGCTCTGTTAACTACTTATGACTTGTTTTGGTATTTTTAATTGTACACTGACACCAGCATTTAAGTATCTGTTAAAATTATTAGATGACAGTACCGAAATCTCATCTAACTAATCTTGTTTAAGAGTTAAATCTCATCTTATTAAAGCCTAACTAACTAATATGACAGGACTTTTGGAGAGACAAATCAAGCAATACTAAGTACTTCTGACAGAAATCTGGATATCTAACCTGCTGTTCCAGAGTACCAGGCTCCAGAAAGGTGACCAGGTCCAGAGATATGTGGCCCAGTATACGGCGCCGCTGGCAGGCCTGGCCCACACGCATGCAGATAAAGTAAAGAGTGTCAGGGCAGACCGAAGTCTGGGGCACAGAGTAACCTGCCACTTGCAGAGTTGCAGATCCATCCAGTTGATCTCCACAGGACAGCATACACACTTCCCCTCCTGGCTCTACCAGCAGATCTACAGTCAGACACGTCACGCTGTCCGAGGGAGGGTATGCCTCGATCACACCACCTGGGGAGTGGGGTTCAGACAGAGAAAACATTGGTAACATTATAAGACTAAGGGTTGGAAAAATCTTTAAGGCTACTATTTTTATGGAAAGTAATTTGTTAGTGTTTAATAGGAATGTTAATAGTAAGCCTTCACCTTCTCTGAGGAAGTGCTCCAGGAAGCAGGTCCATGTTGGGTAGCAGGATGTGTTGAAAGGCTTGGCATAGGAGCTCAGAAGCGAAGGCATCTCCTCCAGAAACTTTATCAGCACTGGTTCCTATATTAGGAAAGTGATAAAAGAACAGCTAACCCCACTACTCTGCTGAATAATTCAAGATCATCAGTTCCCCCCTGCTCTCCACCCAGGACCTGTACCTCTCAAGAGCCAGGAAACGGGCAGGGAAAATCATCACAGACCCCTCACATTCTGGACACAGACTTTTGGACCTGCCGCCCTCTGGCAGATGGTATAGAAGCCTGCAGACCAGGACCACCCAACACAGGAACAGTTTCTTTCCCCTCGCCATCTCACTTCTAAAAACTGAACTGTCACAATGATTCACTCCTACAGTTCTGCAACTGCACTTTATGTACACTTTGTGGGACACATCCTGTATCTCTTTGTATTTCCTGTACATAAGATTTTATTGTTCATAAATGTATTGTTCATTTATACACTATTTCTAACTCCAACAGGATAGTACCATTTTTTATACTGTACCATTAACAGTAACAGAGGTTGAGGTTTGTAAATGTTTATTACATATAAGACATTTTACATATAGTTAGTTACATATGCATCTGGGACATTCCCCATCCTAACTGTGTGTGTGTGTGTGTGTGTGTGTGTGTGTGTGTGTGTCGGTGGGAGGGTGTGTGTATGTGTGTTCAGTGATTGACAGCCATTTACCAGAGCCTCACAGTGGCCTAATGGCTTTAACTGAAGGCAATAGTGACTGCATCGAAACTGCACCTGCCCCCAGTAAGCAAGCAGATAAATACCTATGCAAGCCGATCAATCAGCAGATCAATCAGGGACAGTTACTGATCAATACCGCCCTTGTTTCGGTAACTAGAAAAGGCCATAATAGCTCTGGCACTTGATTATGCTGTTAATTGAACAGTTTGACTTTCTGTGACTGTTAAACCTGTCGGTTACTGCAAATATTCCACAGTAGAGCTGTTAAAAGAGAAATGGGGAATGAATCCAAAACAAATTCAGTGCACAAGTGATGCTTCATGGAAATACAAACAGAAAAGAAGCTGTAGAAAAAGTCTTCCTTCTCACTGTGTATTGTAGGATACTTCAATTCTACCCATCCTAAAGACATAAAATGAGTATGCCCTGCCAGCTAAAGTGGTATATTTGACACATAATATAATATATATCCATATATCCATAAAATTGTTTGCATTTTTTGTTTTCAAGCACATTGTTGCTAAAAGCAAATGTGTTACAACTAACTCCACTGAGCAGGCATGCCAGAGGAGAGATGAGGAGTTTGATATTCCAGTCATGAAACAGCCATCATCATATTCAAGTACTGTAAGAACCAGGGTCAATCGCTGCACAGTGATTTCGCCCCGCCACAAGCCATAAAGCACACAATGGTGCGGCAAAAAGTGTGAGGAAACGGCCCCCCGTTCCCCCCGAAAGAGCACGTGCACTCTGAGAATTTGCCAATGCACTTTCGCGCGAACAGCGGGGTAGCAGGGAAAGCGCACGAGAGGAATTTTTTGCCATCCTTTATTTCGACTTAAACTGCAGGCTGTGCTGTGTGAGAGGATTCAAGCTTTGCTTGGCTTCCACATAAAGATGAGCGATCTGACAATAGATAAATAAAGTAGATATACACTCTATGATTGCTGTTTGATCTCTCCATTACAGAGCGGAACGTTTCCAGGGGACATTTTATTTTATAGGATATTCAACGGCAGCAGTGCAGATGTGGTTTGACTTGTTCCATATTCATATGTCATTTTTTTCTCAGCTTTGATCTACAAACAGCTGCTTTTTTGGACAAACTTTTATACATCAACCATGAGGCATGACTATATGATAGACAATTATGTCAAAATTCCTAATCCGAAGGGAAATGAATGAATATTTTGTTTCATCTCAATCTTGTCACGGTCAGTATTTTTCCACATTTAATATAAACAAAAAGGTGGGAAAAGCATCATCCTCTCATGTTTCTCATGTTTTCTAAGTTTTATATCCACGCGGCTCATGTTTGCTTAGCTCTATATCTACTTGGACTAAATTAAACAACTAGCTGAGAGACTGTCCATCTGTTGATGCTATTAAGCATAATTTCCCATTGTGTGTAATGACCCATGTGCAGGCAGTATGTGCGAGTGTGTAATGTGTAATCTATAGTATGTATGGCTGCATCCAGCCGTTGAATGGGGCGTGATCTACACGTCTTTAACTCCTCTTTTCTGAATGGGACAAGAGCTGAGAGGGTCACTCCAGACTGGGATACTTTGCCTCAGGACATGGGCCTCCCATACACCCTTCAAATCTTTCATTATACATCCTACAGTCCACATACTCTCCTCAGGGCAACTACGCCTGACTGTTATTTTTAAGGAGCACATGGGCTCTAGGATCTGGTTTTCTCTAAGCATTAAAAGGGCCCCTTCACAGTCAATAATTAAACAATATGGACAAAGTATGGCACATAGCGGGAAAGTTCCACATGGCCCTGCACAGCCAAGCCTGACATATTACAGGAGATGCAGTATTATAATACTTCCCACTGAGATTAGAGACAGAATGTGTGAATTATTTCATGGATACTGGCATAAAAGTATGGAGCTTCACTTAAGTGATTTTTGTTGCTGTCCAGAAAAAAAAGACTGTATCGCAAATTCGCAGATATCCCAGCAATAAACAGAACTGTTCACATTTAGCCAAAATCATCATTCCAGGAATGAGGGGCAGTTCAATCTGAATGAAACGCTGAATGAATACAAATCTATAGAAAAAAGATGACATGCTGGAGTAACCCCTGTGCTCTCTGTGCTGTTAGCAGGGCATGCCACTGATTAAATGGCTGAAGTGGTGGAATAAAGGCCAGCACTGGCACCATATGGCCCTGGGGCCCTAAGGGTGCAGGGCCTGCTCATCAGGCCCCAGTTCCCTCGCCTCTCACTCTGGGACCCCAGCTGGTGAAGAGCCCCCCACCCCCTCCATTTAAACCTCCTTCACTTGCTTTTGCCATAATGGAGTTTGGCTGGGCCTCAACCGCTTACCCCTGTAATTAACAGTGCCAGTGCCACCACAATTACAGCCCCTCACTCGGCCTCCGCATGAATTAGAGACTGAGCTAATTGCTGGAAGGCAGAACACAAGGCCTCCTCCTAGCCCTGTGACAGAGGGATAAAATAGTGAAAGAACAAAAAAGCTAAGGCCAGGTTTTGCTTACAGCCCTTATGATGATAACCTTGTAATTAGTTTACACAAAGCTTACAGTTTAATGGCAAAACACAGTAATTAATGAGTGACAAAATCAAAAGCTCCATTATATGCCAATAGGAGATAAAAAGCACAAGCAAAGGGAGCTGTACGTAGTATTAAAAGCATATCAAATCAACGTGTAGCCAAATTGGCAAACATTTTTGCATTAATGAGAATTAGAATACAGGCCAAGATGTTAACACTCAACCATCACCAGAAGACTCATTGTTCATTTTACACAAATTGAGATTAAAAGCTCTCTTTAGAGAGTTCATACATTAAAATAACATTTTGGTAAGGTTATAAGTTTTGCCTTGTTCAATAACAATGAGCAAAGTGTTGAGATAAGAGCATGTCTTTTACACAAAATGAACAAGAGATAACACATATGATTAAACAAACCGAAGGTTTGTGTCCACAGAGCAAAAGTACAAGAAGTATAAAAATGCATTTAACTTGTAGCACAAAAGACAGCAAAGCTCTTACCTGAGCCCAAGCCATCCTCCAAAGCTGTGGTCCGTGACGGTGATACTCCTGCAGCGCCCAGGGCCGGAAGCTCAGATGAGAGACGTCACAGTAGGCTGTGCCGCGGCTGCCCACCTCTCCATCCATCTTAAAAAGCCAGCGCTGCACCTCCAAATGATCGGTCATCAGCTGTGCCAGGCACTCATGCAACTTGAAGGATCAAATGATGCAAAAAAGGGATGCATATAGTAGACTGAGAAAATCAAGGGTTTATAATAATAATACAGGTTAACAGGTCTGCGTTTCTTGTCCTCTTGTCTTCAGTGATAAAGAAAAGGTTTACCACATGAACAGTGCCAACTACCCCTCACTTGATAATGGCAATTGATAATGGGCATTAAATCTAATACCAAGATCATTTATTACTTATATGAACACCTTGAATCACTGAACATGTTCCTAATCTCTAGCTATTGGGTACTTTAATGACAAGCAAAAACTGGTGAACATGTCCTTATACAGAAATTACACTGAAGTGTGTGCACTTGTCAAGGAGACCTGCTGCAGTGTGTAGATGTCCCCATATCCTGGAGGCACGCAGATCTCAGAACTGGTAAAGACCCTTCTAGCACCAGACTTGGTGCCATAGAGCTGGGCTACAGCAGGCTCTGGTCCGAGGATCGGCACTCCTAACTCATCAGCCACTGCCAGGTCATCCATGTGAGGGACTCCGCTGACTAAATAGGCCTGCTTACCCTGAATCAGGTTCTTAATGCGGCACAACGTGTATGGGCTATACTTCAGCAGCGTGGAGACACACATGTTGTGATTCTGGAAGAGGAACAAAGTAAATAAACAGATGCTCAGAATTACATTCAAGCAAGCTGCTTTATATAACAAAAGAGTATAGGCTGAGCAGAAGGACTGAGCAGAAGAAAATATGGCATCTATACACGCGTGTCATAAATAAAATTTTGTAATGACTGTTTTAAATACGAGTACATAAATATGTATGTATGTGTGTGTGTGTGTGTGTCTGCTCATGTGAAATAATGTGCTCTAAACCAGAGGTCTCCAATCACTGCGCTGTGGACCGGTTTTGGTCCGTGAGTCATTTGGTACCAGGCCGCACAGAAAGACAGAATAAAAATATTTTAGATTCTGAAAGATCTTTTATTTAAAAAAAAAAAAAGCTCATCTCGGTCACGTGATATAGTACATCACAAATTTAGCCAAGATAGCAAAAATGAGTAAAAAACAAACACACTTTGTTTTTAGTTGTATCTACACCGGTCCGTGAAAATATTGTTTTACATGAAACTGGTCCATGGCGCAAAAAAGGTTGGGGGCCGCTGCCCTAAACAATGTATATTTTGTCTAATTGTTTTTCATACATGCATAAATAACTGTCCTTTCTGTTCCTGCCTTTGAGGCTCTAGCTCTCCCTTTTGTCTGTTGCTGTAATTTATGAGTGTGTACACTCACACCGGGCCCATTAGGAGCAGCCAGAGGGGTCATGACCTCTCCTGTACTCCAGCAGGTTCAATTGATAAAAGACAGCCCCTGCGCTCCCCCTGCAAGTCTTTCCCACACGCTAAGCGATGGGCTCCTTGGGACTCGCACTAATTACTCCACATCTGTATTTATTTGATCCGTGTGGAGTTCTCCCTTCTGTCACTGGCATGCCGTGCTGGCAGCCTTGGCGAACAGTGATTCATCCCACTGACACGTCTGGCAGAGTTTACACATGCCGGTAAGCTAGGGAATCGATAGGGAAAAGCAAGGAGGACAACCAGGTGCCTGCACGCTTAGCTGTAAGCTAACAACAGGCAGTAAATAAGGCTATAGTGTATAGAGGATATAGAGGCAAGCAAGCCTGCGTACACTGTATCGATATGCAGTAAAGACTAGGAGTTAGATCGAACATGCACAAGGCTTGGCCTGCTAAGCAGCCCTTTGTTTAATCAGGGCCTGAGCCCTTAGCAATTAAATATTGGATTTGGCTGTACATTGTAATACAGACTCTCACATGCACAGATGATTTGCAGGAGCAATTAAAACAACAAGAGGTAACCTTAACCCCAAGTAAAAGCCATAGCAGCAGTTCATTAATTATTTACTTTTTAATCTAACGTCCTTATTTATTCATACACATTTCATAAGTACCTTTAAAATGTTAATACAACCATATAGATGCATGTTAAAACATTCCTCACAGATAAAAATGAGGAAAACAAACTTCTTAATCACTGAGATTTTGGTGCATAACTGAGAGTAGTGACTTGTTTACTTGCACATGTAACAGAACAAAACAGTTCAGACACCCCCTACAGGACAGAAAGAGGACTGCTGGACCTAATCTGATGGTTGAAGTGTAATACACACACAGTTTATGGTCCACTTCTGTACACCAGAAGCTTGAAAGGTAAATGACCATATGACAAAACATCTTTAAAACTTGTTCATGTGTATTTATGTGCATGTGTATAGAGCACCTTACAGGAAAGTGCTGATACGCCTCTGGTGTGAGGATGGTAAAGCGTTTGGCACAGCTAGATGGAAGAGACTTGGGCTCTCCGGTCTCCACCGCTCCCTGCAGTCCCAGCAGTAGCGAGTAGTAGTGTAAAAGGTCCTCTCCCAGCTGTACTGGACATACATAGATCACCTCCACATTCTCATCTGTGGATAGCGAACACAAATTAGTACTGGAAACAATGATTTAAATCCACCCATATTCGCAGGACAATTAATATAATAGAATGTAGTTTACATGATGTGATCCTGATTGCAGCTCGTACCTCTAACATCGCACAGACGACCCATCTGGGTATTCTGCAGTATGTCAAATCCTCTGAGACTGCGTCGCTGCTGCTCTGAGTATCCTACACACGCACACACACATACTTCAGTACCTCTAATGTGAGACCGAGAGATCTTGTCCAGATCTTGAAACAGACTGCTCTACTCAAAGCACATAAATGTAATCAAATGATTAAATGCCTCTGAACTATCAGAGTGTGGCAATAAAAACAATAGGGTTCAACTTCTTAATTATCCAAGCTCACACAGCACTCGCCTCAGCCACCCCCAGTGTAAATACAACACTCCATCTGCTGCTAATTACCATACGCATTCTTTACTTTATCATCTGCTATACCCACTGAGCGCAGGTCACAGCACCGACAGTTATGCCTATTGAAGTTCGTTGTAATAATTGCAGCAGAACAAAAATGCATTCTATATTATCTATATCCAGCTTATGAGTTTCCGCTTTTGTGTTTGTTTCCCACTTTCTAATTACTGGTTCCCGGACTAAATTCAGTTATATACACTCGGTTTATAATCTGTGACAGAAATGGAGATAGAAACAGAAAGAAAGAAAGAGTTAAAGACAGGGAGAGATTTTCCTAGTGACTAAGGTGCGGTACCTAATGAGGGTACATGGATAATGGTCCTCCTAGATGTACTGAGGCGGCTCCAGTTGGCTGCCAGGTACTGTCCAGCACAGAACACACAGCAGAATAATGAGCAGTGACGAGCAACAAACAAACACGCAGATCACCAGCCCAATACCGGTAACATGAAGGTAGTAAATTATACCCATATTTCTCTCTGGGCTTTGTGGTGTCAACCCAAGCATAAATCACATTCATTAAATCAGCTAAGTGCATACTTCAAAACATCTTCCCTATATTAATTCAATTAGCAGGCTACATGATTCTTTCTGCCAGGGGTAGATTGCGGCTTAATTAACAGAGTGTGACTGCTTAAAGGGTGGAAACACACACAAGCTCGTCGTCTGCTCTCATAGTGAGTGACGTAAGAACAAATGAACGTGTGGGTGCTAATTAAGAGACATGCTACACTCATGAAGATGTTACGGTGATGACAGCGCGGAAGAGACATCTGCTCTGACAAATGGAGACAACGATGCTTGTCGTGTGGGTGTGCAAGGCGCGCGTAATCCCATCACTCCTAGTGAGAGTAACTCCGCATGGAAATTTCATTTATATCAGTCTTGTTGAAACAGTGGCAAAGCAAAGATAAGCCGAGCCTTGAAATATTGTGACTGGCAGGGTTTAAGTTCTCTACTGAGCAGTAAAGGTGGGTCATACTTTATGGCGGTTTCATGATAAGTTTGCAACTGGGCATAATGCACCAGCTAAAACAGTAGAGGCATAGTTTTTAAAAGCTATGGAACTACGTATTTTATGCATTAAACACTGGTTGTTATCACTGTATAATTAAATTAAATATGTCTAGGTTCAGTTGTTCAAGTGATCCTTTAATCCAGTTTGCAATGTTTTTTGATTAATCTTAGCTATTATAATATCATCTTAGACCAATCATCTTAGAAAACTATTACATTTTTAGAGATCTGTAATCTCATTGTAATCATTGTAAAAAAATTGTAATCTTATTAATATTATTATTAATAATGATGATAATAATAATAATAATAATAATAATAATAATAATAATAATAATAATAATAATACTGAGCATGTGTGGCTGCATTTCAATGTATTACAAAAAACAGTAAGTCGGAGTGTGCGTGTGCGTGTGCGTGTGTGTGCACCTCACCTCTGCCCTGCTGCGGTAATTCTCCAGGTGGCGGAGGCGGGTCGCCTGCAGGCTCTTCCTCACACGCCTCACTTGGGTGTGCAGGAACAAGGAGATGCCGATGGTTCTGGCCGCCCATTTGCGCCTCTGCCACTGCAGGTAGGCGGTGCGGGCCTGGTGGCGCTTCCAGCAGGCTTGGATGCGCACAGCGGCTGCTTCCCGGCCCCCCTCGCCCTTGTAGCGCTGGCCGGGCCGCTGCACCAGCTCCCACACCTCTTCTGCATTCTCCAGTGCTGAGAGGATGTGCTCCACACCCAAAACACCCCAGTCCAGCACACCACTCTGCACCAGAGCCACAAGCCTTTCGCCACACACCCGCGCATATGGCACAGCAAACTCCTGCATGAGTCGCTCCAGCCGCCAAAGAGCCTCCACCAGCGGCCCCCAGCCCAGGCAGTAGCGCTCCTTAAATGTGCCGAATTCTGTCGAACAGCGGTCAATCCAGCCCTCCACTATGCTGAAGCTGTGATCGCTAACAGCAGCTGGTGGCAGCGCTGGAACACACTGAGCACATACCCACACAAGGACTGTCACAGTGTTAACAATATAAATTAACAAAATAAAAACATAAATGAATAAATGAATGCATTAATGTATGAAATGACAGTGTCCTTGAAAATATTTACTAGATGATCTCCCTGAGGCCATTGGTTTGAAATATTAGAAACACTATTTTAAGAAAGAAAAGCAAAAACATTGCATTTCAATTTACATTTTAAGCCATGCTGTATATTGACAATTTTAGTAACATAAGGTGACTAGTATTCATGTACAGACAAAAATATGCTTCATGACCTCTGATGGATAAGAGGAAACTTCAAACTGACATCACTTTGTCAGTTACAAAAGAATAAAACTGCAAGAGAGATTAATGTAGAGGGTTCAAAGTAATCCCCTATGTGAAATATAGCAAACTGCTGATATGGTTTAGCATGTAATACCTGAGGGCTGAGTGGGGTGAGTCGTGCTTGTCCCTGAAGGAGTTTGCTGTCAGAGGCAGCAGAGGGAGGCGGTGTGGTAGTGGTCCATGTGGGCAGAGATTCTGGGTGAGAGATTCTGTGGGGCTGTGTGATATCCTTACTCTGACTCATATCTTTCTGCTGTTTTCCTACAATTTTACACACACCTGTTCACAGATCACATCATATCTAAGCAAAGTCCAAAGAAGAGCTCTGTCATGTAAACATCGTCCAAAGCATACTCCCTAAGCATTAAAAGCTGTAGATACAGAACACAAAGATGGCTAGAGCATGGAATGTATCTGACCTGTCTTATTTGGACTGATATCCTCTTTTTGGCGAAGTGAGGCTGCCTTGGGTTTAACAAGAGTCAAACAGAGATCAGCTGCTGAAGGAGGTAGACTTTTCTCAAACAGACAAGAAATGCCTACAAAGAAAAGAGATTAAAAAACATGAGGAAACCTTTGCAAAACATGCTTACACAAACTGTTTACACTGGCGGGTCAGTGTGCAGCATTTTGGTCGTTCACTTCCTCTCACACACTTACTAAATCAGACAATTAACAGATCACCTGAATCAGGTGAGTTTAAGCAGGGAAATCACAAAAGTGTGCTAGACATACGCTCTCCAGGACTATAGATTTTTAAGAGGAATGTTTGAATAGATAAACGTGTAGCTGAATAAGTGTAAACTCAGTAGTGTTTAGTAATTGTGACTGCTGTACTGACCTGTACAACAACGAAATAGGCTTTATGGTTCTAAGGCTTGCAATGTGTACTTAAAAATAAAGCACTATGGGCAGGGGTTGACATAATTTTTTTGCTGTAGTACTATAACGAGTACCTACATTAATGAATTGGTACGCAGCCAAATTCAAAATTTTCCACCTTACTTTGGGCGCAAAAATTAAATTACAGGTGTAGTCACCCACACGGATAATTTGACATCAAACATTTTAAATCAACCTTCTAATATGATGGGTGTGTCTGCTTTCTCGCCACTAACTGGTCGAAATGAGTAAGGCACGCTGGCAGAGTCACTCGTGTTTTTTCCTCACAGCATGACAGACAGAACTCGGATCTGGACTGTAACCCAGCATCGCGAGGGATCTCCAAAAGTTTATCCTGGACCACAGGGACAGATCTCTCCTCTCTGGACTGGAGATCAGGTCTCGTTTCAGGGCGGGCCGTGGAGTCGAGGGGGCGGGGCACGCAGTGACAGAAGCGCTGAGATCAGACCTTCTCTGCTCTGACTGAATTTTGATTGATGCAAAAGTGAGGCTCCACTGACCGGCGGAACCCTATTTTAAAATGTCATTATTATTTTTCTTTTTAAAGTTTTCCTTTCCTAGAGATCCAGTATGAAGTTACTCAAATTAGGTACGCATTTGCGCAGTTAAGACTGAAAACTGGTGCGCATTAGTCGTAATACAGATGCCAATTCTTGCTTGCGTACCGCTTATGCCAATCCCTGTATATATATTAGGGATGCACCAAATATTCGGCCACCGAAAACTTTCGGCCAAAAATGGCAAAAAATGCAATTTTTTTAACGGGACCGAAACAGTGGTGACACAATGATGACACGACCACAGCCTGCACGCGCCACATTGGAATAGAGTCAGCATGTCTGCCGTGTGGGTGCATTTTGATATATCTAAGAAAGACACACTGAAACCATTTGTAAAGCGCGCAATGCCGAGATTTCTAGAGGGGGTGCATCCACAAAGACTTTCTCAACGTCGGGATTCATTTATCATATAAAATCAAAACATCCCGA
>JBBPCY010000019.1:2994120-3026132 GCA_037974405.1 Brachyalestes nurse | reverse complement strand
ATCCTGGACCACAGGGGCAGATCTCTCCTCTCTGGACTGGAGAACGGGTCTCGTGTCGGGGCGGGCTGTGAAGTCGAAGGGGCGGGGCACGCAGTGACAGAAGCGCTGAGATCAGACCTGGTCTGACTGAATTTTGATTGGGGCACTTCCCTGACTATGGGTATTTTCCCACTACACATTCAAAAACAAGAACTGACCCAAATGAGAACAAACAGGACGTACAGTTCTAGTTTATATTCTACTTGCTTGAGAGACAGTTGGATGATTTAAATCATTCTAATTAGCTACCGTGCTTGTTAGTTTAACTTATTGGCTAACCTGAAGCAATAAAGTGTTCTCTTCTGCACTCGCATACTCACAAAATATTTACAATTACTCACAGTTGTGTGTAGAATCAAGCAGAGCTTACATTTTTCACTCTTGATTGGGAAAAACAGTACAAACAGTAATTCTGCTGAGGTGAGCATAAATGCCAAATGCTTTCTACCTTGTTTAACCAAGCATACCCTTTAGTTCTAAAACTAGAAAATGACAAATCCATACACCATTTTAGTTTACATTATGGTGCTCTTAGAGATGTAACAGTCGTTCGTGACCTAGACCAGTAAAGGCTTAACTAAACTCTTGCTGATTTCAATAGAACCTGTAACCAAAAACAGAGGTGAACGCTCTAGAGTACCATTAGGCCCTGAGGGTAAGAATAATGAAAAGGTACCTTCTTAGTACTAGACACAAAGGAAACAGCAGTTACAGTTTTCTGGGATCAATGGTTCTAGTGCAGTGGAAAATGCCTTACATATTTCAGGTCCTTAACCAAGGTTAACAAATTGCATGGCATATGGCAATATGGAGTCACACAATCGCAGTATGATATTTTGTCCACACAGTAAAGTTTCTTGCCTGCTCTCTTGTCTTCCTCACAGAGAGATGGTGCAGTGTAGAGGTCGTTGCTCAGAAGGCCTGTTGGTACACCAGCTATGCTGCCCGCTGTAGAGCCTGTGATCACTTTCTGGATTCCTACCTAAAGAGAAGCTCAGTATTATGCTTTTTCACGGAAGTGAACACAATTATCTCATGCCTATGGTCCATCAAACACTTTCATTAGAATTGTGTGACACTGTAAACAATGGGAATCTCTCCAAACAGTCGTAAAAGACATTGTACATACACTATGGAATTGTAAAAATTGGCTCCAATCGATATTACTGTGGTCTAAGGTTAGAGGTGTTGTATTGAATATGTCACAGCAAAAGGTATTAAACGGGCTCCTTGTATCTCGCTAAGGCAAAAAGAGATCTGCCTGCAGGCTGCACAGCCAAAACCAACAGCACATGGAGAACAGAACAGGAACACACTCCACTCAATAGCTTGCTCATGGAGAATGCTATTAGCTGCGGGTCACTGAGTAGATTTCTCTCGCCGAACAAACTTTGTTGTAAAAGGCTGCGAGACGGCCATCCATTAATCAGGCTGGTGGCAGCTTGTAGATGTCAAGAAATATGGTTTCTTCCTCTACTTCCCCTCTCTCTCTCTTTATTTTGTTGGCTGCTTGAGCCCATGAATGTAAGCGTTTTTGTGAAGGAGTGCGATGATGTTGTGTGATTACAACCAACAGATTTTCCGCATTCATTAAAAGAAAGTTGGAGCTAGGATACAGGCAGTTAATGACATTGTAAACTAGCCAATAAGCCCCCTTCCCTCCAGCAATCAATCACAAGCTGGCAATGCTTTCTGGAGACTCTGAGCATGATTCAAACTGTTTATTTCTCTCTCGGTTTCTCTCGAGTGAACAGCTGTTTGAGATCTACAAGAATTAAATTCCATCAGAGCAATGCCCAAAATGGTGCTACCTCCTCATCGCTGTAAAACAGCTCATGAATCAAAAGGCACAAGGGGCTCCACAATAATTCATCACAGAAATAAGTAATCAGGAGAATTCCAACTGCTTGAATATTATCAAGAAGGCAATGTGTGACTCTCACATCGACACTCTTAGCAGACGGGTCATTTTAATGACTACCAGTCAATCACGCAAACTGCTCATTATGTACAGAGAGGCATTACCTCAGGATGTAATACCATTAAGCAAAATAGGAGAAGATAAAAGGATGTTATCTACAGCAATTTTACAGCCTATTAGATCCAAAAATGAAATGCAAGAACATTTGAAAATAACGACACCGCTGTCTTTTTGTAAGTAGCTAGCAGACTGCATGAATCGTAGCACAGGACATAGTGTTTACATAGTCCCAGTTGTTCATATATTATAGAGGGCACACAGTGAGTGGATGAGGGCTAAATATGAACATGCATAGAGTTCTTCTATTCATCCATCCTCCTCCTCCTCCACCATTTCTGGCCTGTCTGTTCTCACACCACTGAGCTCTGTGACACCCTACCAGCGCCTGCCAGGTGTGCACTGAAAATTCACACAGCTGTGGATTTTGTACATGTAGGAAGATGAAACAGCCACAGCAGGAACGCGCGGCTTCAGAGCCGATGAAGAGAGCTGGCGCAGAGGCTTTGAAGGCAATGGGCAAGGCGCCAGCGCCTGCCGGCTGCGGCCGTCTTATTGGCATGCAGGAACAGGTACCGGCACCTGTCCTGAGACAGCTGTAAAGCAGCAGCCCATACAACTGCAATCAGGCGCCGGCACCTCCTCCGAAGAATGCTGATGTGCAGCAATCTGCGTCTGTCCGCTCTCGCTGGCCAAGTCTGCCATTGTCCATAGCAGCAACCTGACAGCCTCAGCCCCCTCCATGACAGGCATGGGACGACAGAGATAGCGGGACGAAGCAGACGGGGAAGGGGGAGAGGGGGACCTGAGCACCAAAACAAATGGTGACCTTTGAAAAGATTAATTTGTTTACCCACAAACACTTTCAATGTCACTGCCAAAGCAAGTGACCTTCAGTTCACATCTCCTGTTTGAAAGCATACTGACTAGAGTCATCGGTTAATACTGGCCTGCCACATCTCCTACTCTGGAGCATCATGTGACATATGTTGGGTTTAAGGCAACAGTCAGATAAGACAAATTTTGGCCACTATCAAATAACTACCGGCAATCCATCTTAATTAGCTGCTGCAGTGGCTCCAAAATGGCTGGGAAATACAGAATAATGCACAAAAGCGGGATTGATTCCTTAAGCTATCATATATAATATGCACTACCAGTCAAACATTAAGACATACCTAAACAAAGAAGGTTTTTCCTTTTTTTAAACTATGATTGTACTTATTTTAAAATAGAAGTTATAAATGTAGCTTGACTGAGACTTTGTTGGCTGCCGATTTTTTTACAGGGATATTTCCAAAGGTAAATTAGTATTTATGCACATTCACGCACATATTTGCAACATATTCTTAAAGCACATTTTTGTTTCTTCCAAAACTGATATGATTTCAATATCGTATTGGATGGTCCTAAAATGATTTCAAATATTTGTTCTGGAAATAAATTCCTACATACCCACGATCTCCAACGTTTCTGTTTGGATAACATATTCGTAATCATTTAAGCATAATCTTGTAAAAGAAGTGAAATCAAATATTATGATTGCTTGAATTCAAGTCAAATGTTGTGCCTTTGTACCACATATTATTTTTCATGGTATTATTTAATATTTCTTCATAGTACATAGCAGCTAAGTTGAACAGATATATTGTAGATAAAGTCCCTGATTAACAAAAACTCACAGGGCCGGTTTGCTTTTGCAAATCAGGGAGCTGAATGCCATAATTCTGGTGCATAAGATCTCTGCTGTTGGTGTGAGCTGGGTTGTACAGCAGACGCATGGCTAATGCTGCCTTGTGCTGGTGAAGAGACAGAAACACAGGGGTCACTGACAAAGTGAACTTAAGTGTCCTAACAGTTGGAGCCAAACATTGCTGAGAGAGTTTGTAAATACACATACCTTTTCTCTAGGAGACCCAGAAGGTGGATACCCCTGTGTATGGATAACTGGGATGTTTGTGAGGCTTGGCTGCCTATTGCATTAAAAGACAAGTTTACTGATAAAATAGTTATATTTGTGTGTGAGACAATAATTGTGATATTCCTGAAATATATACCAAATTACACAATATACCATTTGACAATCTTCCCAGTCTTCTTCTCATGGTCTTCAATAATGGGAAGCGTCAACACTTGTTTGTTACCAATCTTCAGATATTCCTCGGCACGTCTCTGTATAAATATCACAAGTGTGATATTCAAAATCCTGCTAAGTACCAGTTTTTAACTACAATAAATATTAGAGCTGGCATATAAATACTGATGGGAAAACATTTAATTAAAGAATGATGGTGAAAAAATTGAATACAACCGTGCAATAAATCTAGTCTGAAATAGCAGATTGTCATAGTGTGATGGCATGTCAATAGGCATGTATGTAATCCTGCAGGGTAAGTAGTGTTTGAATAGTTTGAGAATTATAGCCTACTTTTAGATGTTTATCTTAGGTGAACTCCTTCAGTTAAAACAGCACATGCTTGAGCTCAGTAGTTTTTTAACGAAGAAACATTGATGGGTATCAGCCAAGATTTCAGTGTTGACATCGGTAGTATCGGAGTATGTGCCATCTCTACTATTATGCCAGACAGTAAAAGATTATGATTGGTCAGTTTGAGAAGAAAGGCAGGTTACGGTTATGAATAATACTATCCTTTTCAAAATGTCTATTGGCTGTGTCTGACACAAAGGCACTTTCCTACAATAAATAGACAAAGGTATTGGGACAAACCTGTTTTTCAAGGTTTGGGCTAGGTATCTTACTTCCAGTGAAGGTCAATCTTAATGCTTCAGAATACCAAGACATTTTATTAAACGTCATGCTTCCGACAGTGTGGGGTAGGCTCTTTTCTATTCCAGCATGATATTATTACCGGGCGAAATATTCGATTTATAATGCACGATTTTTCTGGTGAATTACTACTGCTTTTGCCTGTCACACCATATATATGCAAAGTTCTCACTTGTGGGAATAATCTTATCTTACGACTGTGCTCCAGTGCACAAAACAAGGTAAATGAAGACATGGTTAGTGGAGTTCAATGAGGAAAAACTTGACCCACACAGAGCCCTGACCTCAACCCCATTCAACACTTTTGGGAACTGGAACGCAGACTGCGAGCCAGGCCTTCTCATCTAACATTGTGCCCAGAATGAATGGGCACAAATTCCCACAGAAACACTCCAAAATCTTGTGGCTTTCCAAGAAGAGTGGAAATGGGGCGACCAACTCCATATTAAAGGCTATGTATTTAAATTAAATGTCATTAAAATCCCTGTTGGTGTAATGGTCAGGCGTCGCAATACTTTTGTCCATACGGTGTAACTTACCTCCAGCACACAAGTCACTTTCCTTGCACAATGACTGCTGTGACCGTTCACTTACACTACCACCTGGACTATACCGACTGCTTTTTAGTTTTTAATGTTGAGAAAGCAGAACCTATGTCACCACTCAAACAAATTAAAGACAATTAAGTTAAATCTCATTTAGAAAACAAAGAATATGACCTTAATGCCATTCTCTGTTCTGCTTATAGCTGCATCCAGAGCCTCAACACCTAAAGTCTCGCCCTGCTCGCTCAGAACAATTCGACCTAGGTTCTTCTTCAGCTGAACCAAATCATGCTGCACCTGGAAGACATTACAGTAGAACAATATCAGCAAATATCAATGCACCTAGTAACACTTATTAACCTAGTGTGGGTGTATATACAGCTACACATTACATAACGCTAGCTAGTTAGCTCACCAACTTTGTGAAAAAATCTTTGTAAAGTTAACTTACCTGCACCAGAATGCGTCCAAGCTCGTCTCCTTTTTTAAGACTGTCACTCATTCTCTAAAGTCTTTACAAACAATGCAAAATGACACTATATTGCCATGTCCATTCTAAAGGTTATTCTTCTTCTTCTTCTTCTTCTTCTTATTATTATTATTGTTATTATTTATTGCTTAGCATGCAAGCTTAGCTGTCTGGGTAAAATTCTGGACGCTCGCTCCGTTCTGTCTTCAGTGTCCATAGCAACACGGACGCCTGCGTGTAGCTATAGCAACTTGCTTTGTGCACTGGGGCAGTCATGCTGGAATAGAAAAGGTTCTTCCCCAAACTGTGTCCACAAAGTTGGAAACATGGTGTTGTCCAATATGTCTTGTTATACAGAAGCATTAAGATTACCCTTCACTGGAAATAAGGGGCCTACCCCAAAACGAAAAACGTGTGTCCCAATACTTTTGTCCAGGTAGTGTATCAAAGGACATTTTTTGTTGTTTGTGTGTTTGTCATTATTTTCTACACTTGATACGTGTAAATGCAGTAAAATTGATTTTATGTCGTGTAACTTAGGAGAGCACGTAGTGGCGCGTCACTCCACCGTGTGGAGGTTGGAGGTGAAAGGCTCGGGGAGGAGCTGGATTTAGCCGGTTAGCCGAGGACAATATTTATCCAGCCTCAGACATGTCGGCGGATAACGAAGATGAGAAGAATTCCGTACCTTGCGTCCTTATAACAAGTTGTGATTTGGGATTCAAAGAGGAGGAGCTCGTCAGACGTAAGTAAAATGGAGAAAAACTGACTAAGCTGGCAGCTAAATTAGCAAAACAGAGGGGCTGCTCGCTTGCCTGCAGTTGCTAAATCAAAAGCTATAACGTTACTACGTGGACAAAAATACTGGGACACACATGCTTTTCAGGGTTTGGGCTAGGCCCCTTACTTCGAGTGAAGGACAATTTTAATGCTTCAGCATACCAAGACATTTATCCAACAACTTTGGGTTGAACTGAAACGGAGATTGCGAGCTAGGCCTTCCCGTCCAACGTCAGTGTCTGATCTCATAAATGCTCTACAGAATGAATAAGCACAAATTCCCGCAAAACACTCCAAAGTCTTGTGGAAAGACTTCGAGAGTGGACGCTGTTATAGTTGCAAAGAGGGACCAACTCCATATTAAAGTCAATGGATTAGAATGCAGTGTCATTAAAGTCCCTGTTGGTGTAATGGTCAAGCGTCCCAATATTTTTGTCCATAGCTAGCTACGTTGCTAGTGGTTGATACTGGCAGCTGCCGTAAAGCAAGATTTGGGTAGAAAGTTAATTGGTGCGACACCTGAACACGGACGACTTAACTTATGTGACTTTAGGTTGACACATATATTATAGATAAAGCTGTGTCTGCAGTTAACTTTAACCTATGAGCTGTTTTTCTACAGCTCTATTCTTGCTTACAATTGTCCACTGTTATAATTAGAAACCTAAATCTAAAGTTATCTAAAGATAATCTAAAGTTATCTTATTTGGCTGGTGCAGGTGTAGCCCTGCACCAGGGCTTAGTTTTTAACAATTTACTCTCCTCTGTCCCATTAAGTAATGGTCTTACAGTATAAGTAATGGAGCTTTGGAAGTGATCCGTTTAATGAGAAAAGAAAAATACTCATTACTGAAGTCAGTTAGTACATTTAACTACATCCATTTCATACATTTGGCTTTTGTTTACCATCTAGTGTGGTTGGTGTTGAAGAAGTCTTTATAAAATATGAAGTACAGCTTGATGCCCAGTAGCAGGCAGTGTTGAACTTCAGATGCAGCCTTCTTCAGTGTCCTGCGGGGCCATAGTCCAGCACAGGTTGAGAGTTAAATCAGTTTGTGTGAATCTAAAAATTACCAGACTCTGGTGCTGGACTCTGGTCCTCCCTCTAGGACCAGAATGGAAGAACCATGGTGTACAGTTTTTTAAGGTAATACAGTGTTTGTTACTTTGATTATTATTTGAGGAATTTAATTAATCCAGTCTTTTACTGATTCTTCATAGAGATCTTGGGTATAGCATCATTACCAGAACCCACAAAAAGGGAGGATGAAGTGGTTTGGTATCCGTGGACAATCAACAACAAATATTACACTGCCAAAGTCAGTCTTTGTGTTGTGCCAAGTCCATTTAAAATGAACTCAGAGGTTGCCCAGTCTATGCAGGCCTTCATCATCTACTTTGATAGTAAAACTGTGAGTATGCAATAGCAAAATTAATTACTTTTATTTTTATTTTATTGTGTTGTGGAATTGTGTACCATTTCGGGCTATGGATGTTCCTGTTTTGCAGAAAGATGGCCTTTGTGGTGTGACTCCATGGCTGTCAGTAGTGGATGACCTTGCTCCAGAGGTTCTTATTCTAGTGTGTGACCATGTGTGTGAAAATGGTGAGTGCTGTCCTGCTGCTAAACAGCTGTTTATGTTTAGGTTGCTCTGTTTAAAGAGACTAGGGAACCAGAGTATTTATCAGTGTAATAATGTATGTGATTCTATAGCAGGAGATGCCAGCTCAGGCCTTGCAAAATTCATCAGCTGCTTGCTAAAGCATTCATTAGATACATCAGATATCTAATGAGAGCAGGGAAGCAATTAAGCACTATTCTGTGCTTTTGAACGTGAATTCTGGGTGTATATAATGTGTATGTGTATAATATGGGCATGCTGTTCACTGTGCTGTTGGGTTTCCTGGTATAATGTTGCAGGTGTGAGCAGACACGAAGCTCAGCAGTGGTGCCTAGCTCATGCATTTGAACTCGTGGAGCTCAACCCTCAAGAACTGCCTGATGAGGATGGTAAAATGTTTATGCTAATGTACAGTATGGATACAGTATACATTTAGGTATGGAGCCATTCAACAGTCTTCTATATTGTGTGTTAATGGATGTTTGTTTTCATTGTGCAATAGATGACTTTCCTGAGTCCACAGGAGTTAAGAGGATTGTTCAGGCTCTTAATGCCAATGTGTGGTCTAGTGTGGAAATGAAGGATGGTGAGGTTTTGCTGTTCTAAATGTGTAAATAACACATTCAATCTAAGTATTTTAAACATTCACACCTGATTACACTTGTTTCTTAACAGAACACAATCAAGGGTTCGGCCTGATGAGCAGTTTGGTGGCATCCCGTCACAGCAATCCACGGCCCCCGCTGGAGACACAGGTCAGACTTTTCTGTATTGAAATCATAAATCAAGCCTCCAGTTTTTATTAAATGATGGCTATAAAGTAGAGCTGTAACGATATACGATACAAAACCGAAATTGCGACACGCAGGTCCACAAGCCCGTATTGTGGTGTGAGAAGGCAGAATTGCGACACACCCCTTCCAACTCCTTCCCGTCCAGATCCAATTTTTTTTGCCATAATAGGAGGATTTTTACGTCAATTTCTTTTCTTTAATCAATAGCTGAGGGTCTTAGGGTTTCAAAGAGCCCTCCCACAAGTTTAAAAACATACAAGCACGGACTCCTTTGTTTGCTGAACGTGGAAGTTATGACACTGGGTTTAAAAGTGTCTATAAGCTGGCTGGGTTGTGATGGTGTATTTTGCTGACCCTGTTTCTTTAATTTTAGACTTTTCAGTCTCAACCTATCGATGCAGATGAAAGCACAGAAGGACAGAAGACCGAAAGCTGTCACCAAGCTTCACAGGAGGTGGACTCAATAGTAGGTCAGTGTAGGTATTGTAGGTGTATTATAATGTAATAATACTTGTATCATAAATTATTTCAATATCGTGTAGATCCCATGACTGACATGGACATTCAGGAACTGGCCAACCTCACAGCTGGAGATGCAGATGTGGAGAATTTTGAGAGGCTCTTTACCAAACTGAAAGAAATGAAAGGTGAGATAGCATAGTTGAAAAATAATGAGAAGCAACTTGATTTTTTTTAGGCAACATGTCGTTTAATGCTTGATGTTTAAGCTTTAATTGCTGTGGCATCAGCACATGATTTAAATTCTGCTTTTCCTGTTCCTTTCAACTTGATATAGATAAAGCTTCATCATTACCACATGAGCAAAGGAAGGTGCATGCAGAGAAGGTAAGGAGGTTCATTTGCATTGTCCATAACTAGCAAAACATAAATTTAGTTACTTACAGAGTGATGCTAATTCTCATTTTTAGGTAGCCAAAGCCTTTTGGATGGCAATTGGTGGGGACCAGGATGAGATTGAAGGTTTGTCTTCAGGGGAGGAGAGCTAAAGTTACTGCTCCTCTCCCTGGTTCTGATCCCCAGCTCCCAGTCTTTTCCCGATGTGCCCAGACCCCTGTGTTCAGGCCAAACGGACCTACTCAGCTTCGAGCTTCAGTTTGTGGGATGGAAATGTGACAACAAAGGGTGGAGAGAAGGGGAAGAGAGGTTTATCAAGATATTCCTGTTATCCTCTCAAACCCCAGCGCCTCAGTAACTTTGTACAGAGTCATTATGAGCTCCTGGCTTTTAAACATTATAGTCCAAGATGGATAGGAGAGAGTGTGTTGGGATAAAGATCATCCACAACCACCTCTCTAGATCTTCTGATTCATACATGGGACATTCATGGTTAGTCAGCTGTTCTGAAAATGGATGGCTTTCCATGCTATTGTTATTAAACCTTTTTTAGGTTGTCCATTTTGCCCAGGATTTAAAAGCTAGTAATTATAAATAAAATTGTGGTTGTATTGCTGTGGCTGTTGAAGTAACCTTTAATATGTAAGTCATATTACAACACTGACATTCTTGAATTAAAACACTTTTCATTAATTCACCAAGAGTGGAATTTCTGAAAGACATGAATAAGGAAAAAGCAATCACTGTGCCATTTGTAGAGCTATCTGCTCCCAGGGGTGGTTAGAGATAAAGAGCTATAAATCAGAAAAAAATTAATCCAGTTTAAAATACACATTTTATTATTAAAAATTCTTGGATAACAAAACGAGGCAATACAAGAGAATAGCTTAAACAATTAGGGAAAAGAAAATGTATGTAGGTAAAGCTGCAAAAAGTACATTTAGGGCAAAACCTAAGCAACAAATGAAGAAAGCACACAAAATAAGTACTGGAACCAATAGACAAGACATTTCATTGTTGCCTCACCAAACTGGACTATGAAAAATAATTATATTACCCAGGCAGTATTGTAGTTTGAACGGAGTTTTAAAATAATGGTGACAGGACATGCTGAGACATTGCTGAGTTAAAGAGGGGAAACCAGGGATCTATAGGATTGGACACAATGCACCTTTATTAAGCTGGAGAGGAAACAATAACCAGACCTTAGTCAAATAAACACATTTGCATCAGTTCATTGACAAGGTCATTTTCACAAGTAAGATTTGAGAGCATTGAAAAAAAAATGTGCGTGCGAAATTTCAACATGTATTTGCCCAAGCGATTGACAGGACACAGCCAGTCTACAGTGTGTCAACAAAACAAAATGATAAATTGAAATGCTAATGTCAAATTCAAGAATTCCAAGACCATGCAATGAATCAACTGTTGTATACTTCTAATATATAATCCAGTCAAGGAATTCAATCATTAGACTATAAGATAAAAAGCCCTAAAAACTGATAGGGCCTGGCTCAAAAGACACATCCAGCCATGAACACAAGCATCATCTTGAGAAATCAACAGCTATAGAAAAATATGAGCACACCTCAAGAGCTGCCAGCAGTACTCGTCTCGCCCGACTCTAGTTTACTTTAAAATCTCTTTGTTTCTTTAAAACCCATTTTTTTCTATACAGAAAAATAATTGGTAGTAACACAGACAATGTATTCATGTATACGTATGAAATGTGTGTGCTGCATTGCATGAAGCTTTGTTGTTTTTATGAGTGGGCTTAATGGTCCTGAGTTTTAAACATCCCTTTACTGTGCCATTAACATGGACAAGAAAATGCGGTGAGTAAATGACACATTTGATGTTTTGAGAAACCGAAGGATGTGGAAAATTGTTGCCTTAACACACGTATAGTATATCGTGTCTCGTGTGTCCATTACATGTACATTTTTTTTCCTTTAAGTGGTGCTCTCTCTTATGAAAAGGGCATTGCATTTTAATCTATAATTCGTCTTCCCTCATAGCCAAAAGATGGGGAAAGAAGAAGAAAAGGAGTGAATTTGGATCAGAATATTCACTAGAGAAAAATGGCCCCTGATCTGGTCACCACACGAATCTCTGCAGGCATTAACACCACAACCACTGTAATAACTTGTAATAACCATAAGAGGAACATACTAAGACAGGGGTGGGCAACTCAGGTCCTGGAGAATCAGTGTCCAGCACAGATTGATGGTAGTTCTTCTCCAACACATTCACTAAACCAGACAATTAACTGGTGAGGTGAACCAGGTGTTTCTGAGCAGGGAAATCACCAAAACATGCTGGACAACAGCCCTCCAGGACCAGAGTTGCCCACCCCTGCACTAAGAAGATCATTACTGTGGGGCTGTTTTAAAGTCTTGGCTGGCTGTAGTTGATGCATGCATATGTTTCTGCATTCAACTTCAAGGCCTAGGCATTTTGTTAAGTACTAGGCACACAAAAAGAAGAGCATGAAAAGGAGAAAAGCATATCATGAGTGGATGCAGCAATCACAGAAGTATGAAAACTGGGAATTCTAAAACACGAAAGCTTTTCAATCACAAAGCAATAGCAAAAATAATTACTTTTTAATACTATAGCTATTGTTAACTCAGTTATCAGGCTTGCGAGGCCCATGTCAGCAGCCCATGCAGCTCGTTGGGAAAATTCGACCTTGCCCAAAGAAGCTGCTTACAAACCCTCTGAACATTATTTACAATCCGCAGTATGGGACAACATCAAAAATATACTACTGCACTCTTCTGTCTAGTTGTTATGCAAAAATAAGAATTACAAAATTTATACGACTGTCAAGCAAAATTACTTTTACAATCTAAAGTTTCCAAAAAAAAAAATATGAATGGCACTATCAGCTACAGCTTTTGTCACTGACAAAAATCCAAATCTGATGAGACTTACCGGTATTTGCCTACTCTGTGACAGAGTAGTAAGGACAAGTGCTTCTCATGGTAATAGTTGTGCTACACTAGACTAAGTACCGTTAGACAGTGCCAAGAAGAGAATATAAACCAGGTCAGCCGCGCTGAATCATCCTATAAATTGTGTTGAACTGCTCAGTGCATGAAGATTAACTGTGCAATTCCTTCAAGCCTAACACAGCAAGCAAGCTTCAACACACAACAGCAGCAACAGCAACAATAATACCCACAAGCGGCATATCTACCTTAGCCTAGCTCACTTTAGCATAGCAAACAGCTAGGGTTATGGGCTCATATACAGCCTTTCACTGAGGGCTGCAGGAACGCAGTAATAACTCGGAGGTTAAGAGTTTATATGACTGCCAAAGTCAAATGTACAGGGCAAACTGCTGGGCCTGAGAGATTCATACCATTTCCGCAAATCACACAAAAAATGCTTCACACTCCGTGTCTCTGAATACTGACAACTGCAGTATGTCAGCTGTAAGTTCTATAAGCTTTATCTAGCTTACTAAGAAGAATGATTAAATTCATGTACTCTTTCAGTAAATAAATCTTTAAACTGTATATGGTTTGGTAAGCTAGGTCTAAACTGGGTATGTGTTTAGACACACATTATATACATACATGCACACACTTGTTTTATCAGAATCTATCCATCTGTGTGGTGCATAGCTGTACAGACCATGCTATTTAAGTATCAGCAGTGAAATGTCCTCAGTATGGTGTGTGTATGTACAGACGGGTAAGTAGTGGAGTGACTTGACGGAGAAACACTTTAGAGAATCTTGGCTTATTCGCCCCTTTCTGTATTTTCTTTGCTGGTCTGCAGGAGGGAGGCAGGTCCTGGGTGTTGTCAGTTGGGCGATGTTCCTAGGTATGGTGCAAGAGGTATAGATGTCTCTTATGATACACTGGAACAGCGAATACTGGGTGAGCCCATTTGAGTGAGCACCTTGTCCAGCCACTGCAGAGGGCCATTCAGGTGTAGTTCTATCCAGCAGGGGGTGCTGGTCACTGTCTGGCGCCTGCGGGAAAGGGGAATCCGTGTCAGTAAAACGCTTTCAGCCCTGCAAGCCCTGTTACAAAGCTCCAGACCGGCCATGAGTAGCCACACTGGCCAGGGGAATTGCAATAAGGTCCTACACATACTCACACTGCATTAATTTTCTCTACATCTGTTTGTGCCTGCTTTGCAACAAGCCTCTCTAAATCTCTCCTTCCATCTCTGTGTGAACACAGGCATGTCTCTCGCCCATGTACTCCCGCCCATCTACTGCATTCCTCCCTATTACACAATGCTCTCCCGCTGCCTTTTTCCCTCCCTCCCTTTTAAACTCCCCTTATTCAGTCTATCCCCTCTTACCCCTACAGCAATTAAAGTGTAGCCCTGCCATATAGTTCCTATTACACTTATGTCAGCTCAGCACACCTAGGCCCAAATCCCATCACCACCTCAGTCAAACACAGCTGATCCTTCTTCCTCCGAGAGGATATGTGGGCAGGAACAGACCATAATCACTAAGAGGGCAGAGGTGTATAAACCTCTCCAGTGTATTTGCCAGAGCTGAAACACTTTTTCTCTCTGAGGAAGAGGAGGAGAAGACCACAGCCGGAAACCATTCCTCTTCTTATCTAGCCACATGACAGACTCAGTAAACCAAGTATGTGCAATTTATACCTATTTGTAGGGGGTTGTTCAACTACAGCCGTGATCATGGCTCCTAATGCACAAACTCATGAATCAATGAAAGCAATAAACTACAAGCCCGGTTCTATTAGACCAGCACACACATTCACTCCTCACACACTCCCCTCATGCTGGCCTCGGGCTTGACGTGTGACGAGAGGGAGCTGGAGGGATTGCACAAGAGACTTCGTCTGACGCACATGCTCTTCCTCCCCTCTCAGCTCTCTACTGATCCTTAATACCACATAAACTAGCTCATCTACCTTTCAGCCACAAATTCCACCAACTACCAACCACACACCTGCTTTGGCTACAGTTTAAATAGTTTAGGACTTTAGTGTTTGTGCCTTCACCTGTACTCTGCTCCCCAGCCTTTGACAAAGCTCATGCGGATGGTACACATCCGGGTCAGTTGATACACAGCCTCAAATCCCTGATTCACCGACTGAGCCAACAGAGCAGCGAACTCCTGGTTATTGAAGATCTTCAGATTACACCCTAAAAGGAAAAAACATGGGTCTGAGCAATCCCGTGGTACATGCTGAGGAAGTATGACTCATAGGATGTGTACATATGAGCACATGCCATCAATCACAAATGACACGTGTAGGAAATGAATATCAGGCGCTTTGTTATTAGTTTTTTTTTTTTTTAATCAAGATAAAGATCTCGAACTGGAAATTTGGACATCATGATTAAACAACAAACATGGTAAATACTTTTAAAATACAAACTTTTAGCATGAGGTTACAAACCTATTAAAAATAACTTTTGAAAAATAAGACAATTCAGAGCTAATTAACAGAAACCAGCACATCTGGGATTGGAGATGATGAGTGTTTTGTGTGTGTACAGCATACCTGGAGGAATCTTACACACAGTGGCAGGGTGCCAGCCATAGCGCTGGTTACAGTTTGGACTCTGGACAAAGATGGCACTGTCACTCAGACACTCTGCAAACACCTCTCCACCTATGTAGTACAGTCGCACTCCCCGACCTCAGAAAGAGACAAAGCAAGTAAGAGAGATTTCTCTCCAAGCACTCTCCTAAAATATTACTAGGACATATCAGTCATAACAGCTAAATGAAAAAGGTACCAATGTGTCTGCGAGTGAGCTCCACAGCTGCATTGCGGTTGACGTTGGATAGCAGCCCCAAACAGAAGCGCTCAGCATTGGAGGGGTCCGTGAAGCCATCTACAGTTAAGGAGGGCTGTGAGGCATGGAAGGTCTCTCCTACACGCTGGTTTAGCTCATAGTATGAGATTGAGCACCAGAATGCTGACTCACAATATGTTACCGGCTGCAGGTCTGAGACAAACACAGAAGACAGGACAGTGGAAAACATGTAGGTAAAAAATAGCCCCCTTCCACAGGTTCCACCCTTTGAAACCAGCAGGTTGGCCGTCTATTTTTTCTACAATAGCTGGTTAACTAAATTTCTACAATAGGCTCCCCAGTGAGTTACAACAGAGCTAGAATGTGCAATAGCATTGTGCGATATTATCATTATATTACCCTGGGCTGTCTGGGAACACAGGGGACAGAAACAAAGACTCCTTTCATATGTGGCTTCCTCCTACATCACAGAGGTAAATCCTCATAAACTACAATCTCTCTGAGGACCAGGGCACACAGCATGGTGTGCGCTCTAGTACAAGTACACACACAAAATAAATCACAACAGCTTTAATGTCATTAATACGAGGGGAGGTCTGATAATGTTCCACAGAGAGAAAAACATCCTGTTCTGATGTCATCACAAGTCAGCAACAAACAACTGACCGGAAAATGCTCTTCTTACTGTTACTTAACTTCCTTCACACACCCACATACACACACTTGGTTTTCAAAACACAATGTCAACTGACAAAAGGCATCATCAACAAGCTAATTATTCTGCATAAAATGACCTTACCAAGACACTGTGTTCTTGACTCAAGGATTTGTGGTTTGTCCTCGAGGTAAACCACTCTAGCTATGCTGTTAAGTACATGTTGGGGCCATTACTCACATGCTCGCTAAAAACAACATACCCTCAGGCCCACAGAGGTGCACTTCCATTCTCACTAATTACTCCGTACAGAGCCTATCATATACTCCTAAGGAAAATGTAGTTGATAATCTAGCTAGATTTAAAGCGGTCATCAAACAGTCAAAGAAGTCAGAAGGCTCTCAAATTTTAATTCATCCAATTTAAACTGTCATGAAGTTAGGGAAAGAATCCGAAGTTCCTATGTATTCAAAATATGCCTGTATAAAGTATAGTCAAGAGAAATGTTCATTAGTTCACAGTGCTTACCTAGGTTGCTATTTGCAGGAGAGACAGGATTGGGTGACAGGTTTGGAGAACCTGCAGAAACATGTTAGAATGCCTGTAATCTCAGGTACTCAGAGCAGATTCTAATCTGAGTGGAACATAAAGTGGAAAGAAAGAGATCTTACCTGTGTCCATGTGGTTCACCTGCTGATCGCTGCTCTCCCCATCTTCACTGAGGTACCCAGGAGGAGGTGTCTCTGAAATGCATTATATATGCATTTTATATATAGAGTGTTATATAGTGTTATAGTGCAGTAGTGTTAATAGGATCACTAAAAAGTATCAAATTGGTATCAGTAATATCCTTACAATACCCATTTCTAACTATGCATATGATTTTTTTCCCACTAACCAGGTATGTAGTTGATCTGAGGCTCTATGCCGGCTGGAAAGTTGGTGTTTTCAGGGATAGAGTGGCTATAGTCATCCAGTGGGGGAAACTCAGCAGGGATGTCAGTATGCCGGGGTACCAGCACAGGTGGCAAAACTGAACGACAGATACACAAATCAACTCTTTTATCAAGAACAAATATGGATAAACATAGAATGGTGCGCCAGCATTGGTACACCCAACACATTCATGCTCAGAGGGCTTACCTGGTGTCTCCACACGCTGGTAATGATAGGGGTTGACACACACCTCATCTTTCTTCATGTGGAAAGCAAACTCACACAAGTCTACAGCTCGCAGTTCATGGTGAGACTGAAGGTCAGGCCAGCGCCACAGACGACAATAGATTACATGTGGAAGGCCTTTCCTGTGTGACACCTGCAGACGCCCATCTAAAGACCTGCAAGAGGTATTGAAGATAAATAGGCCACTTCTTTAACATAAAAAATTAATCTCTGTAAACTTAATATTATTCCTGTACTGTAATATAGCATCTTGCACAACTGTTCCTACTAACAGAACTGAGTAACTGAAGTGGTGTAATCATGACAATCCAGTGTTTCCCCCACCACTAAATAGACACACATTTTGGAGACATTTGGATGTAGCTGGCAGGGTTTACCTCAAAGCAGTTGTTTCTTACATGATACACACAGCCTAAGTAAAACATTGTCTATTTTCCACCTGTAAATATGCACTAAAAAGGTCTGGTGCAGATCTGATTAGACAAAATGTGACATGACAGGGTGCAGCAGACAGAGCGAGCAGAAAATCTCTCAATTCCTAGGTCTTCAAAGAACCAGAGATCAAAGGCCCAGTACGAACTGTCAAGCATTCAGTAACTTGTGAATTTCTCTGATTTACATGACCATAAATTAAACTATAGTCAACCACAAATTAACTTATAAAAATAAAAATAAATGTACAGAGGATATAATATACATGCATATCCATGGGGCTGGGCGTTAAAGTGAATACTCAAACTACATGAGGTGAGGTAATTGACTATCACAAACAGGAAGTATAACACAATATATAACTGACACAAAAAGAAAAAATCTAAATTACATACGTCACACAGAGGTGGTGAGTGATTCTGATTTATTAAATGTTTCTGCTACTCACTAATACTAATACTACTAATACATTATTGACTACAGAGCACAGCTACAAGAAAGTTCACTAAGAAGGCAAACAATAAAAGAGACGTCTAACTGTAGATATATAAATCTTTCTCAGACACCTCAAAAAAACTTTTTTAAAACCTGGTACTGGCTACAATAACGCTTATTTGTAATAGTAAGAGGTTTGCAAGATTATCATCAAGCTAGCAGTGATATTCATGTGTCCAACCTAAATTTAATACTACTTATGGATTTAACTTAAAAAATATACTTTTTATAGACATACATTCATACTGAAAAGTCTATTTGCCAGAAAACCCCCATCATCATCAAGAACATTTACATAGGAAGGAATAGGCCAAAATTCCTCCAAGGCGATTTTATTCCTTGATGTTTCTATCCCTCAAAGCAAAACAAAGACCTCCGCCCTCTCAACACCAACAAAATTATCCAGATAATAGTTATTTTGCAGGATGTGCTATAAGTCAAGATATTCAAATGATGAGAGTGGTTCACTGAAGCTAAAGAACAGCAGGCCTTATCTCACCCTTCTTTCAGTCAGTCAAATTGAGTGGAACAAACAGCTGCTCGTTGAGAGGTCATTTGGTGTGAGAGTGGAGAGCTGCTACTGTGGCATGAATCATTCTCATGCGATTGTGTGCCAGGCAGCACGACAGGCCTCACAAAGGAGCTCCATTACCTTAATGCATTTTCACTACAGATCAGGATTTTCTCACTTCTCATGGACCTCTGAAGGCAGAGATAGTAGAATGTGAGATTGAGTGACTGACTGAGTAAATGAATGAGTTTTCAAACCTCAGCAGCAGAATTGTATGGGATTAATTCTTTCTTAGTCTTAGTTGGTGACAAAAAGGGATGCTACTATAGTTGTGCTACTATTAAATGTGTTTTAATTATTCTGTTTTACAGGTGTTTTTTCAAATTTTTAGAAGGTAAAAACTACATGTAAACTGCAACCACTTAGACTAGAGACTTCACTACATCAAGTAATCCACAAAATTCTTGAAATATAAAAATTTTTAAAGGCATAGACAGCCATTTTTTATGTTTCTATTTACCATGAAATGGGACACAAAGAGGTGCTGACTGGCCTGTCTGCGAGAATGTGGACAGAAAGAGAGGGCTAGCAGCCTCTATTGTGTGGCCTGTTCCACGCAGACAAAGCCCAAGTCTGGAGTCTCCTAGTCACTCCCGCAATCTGTAGGTGCAGCTTCTATTCTGACTGCTGTAGCCCCCAGTGACCCCCAGTCTGTCCAGACACTCAGCAGACCTTGATTCAGCTCAAAGTCACAATCAAGAGCACCAACCCTGGCCCCACAAACCCACTCAGTTTCATGTTAAAATACACTCAAAAAGCAAAAACAATAACAACTATCGTCATTTTTATAATAATCTTTAAAACATGAAGGACTCTACCTTCCTTAAAACATGCATCAATTGGTGCATAATAAATAAAATAAAGGGAAACAGAGGGAAAATACTGAGACTGAAGAGCAGAGAGGGGTGTGTGTGGTCGACCAGTCAGCTTAGTGTTCAAACAAGCTACAGTTAAGACTGTTTTATCTAAAAGGGTCCAACTGTCTCAATGAAGTGTAGCTTAAAAACAACAATTTATGCTGTAGACAATGAGGTTTTCATCCATCTTTTAATCATATACTTGTTTCCGTGTTATATGCAGCCTTTAGCCATTGTTCAGCAGATGCTCAGGCACTGACACGGACTGGCAGGACGTCAGACAATGTTAGCAGTTAGCCATTAGGCTGACTCATAAGTTACTCTTTATATGTCTTCACTGAGTTGAAGAGCAACAGTCCGTGCTGATGTAAAAAATAATAACAACTAGAAATATTTTTACTAAAACCAATTAATGCGCAGAATCTTAATATTAGCAGAATTCACAGGGCAAACGATATACTGGTCAGGGTTAGAACCCCTCCAAATAGAAAAGCATCCTGGAGATTTTGTTTGAATGAGGCAAGAGGAAGCAGGCTGCACTGGAGAGATGTGTGGAGGAGGTGTGACCTCAGTAAACTCCCAGCAGCTGGTGATTTTACTAAGCTAGGCCTCTAGCTGGGCCTTCAGCAGTCTGTTCTGTCCTTCAGCTACCTGACAATCTTCTGCTTTGTCAGTAAAAGGAACCGAGGTGAATTATGTCAGCCTGAGATCTTCCCATGCTGTACTTTGTTGCTGTTGCATTTTTCTGTGAATGCATGTGAGTGGACGCACTTCTTTCCCCCCTCCTCTCCTAACCCCCATCCCTCAGGCTAAACCACAAACCAAACAACAGCCCACGCCCTCCCCAGGGCCTTCACTGCATTCCTGGCCGCTGAGTAGCCATGTCCACAGAGAGCACAGGACAAACACGTACATATTGTTGTGTGTTAAGCATCCAACAACCTTGTCTTAGTCTTGTGTGTGTGGGTGTGTGTGTATGTTTTTGGCCTGTAAGTACACAAACTTCAGCAACAATTATAGGGCACAGAGTTCAAGAGGTTCTTCAGAAATCCTTTGTAGTTAAAATAATTAATATACCTTCCAAAAGCATGTGGTGTGGTTGAAAGCCATAAAGGTGCACCAGAAAAAAAAAACAATCAGGTCTTTGTGACTGAGCATACAACAGCAAGACGTTCACAAACTGTTTACTGTTACATTTACGGCATTTAGCAGATTTTTATCCAAAGCAACTTCCATTCTCTAACTACTGGAGAGAGTCTCCCTGGGACTTGCCCAGGAACCCAGTGGTGGTATGCTGAAGGTAGGATTTGAATCCAACTTTTGGTCCAAAGGCAAGTATCCTACTAAGTATCCTACCAAGTATCCACCACCATTCCTATTAGACCTTTTTTTTTGTTGTATTCTTGTCTCTGTGTCTGTTCAGTCATAAGCAATTTTCCCAGGGATCAATAAAGTTATCTGATTCTGATTCGTAAATGGAGAAAACCTGAACAGTCACAAAACAAAGGAATTGCAACAATTTATCTCCCCCCAAAAAGGTCATCTGGGTTTTATTGCTGAAGCTCTCCACCCTCAGCAACGGAGATGGTACAGTTCTCCTGCTCCCACATAAAAACGTGACCTCAGGCGCCAACACATCTCTGTGAAGTCAGCTCTATTTAATAACACAACTTGAGTCATGGGGGTTTCCCAGTGAGCTTTCTCTACCTACTTTCTCACCCTTTCCTTAGCCTAAACAGTCTGCCTGTGCTCTGACTAAGCTACTGCTGACACACGCAAACACGCACGGACACGCAGAGTGATGAACAAGCGTGGACAAGTTAGGGTCCTGTCAGACACATCCATGGAGCAGATGTCCAGGTCCTTTGCGTGTGTTGCAGATCTTCTCTGTAGACACTTTTTTAATGGTTCAAACAAACCTCAACACAAAGACTCAAACTGCACGACAGGTTATCTGATCTGTCACTGTGAGATGTTACTAATCACACACTGCTGCGAACACAAAGCTACATTCCTTGCATGATACCAAAAGATGTTATCACTCTGTTACTGTATTTCTTACAAATAAGAACCAGAAGTGGGAAGGGCTATCCTGAATATGACCAATATTCTTTTAACAAAGTGTAACAGGTCCTGCTCAGGCCACCAAGCAAGCAAATGGTCGCATAACAAGTTTGTTCATAAATCTCTCTTGGATTGTTGAATCATACGGTGCCAAGTTATGAAACCAGCAGGTGGAAGGCCTGGTTGTTTACCACTCTGAAAAACTCTGCGCCAAACGCAGAGAACAAGGTTAGGCCTATCTGATCTAGTCAAGACAACACAATAACACAAACAAAGCACTGGGAATTTTGTCTGGCTTTGTAAGCTTGTGTCTGTTTTTGAACCTCTCACGAAATGTTTATGGAAAAAATTGAGATTTTTCCAGCTTTGGTATCATTTTACCATTTTTGAATTTTAAAACAATGTCAATGCAATGAGATCCGTGTATTGATTTTCACGGTGCACAGTTAGATAACTTCGTAAATATGTTAAGTTTTGATTCTGCTGATTTAGGAGATGTAAAAGTGAGTGACCTGGAATTACTTTGACCATGCCAGGGTATCAGCACGGAACTATCAAAGCTTTCCTATATGTTTATTATCTTTATTATGAGACTGTGAGAATGGAGAGGATGGCACAAGTGTGTGTAAAGTGTAAGTGTAAAGTGTCCATTTGCCATACGTGAACACAGCAGAGCACACACATTGTGTGAACAATGTGATATTCTTTCACCAAGTGAAGTAGTGGGCAGCCAGGAACACAGCGCCCAGGGAGCAGTGTGTGGGGACGGTACCTTCCTCAAGAGTACCTCAGTGGTGCTACTAGCAGTACTGGGATTTAAACCCATGGCCTTCCGATCACAGGGACAACACCTTAACCACCAGGCCACCAGCTACCCCAAGGTAGTTCCACTGCTGAACAAACAATCTGTACAATGCACTGCCCCAAAAACAGTGCTTAACAACAACACTGAAACACAATTCATTTTTATGAATGCAGGTTCAGTGCTGCTGCAGATCTAGCTGTGACATAACAGGCTTTACTTGCTCCTGAAAGATCACAGGAGGCTGTTTTTTTTACAGATTAACAGATTCCAACGAACAAATGCTGAAACACGTTGGTCCTTATTGCATCTAGTTGAACATTTAACTTGAAATTATACAAACATCAACATTACAACAAATGTAGCTTGTTTAACTGCATTAACTACTATCTGCTGTACACTTGCAGAGAAAAAAAGGTCCCTATGATTTTTTCCAACATTAGAAAAAGCTCGTTTTAGGACAGGAAACACGCAGATACAACACGCAGATAAAGTAAGATAAAGCATTTTAATATTGAAATGGACTGTCAAAGACGACAGCCACTGTCCCAGTTAGAGGCATGTTGGTTGCATAACAGGTGTTAAGCTGAGAAAGCTTTGTAGGCAGCCGAGTTTAACATTCTGCTCGTCCTTTTAGGTTAAATTCTTCACGTTAAATAACCTTCATGACTTTACAGCTGGTTTTCTTTTGGTGTTATTACAATATAATAACTGTCTAATCGCTAGCTAGTTAGCTACCAAATAACTAGTATGGCTAAAGCCAGAGTCGTATGACAGTTTGGGCAGCTAAGTTACATACTGTAATCTTGCAACCAGTCACTTTTTATCAAAATAAACCATCAACCTTGCCTGCTAACAAGCAGCAAATGGAAATATCAGTTAATGTTTAGTGAGCCAGCTAACCGAGCTGTGCTAGGCTACGAAGCTAAACAACCGAAACATGGACTAGCTATGTTTGTATTTTATTTTATAGATAACATGCACATAGTAGTAGTAATAAATGTTAGATATGTATTTAATAAAACACTTGACGTCTATGCTAAACGGTATGAAACCCAAAAGAAGCTAACAAACAGCTAGCTAGCCCACCTACTTTGGAAAATGCCAACACAGCTCCACTAGCCAAGCTGCTAACATTTCCTAGTCACATTAACTAGGATACTTGCTCAAAATTCACTTTATGAACAAAAAACAATGAGTAATATATCCCAGAAATGTTAGACTGAGTGTTTATAGGCGATGTTATGAAAGTGAGTGTTGTTATTTCGCCAACTGGCTTTGTGGTTAGTGCTAAGGAAAGTTAGCTAAACAAAAACAGTGGCCCGTAAAGATACCTCGGTATGGTTATGCATTTTGTGTTGACGTTCTGGGTTGTTATGGCCTTTTCCAGCTCGTCAAGCTGCCCAGTCTTCTTCAGCTTCTTCACCAGGCTCTTCACTGCCTTTTCACACCATTTCTCCTCTTGTCCGTTCTGCTCTCCTTTTTTCCAGCCGAGGAGCCTCTTCACAATCGGAGGGGTAAAAGGCAATATAGACATCTTCGATTACACCTCTCTGTCTTCTGTCAGATAAATTCCCAGGAAGAAAAAAGTCATAAAAAAGTTCCTGTGTCTAAACAAACTGAAGGGTTAGTAAAAACTCGGGCGCACATCAACAACTAAGTTTTGTTTGGATCCTATTCCAGACATCCAGAGAAAAGAGGGCAGCCAGTGGCAGCACGGCTCAACTGAGAGCTCGGACTCAACTCAAAGCTGCTCCCCCACCCCCTGTCCTCCTCCTCTCTCTGTCTCGCTCTCTCTCTCTTTCCTCTCCTCCTCCTCCCCTCTCTTCTTCCGTGCATGACAAAACTATTAGGACACCTGACCGTTACACCAACAGGGACACTGTATTCAAATACATAGATTTTAATATGGAGTTGGTCCCCCCTTTGCACCTATAACAGCTTCCACTGTTCTTGGAAGGCTTTCCACAAGATTTTGAAGTTTCTGAGGAAATTTGTGCTCATTCATTCTGTAGAGCAGAAGGTCAGGCACTGTTGTTGGACAAGAAGGCCTGGCTCGCAATCTCCGTTCCAGTTCAACCCAAAGGTGCTGGATGGGGTTGAGGTCAGGGCTCTGCGTGGGCCAGTCAAGTTCTTCCACACCAAACTCTTACTTTGTGCACTGTGACACAGTCATGTTGGAATAGAAAAGGTTCTTCCTCAAACTGTGTTCACAAAGTTGGAAGCATGGCGTTGTCCCAAATGTCTTGGTATGCTAAAGTAATAAGATTACCCTCCCTGGAAGTAAGAGACCCTGGAAGTGTAGACTAACCTTCAGGCCACTGCTGGAAATTTTAGGCAGTAAAGCTTTAACACAGCACACGCTTCTGGCGATGTTATATGCTCTGTTCTTTCTAGGGCCATTTATTCAATGTAATTTCTAATTAAATTGAATGTTTTATTGGCATGAAAAATCTGAATAATTGTATTGCCAAAGCTTTGGTGAGGTTTAAAATATCATAGGACACACCACAGAAAAAAACATAAAAACAGTAAATTTGGAAAAAAGAATAATGGCAATAATGATAATGATAAAATAATAAAATGTGTGCACTTGTAAGCATGTTTCTCTGATAAACTTTCTCTTTCATTCTCTCCAAAAAAAACTCTAAAATGAGAAACTTGTTTTTTATTCAGAATCACATCAGAAAACTTTATTGATCATGGAGGAAATTATTTATGCTATGACTGCACAGACACACAAGGACACAGAGACAAGAACAATACAAAATATAAAGTTAAATAAAATGAAATACACTGTGATATCTATGCAAATATTGGTTATAAATACTATAGATTAGTAACTTACAGTTAAGTGAATTACTAACGACACAGATATTACGTTATTTATTATTATTAATGCATTATTAGTGCATTATTACATTATTACAAACCTATTTCAATAGGAAAACTTTAACTTTCTGCAACCATAGTGTCGTACTATGGACCAGTGACCATTAAGTCATTAACCACTCAAGAAGTCTAACCTCAAGAAAAACATGACAATGCCTCAGTCTGAGGGATGTCAAGTAAAGTAGGTTTATTGTCATTTCAGCCATGTACACAGTACACAGTGAAATTTACCAATTTTCCTCCAGGACAATGGTGCAACAAAAACAGGACAACACAAGACCACAAGCGCAGATGGGACAAAGGAGAGTGCATGAAAAACACAAGAGCATCAAAACAACCAGAAAAGACAACATTTAGTGCAGTCAACCGCTCCTACAGTACTAATCTGAATGAACACAGTATAATGACTGATACTGTATTCTACTTTCAGGCAGGACTGCAGCCAGGGGCCAAAGAGAGAGCTGAATGGTAGCAGAAGTCTGAGGTGCACTCAAATACATCCGCAGGCCTGTTGCAGCTTGCCCCATTTAGGCAGACGTGTGGGGATCTCCTGAATCTGAGCCTGGCTATTCAGGAGCAGGCGAGTCGCTCTGAGCTGGCTGTACTTTTATCTATCAGTCCAGATGAGTCGTCAAAGAGTGAGTCAAGGCAGATATTGGTGTGACTTGTTCCAAATTGTTGCCCTCTAAGAGAAATATACAGCTGAACATCTTAAAAAGAAGCTGCTTGTTGGCGGCCCTCAGCATGTGAAGTGTCGACACATTCCCTTTTTACAAGCCCACAGTGCTGGCTCCGAAAATAGAGGACCCCACTTAAGATAATCCTTTGATCCCCCACCACTAAAAGTGATTTAATTTCACCTTGAATGCATCTGGTGTGTAAAGGTGACTGCCGCATGGTGGCTTTGGTCTGGCTGTGTGGTGTTATTGATAAGTGCCGACACTGTGCCCTTCCTGCTCTCTGACAGAGCAGGGCCTGGGCTAAAAATAACCCCAACCGGAGGCCCATCCTCACAACCCCCTTTTCCTTTTATCTATTTTTACCACACCATCAATGGACACCACTATATATCTTCACACACGCAGGTCTTTGGCATGGCGTCATGCTACCCAGCTTCAGCAAGCAAACTCTTGAGGGTGGGTAATCTGTGCCCTGTAACAGAATGTCACAAATGTTGAGTTAATGACAGTGTCGTACTTGGTGCTGCCTTGAATAGAGCTTGGTTTCCTGTTTCTTGCTCTCATGTTAAGCCTTGCACCCATTTCCAAGCATCACTGCCAACTTTATTGATGATTAAAATTGATGCTGTCATGATACACTAAGGTATAGAAGCTGAGACGCAAAGCTGTGCTGTGTTAAAGCTATAGTTTGGCGTACATCACAGCACTGGAGCTACAAGGCTAATGCAACTAACTATGGATCGTATTAGAGGCCTTATATGCAATGATCAGTCTTCAGGACAGCTCTGCACTATTGTTTTTAGTAACATATCTTTGTCCATCTTTTATAGGTAACAGTAGGTCATACAGTCCCAGTAACATTTCACGCAAGCCTATGTCACATTAATTAACACCCCGGCACAGTGTGAGGCCAGTGTGATGATTCAGAGATGACATTTGAGTTATGCTAATTGCAGAGGTATTATCTTACATTACTTGTTAAATAAATTAGCCTTGAAGCCATAGTTCAAATCTAAAAGAGCAGATTTTCTTAGGCTGATTGACCGCATTTGAGGGAAACTGCCTGCTTTAATTTGAGTTTATTGCTTCATCAGAAACAGCGGTAGAGTCAAGATGATGTAGCTGATCAGAGGCTGAGGAGGCTGTGTGCTGCCATGTGCCTCTGCTACAGCCTGCACAAGCCCAGCACCTGTTTACACCCCAGGGACCGGACCAAGACAGCTGGTGTGGAGTGTGGACAGAGTGTGTGTGTGTGTGTGTTCTGGGGGCAGATGGGCTATGGAAGAGCTGTGCAGGAGAGGGCCGAGTCTCAGGCCCAGGGCTAGAGGAAGCAATAGCTGTGGACAAAAGGCAAGAGCGGGAGGCTGAATGGGTAATTACGGCAGACAATCCAATGGATAACAAAGGCATTGTGACAGACTGCACACTGAGTACAAGGGAAGCAGGCCGGATTGGAACAGGGGGGTTGCAGTGAGCCGATCAGCTGGACTTTACACTGTAGTTCAAAGAGGAGTGGGTGAGGATTATGTGGCTCTGTGTAACCACAATAAAACTTAATAACACTGTTGGAAACTGAAAGGCGCGTGTGTTCCATAGTGACATGACTACTGGCTTCTTGGCTGCATATTCTGGATGTCTTAATTACGGAAAGGAAAGTACAATGTATTTGTACAAGACGGAGAGACTTACAAGGATCATTTTTACATTTGAAGTGTTAGGTTCATCTTTGATTTTTAAGAATGTCATAAAAGTAGTGTGTTGGCCTACCAGTTCTAGGTTTTTTGGCATAATGATATGCCAAAAAAATGTTGCGTTGGTGTCTTAGTTTTTTTTTTTTATAAGAAGTGCACATGTGCTTTGTCTTCATACAGCGCTGCTGTGATTTTATTATTGCATATTTTCAGATCTTCGAAGAAAATGAATACAACCCTGACAAAAAGTATTTAATCACTGCACTCAGAGGAAGTTCACACAGATCTTAAGTTCATAGCAAATAAACAAATTACAGATATGTCACAAAACAGGTTTTGTTAAATAGCTGAACATACTGGCTTCATGAAGCTGCATTCATGGCCGCAAACAAATGCAATATCAAACTTTTTTGAAGTATTATTGGCATAGTTTTTTCCAATCAAATACAGGAAACACTCTATAATGAAGGAAAAAATGATGGAACCGCCTTGTAACGTGCATTTCTAAATCAAATACTGGCGCAAGTCTAAAAATGCAAGTAAGTTTGCAGTTAAAGGAGAATGTTTGCAGAACGTGACAGGCTGTTGGACTCGGCTAATTGAAAGGTAACATGGCCCCAACAAGAGAGTGGTCCACTAAAGCAATAGAAAGGATTAAAAAACGCATACAAGAAGGAAATCCAACACAGTGTTTGGCAAAAGATGTTGGCTGTTCTTAGCTGTATCATTTGGCCAAGTATAAACAAAATGGGAAGGTTATAAAATAAGAAAGATAAGACATTAAAAAGTCAGGATAGAAAACTCAAAGGCCTTGAAAATAAAAAATGCACAGCAAAACAAATGAGAACAAATGGAAACAGGAGTTAGCGTTTGTGAAAGAACTGTAATAAATCAACTGAATGAAATAGATTTACATCCAGGAAAGCTAAAGAAAAAAACAGCACTAACATTTAAATAGAGGAAATCAAGGTGACAGTAGACTAAAGAAAAGCAGTCATGGGGGGTGGGTGACTGGATTAAAGTGACATTCAGAAATGAATCATGAATATATGCTGTTCTAATGAAACATATAACAATGACTGCCTGAAGAAAACAAACAAATTTCCCCACTCATTTATGATCTGGGGTTGTCAGGTAATGGACCAGGGGAGATCAGAGGAGATAGAAAATAGGATTGGAGATGAAGTAATTCTTCTGAGTGATAATGATGTTGCTTCAGAGCGAAGAGTGTTAAAGCGTTTCTGCAGGAAAGGAAACAGCTCAACAATACGCTAATAAAAAAAATTATAAAGGGTCCTTGACAACATTCAATCAACCACTTGAGAAATTTGGAACCTGCCTGATGGAAAATATCATTTTTCATTTGTGAAGTCTCCAGGAATTCAGACCTGAGGAGGAGCAGCAACATACTAATAGTGATCCTTTGTTCATGATTCTTGCTGATTTCCCCCACACTGAGTGATTCATTCTTTTTACCACTTCTTCATCGGAAAAAAAGCAAATAATTAACTGAATTACTTTTATGTATGTTTTTGATTGAATGTGTTTTATGTATGTTTCATGAAGCCAGAATGTTAGGGTTAGGGTTGGGGTTAGCTATTAACCAAAATTTGTTTTGTTTCATATCTGTGATTTATTTATTAATGAAAAGCTGGGTGAACATTTTCTAAATGTTGCAATTCCATAATTTTGCCAAGGGCTGTGTAAGTCAAGGACATGAGTACGCACAAAACGCATTTTTTTAAGGTCATTTCATTTTTTGAAGGAAAAACATTCCTCAACACTATTGGGGTCTGCGTAGAAAGTAACTGCCCACTTGGTCATACAGTTAACCATTTTTAGTTAATAAGTGTGAATAATTAGATTAGGCACATCCAGCAGTTTTTAACCTAAACATCACTTAAACAGAACCTTTCGGCAATGTAAAGGGTCTAAAATGTTTTAATGAGCAGAACATTGTGCTCTTGTCAAAAACAATTCCTTAAGAAATAAGAAGGTGATTGAAATATCTAGAATTCCTGCGGAATGTCCTGTCCGATCCTCAGTTTGCACTCTGAAGCCCAAGCACAATTGCGTTATTCCATAATTATTCACATATACATAATACTTATATTCCATAATACTTACATATATACAATTATATTTCTGTTTCGCCATATGAACAACTTACATGCCTGCAGACTAGGAGTTTAGCAATGCACATACTTATTTGATTTGATAAGATTTTAAATTCTAAAGTGTCAGCATTCGTTTAGACCTTTTGTATTTTGTATCTTTAAGTCCCTCCCACCTCCCCAACTGCTTTACTCTGACAGGATGCACCCGGTTGTGTTGTAATTGCTGACAAAAGTTTTCCACAAAATGATATACAGTTTGAAATGTATTGCAAACACTGTATCCTTACTTTCATCATGCTATCCTTGCTTTTCCCAGGTTATTTTCAGGGCTTCTGTAAGATGTGGGCTCGATTTCTAGTGGCTGGTAGTCCAAGACAGCACAAATGGATCTGGTTGCTCAGGGTAGGTAGGATGGTCTTCGCTCTCCTTCCATCACTCAGCAAGACTCCAGCCATGTGTGGACACCTGTAGCTGACATAGAACCAGTGATTACTGTTCTTCACCAAGAGCTCAGTGACATTTCCTCAGTGGAAACGGTTTTCCTCAGCAGACTGATTTTACATGACTTAGATTTGATAGGGAGAATCCTAGCTGGTGGATGGAACAAGGACACTACGGGTTAAAAACCCTAAATAATTAAATAACCATAAAAGTTTATTATAATGATATACTATTTAATTACTCCCTGATTCACATACTTCAGGCCTACAACTTCAGAAAAAAGGACAATTGGGACCCTCAGTCCCACAAACCCTCATATGCCAATGCCTCCAACACTTTTGATCTATAACCCTGCTCAGATCAGGCACACAGCCCTCTTTTGCCAAAATGCTGTCAATGCACTGATTTCTTTTTAAATGGTAATAAGATAGGATGCAGCAGTAAAAATTGCTTGTTTAGTCTCTAGACATTGCACTGACAGTTACAAATACTCAGAGATCAAAAGGAAAGAACATCAAAAGGACCAGTCAGCCTATTTCCAATGCAGGTTTGTAGCTATAACTTGCATTTGGCAGTTTATGTATTACAGACTACAACCTTGAGTTTTCTTTGATGACATATGTTATTCATACTGTCTGAACTTTCAGCTGGCCTTAATACTAAAGAAGAATTCTAGGATACTTTTGAAACAAGTGAAAAGTGCAGTGCAGCAACATTAACAGGCTGCAATTACAGAGTGATTTTCCAGCCCTTTTGATCAGCAATAACAAAGGGCCTCGGATTAAAGCGTTGGAAAAATAACTGAGTGTTGCCATCTAGTGGACTAACACATAAATTGCATTCCAAAAATAAAACACAAAACAGTAAAATTGAAAAAGATTGCCCAGTCGATGCGATAAAAACTATGAACAACACCCATATCATACTGCATGTATAGCAGCCTTCTCTAAACATGATGAAAAACCGTCTAAAGTGCACCACCGTTATTAATACTGAGAGAGTTTCTGAATACTGTCTGAGATTGGGCGAATACTGAAGAGATAGCCATACTCTAGTGTATCTAATATTCCAATGCCTGCAGGCTAAAGCCTCTATTTGCTCCACAGAGTAGGCCCAGCCTGTGTGTGTGTCTCTGGGGACCCTTTAAGCCAACCGCAGGCCACACAAGCCTAACTACAGCGCTGATCGAGTCGATCCATCTCCAGCACAGCCTGCCCCTCACTCAGTCCTGCACACACTCAGGTCTCAGGAGAGGCAAATCCACGCAGAGAGAGTGTAAATGAGTGGGTTGGGTATTCAAGCGCTACATGATGAGTGAGGGGATGAGAGTGCATTCAGCCTCAGGCTACAGCGGGCGGCGGTCACTGTCTGCAACTGAGCAATAACACACACACGCACACACACACACACACAGACACACACACACACACAAACACACACACACACACACAGACACACACACACACAAACACACACAAACACACACACACAAACACA
>JBBPCY010000019.1:2932909-2958587 GCA_037974405.1 Brachyalestes nurse | reverse complement strand
AAAACTGAAAGCAGATCTGAAATCAGCATGAAAAACTGGTTTAGAAAAGTGTGTTGTGGTTTCTGATGATTACAAATTTTCTTTTTTGTTGACCTGTGTAATTAAGCATTGTGCACTAATAGTTGAAAAAAAATGCCATTTTTTGTTTTTACCTGGTGTAAGGGATGTTATAATTTATTTCATTTTTAGAAAGAAAAATGCATAGTCTGTGATAAAAGACTGTGATGGTTCCAGTATACTAATTGTATACTAATAAATTCAATTCAAAGTTCTGAACGTTGGTTTGACGTGTACAGTGGTCGTGGCATGCAAACGGATCATAAACCTGGCAGTGTGTGACGTGTTAATAGTTCAGAAGAAAAAGTCGATTTTTTCATCGGCTTCACAGTCATCTAATGATCTTTTCTACCTGAAAACCGCAAAACCTGAAACAAGGCTTATTTTGTGTCTGTGTTCATGAGCTTAGAGTTCATAAGAGCTAAGAGCATGGAGGGGGAGGGAAGAAGTATCTGTTGATTAATGCTGTCAGAATCGTGCCTTAGGGTGTGTGTATGTGTGTGGGTGTGTGTGCATGTGTATGTGTGTGTGTGTGTGTGTGTGTGTGTGTGTGTGTGTGTGTGTGGAGGGAGTGCTGTGGCATTCTTTTAACCTCTGTGGAAACTCACTAAAATAAATCCTGCACGTACGTCAGCGAGGCCGCTCTTTACCCTGTAATTAGAGTGGGGGGAGGGGGAGAGGGGCAAGAGCTGCAGCGCTGCACTGAAGCCTCCAAAAACACCTCCGGCTCTGCACCAGCCTCTTCACTACCTTGTAGTCGGAGGGATTTTGCAGCAGCGAGACCTATGTAAGGTCAGCATCAGCTAAGACTGGGCTGAAGCAGAACTGTTCCAGTGCTGATCTGAGCCGGTAGTCTCAGTTCTGCTTGAAATGTTGAGCATTATGCAGTAAATGAGTTGTGAATGGTTTAGATTACGAACTGGTTTCTGGACATGGGTTAACCGTTCCTACTATTATCTTTCTGTACTATTTACATTACAAGTGTCACAATTTCAGTACGTAATGAAAAAACTATTACAATTTTTCATTTGCTGTCTTTTACAGTAACAGCTTTGAGTATAGGGATCTGTGTGCATTCTTTCAATGTTAACTGGGCAAGGAGGGGCCAGGCATATGCTTGAGACACACCCATACTCAGTCGCCTGGGCTTTTTTTTCCTGAAACATTTATAAATCCTAGGGATTATGATTTTGATAGAGTGACGTAGCAGACTCTGAAATAGTTCTATGACAGTAAAGTTATTCAAATTTGGTAAAAATAGAGGGACAATAATGCTTATAGAAAGGCGGGAGTGATGGTCAGTCCGGGGAGGGTTTAAAAATGAGCAGAACAATTTGTAAAATTAGCTGTTGTTAGTATGCAGAGGTGCCTAAACCACTCTAATCTCCTGCTCACCCAAACCCAAAACCTAATAAATGACTACAACACTCAAATTAATTGGTGGATACAATACTGATTATTTTTATGAATTATATAAACATAAAGTGTGCATCAACTAAAAAAAATTAGAATCCACAGTTTCCACAGATTGTCTAGTCTCAGTGAATGAAAACTAATTTTGTAACTCCAGACAACTGCTAACTTCTAAGAATTGACTAATGTCAAGGATGATTCATCATTAAGCTTAACCTGGGTGTGGGAAACTGGCCCTACATGTTTAAGTTTTTTACATCTCTGTAAGGGAGAGAATATGACTGTTGTTGAAGAATTCAAGAAAGTTTATGGCTCTTGACCATTGATCTTTACATCTTCTCACAGCTTCGCTGAGAAGCCGTATGTGGAAAATGTAAAAAAATGCTACTTGTGGAGACACTGTTGCGACCAAAACCCACAGTGTTTTTAAAGGAAGCCATTTTTGCTGTAGCCTTGGCTAAGGAGCACCTCCTAGACATTCTTGTACACACATTCAGTTGAGGGGGGGGCGTTGTTTTAGTTTTGAGAAAATCAGCCAAAGCAACAAGCTGTCCTGTCCTACTCTGATCTGGTGCTCTCTCTCTCACTCGTTCTCTTTCTTTCCTCTCTATCTCTCTCTCTCTCTCCCTCTCTCACTCTGTCTCTCTTCTCTCTCTCTCCCTCTCTATCTCTCTCTGTGGATCCCCTAACCACCACCACCACAAACACACATTGTGCAGGAGCGTGTGTGTGCATGTCCTCGTAACTGCACGCAGAGCTCAGAGTGAGTGTCTGTGGTCGGCTGCTCGTCTGTAATTAGGACGCTCTAAGCTTAGGTGAGAAGACTTCCGCAGGCTGCCTCATGAGAGAGCACAAGCAGGAAGTCTTCCAGCCGCTCCGTGTAATCTTTCTCTCTCTCCCAGTGTCAAAATGTGCTATTACTGTGAAGTGTGTGCACCGGGGCCAGATGTGCCGGGCTGCACCAACTCGTCAAGTGGAGCTGCAGCTAATGTATGGGACAGTAGTCAGGCCACGTCTCTTTACTGCCGCAGTTCTGTTTGTCTCTCAAGGGATGAACACACAGGGAAGATCACGGAGTGGTACAGCTTCATCCTCAGACTACTTCTTCAGGCATTAAAGTCAGGAAGATCCGAAACAGTACCAGAGCCACGTGAGAGCTCCACAGGTGTAACTGTGGCCTGGTAAACATTCACAGGGGGGTCTTTGAAAGTTTGCTACTGCAATACTAAATACAAACCTAGACAGTTAAGGAACTCTTATCAGAGAAATAATGCTTGGAGGAAGGTGATGACTGATGACTGGCTTAGTGGGTTTAAAAAGAAACTATTTTATTTTCAAAATCCCTGATTTGTAAACTATAGAATGCTGCTAACTTTCTAATATCTTGTTAGAATTTCATTATGTACAACATAGTGCTTTGCATGTTATAAAGAGATGCACAGCTCATACTTTTATACTGAACTGTTTCTCCAAAAATTCAGCATCCAGGTGGGAAGACAAATATGTGTGTTACTGAAATAAATCACCTCAACTGCAAGCACCTAATCAGCTTTGAAAAGATGAATAGTTGACTTTTTGGATTGATTACACAAACACTTACAAAGACTTAATTTGAATTGTATTTCAAAGGGCACGCCCTCATGGGTGCACACCTATTGCTGTGTCAGGTTTCAAAATTAAGTGGAGTTGTAAATTATATTACCAGATTGTGACAGTCATTAATGTCCACTTTACAAGCAATGTGCAAAGCACAAACACTGTTTCCAAGGTAATAAAGTGGCCCCGTACAATCACGTATGAACACACCACACAGTGTGAACTTGTTCTCTGTATTTAACCCGTTTACCAGGTGAGGCAGTGGGCAGTCAGGAACATAACACCCATGAAGCTGTGTGTGGGGACAGCCAAATGCCCCCTTTACCTTTCTCAATGATAGCTCAGTCGTGCCACTAGCAGTCCAGGGATTTGAACCCATGACCTTCTGATTGCAGGGGCAACTCCCTAACCCCCAGGCCACCAAGTATTTGGAGAAGGTCTTATACAAGGCAAGATCTGTGAATGTGCAACATGTCCAGATTGTATCATAAGAATGCGGTAAGGGAGTGACTGACAGGATGTGACAACATACAATAAACCAGCATCAAAAGACATTCTGGCACCATATTATCAGCCACAGAGATAACAGCTTAATATAAATGTAGGTCAGTAAGGACTGCAGGGGTGTAATAAAGAAAGCAGTGCTTCATGTTATCACAAATATAATCATATTCGGCGTATAAAGTTAAGTGTAAGTTGCGTGTTCCTGTAACTTATTACTGGATCACAACCTCGCCCTGAACTGCAGGACTAGGTTATGTGGTAAACAGTAAACACAGTGCTGTGACTCATGAGGAGATTCATGGACTTGTCATTGTTTAGTTTGTAGATGGCCAAGAAGTCATTGGAAAAATGTTTATAGTGTAATGTAAATCAAGATAGATTTACAAATTTTTAATTTAATGATGTTTAAAAAAAATGTGAACATAACAGGTTTCTGTTAATAACCAAGAAACCATCATCCATGCTCTTCTCTGTACGCAGGATGAAACTGGTCTTTTGCGCCTGGCTGAGTTTTGCCCGTCCATAACAGTGGCCCAGTTTGCCGAAAGCTTCAGCAGAGTTCAATGCAGAGGCCACATTCATTAGTCCTACACTGACTATCATGCCATTCCACTGAGGTCTATTCAGAGCCCCTCCTAACCATTTTCAGTTTGTTTGCAGAAGAAATGAAGTGGCTTGACTTGTACCATTTAAAAGTAACAAGCTGTACATTCGCTTGGCCTTGTCTTGCATGTGTCCAACCACAGCAAGAAAGGAGAAGGACTAGCGTCCTGGAATCTGAAGTCTTTGGAATGCAGTGAGGCAGTGGCAGGACAGAGGCCGTAATGACAAGGTTTTCGAAATGTGCCTCGAGATGTTTTTAGGCTCTCAAGGCCCTCATGCACACACGTTTAAAAAAGACCAATTTCGCAGACCGTTTGTACACCCCTTTCAACAAAGCAGATCTTTGGTCAGCTATTTGGCACTAAAGACACAGAGCTGTGCCAAATCTGTGTATTGCCGTTCATTAAGAACTATGTGCGGTCACTTAGAAAGACAAAATAAATTAACTTTGGCAAACTTTTCCAGTCTTTGTGCACCAAAATAAGTAAATAAACTGGCGTCAGGGTCTGGCCCTGCTCAGTCCAGGGCAGCCTAGACGCTCTTAACAGCGAGAGCCTTAAAGCAAGAGCCTTTAATCAATACCATCCCTGAGGTAGCAATGCGCTCAGAAAGCTGCTTACATGGCTTTTCCGTTCTCCTCCCTCCCTCCCTCTCTCCCTCGCTCTATGCTGGAGCTGCAACTTTGCCACAACTATGAGAAGCAGGGCGCCTTCCCAGGCCTCTCTCTCTCTCTTTTCGTCTCTCACCCTCTTTCTGGACCCTGCCCAAGCCCGCTCTAATTAGGCCCCCTTTCGTACCCGCTGCGGTGCCTTGTGTAATTTGTGCACTATGTGGATGGGTCTCTGGTCCTGCCCAGTAGAGTGGCCTGCCAGCGCCTTCTTCCCCGAGCACTCATCCAGGCCCTCTTCTCATAAAGGCTAGCATGCAAAAGCACAGGATAATGGCCCCCAGTTGCAGGCAGAGGAGCCACTCCTCTGGGCTGTTTGAACTCGGCACGGGGCCGGCGTCACACAGGCTCTGGAGGGGGAAGAACAACCACGGCTGCGGAGCCCTCAGCTTCGCGTGTGATGGCAGGGAGGTAGACCCACTTTTAGCCAGAACTTCCAGCACCTTTGAGGACGGGTCGCGTTTACAGGCTGTAGGGTCATGTTTGCTCAACTTGTTTCAATTAAGCAGTCCAGTCATACTCTCGGCAGGACATGGTGCATCTTTATCCCTGTCGATCTCAGTGTTGTATGCTTACAGTAAACCTCTAGAGCCCTATTTGAGTTGGATTAGTTTTACCTGTGAATATGCTGGTTTGTATGCAGTTTTCAATAAGATCTACTTGGTTAATCCAGTGTGTATGTGGAATATCCAAAAAGTCCATAGTGAATTAAAGTGTAAAGTGTCTATTGTGTCTACACCACAGCACATAGTGTGAACAGCATGAAATTGTTCTCTGTATTTAACCCATTCACCAAGTGAAGCAGCGGACAGCCTGGAACACAGCCTCCAGGGAGCAGTATGTGGGGACGGTACTTTGCTCAAGGGAACCTAGCAATCCTGAGATCCAAACCCACAACCTTCTGCTCACAGGGGCAACTCCCTAACCACTAGGTCACCTTCTGTAATTCACTTCCAATCAACCTCATTCCAATCAACCTCATACAAACTGTATAAATGCTAATAGACAACGCTTGTTATTGAGCGATTCATGATCATGATGTGATATGATCAGTCAAATCATATTTTATTATGTAACCTCCCCTGCTAAAGATATCTAGCTTCAATAATTCTTATAATAGAGGTCCACAAACCCCGGTCTTGCAGGACCCTACACATTATAGCATTTTCTCTGTTTTTATACACCCACTTCAATCCAGTCAAGGCTTGTTAATTAGCTGATTAGTTGCATCTGGTGTGTTAGAGTAGGAAGAAAAAGCAGGGGCACTTCAGGACCAGGACTGGCAACCAATTCTCTATGAACTTGACAGTAAGCTACTCTAAGGCCCTGCCCAAAGCTTCCCCGGGGGGGTGCTGGCACTGTTATTGTTAAATACAGAACGCATCAGAGAAAAGCACTGTTTGTTGCTGCACACAGATTGTTGCTTTATGCTAACTGGAGTCCGCAGTTAACCCCCCCTTCCCAACCTCCACCCTCCTTCCTTCTCCTCTACTGACAAGCAGCACCCGCAATTAGAAAGGAAGCCAGCTTGGCCACATCCAGCCTGACCATGGCCCGTGTTGGCCTTCCCCAATGACCATTAGAAAGCCTTCGTTTCAGCACATGCACACTTGGGGATCTATCAGCGCGGCCGGTCTAAAGCCACCGCCTCCTCCCCTGGTCACTTATTGTGAGGAGAAGCACAGCCGGGTCTATAAAACCACGGACTGCGGCCGCCGCGGATGTTCGTCTCTCGGCAGGCACGCAGGCTGGATTTAGCCGGAATTGTGGACGAGGAAATTGGGCCAGGCCTCATCCCTCTAACCCAAGCTCCTCCCCTCTCCTCAGCATCGGCCACTCAGGCTCTCAAGGACCTCAAGGAACTCTGGTTGCAGTCATTCATCGGCCAATCAGGGAGGCAGGAAGCAAGACTGATGGCCAGGAGATGCATTTTGAACTGAAATAGGAGATGTATGTTGGCCTAACTAGGCTATAATAAAGACTTCAGACCTAAAATAACTGAAGTTGAGACTTAAAAAATGTTGACCAAATGGCATAGCTTAATTCCAGAGGCTTGCAATGTAAAAGAAGGAATGTCAATGTGAAGCACTGGTTTACTTGAAGCCATGTTCAAGGGTTTGAATTCCTTCTCCATTTTCAGAGGATAAGGAAATGAATGTCTTGGAAATCATGCTATTTTTTCAGTTCCTTCAGTTGAGAGAGACTGAATTAGCATTTATAGTGCTAAGTTGATAAAAGTTTCTCAGATGCAGAACCCAAGGAACCGACTTCTAAAGGATGACTTCTGGTGATGGTGATCAACACAACAATACAGGACAGGGATTAAAAAAACAACCTTTGGCAAGTTAGACAAGCATTGCTGCAGGGGTCTTTTCACAGTGCCTTCCCACTCACCTTGGAGCCTGGGATTAAAAATGCGAAAAACGTCTGCCTTTACTCATACATTTGGACAAGCTATGGACAAACCAGATGTGCTTCACCTAGTGGCCACCAGGACGATGCAAACAGAAAAATGGCTGCACTCTTTTTAGCTGCTGCCACTGCGGCATCTTGGTGGTCCAAATCTGTGATCTAAGAGTGTGTGCAGTATGATGAAGGGTCTCGACTCTGCCAGTTTGTTGTTGTGGATGTGAGGGTTAAATAGAAGAATGAGCAGCTCAATAAATATAATGCGAATACTTTATTATCAATGTGTGAATGGTGTTAGCTTTTTGTCTGGATATTAATAATATATGAAAACTATACACCAAAACCAGGCTCATCCTATTTTTGCTGTATAATTTTTCAAATTGGTATTGAAAGATTCTTTATCTTTATAGATATTTATATATATATAATATATATAAGCCAAAGTGCATTTCCCGTTTTTTTCCACTTGTCCATGTACACATTGCACCATACATAAATAATTACATTGTAAAAATGACTCCAGTATTTACAAGTATAATATATATTTCATATAATATATAAAACTTTATATTAAATCTAAGTAGATGATATTTGGGATAGTTTGTGGGGGTCCATAGAGTCTCTTGGCGCATCTTTTGAGTCCAAGTCTGAGTCCGTTTGTTTGTGTGTTATCTGTGGTTGTTGAGGAGGATTTCGAGCCAGCAGGGGCAGGAGGTGATGAACTGGCGTGAGTAGCAGGGGCCCCAGCCCTTGGCGAAGCTGATGCGGACACTGTTGGGGTCGTACGGGCCGTCCGGGAGCGCCGGCTCTGCACCTTGTCGCAGCAGCAGCGCTGATCGTTCGTAGTCGAACACCTTGATGGAGTAGCCAGGCATGACTTTGCGCACCACCAATAGGCCACGAGTGGCTGGCCCGGCTTCAAGCGTGGGTGAGTTGACGAAAATGGGGTGCTGGCTGCGGTTGTAAGCCCACACACCATCAGGCTCCTTGCTGAGCAGCAGGCCGTAGCCAATCTTGCCACGAGTGCGCTGGGCCGTGCCGCTGCGGCGCTCGCCACTCAGCTGGCCCAGGCAGAAGCCCGTGCCTTGAGGTAGGTCGTAGAAGATGCTGACAGAGGGCTCGTACACCGGGTAGAGGCGGCCCACCCGTGTGCGGTGCTCCCAGTATGCCACGCTGCACCAATGCGTCTGTTTGGGGGCGTCCAGTGACAGGCTGGCATCTGAAACAGAGCGAAAGAAACGAGAAGGCTTAGTGAATGACACATAGCACTAAACACGTAAAACATCCAAATGACCAATTTCATGCAATTTTTCCCTTTCAAAAATGTAGTCGATCAATCAAAATCAATGTTTGGGGTCTAAAGTTTACTTCTTTACTTTTTCACTCAAGCTATTAGGCTAATGTAGCTAACAAGCAATGGAAATTTAAATCAATCTGTTAGCATTGTACATTACATTTTAAAATAGGTGATTCCAACCCTTTTAGTTATATCTGCTTGTATCTCCAAGAACTGAAATAAAATGCAAAATGAAAGAAGTGGGCTACCTACATTTAAGGTAAGGGACCTATTTGTATTTGATTTATCACAAAACTATTGCTTCAATATTTATGTCTGGAACTTACTGCAAACCTGTTTTACAAAAACATATTACAGAAATGTGCTACCCAAAGCAGGAACAAATACTACACCAGTGCCATCTTGAAATCTCGTCAGTACCACAACATTTTGCTTGTTCTAATACACCAGAGTTGTACTATTTTCTTATAGATGCCTTTGTGACCTAAACTGGAGGTCTTAGGGCAAGAAAAACCTTAGAGGCTGTAGACTTCTGATGCTGCATTTTTTTGCACTGCCTCAAGAGGGCACCACTTCAGGTCATTACTCTTTAGACCTGACTATGGTCTGTGAAAGCAACCTCGTCCTTTTCATTTCTTAAAACCATAAAACTTGTATACTGGATTATATAACCACAGAAAACCCACAACAGTCTCTCAGAAGCCACCAAGACAAAGTAGTCTGCATATTAACTCTGATTTGTACATGTTCAAATAGCTAGTACTGAAGTACTGTCAGCCGATCACACCTGTAGAGAGCTTTTAGAGAAAGAATGAGAGCAGATCCAGAAGCCCACCTCCACTGTAAATCAGCTCACTAATTCACTTTTCATGGCCGAAGAGTCCGAGTCTGTTGACTATGTTCGGTGCCAAAGTACTGCACTCTCAAGTGAGTTACAACTCCCTGGATACATGTCGAACTTTGCTTCACACACACACACACACACACAAACACATATGCTTCTGTGTTTGACAAGACTCTACACAGTTTGTGTACATTTCTGCCTGTTTGGTCTTCCTCTGGAGAAGGTGAAAGCATTTGGGGGGGTGGTGGTTTATGAGCTCATATCCGGTTTGTCCTTCCCCCACATCTCTCCCTCTTCTTCTCTCTCCCTTTTTCCCTCTACATTCCAGTGGATGCGTGAAGGTGGCAGTGGGGCAGGGTGTGTGAGTGTTGGAGGGGGGGGTTGAATGTCCCCTCCCACTCTGCTCCCGCTGCGGGCCAGGGGGACGGCATTCAGCTCCCTGACAACTTAGCCCAAGCTCGTGACCCCCTGACCCCCCAGGCTTCGCCCTATCAGCTCCCATTAACTCGCACACAGAGTGATGCCATTATTTTGCTTCAGAGAGTCTATTGGCAGAGGGGGATTTAAAGGGCCCGCTCTGTGGCCCCATTCCTTTCACTGGCCCTAATGAACGCCCTGGCCCATTACCCAGAGCCTTTAAGGTGGAGCACCGCAGATACACACACTCCAGCCAGTGCAAAATATGCTCACGTGGGCCAGACATACACACATATATACATGAATGTATATCCTAGCAAGTCAATGTCACATAAGCAGAAAACATGCTGCGCAAAACTCACACACATGCATTATATATAAAGCACATTCTTGCCTGTTCAGTTTGATCTACAACGCTAATGTGGGAGGGGAAATGTGTGACTAGTGCTGCCATGTGATCTGGGCTGCAGTACAGGGGCTGGATGCGTGTGTGGGGGAGCAGAAGTGTGGTTTCACACACACATACACACCAAACACACTAAAATGGCCCCTCTTCGCTGGGCCCCTGAATGTTACCATTAGTGAATTCCTCAGATCCTGCGCTAGCCTGCAAGGCAGCGCATTTTTTTTTTACCTCCACCACAGCCTTTATAGCCCTCTGGCCACTATCACTTCAGAGACTTTGAACATAGCCTCAGCCTTACAGACAGAGACCTCGCACAATCTAGCAGAACTCTAGAGTTGTATGCAAAGGCATAGTAGGAGCAGCAGCATATAGCAATATGTTAAACATATCTACCAAATTCAGCCACAGCCTATAATGCTCACATAATGCTGAGGAGAACATACTCAATAATGGCTAAATTTGTCCCTGCTGTAAGAGTATCATAGCTTTTTATCTTAAACAAAAATGAGTCAGAGAGTGAGATAGCTAAAGCCATTGAGGTTTAAGGAACAAAGGTTACTAATCTATTTAATGTTTAGCGTGCACAGCACAGGAGGCCTTGTCTTTAAATAATCATACCATGCATGTGTATATGTATGTGTGTGTGTGTGTGTTTGTGTAAGTTGGTCTATGCTCTTTAAGTGTGTGAGAGTTGAGAAGAATATCAGGCTGTGTTTTTGTTTTGGAGTGAAGTGTATGTTTTGGCTGGGCTGCATCTTACTGAGTGCTGCTTTGTGAGTGTGTGTCTATGTGTAGAGAGAGAAAGATACAGAGAGAGAGAGAGAGAGAGAGAGAGAGGAGAAAGAGAAAGAGAGAGAGGAGAAAGAGAAAGAGAGAAAGAGAATAAATCTTTCTATGGGCAAGATCATTAGAATTTCCTTAAAAAACCTGTGCCAACTCTTTTCCTCATTCTTTTTTCTCCTGTTTTGCTTTCTGTCTCTCTCTCTCTTCTCTCTTTATTCTCCCCCTCTTCATCCAAAACACAGTTCTGTTTGAAAATAATCTGCACAGCTTCTCTGGCCTCTCTGTATACCCCTCCTCTCTCTTTCTCTCTCTCTCTGTCTTATTCTCTCTCCGGTGACGTGTCTCCTTCAATACATGGACTACGTTTTTTTCCACCAATGCTCTTATGTTCGTCATCTCCAAATCATTCGCTGCATTTCACTGCACCTCTAATTGCCCTCTGCAAGTAGTGGGCTGTTGTTTTAAAGCCATCGAACACACGCTTTTGCTGCCTTTCCGAGAGGCCAGGTAAGGTTGGAAAAAGAGCATCAGCATTCTGAAAACAAGCAGGATGCAAAGTTCCTGTCTGCGCCTCCCTCCTGAGACCGCCATCAGTGAGACTCTCTTGACAGTGGTCCCGGTGCAGGAACCGACACCTCACGCTCACATGCTGCTATTCACACTCACACACATACACACACACACACACACACGCACACTCAGAGCACACTCAAACAGCTCTCAGTTAATGATACAAAGTGCACTTGAAGCATGTGAGTAAGATTGAGAAGCAGTCAGAGGAGATGGCTCTGTCACTGTTAATTTCACAAATACTAAGGTTACAGCTGGTGATGACACGATCTACCACTGCTGTATTAAAAAAAACCTTGTACCAAAACAAAAACTTCATAAGACGATGAAAAAAAATGTTCTAACTTCACATGTTCTTAACTGAGATTAGTTAATGTAACATAACTGTAACAGTCCTTTAAGCAAGTAGTAGATGTGGTTTGAGGTGTGAGATATGCACTACAAAAGAGTTTTGTTACATTTCAGCCTCTCGCTTCTCACAGAGAATTTAAATTAGACCTGGCTTCTCTTCTCGGTCTGCTCTTAATTGGACACATTTTATCAGATCAATGTGGAACAAATGATTGCCTATCAGTCTAAATACTAGTAGCAAGCAGCTGCCCTCTCTACATACCAAGTCTTTTCTAAACCAAGTCTTTTCGAAATCCCTCATAACCCTGGGGAACCACAACGCTGCAAAAAGCTAATTGCTTCTCACCACGTATGTCTTAAAGCTGTATTTGCCAATAATGTCAACAAAGTATTAATGCTATTAATCTGTAGTGTCTAAAAACTTTTTCTCCCTTTGATTTATTATCAGTGTTTAAATCTTCATGCTTGTTCATGCATGCTTTTTCTTCATAATCATCAGTACAAGGTCAAACTACATTTACAACCTGTGTCCCTCGACTGTATTCTCCTAGATAAACTTATGGCACTAGAGCTGTACATCATGTAAGTCCAAAACATTTTATGAATACAACAAAGTAATAAATAATGTTTTTTTGCCTGTGAATACAAATTTGAGTTCTGGGTGTCGGTATATTTACTAGAACAATCACACTCATCCCAGGAGGTAACTGAGAACATTCTGAAGAACATCTAATGTCCCAGTTGAGAGCATACATAACATCAGTGTGGTTTCTGGAAGACTTTGTGTTCCCCTTATTTCAGAGCAGATCATGGGTACATGCTCCCACACATGTACACACAAAGCAAGGGAAGAAAGCTGGGAGCAATTACACCACTTTGCATCTCTTTAACCCTTCCACCTCCCAACAGCTCCGTTTATCCATTAGGAAAGTAGCAGGTGTTATTATCGCCATTATATTCTCACAACTGTCTCTTCTATATGTCAGTCTCTTCAGACGCACAGACGCTGCCAGCACTCAGCAGTGGTGGTCTCTCTCAGCCTGAGCTCGAACAACCAGGAAAAAGTGTCACATTGGACTTTCAACTGACCCATGCAGCTCTCCTTACTGCAATCTATAACTGCACTGCGATGAACCAAATGTATCGTCTGTACCATAATGTATTACTACAGTATACCGTATATCATACTAAATCATAGGTGTTCTCAAACTATTATGTAAGAAAGGTGTAATGATTTACGTACAGAATTGAGCATCCATCTGTCTCTTCTGTGCATCTCTAATTTGCTTTCTTTAGTAAAAACTACTGCCAGTGATCAAAACTAGACATCTGGGTTTATTCTTTCATGGTTAAATGGCACTGTAGTGGAGAAGGGCATATGATCTACAAGCATGAACCAACTGCATATTTTGATACAGAGCATAATTTGTCTTGTTTAATTGTGCTTAACATATTAAATGTGAGACAAAAAAAGGCCAATTAAAAACTAAATATTGTATATCTTGAAAATGTTCTATTGCAATAGATTTTTAGCCTACACCAGCATTGCTTGCTTATGCCGCATTTGACATGAGCTTTTAACAGGTGTAGCAGATCAGTTTTGAGTAGCTCACAAGACCTTGGATCATCATAAAATCTGATCTCAAATCTGGAGACCCATCATAAATTCAGGCTAGAAATGAAGAAGGTGGGGAAGTGCTAAACCTTTGAAGCAGAGCTGTGTGAAGTGCATTGACATTAAAGCCCACAGTCAGATCAGGATGATTCAATGGTGTCAGCAAACCGCACTCAAACAGTGGATCAAAGGTGATAACTCAGGAGCATGACCAAATGAGATCAGTCAACAGAGTGCTTTTCAGACTGTCTGTCTAAAAGATGGAGAGAAAAAAAGACTACCTCAAATGGCACCGGGTCCTTTCAAAGTAAACACACAACTATCTGGAAGGCAGCCTTTTATTTCTGCGCTCCGTTTTGTTTTGCTTCATTGGTAAACTTCTTCAAAAAGTAAGATGTGTGCACACGCACACACACGCACACACACACACACACACACACACACACACACACACACACACACACACACACACACACATATACCCAAAGGCGTTCCTCCCTTTGAATGTCCACGCTTGCACATAATGCCCTGTTAAAACTGCAGCACAATCACTTGGGTAAACAAATGCATTTCATAGGTCTTTTCTCATCTCGTGCTTTGCAGGGCAAAGAGCAAGATTGTTCACCAACAAGGAAAGTGCTCCATGGCAACCACTCCAGAGCTATACGCACGCTTCTCCTCTCACTGAGGAATAAGGAGGATCAAAGCCAGGCCATGCAGCTTACTCAGACACTGCGGTTGGTCTGGACAGAACTGTAGGCAAATCAATTTTTCTTAATAGAATGTTTTTTTTTTTTGCAACTTACAAACTTATAAATGTATTTATAGTTTCCTTGGGCCAAGGTGGGAGCATGGGACATTAAGGATGTATGATAATAAGGGAATCACACTGATATCGGCAGATCATCAGAAAAAAAAGATAGATGGATAATGGCAATGGATAGATATTTTGTTCTGACTGTATCTGAAGCCAACTTTTGAGAAAGCGTGGGTCATTGTGATTCTGCATTCACCCCAATTATACCCCTGTAGAAACAGATTTTTCTGTGAGGTTGATCCAGGTAAGTGTAGTTTCAGCATTTTATAAATGTGGAATGTAAATAAATGTATCAACATCAGCACATATTCTGTATGGTTCTGTGGAGTGTTGCCATAGAGGAACCACTTTTGGATTCCTGAAGAACTTCCAAATAGGAGGAGGTTCTTTACAGACTAATTAAAGTGTGAACTTTTTTAAAGTACCTCCACATACTCCATAAACTGTGTGCACTGTTTCAGTGCTGCCTATCTTGTACTGCTCCTGACAGGCAGAGGGCTTTACACCTTCTGGGTGTAACGTGAAAAGAAGTAAAAGAAAGAGACAGAGGGGTTAAAGATGGGACCACCCCCATAGCTCCTGCCCCAACCCTACCTCCCCAGCTCTTCAGCAGGGTGAGCTGGGAGTAATTACTACTAAAGTACACAAAAAGGTCTCGAGAGTTTCAATGACAATCCACTCTTATTATGCAGTAATGCTTTTAAAAGCACCATGCGGAGAAGAAAAGAAAGAACAAGAAGGGAGAGAAAAGAACAGCCCCGGGGCAAAAATTCACAACCAGAAAGAGAGGGAGAGACAGGCAAACGGCAGCAAAGCAGAGAGGGCCTGTCGCCTCTTCCCACCAAACTGCAGGCCCACATCCCTCTCTTTTTCATCCCCCCTCTAATCCAGGGAATTCTGAAAAGATGAACTCATTCCTCCACAACTCAGAAAGAGAGAGAGAGAGAGAGAGAGAGAGAGAGAGAGAGAGCACTGTTGCCGGTCCGCTTAAACCAGAGAGGGAGAGAAAGAGAGCGAGAGAGAGAGAGAGAGAGAGCACTGTTGCCGGTCCGCTTTAACCAGAGAGAGAGAGAAAGAGAGCGAGAGAGAGAGAGAGGCGAGCAAGAGACAGAGAGCAAGAGAGAAAGGAGGGGGAGTTGGAGTCTCTTATCCTGTGCCAAGGATTAGATTCCCCTCCAGCTATTAGACTCTACCACTGGCCTGACAGGCAGAGGGGGAGACAGACTGAGAGTGTGTTTGTATGTGAGAGAGAGAGACATGGGGAGAGAGAAAGAGAGTGAGAGAGAGAGAGAGGGAGGGAGTGAGGGGCAAGGGCAAAGAGGAGGGAGGAAGGGAAAGAGAAAGAGTGCAGTTTTATAGTGGACAGAATTCATCTTTTGACGCCACTCTTGACAGACTGGAGCATTCTTTTTCCTCCTCTGGCTGGACATCGAGGCTGCTGTTGGGGGACTGCAGGGTTCTTTTGAGTGGGAAAAATTGAAACATAATAAACTGAACCACAGCAAGCCAGGCCCCCCCTCCAGCCAACCCCCCCTCTCCAGCCTCGATGTGGTACGGCTCTGATTTTTTAGACAACTATCACTACAGGGCAACTTACAACTCACTAACATGCCGCATTTAGGCTGGCGTCTGTGCTATCTCTGCCATCAAAGACTGCTCTATCAGCCAGATGCACTAACCGGCCCTGTGCTCTCACACAGATGGATTTCTCTTTCTCTTTCTCCCTCTCTCTTTCCCTCTGCCGCTTTCTTCTCTCTCCCTCCCTCTCTCTCTCCACAGGGCCTGTAATGTGTTTCAGCGACATTAAGAAAGCCTGAGTGAGCACAGACCAGAACACACAAACAGGCCAAAGTAAAACAACCGCTCAAAGACCAACAGCAGCAGTCAGCAAAAATTAGAAACAGTCTGATATGAATATTTTGTCACCAGTGGGAATTTTGAGGAGCTAAAAATTCCAACAGCCCATTATATCAGCTGATTTAATTTCATACAGTAAAATATACAGAGCTTCAGGCATCAGTTCCTTTTTTTTTTTACTTTTATTGGTGAAACAATAGATCTGTCAGGCCCTTCTATATGAGAATCCTGGTCCTGAAGGACCCCTTCCCAGCACATTAGAGTGTTCACTTCTCTAACACATCCGTTGGAACAGGAAACACTAAAATATGCAGGGGAGGGGAGCACTCCAGGACCAGGATTGGAAACCACTGCCACACATTCTTTCTAACCTGCCTGAAAGGCTGTAGAATAAATAACGGCTGACTAATTGCCATCGGACAAAATACCTACTGCAACAAGACCGCTGCATTTTGTGACTGTGATATGCAAATGTACTAAAATACACTCATGGAAGCTTGTTGTGTGGTTAAAGATTGCACTGTTCTGACAAAAAAATGAACATTTGCATCATGTGAATGGACTGATTCATCACTAAATCCAACTAGACCATCTATATATTTGGTCTGACCATGATCAGTAACCAGTGCACTCGGTAGAAGACTGTGGAAATCAAACAAGCTGGAACTGAATTACTCAGCCAATGCCTTAATCCTTGCTCTAAGGCTCTGTGGTGTTAATGATGGACTTGGACGCTTGGTAAGATGACCGTAAGATTCACACCTCGGCCTCATTTAAAGCCCAGCTCTTGGCTCTTCCAGCACAGGTCCAGCCTCGCCCCGGCCCCCAGCACTCTGCTGTTCACACTTCAACACATGAGGCGTCTGAGGCCATAGAAACAAGCAAGCCAGGCTGTCTGGAGGAAAGTGTACTAGGGACTTGTCGTTATTATGAGAAATGCTTTTTTCAATTTTCAGTTTTTTCACTCTGAACGATTCCATCATGTATGGACCAATGGAAAGTGTCAAAAGCAAACCTTTTAAGTTTTATTTAAAAATACATTTTCTGGTGTCTTGGTAGGTAAGTAGTTTCTAAGGTAACTGAATAATAAACTAGAATTTTAAGGAGTTAGGAATGTTTTATCCCTTAATAAAGCAACCGTTTCTGAGATACAATGTTTCCTTATGACAGCAAGAATGAGTAAGCCTTCTCATTTCTACAGGTGAATCCAGCAGTGGATTGAGCCAGAGGGACAGGGGAAACCCAGACGCTGTTCTGCTGCCAGCAGCGCAAGCAGAGAGCTGTGCAGAATTCTTGGAGCGACCACAGAAAGGCAAACTACACTTCCCATCACACACCATGCTTTCCCTCCATGCAGGTCCCACAGGTGTGCCACAGCATACTGAGAAAACCCTTATGAGTTCATCAGCGGGAACAGTAATCCTCATATCCGCGCTCCAATCCAAACACACATCCTGTGAGTAAGCAGCCGATGGGCTCTGGCAGTTGAATAAAACACTGCAGATACGCCTTTATGTAAGAGTGTAAGACTGCGCTGTAAATGCTGTGAATCTGGGGAGCGTGTGTTTGCGAGGTGAAGGACACACACTTGGCTCGTGGTTGCCCAACTATTGATCGATCTGCCAGATTGCATACACTCAGGAAAAATGGCTTCTGTCAGGATGCCGCCGTCCATGTGCTCTGTTTCAATCACAACAATTCACAACCACACACACATGCAGAGAGTGAGGCCAAGGAGAGGAACGACAGGTTCATGTCAGATAACCCTTTGAGGCCAGAAATACTGGGATTTTGAAATGAACATTTATTTATTGTTAGTAATTTTTTGCAATTACTTATTTTGCAAATAAGTAAGCATGGACAAAGAGTCTACCTTTTCAACCGGAAGCAAATAGCATGTTTTTTTCACTACTGATGGGTATTCCAGTAATTTAAGTTAGGTTAAAATCAATTACTAAAATTAAACTTGATTTAAGTTTATGTTCTTGGTGAATTGATTTAGATCACTTTGCAATCTGAATGATAAACAGGACATCCACTGGTCACTTTGAGCATCACTGAAAGAGAATCTCATAGAGCACAAATACACATAAGCTTGTAACTGTAATGTATAAAAAAATAAAAAGGTATTTTTTGCATGCATGTGTTTACTTGATTATTTGTCAAAATAGCGGTTAGACTCCTTTCCTAATATAATCGGCAGTGAGTGCCCTAATTTCAATATTAAGGTTCAAGTTTCAAGGTTACTTTCCTTTAGCAGCTGTGTACAGGTATGTAGTGAGATGAGATGTTTGTCCATGAGCCATCATCCAACAAAGCAACTTTCAACAAAGTTATGACAGAAACAATAGAAAAAACAATCCAACAGTGTGACAGAATAGTGTGAAAGGGATGTAAGTCCACCAGAACGAATAATATCACACCGTAAGTTTTATAATGCACAGTAGGCAGTTAGGAGCATTGAACCACATATAAATCCTAAGCTTATCAAATAACAAGACATAAGCGTGCCTGTTGTGGCTGAAGGTAAAACAGAAGGTAAAGTGCGGGTGCTACTGAAAGACTGAGTGTAACATGAGAAGTATATGAAGTATAAAGTGAGGCAGTACATTGGGCACTAGACATTTATGCACATTCAGAGTTCTGATGGCCTGCGGTATGAAATCTTATTCCATAATATTATGAATAAACATGGTATAAATTACATAAAGTACAACAATGGGTTCTCCTTCATTTCATGAAGCTTTTAACTTTCTATCATACAGTTAAGAATGTGTGCCATTAATGGACCAAGTGCCAATATAGTGGTGGTTTACTTTTACGTACACACATGTAGCTTGAACGCATAATTTGACAATCTTTGCGGACTTCTTCCTTGTTGGCTTGGTGTGTCTGGGTCCAAAGAGGGATAGAGCAAATGAGAGAAGTCCCCACTAATTTTACAACCTAGTAACACTGATATATTCAGTACATGCAAGCTCCTCAACAACCATAAACTTATATTACATAAAACAGTGACTGAGCCCACTATAACCAGAGAGGAATATCATTTCCTCGTCTGTAAATAGCCTGTGCGCAAAGAGTTTGTAAAGTCCTCAATAAAGAGCACAGAAGGGCAGCACAAACTCTCCATTGAGACGCGTAATTACATTTGGAGAGTGAGTCTGATCTCTGGACCCAGAGCTGATGTGCTGGGCTGCTGTGGGTCAATCGTGTGTTCCTGCCGCTCCGCTGGCCAAAAAGGCAACATCTTGCTACTCAGAGGGACTCTTTCTTTCCACACATCAACTGATCCAAATAACACAGGTACGATGTGTTCCATCACACCACCAGTGCAAACGGGTGAAAATATGGTGCACACTTCGGGGTGGTAGTAACCTAGGGGGCAAAACACTTGGATATGAATCTGAGGACCACAAAGTTCCAGGTTCAATCCCCACTTTCTACCATTGTGTCCTTGAGCAAGACACTTAACCATCAGTTGCTCCAGGGGGACTGTCCCTGCGACTAAGTCGCTCTGGATAAGGGTGGCTGCCAAATGGCCCTTTACTTACTTACTTTGATCCAGGCAGCTGGTTCACAGTGGTGTCTCACTTTCTCTCTTCTAGTGTTGTTCCATCACTTTCTCCCACCGTTTTTGTATCTCATTACGTAAGTACTTTCATTTATGAATTGCCCCAAAGTAGCTTTCTCCACCCTCCTCCTTCAAGAAAGTACTAAAACCACTTTGAAAACTTCTAATTCAAGCACAACATGGAAAAACCAGTATAATTTGGCACTCCTTAGAACAGATCCAAAATAAGGCAGTGTTTCCACTAAGCACTCAGTGATCATTCACGTTTTTCTGTGTGGCCGTAGAGATGACGGAATTTGTTCGCAGTCCAGTCGGAGTAGCGAAGCTGACGGGGCCGTCTCAGAACAGATTAGAACCCTTCCTTTGTGAAGTGGAAAGCTCCGCTCCCACTGCTGATGGATCATATTTGGTCCGAATGAATAATATTTCCACATTTACAAGCAGCAAACACGAGTGGAGGGGGAGAGGATGAAAACATGTCTCCACAATGCCAATGGTGTTCTGGAAAAATCTAAAAATAAGCTGGTGCCAATATGAGTTAGGCTGACAACTTTGCACCACGTTCAACCCTTTTGATTGCAGCACACGTTCCTTAAGACAGCCACTACATCATCTTGACTTGGCTCAAGCAGTGGAAAAGAGAGTGAGAGAGAGAGAGAGAGAGAGAGAGAGAAAGAATAGCAACAACAGGAAATTCAAAATCCAATTCTGTGGCAAATACATCTACTCTGTTAGCATAACATAGTGGCGTCAGGCTGCTTGAGGGCCGCAGCACGCCAGAGCTCAGCATACTACCTCATTAAACCCACCTGATTCAACTCATCAGCTAATTCCAAAGGCTTCCAGGAGCTGAAGCGAGTGTGTTAGGAGAATGAAAACATTACACTCTGCAGGGTCATGCTCCTCAGGCTAGTAACACACACGCCAACAGGTACAGTATCGCGATAACAGCCTTTGTAGTTTTGATACTGCAGCATGCTGAAACATGCAAATGAGCTTCTGTCCAGTCCCTCCATGCTTTACTTTCTTTTGTAAGCACCATGTCCAATCTGCAATCGTGTTTCATGGCACAGTCCAAAGGTATTATTGATTCAGCAAAGTGTTAAGTTGTAATTTATATCATAATTGCAATTAAGTCTGGCATGACTAAAACTGATTACTCAGTTAAAAAAACTGAACAATGGCACAAGCTTGCCGCTAACAAAACACTAAAATTCCGATAAAAGCTTCATCTTAGCAGTAGAACTTTATATTTGATATAACATTATATTAGAAATAAAACCAGTCAACACTACTATAAAGACATGCATTGCAGTGCCAACTTAAGGCATTAAAGTTAACTCATAGTGGTATTAAAATGACTTCAAAAGTATTCAATTACATTTGCTGTTACTAAAAGATAGACAGACAACACATATTTTAAATGATCTTACTGCTGCTCTCTCCCACAGCGAGAAACAGAGCATATTTCACAATTTTCATTGTTTTTTAACTCACTTTTATGTACTTATATATGAAATTAGGGGTGCATGGATCACCGCAGCACCTCAACGCTAGCATGCACAACACGGTGGGTACATGAGTGCAAAGGAAAGTGAGGCACATTTCAGAACAGAGGCAGTAGCTACGCTAGTCACCAGCAGCCAAATTTTCATATCTTGTGTCACACTGAAAGTTTCAAGCTTCGAACACTGAGCTGGTGTCACTAGAAGCATGCACAAAATTCTCCAGTGATATTTGCCACTGCGTGGCTAATGATATAAAACAAGCTCATCTGATATTTTATGATCAGTTATTTAGAGAATGCAGAAGATTAAATAAAGTTTAATTTGCGTAATACTAAGATATCGAATTATTCTTTACTAATGTCAACTGACTATCAAACAAATAATTGCGTATTAAAAAATGGCCACTGCACAACGCTACCATCAAGAAATGTACCATCAACAAACGACAAGCTTTCTTTATGTGGACCCTGTGTGGCTGTAAAGTCCTCTGTACACTACAGCTAATTTTTAGTTCAGCGCTAGCTGTTGTTAGCTGTTGTGTTTTACTAACAGGACTTTTATGAAGTATTTTTACTATGTTTTACTATGCATGTATTTAGTAAATGTACATAAAATATTGTTATTCCTGGTCTCATGTTTTCAAAGGCAGTTTTGAAAGTACTTTGGAATTGCTGCACAGGATGTTATTGTGCAGTTACGCCCATTTTTAACGTTTGGCTAAAATTACTAGAGTAATCAGTAGAACACTGAATTACTAACATGGACAGTGACTTCCTGAACTGCAGTACGTAGTAATATATACATATATCTACATATATAATAATTTCCTGATATAAATAGGCAACACATCCTTAATATGAAGACATAAATCTGACCGTTCTCTCAATCTCTCTCTCTCACTGTCTCTCTCTCTGTCTCTCTCACACACACACACACACCTCTGTCTCTCAGTTGGGGGGTGAATGTTGTAGAAGGTGGGCCGTGTGGGCCTCTTTGCTTAATCCATGTGGTGCATTCTGCAGGCGCAGAAGAATGCATCGGCTCTTCGCAGTTTTAAAAATACTGCCCCCTCCATCGCCCACTGCACAACTGTCAATGAGGAAGGGGGAAAAATTCTTCACCTTATTTTAGCCTGCTCATTGGACCACAGGTCTAAATCATAACCTAACAACACACCACCCCTTCCTCCTTCCCTTATTTCAAGCAGAGGAATTTATAATTGCTGGGTGCAGAAACAGTGTCAGCATCCACAACTGCCACCACCTCTTCCGCTCGCTCTCCTGGGCTCAGGCCTTCCCGCTCACTTTCAGAGTGGCCGCTGCTCAAACGGGGTATTGTTCACCCCCCTCGGCAGCCTTGAGAGGAGGCTTGCTAAAACACTAAACCAACAGTTGGACATTCCATACATTTTTAATGGCATGGCTGGCTCTTTATTTGTTGTCCTAACCCCGTGGCCCGGCCAGCATGAATGGCTCCATTGGTAGAAGGCGGGCGAGTGAGGGAGCGGTGCATGGAGGAGAGAGAGAGGGAGAGAGAGAGAGAGAGAGAGAGAGAGAGAGGGGCAGCACCAGCTTTCCCAGAGCGCACTGCAGGATTAGCCTGCTGGCATCATTGTACAGGGTAGGAAATCTCCAGGCGAAAATGATAACCTGTGCAAATAGGATGTATTTTTAAACACGGGATCCTGCATATGATACCTTCACAGCTGTCTGAGTAACCAAAGCACACATGAGTATTTGGAAATTCACAGATCCACATTAGCATTTGTACAAAGAAAGAGGCCCATTTTACTGTTTTAAGTGTCAAATAGGTCACGGTGGTCCAAACTGCACACACTTGGCAAAAGTACAGGGACATCTCTTTTGAGGTGTGGACAATATTTTTACAACACAGCATTTTCAGAATCTTTATGCAAGGCCATGCATGGATTGTTATTTAGGTCTCATGTTTTTATGTCCTTTTAAATGACCAAAATGAGAGATTCATGACATGAACTACTCACCCATAAAAATGTAAATCTAGAACCAAGCTGTCGCAGCCATAAAAATATAAATCTAGAACCAAGCTGTTGCACCTGCAGAGGTTTTTTCTAATATAATACAGTTATAAGTCAATTTGTAGCACTTATCCTTATATATATGCCTAGATAAAGACCTAACATTTTGCTGTTATTAGAAATGCTTTAGTCCACTGATGGTTTAGACAGCGTAAAGTACTGATGAGTGCTGACATCATTACAAGGGGGTTGAATGTGTGGGGCTTGGCATCATTCCCAAGATAGTACTTTTGTCAGATGATCCCTTCAGTCTGCCAGTTTTGACAAATAAAAAAGGCAAAATCTGAACAAAATCTTTTATTTAAAATGTTATGTTCTTGCCCGGCAACAAAGAAAACATCTTCATCGATTAAAACATTGAAGGGCAAGGTGTCCCCAAAATTGTGATAGATCATGAAAGGCTTGTTTCAAGGTTGGTCTAGCAAAACACTGAAGGCGGAAATGGCTCACAATAAAAAGCCACATCATTTAGACTAGATTACGCCTAGCCCCTCCTGATAGTGTTGCCATGATGGGGGTAAATAAATACAGTGTTGTTTCTGTTGATTTATATTCTGGAGCCTAATTCCAAATGGAGTAGACCTGCCTATCTTACTAAGATAAATGTAACAGCCCCATCTACTAATTGATTAACATTCATGTTTGGGCTCAAATGCACTGTCCAGGTCTGTGAGGAATGGCTGGATGCAATCTTCAAAAACACTGAAGTGAAATGAATGCTGGCGGCCTAAAAGACAACATATATTGTGCTGTTATAAAAGTATGCAACACAGTTCTCTAAAAAAGGTCACATGATCCAAACAATTCTCCAAAACAATGTCTTGCTGCCGTCTCTCCTTTCCTCACTTGCCTCCCCACCCCCAGCCGTAAATGCCTCACATCTTGAAATCCTTATAACACTCAAACAACCTGGAGAGCAAACAAAAGATTCTAATCTAATATCCCAGAGATTTCATTCCAAGCCCACATCGGGAGGCCAAGTTGAGTACGCAGATACACACATGTAAAAACACACATACACTCAAAAGACAGCCACAAAGGATAAACACAGGCATGTCAACACACACACTTTCAAATGTTTTACGCAGAACACAACCTAATTTAAAATATATTGCAAATGAAATCGCAATGATTATTTGGCATTTTGTTGCCTACATGTAAATGCTCTTACTGATCCCTCTTACTGAAGGTAACAAAGTGCAATGGATATTATATGTGTTGCACCCTATAATACTACAAAAATTGTTCAAGAATGGGTAGAAAAACATGACAAGAAGTTAGAGGTCTTGTGAAGTCCATGCCTCAAAGGGTAAGACAATTATTATTATTATGCTGGTGGTTTTAATGTTATATATATGTATATATATATATAGAGAGAGAGCGAGAGAGGGAGAGAGAGAGAGAGTGACAGAGAGAGCACACACACATACTCTGAGAGCTTAAGCTGCAGATGATGTGTTGCCTATTTTATGGCATACTTAAAATGCATAGAAAGGAGCGGGAATGTGGAGTGTAATAATCCGTGGTGGTCTGGTAGCTGTACTGTAGTACAGTACAGTGGAGGTAAGCAGTGTAAGCAGCTGTCCTCTAATGACTGATAACTGTGTGTGTTTGTCTAGTTTACACTTGTTATGTAAGGGGAAGAGGAAGCCAGGCTCTCCGGACAGGAACACACACTTGAGGAGGACCCTCGGCCTCTGTGACAGCGCAGCAGTGTGTGTGTGTGTGTTTGTGTGCGTATATGTGTATTTGTGATAGATGAAAACATGTTCACTCAGGATGTGCAGTATCACACACTCTGTACGCAAAACTCAAAACAAAACATGTCAGGAAAGGTCCATTATCAAGAATACCCATACACACACACAAAGGCTAACACATCACCTCCAGGCCACTGGCCTTCTCTTCAACATTCCTCAGCCTCCCCCCATCGTCAAAGGGGCGATTGAGCGGGGCCCAGCGCCCCGGCGCTACAAAACCCAGGCAGGCTTTTTAAAACAGGATGTTTGGCTGAGGCCTTCTTCCCCTCAAATAAACAATCCGCACAACCTGATTTTCTGGAGGCAGGGTGGAAGTACTCGAGTCACATTATTTCCACATCCCGTATCCTGGAGCTCACAAGGTCCTGGGGGAGAGCGGCCAGGCCCAGGACTGCGGTGGAAACCTGAGGCCCTGTGCCAGGCAAAAGAGAGGAGAGAGAGAGAGAGAGAGAGAGAGAGAAAGAAACAGAGGGAAAGAGAGAGAGACAGAGAGAGAGAGAGAGAGAGAGAGAGAGAGAGAGAGAGAAAGAAACAGAGGGAAAGAGAGAGAGACAGAGAGAGAGTAGGGGGGCTG
>JBBPCY010000019.1:2910689-2932809 GCA_037974405.1 Brachyalestes nurse | reverse complement strand
AGAGAGAGAGAGAGAGAGAGAGAGAGAGAGAGAGAGAGAGAGAGAGAGAGAGAGAGAGAGAGAGAGAAAGAAAGAAACAGAGGGAAAGAGAGAGAGACAGAGATAGAGTAGGGGGGCTGCAGACCACTGAGATGAGCCAGGGCAGAAAGAAGAGAGGAAGATTAGGAGGGTCTGGTGTGACCCAGTGATCCCTCTACCAGTCAACTGTGACCCACTTTAGACTATGTCTATAATTCTATAATTTACCATTCTTTCTGTAACTGAGTTACCTTTCGACTGTTATTCCACGAATTTACTAATCAGTAATCTAAACAGATATGCTATGTCATTATTGTGTCAAAAGAAGCAAAGATGCCCAGTCCTGGTCCTGGAGATCTGCCATTCTTCAGATCCAGTTCAGATCCAGCACACTCTAATCTTGAGATGTCCATGAATGACTTGATGGTCCATGAATAACCTGGATCTGGTTTGTTAGAGCTGAAGTCTTCAATAGAATTGGGCATTTCATTTAAAACTCTATTTGTCTTTTATGGGAGCCATATCAATAGAAGTAGTGTAATGACAACAATATATCCGTTTGCAGTGCTAAACTGCCAGCTGACCTTGACTAACAGTTTCAGGATGGAAGTCCTTGTTGTACAAAAATAACAGAGGGTTTAGGCGACCTCAACCCTAGCCCTGACCTCATAATAAAATCACCTTAAGAAGAGGAGTGTGAGGTGGCACAAGACCATGGTGACACTACATCAATGTGGCTCCAAAAATGGATGATTTTGGATTGACTGAATGTAAAATACTATTTCTGTAGTGTTTCTAAAACAGAAACATTTCAGGATAAAGAAAAACATTCTTCACTTATTAAGGAAATGAATGGAAGTCATTTTGGACCATTTCTGTTGGTTTGAAGATGTTGACACAATATAAAGGGCAGATGATGTTTTTTAGATTATGCTAAAAAATTATAAACATCAATAATGGTTGATATAGGAACAATAGTTTTTTTGATAGACTGAGAAGAATAGCCTGTGAGAAGATGATACCAGGAGAAGACACTTTGCACACTTCTTGATGTGGCTGGAAAAAATGAGCTAAACCAATGACATGTCAAAGAGTGACCGCAAACATTAAAATGCAAGTTGTTCACGTTAAATAAATTCCACAGTTCCATATTATACTGAGGTGTGTCGTAAATGATGTCATCGAGAATGATGTAATCTCAATCATCCTAGTATATTTTAGTGAGGGACGAAACCTGGCCTGCCCAACGTTACCAAGGCTAATGCTAAATCAAAGGCTTCTGATGAGTCTGCCTTCGCAAACTATGGTCTGATAACAAAATGTGAGCAAATAACTTTAAAAAGCATGCAGGCCTTGAGAACAACTTCACAATACAATCTAGCTATTTCAGATGTGGGTGAACAACCTAATGAGCTCAATTTGAGGGAAAGACATCACATGCCCGTTAAGCCCGCTCAAAATCTATGGATGAAATCTAATCAGTGGTAATCAGCATGCCGTCACATGCTTTGATTACTCTGTTTAATTGCACTGTGCACTTCCAAGAGCTCTCTCTCTCCCTCAAACACGCACAAATACAAACTCTCTAAAAGCTAAACTGTTGAGGTGGTTCAGGCTGACCTAGCAAAACAACCATGTGTGTTTATAACTGTCTGTGTATAAGAGAATATCAGAGAAAAAAAAATCCAGGCCTAATGTACTAATTTTTTGCACCGAATTTCCCATGTTTTGCACACATCTGCACATGTCTATGCACCACCAAAATGTGGCAGCACTACAGAAAATAGGGAGAAGACTTTACATTTGCAGATGATCACCTATTCCCCTCAATTTCTTAAAGTAAGGCGACCTTTGTATAAACCTTTGTCTGCCTTGATTAAATTTGTGTTAGGGTATCAAAAGACATGTTGATGGGAGAATTCCTTTAACAAAGGCAGCAGACACATCTATTAGACAGAGGCACGGGACTTGAAAATGGGTTATGGGCTCACTTCATTGCATCTTTTAAGTACTGCATCCCATGAGCATGCAGTTAGTGAATTTATCAAACGATAAATTCAGGTGCATACAGCAGTCACATCAAGACACATTTGGCACTGGACCTGCAGTTGTATGTACATCTGGGCCTCTGTGTGTGTATGTGTTTGTGTCTGAGTGTCGGAACAGAAAACCTCCACTTGTCCCAAGCAGAAAACAAACACAGCAGTTCCATTGTAACTCTATCCACCGCTGTACTACCTGTCCCAGACTAAACCACTCTAAGCTGACGCACGCAGTAATGTGGAAATACACCCACAGCCTAAGATCTTACGGGACTTACTATCTGTGTGTAGGCCAATGGTAAACATCACCCATCAATTCTGCACAATGCATCAATTATGGTGAAAGAATACACGTTATCCAGCCACCCATTTTCTGAGCTGCTTATCCAAACCAGGCTCCAGGGGCAGGGGCGTGCCTATCCCAAAGGTCACAGGCCAAAAGGCCGGGAAACTATATATTACACACCATACAATACCTCTCTCATGCATTATAAGACCACTTCATAAACTTATTTGAGTTCTAGGGATTAAGCTACTGGAATTACCCTAAATTCTGTACATTTAGAAGTGTCAGACTTCGTCTTCTTCAAAGCAGTTTTACAATATAAAACACATTCAGAGGAACCAAATTTCAAAAAGGTAACCAACTTCCTCTGGTCATCATCAAATAGCGCAATTATGATGTAAGTCCTACTATTCCTTCTCTAAAGGGAGATTAAACAGAGGTATTTGGATCATACAAAGGAATTCAACCTATTATGTTTAATTCTCTTTATCCCTGCAAGGGAAGCCAAAGGAAGCTGTTTCCTCCAACCAGTCAGCCAGTCTGCTGCAGGAGTCCTGATAAACCTCACATGACAATAGAGGAGCCACACGGGCTGCAGCCTCCCCACCAAAAAACACACAAAGCAGTGTAGCATTACTGAATCTCAGACTTTCCATCAGCCTTGACTGTGCCCTTGCTCTGACTGATACAGGATTAGATTCTAACTGTTCCTAGCTGCTTTGAGTAAAATAGTATAAGTTGTCTCACGCAAGACTGGCGCATCCCTACAGGTGTCTACAGCAGCACTTTGGCCAAAATGTACCAAAGTGAAGTGAGTGAGCTCTGGAAGCAGGCTGAACGGCTGAGGAATTTTCAGTCACTGTAATTGTGCAATTGTACTTTCATAGCTACTATTGCTAGGTTTTGCAAGCTTTATATTTGTGAGTGAACCATTTGTGAGTGAACCATGTATATCGATAATATACAGTTAACAACTACATACAGTTGTGGCATTGGTACAAAGCATGCTGTCAACAATGTGCTGCTAGCTTACCTAACAAGTGTTGAAAGTGAGAGCACACTATTTTTACAGTATTTAATTAGTGCATATAAGAGGATATAAGCATTTGTGTGCAGTCTTTCGGTTGTCACAATGCAAATTTGCAGGGGCCTGCACAGGTCAGTTTAAGAGCACACTTCTGCTAGACAGAAAACTTCAACCAGCACCTGTGTGCCTCCACCTCCTCAAAGCAGTGGAACGACACTCCACATCTACCCAAACAGACAAGGGGGTAAAATATACAAAGGCACTGCGGACACCTCAGAGGGAGCCATATGTTGGAGAACTCGGGCTGAGTCATTTCCATGCTATGCCATTTGCTTTAGAGAGCCTGGCAAACATAACTACACGATCCTCCCTGTGAAGGAGAAGGTTTGATGCCAACTCAGCAGATCCAGGCAGCACTACAGCCCAGAAAAAAAACAGCCTCATGGTGATGACACAACTCACTCCCCACACTGTCAACTGATTATTATGATGTAACACCATATGAATGTACACTCGTACAGTTGTAAATAGTTTGCATTTGCTTCCTTTTTGGCATCTGGCAGCTGATTCTGCAGACGCATGACATCTGAAATCATGACGTCAGTCTGAGGCTCTTTCCCGACACCGCGGCCGTAGTCTTCGCTACAGACTCTTTTGATACAGACCACCGCTATAGGACAATAATGTTTGATTTCCCAAAACCCTGTTGAACAGCCTTCAGCATGGAGTAGCTCTCGCAGTTATCGCTGGCATTAACAAAACATGCAGTTCTTTATTTCTCACTGTAGGGCACTGAAAACTGACTGAAAAAGTACATTCTAAAATCAAAAACACATTTATGCATTTAAGTAGATGTGGAGATGCTTTTTATCATTATTTTAGCAGTGCAGATTGTTTTGCAGAAAAAAAAAGTTACACTTTTGTTATAACTTAATCAGTCATAAATATAACGTACCGTAAATCATTAGTCACTAACTATTAAATATGTTAACAAATACTGTACATGTATTTATACATAAGATGGCGATTATTTTATTTTAATTATTATTACAATTATTTTAAGTGAGTTTATTTCAGAAAATAACAATAAAACCATAATGATTAAGGTGGTTCAATATAAGTATAAAATACTTGGGAGGCACTGGCAGTGAGTAGGCAGTGTCTCCTCACCGTTACGCACCTGGTAGCCTGAACGTGCGAAACATACAGATCACACACGCCCAATGCAGAAGGGAAACACACAGTCTAATACACACAGTCATACAGGAAGCAATGAGCAAAAACTTCAAAGGGCATCGTTCTAATGTCCACACGACCACGGGCAAGGAAACAGGTGTTCTGCATGACTATCCAGTCACAGATTGCGCATACACACACACACACACACACAACCTACCACACAGATGTGTCATCCCAGAGCCACATGCTTAGTGGCCACAAGCTGAAAATGGAACATTTAATCAATAACTGCACACAGGTAATGCGCAAACACCAGCTGACAAACGTATGTTTTCTTCACCAAGACGTCAGCACCCCCACACACAAGCATGGAAAAACCTACACAAATCAAGGCTGATAGCAACAAACACAGATAGAGACAGACAGGCCTAATCACAGTAGCACACCCAGTTCACACACAAATGCCTACTTACAAAGCAGTGACGGTTTTTGTTATATCTGCTCTTCAGATACAACAAAGACTGTTTACATTTATACCGGGTAAATTCAGACTAGTAAAGTAGACAACTGTGATCAGATTGAGCCAATCAAGCACAATATTTGTTATCAAAATATTAGTTAGGAGAAGATTATCAGTACATCTACTCAGGTGTTGTATTTACAGGCATATACATTGCTGTGAACACACCTGGCCAAATTACATGCTTTTTTTTTTTTAATAAGTAAATACTTTCTACAGGGAACACAGAATATGTTCCCTGGCATATTCTGTGCCATTTGATTCAGTTTTAAAAAATCAACATAGTTTGAAAAAGTGCCCAAACCTTCACATATGGCTGGATAGACATACGTCAAACTGCACTAAACCAAAACCATAATTGGCCATTTCATCATGGGCTCCCATGTAGTTGTTTTTGATAGTGTGTGTTTTTCCACAAACAAAGCCACCCTGCTAGTACCAATTCTCATTAGATGTGACCCGGGTACTAAAAGTAAATACGTCCATATAAATGTGGAGAAGCTGCAGAGCAACATAATGAAATCGAGGAAAGTGCATGAGCTGTAAACTCAAATATTTTTCAGTTTGGTTTGAATAACTGAATGAGGCACAAACACTTGTCTAACAGGCAAATGTTTCTGGCTTTTGAACAAATGTTTTCAAGTAAAAAAAACCTCTCCCTCCTAGGCTTCATCTCACCAGTCCAGTTGAGACGTGCTCTGCAGCGATTGTCAAACAGCGAGGGATAAGTGTAAGGAGCAGGTATTACAGTAGCCCAGGGGCTACAATCTGCAGCAGGCAGATCCCCCACTCCCCCCACATCTGCCCCCGGCCCCACTTTTAACAGCTTTACTAGTTCCTGCGTGTGGATGAGGGACATGGGCGGGGGACCACACGTTTGAGTGCTGCTTGATTGATCTCCGCTTTCCTTAGGCTAGAGGGGAAGGCGGGGTGCTGGAGATGGAAGTAGAGGTGTGCTGATAAGCACTGGAGGGGTTCTCTCTCTTCTGCAAGCATGCCAAGGGAATTCTGAAGGAACAGCATTTCTTAAACCATTCAGCACAATGAGTAGCCCAAGATAAACATAATTAGTCACACGAAGCAGCAGCTAATAGGGCGGTGCAAAGATGTTAAGGGACTCTGGGAAAATTGACCTCACCACAAGGTCGCAACATAACCTCCTACACTGAAGATTACTGCTGGTTTCCGCTTTATTCGATCATGGAAAACAAAGCTTATGTTGTTCAAATGAAGCTAGTAAGTCTGTTTTTCAACATTGTTTTCTCAAACGTCACGGTGGAGAAATGGCCCTCGGTATGGCCCTGAAAAAAGAAGAAGAAAAATGACTCTCTGTGCACACTGGAATAACACAGAGCCCTGGCAAACCCAGGCAATTCACACAGACCCACTCCTCACCAGATACAGACAGCTAGAATCAGAGTTAGTGTTTGAAACAGTGTTTGTTGACACAGGGAGTGACGCTTGCCCAAGGAGTAGCGGTGAATGGATACACGAATGTGAAGTGAGGCCGAGCGTTTGGCCATCTGGACTGGAGCTCCATTCATATATGCTGCTTGAATGTGAACTACGTTATTCCCATATTCCCAGAGAAAGGTGGCAGGGCAGCACAGTATATCACTTCTTAATTGTACTGTGATGTTTGCATTACTAATAAAATATGTAAAGAAACCCTTCCTCCAATCATTGTGTGCTGTGATCATGCAGACATAGTTCTAGATGAACATTTCTGTGAGTGTTTTGGTAAATCAAGGTATTAATGATGAGCAATTTTGATCTTCTATTCTTTTTCACAGAATTAGCAGTCGGTGTCTTCCTTTGTCAAATATGTTGAGATATCAACTTACATTGGATTAGCAACAAAGCAACTGAAAAGATGCTTTGGCTGATTTCATGAGTCTTAGAGGAAGCCTTCAATCTCCCTGTACCTTCATGCTATAGGGGGCCTAGCTAGCTTGTAGAAAGGAACTGTATATGACTAAATATACAGGCCACTGTCACAAACTGTTCTGCATCACAGTATGTAGCAACGTCATACTATACGAGTATATCATGCAGCAGTATTCCATATTGTGCAGCCATACAGAGTAGGAGAGGCCTCAGTACTTCAATCCACTATGGCCATGATCCTACGCATGCTTCCAGTTTTATGAGACAGGCATGTTGAGTTCATGCCATGAGAGGGGAGTGTTTTGTCTCAAATCAAGAGAAAGGACAGGGCTGGTTCTCCTCTTTTCTCTTAGTGTGGCCCCATTCACGAGAGCAGAAAAATGCCCCGCACCCCCATCCCCTCCCTGCAGCCTACTTTCAGCCTGCCTAGATAGAGCTGTAACTGTGTGTGTGCATGTGTGGAAAAGGGGTCTGCGTGTTAGTGAGTGTGTGTGTGTGTTCATGTGCAAATGGTCATGTCTAAAACATCACTGTGTGTGTGTGTGCAAGCGAGTATGTGTCCCAGCAAGCTTGGATCTTATTACAATTTGATCCCACTCAAATATTTCTGAAAGAAAAACAGAGGAGGGGAGGCTGGCTCTGTAGCCAGCTCAGCCCACTACGCCTCGGTGGCCGCACAATGTAAGCTTTATCTGCGCCCGCGCTCGCCCCACTCCTAATGGCCTTTAATGAGGAGGAGTAAAGCACAACATAAAAAACAAATTACCTGCAAAGTTTGCACATTTACCCCAACTGCACAAGTGTCCACATCCTCAATTGACAAAAAACAGCACTTTCAAAAAAGGGGGCTATCATCTATGCGTTGTTTGCACACCACATGTTAACCCTTTTCCAACCCATTAGGCGAATGGAACAGTGAGAGTTTGGAGGAGTTTCGCCTTTCATCGGGAACTCTGGCTCGTTTGCCTTGGCTGACGTGTGGAGTAATCTTTCAGAACAGGTATGATAAAACATGATATCCACTAGTATAACAATGCCTCATGGGGAAATGGCTTGTTGGATGATTCATTCCACAAACTATTCCCTCTAGCAGTGTGAAAAAAGAGAGCAAATATCTGACACAAGGTCACCAATGCAGGCACGTAGCTTTTGTTTGAACAGTGATATTACCTCATAGGTTGGAACAACAGAACCGAATCTGACAACCATAGCAGAGGACACACTAATGTCTAGAATGCAAGGCATAGCCACTTTTGGCACAGATGCTAAGCTAAGCGGTTTCTTGTTCAGAGCCCTAAGGACTAAAAAAAAAAAGCAGACTCACCTGAGAATTCCCCTTGGGTGATGTTTGGCGAGCTGGCAGCCTCCGTTTCAGTGTAAGACAGTGTGGAATCTGACAGATCTGAGAGAAGAGGAGGCCATTAGTGTGACATTAGCATGTAAAACCTTGTCAAATACTTGCAGCTCAGTTACAGCAGACATGTCTATTTCATACGTTGTATCAGCACCTGACAACACTTTTAGGTTGATTTCCATTGGATCTGAGCATGTGGCACTCAGCCAATATACTATCATACACGTAAAAGAATGGTAAGTGTATGGCTTTTGTTACTTTTAACAACACATACTGGATGCTGTTCATCTTGAGAGAAATGCGCAGCTCAATTAGAACAGATCTGTACATATTTTAAGAACTATAGTAACAAATAAATACATTTATTCCAGCATTTAAACAATAATATCCATTTTCAGATTTATTTCCACTGAATCTCAGTAAATGGCACATGGAACACCATGTTGTCCCTTTGCACTAATACTACAGTGCATGTGTAATAGTTGATTCTAATCATACACCATTTGTCTTATGTTCATCAATAAAAAAAACTAAGCCCTGACCAACACAATGACCAAACCTAACTGCAGACCACAAGAGTCAGCCCTTCTTAAAATGGCACCATTCCAATTCGCCCCTGCCCACACTCTTCCCCTAGGGTTGGGTGGTGGTAATGGGGGGATATCCCAGCCTAGCCCACGACCCACAGCCAGGCTCAAGCAGCCCTCACCGCAGCCAGACCCAAGCCCAGGCCGCCTCCACACTGGCATGTTGAAAATGGGCCTGCCGGATGCTGGCTGCAGTCTCCGCTCTCTCTCAGCTACCGCACACATTCCTGGTCACTGTGCCTAATTGCCACCATTAAAATTCTTCACGTTGTTGTACTCTTTGCTTCCTCTCTGTCCCTCTCTACAGCCAGGGATTCGTCCAGCGGGTGAGAGGCAAAGGCAGTGGCTTCACTACAAGGGCCGGGTTACTTTGTTACATAGTTTTTGTTGGCTAATGTGGAAATTCTAAATCTGTTGATTTATAGGAAGGTAACCAGTTTGCTAAGATATCAGTTCCTGTGAATGCAGCGATATGTGTGTTGATATCTTCGTAAGGCATAAAATCCTGAAACTTTGACACTGCGTTCTTGAAAAAGAATCGCTTTGCCTTAATGCAATGTAATGCAATGTAAATCTAGAAGTGCACTTCCATCACTGGATCACATCAAAAAGTGTTCATATTCAAAACTGTTTAATATTTTTAGACGTTTGTGTGTATATGTGTGTGTGTGTCTTTGCTACAGAGATGCTTACCCAGTGGCTTGTGTTCGTCACTAGGGGAAAGCCTTGAGTACGGAGGAGGAGGTGACTCTGAGGAAGAAGAGAAGCAGGATAACAACAGAGAATTACAGACATGTTTCATCCCCAAATTACTGAGCCATTTAACTTCACAGCATAACTAAGGCTTGAAACTGTAATGATTCAGCCACCGCCACGTCATCAACGATGTGCAGAGGGTCTATTTTTGTTTTTTACTGCTGCAGTTTATGAAGATAAATAGGTCAGCAAACAAAGCAACATTACAAATCTGAAGTGTTACCCAAGGCAAATTAAAGTCACACATAAAAATGCAACTCTCATTAATTAATAGGCCTTGAAAAGAAGATGACGAACTTAGATACACTCAGATAGCACCCAAACTATTGTGAAGTAGCTATTATAGATATTTTGCACTTTTTGTGCTACTTTTAAAATGTGAAGCAATAGCACAAAAACATTCACCATTTCGACTTTTGACTGCTGGAGAGTTCTGCATTACATTGACATTTTACAACCCAACAGCAGCGGGAAGAAAAGCTATCAAAGACTGTCAGGGGCAATGCAAACCCATGTTTAGTGTAAAGCCATTCTTTGTTTATTCATTGGCCCTGTCTCTGAATCTGTAAGGGGGCTCCTGCTACATGGTTGAACTAAGGCCAAAACTCTGCTGGAGCACTGTTGTGAAGTATTAAAGTATTAAACCTACAACAAACTCTTTAAAACGATATCTGCAAACATGTGGAGTGAAACGAGAAAACCATTGAAAGAAAGAATGGGAGCTAGTAGAGGCCCTCACCGAGAGCACAAAGGAAGAAAAGTTTGTGAACACGTAGTGACCTCGCCTAGAGGGAGAATGAAGGGGAGAAGAAAGAAAAGCCATAATAGCGTCTGTCTCTTTAAGAGTGGCGGCAGTAATTGCCAGGATCCTAACTCACTCACTCACATACACAGCTAGTCAGTCTGGCGCCAGTAGTATGCAAACTGTATATTATCACCACTCCTTCACCTAAATAGCATGAGGGGACCTTCTTAGGCAAAAGGGCTTTTAAAAATGCAACTTGAAACTGATCTCATTTCAAAGGGATAATGCCTAACCAAATAAAAGAAAAGAGAAAAAAGGGGGGTGGTTTAGCCTGCGTGCATCCAACTTCTGCTGAGTGTAGGCTTGAAATGCTCCACATGCTGCGGATAAATTCCTGTTTACTTGGCGAGATTTAGTGATAACCCAGTTAAAGAGTAACGTTTTATAGACACAGGGATGTTATACCTCAGTGTTCAGTTTACTGCTACTAACAGCAGAGAGAAAAAAAGCAAAATGCAAATGAGCATTATATATATAATATACTATAAGTATAACTGAACATTGAGGTATAACATCCCTGTGTCTATATATATATATAATGCACATTTGCATTTTGCTGGATCTCGTTTTGAACAAAGTGTCTCATTACAAAACACTTTAAAGCTATTTAAAGCTTTGACAACAGCATTGCTGTCTTTAGTTTGTGAGCACTCAGGAGAAAAAAAACCCATAAAAGGAGGCTACAAAGTTTGAGGATTGAGAGGGCCTCTGTTCAATTGCATGAAAAAAATACCACCTTTATCGGGACACGCATGAACGCATGTGAGTTATGTCTCAAAGGGCCAGTATGGGAGAGAGGGGGCTTTTCTCCAAACCACACACCTCTGAAGTGAGGAAACTGTGATTAGGGGGAGAAAAATATATTGCTAATGCATTTACAGTCAGTGAAAGGCACCGTTAAAAACAGTCTAATTTGTTTATAGGCGAATCCAGGCCAGAGGCCTAAATGGCTACAGGTTACGCACAGAGTACTATTCAAGTAAGTAGCATATAATCGGACTGACTGCTATTCCTCACTGATTTTTTACAGCTGACAGAAAAAAACGAGTCACCCAAAGACATAAACAGCATTACATCCAACACACTATATCTTCTTGTATTGGAAAGAGCTAATGACCAAGAATTTTCAGTTTCAGTCGCCAGTGTTGTGGAAAAGGTAGAAAAGGATGATGGCTCGGCTACATAATATTCTAGTGGGTTTGCGAGCAGCCAATTTAGTACATTTGTAAAACGCTTGTTTAGTCTTTCTTGGTAGTTTTGGTGCTGTAGTTTAATTAGCTTTCTTAAACTTTCTTAACTTTTTTTCTGACTAGTTCAGGCCAATCTTAAAGCTACAATACTACCTGCGAGGCATACACAGAGCTCCACCACCTCCGTTACACTAAAGACGAACCCCACTCAACCACTGACTCTTCTCTGAATAAATGTGCTTTGGGTAAGAGAAAAAAGTGTACTTTTTTCTTTTGTTAATTATTTCTTTGAAGTTCATCATTCATTCGATTAATAACTGCTTCAGGTCACAAGGGTTATAAAGTGATTCAGCCTATCACAAACTAAAGTAACCTTCTTATCCCTGACATATAATCAGGGATTAAAATATACAGGTCTATGCAGTTAATTCATTCCACAAAAATGCAGAGGCATGTCAGTTAATCCAGCATTTTTAAATAGCTGAACTGCAGAAGGTTTACTCAACTTTAAGAGGTCTCATGTAGTGGAAAGGTTTCAGGGGAGTAGAAAAGTGAACATATAGAGAAAATAAATTGAGTGGAAAATGGTGCTGAATGGATGCAGTTTCATTTAAACCTTCGGTGCTTTCTTGCTCACTGTCAGATCAACAGGCTTTCCACACTGACTGGCAGGCAAGCGTTCCACTTTGCTTTGAACCTGAGAAACATTTTAACCTTTCACTCACTCAGTGAGAGCTGCGCTAGTGCTACATTTCATCCAAAGCATCTGTAGGATGTTAATCTGACTGTCACGGCTCAAGGGCCTAGACCCAAGTCTTCTTGCATACAAATCTGTGAAGATTATTCCCAGTAAAAGCAATGATTATGGTTTTAATCTAAAAAAAAGTAAACAGTCTTAACATTTCTAAGGTAATTGAAAGTCTAGAGGAAAACTGATAACACCATAAACCCATATTATAAACAAAACATGCAACTCTTCTTGTATGCAAATCTGGGGTAGGACAGATTGGCTTCAATTTTTGAGTTCACTACAGCTCAAATAGCAAGTTAACAACAAACAGATTCCCTGAACACCCAGCCTTGAGACAAGAAGAAAAGTTCCATTAGCACAAAAAGTTGGTTATTGTAACACAAGGCCGTCACATCAGCAACTCTGTACCTCCAACACTCTTCTAGTTTTCAGTCCAACAAACTATATGTAACATTTCACAGTCCCAGTTCATAACCTTCCTGACTCAAGGCCTATATGCTTATGTGTGTCTGTGTGTGTGTGTGTGTGTGTGTGTGTGTGTGTGTGTGTACACACTCATCCTGAGAAGCAGGTGCTCTTTATGATGTGTTTATGGAACAGGTAGAAAAGGGAGATGGCTGTGCTGGTGAGGATTTTATTCATGTGGATGAGTTACAGGCCAGCAGGGACACTTGAGTACAAAAAGTGCTTTATAATGATACACTAGTACAGACTTTAATGTATTTCAATGCTAATGTATTTCAAAACAATTGCTGTGCTGGCTTTGGAGTTTGTTTAACTCTGTGTTTAGTTCATTAACTTAATGCATGTTTTGGTGCGTTCTACTGTAACTATTTATTTCGTTTGTTTAACTTTCTGTTTTAGTTCATTTTCAAGTGTTTTCCAAGTGTTTCCGTCCTGCACAGTTTCGAGTGTTTGGACCTGGTGTGTCGAGGCAGGTGTTTGAAAGTGTGTGCAGTCCAGGATGTGCATGAGTTAATTACTGAGCCCCAGTCAGGTGTCCCGGGTCTTACCTGGCCCACAGAGCCTGCTGTAATGGTAGGGGTTGCAGCACACCAGAGGCCCGTCCTGCGCGCCGAAGCTCTTGCACTCGCAGAGCGCCTTGAGCTGCGCCGCGTGCTGCACGTCTGCCCAGCGGTACAGTCTGCACAGCAGCAGCTGCGGCGGGGGCGCGCCGTGTCCGGGGACCAGCACGCACTCGCTGGGCACGCCGCCGCCGGACTCCACGGCCTCGAGCAGCGCGTGCAGCGTCTTCTCCTTCAGCCGCTTCAGCAGCGCGTACGTGGCGCTCTTCAGCTCGTGCTCGGGCGCCTTGGTGGCGTCTCCGAGGCGGCACGACCCCGAGCCCGAGCTGTCTCTGTCTCCTGCGTCTCCTCCGTCCCACTCCCCTCCTCCGACCGAGCGCTCTTTAAACAGGCAGCACGTGACGGCCCGACAGTCTCCGTCTCCGGCCTCCCCGAGCCCCCCGTCCGCGCTCGCGCTTACAGCCCCCGGGTCCGTCTTGGCGAAGTCGTCCGCGCGCCGCTCGCCGGCCGGTCCGCCGCCGTCCCGAGAGCCCCCCTCTCCGTCACCACCTCCGCCCACCCCCCTCCTGCCATCACCGTCGCCCCCGTCTTTATCCGGAACCAAACGGCTTCGCCAGAGTCGCCGCACGAGACCTGAGCGTTTCGTCCTGAACATACGACAACTTCGAGCCCCCTCGCGGCGCGCGTTCCTTTTCTTCTCCTCCTCCTCCTCCTCCACCTCCTCTTGCCTCCTCGTCGTCCTCCTCTCTGTCCTCTCCCGTCGTTCACAGTCGTTCAGACTCGTGTCGGAGCCTCGAGCGCCGGGCGGGCGACGCGCAGCCGAGCTGGAGGCAGGACCACAACATGAGTGTGGAAGACCCCGCGGCGGCTCGCATTTAAACCCGAACTGAAGGAGAAAAAGAATAAGAAAAAGAAGAAGGGGCAGAGGAGGCGCGAGGCGCACGCGAGAGACGCGCAGAAATCAAAATGCATTCAGCGGACAGAGCAAAGAGCAGCCCAGAGACACCGCGCTCCCGGCGCCAGCTCTCTTCTGGTTTTCTTTTTGTTTCTTGTGCTGTTTCTGTTTTTTTCGTGCTCGGTCGGGACAGTTTAGGCCCGTCAGTGGCTGAAAGGGCCGCTGGTCAGAGGAAAAGCGTCGTGCGTGTCCAGAAGCAACTCAGACGACCCGGGGACCCTTCCACATCCACCCTGCAGAGACATGAATGAAGCTCCTCGGAGGGTTAAATCCCACGGATTAAATAAAAGAAAAAAATCCCGGCTCCGGTTTAATCATCCAGAAGTATCCTCTCGGGCTCGTGTCCGTGTGTGTGTGTGAATCGGTCAGGAAGAAAAAACAAAAAGAACAAATCCGTGAAGCAGAGCGCAGCTCCTGATCCCTCATTCAGATCTGGTCAAACTGCAACCCAGTTCTCTGCCGTTCTCCCGTTTCTTTCTCCCTTTTCTTTTTTTCTCCTCTCCCGCTGACACACACACACACACACACACACATACGCACGCACGCACGCACGCGGGGCCCCCGAGGAGAGCGGTGGAGCCATTGGCTGCCGACCATCATGTGCTAGTCTAGACACTTTGGCGGCTCGGAGCTGCACTGATTGTTGCGCAAACAAGGTTTCAAGTTTCTGAACTCTTAAAGGAGAAACAGCCATCCATCTCCATCTTTTCGAGCAGGGACAGAGAGTCCTCCACCCAGCGAAGAGGAGAGCTCGCGTCTCAGAGAGAAAAAGTATTAAAGTATTAAACTTTTTTTAACGTAAACTGAATGCGGACATATTTTGGACTTAAAATTCCGTAGTCTTTGTAGAGAGGAAAATTAGACAGACGTATGGATGATAAACACTTCTATGGCTGTAGAGACGCACGGAGGGTGGTTTGGTGAGGAAATAAATGTTCATTAAATACACCCTTTCACCCCCGAAAGCTCTACCTTTTCATTTCACACTGTTTTCTCCAGGAAGGGGTTCAGGTCAGTCTTGCCTGTTTGAAAGGAGGAATGAGAAGAAAAAGTGTTGACGAAGTCCCTCATGTGTTCACCTCTCTTTTGACACACAGTAACTTTACTTTTAGGTGGAGAACACGATGATTTACCACAGCGGTCTTTACACAGGATTACATTAGCTGGAGCACAGCCTATTATTAAAAAATAAAAAGACCCACACTTGATTAGATTAGATCGTTACTGTGTCTGTAGAGGTGCTGAATCACGTTATTTGTGATGGTTTTGCCCTGGACGCTCCGTCCAGCACGTAAAGTGTTAAAGCAGTGACGGCAGGCACGCCTCCCTCCTGTGTACTCACTCACTCAAAGTAGCAAAAGTTCAGTTTTAAGCGGTGCTGATTGGCTAATCCAGCTTTATGACACACCTCTTACGCTGTTTATTGGCTGAAAACGGAAGGGATAAAAAAATAAGAGCGAATAGCCCCGCCCATCGTTATTGTGTTTGACAGTGAATGAACTAAATTCCCCGTTTTCCCGGCAGGTCGCCAAGAGGCAGCGAGCAGTGTTTGACACGCTTCTTCTGGAGGAAGCTATGTAAATACTGCCCCGACAATGGGCTGTGCTGACAGTCTTATTTATCAGGTGATCAGGATGTGAAATAAAGCTGTGTGAGAGAGAGAGGATCTGAACAGCTCACACAAACCAATGACAACACCGAGCTTGTTTAGGTTGGGTCACTGTAATCTTTACTCAGAATGTACCAAAAAGGCCATCAAGTAAGCCTCGATCTAAACACTGTTCAGTGGTCATTGTTCATAACAGATGAAGACAGGTACACTGTTTCCAGTGCAGCATTTAATTTACTGTACATCATTTCCACACAGGAAAAATATCCACACCAAATAAATGGACCTAAATAAATATACATGAAGCTTATTTACCTTTGGAAATAACTGTGTTGATAAAATATATTTCAGTCACATGGAAATGATGTGCATGTTTCAGCCACGTTAATTAAACCTGTCACTTTTTTACAGTCCACTAAAGTAAAAGTAATAATCACACACAAACACACACTCACCCGCTCCCCTGGCTGTGTCAGTAAGAGTGGTGTTTGCCAGTGTGTGAAGTGGAATCAGGTTTCTCTGGCAGGTTCATGGAGGTTAGAGAGAGAGAGAGCGAGAGAGAGAGAGAGAGAGAGAGAGCACAGACCCTCATGACTGCTCTGTTCTAGGCACCTGTTGCAAATACATACCCTTTTATAATTCAATCACATGTCAGACGGGGCAAAGAAAACTGTTATTGCAGCTCTGGGCTTCATTTAAAATCATTCTCACACTTTTCAGCCAAGCATGAAAAAAGTGTCTGACTGAAACACAGCTCCCTAACAGTGATGGTAAAACACATTTATGTTCTGTTCCTGCTTGTGACCTGAATCAACAGGGACTACAGAGCGGTGATTACCTGCCTCAGCTGTGCTGCAGACAGAGAGATGGAAAGGAAAAAGTGAATGAGGCTGGGTTCAAGACACTAAGAAAAATGTCAGTTGAGTTATGCTAGTTAATCTTTAAGAGGTTGCACACTAAATTTATAGCTCATGTTCCACACTTCCTTTGTAATACATTTTTAGATCTACAAACAATGTACCTGATATTACTGAGGTGATTTTGTAGCTGTTTTAACAACCTTTCTTTAGGATGACCTAAGGTGTAAGATGCCAATTTTTCACATGCAACGTCAGGCAACGTTTTTTATATGGTAGATTTAGCTCACTCTCCCACATTTCCCTTTTTTCTCCACGCTTGTTTGTGCTCTCTCTCTATCGTAAGGTCAGCTGTGTTCAGAATAGCTCTGGAGTGAGTGAATGTGCCCCTCAGTAAAATTGTGGATGATGAGAAAGGTGTGCTGGGTCCACGAAAAGGTCATAGCAGATTTTCCCCCTTGTTTGTTAACGTGGCCTGAAGTGCGTGAAGCAGCAGCACCGAGAAGTACTTTACTGCAAAAAGGCTAAGAGTTGATCAGAGGAGAGTAGATGCTGTTCTCTGACAGGTGCAACCAGAAAATCCTGATAACAAACACTGTTAGTGTATTAAATGTGCAAAAATACTATATTATTCCATCAGGATCTTTTCAGTCACTTCACACAGTGACTTAGTAACAAAGTACAAATAATGTGATAATCAGTCTCACAAGGGATTGGGGTTTGAAGCTACAGGTACAGGACAGATTCAGGCTTCAGTTTGGTGGTGCAGGCCTCCAGTCACAGTGGTTTGTAAGGAGTGTGGTTAGACAAAGCTTTTACAGAACCTAATCAAGTACAGAATGATGAGATACACAAATGTTCAATTCATTTAATTTTATTAATTATTAATAACAGTTGCAATAGAGATTCTTCTACCAAGCAATGCATTTTATTGACTGATCAGTTTATTGATTTATTAGCAATAGGCTATCATTGGCAAGCAACAGAATAATCAAAGATTATTAATATACACTGTATCTCTTATACATAAGTAAAAATGTGCAATTTAGTCTTGAGATTGCATTTTCTTATTTAATTTTGAAAAGGAAATACCCTTGCATACAACCTTATTTTCTCCTGTTTTTAATGTTTCTCTGGTAAGATTGGCCATATTGTCAGTGGCTGTATCTTCTGTCTGACCATAAAAGATTTGGCAGTGAAACAAAAGCTATGAATACCACTTGCAGAAAAAATCATAAGCGAAGCCTATTCCCAACACTCTAAACACATGCATTTATTATGGGTTATGGGTCAACCCACGCATCACTCTAAGGCAGTGTTGTTTGAGGTATGCACAGCATCTGTCTTTGACCTAAAGAAGATGTTAGTCGTCTGTTTATATTTGACCCCTGGAACCGTGTTATGTGTCATATAATGCACTGGATGATCTACGGTTATTACTGAAGCTCTTCATTCAGATTCTGCATTATGCAGCCAGAAAATGACAATTTGGCGCACTTTCAATGAATGAGACTTCTCTTCCTATGAGAACGCAAACAGCTGATAAAAACAACAGAGCTTCCATCTCTTATATTCAGTGCCCGCTTCATTCCACTGACTGTAATGTGTGTTGCATGTGTGAAAGTGTGTAAGGAAAGAGCTCTTCAAAGTGAAGGAGGTAATAGAGTCAGAGGGCTGAAAACAGGGCCCAGCTGTTCCCACAGGCAACCCCCCCATACACCGTGACTGCTGGGGCGGACCATCCGCCCCCCTGGAGACCCCTGGGTAATAACGCGGCGGTCACGGCAGCTTGATGCAGGCTGGACACTTCAGAGGGAGGGGGGTAGCAAATCAAATTAAACACAATGGAGAGATACGTGCAGACAAGAGCCACAGGAAGCGGCAAGAAAAATGGCATCTGGAGATATATTAATGCCCTGCCTTAGCATTGTGGCACAGCTGAAATATAAACTGGCTTTGATCAGTTACAAGGAGACCTTCCAGCAGCAGACCGAACACAGTCAGGGGGGCATAAACGTCTGACACTGAAGCAGCCAGTCACTCAAGAACTGTTCAGAACTTTTAGTTCAACAGCCAGCCTAAGGTCAGCTTTGATCACTTTTGCTCAAACCTCTAAAAATAAAGGTGTCAGGAGGACTTCTTCGGAATGATGAAATTGAAGAACCCTTTTTGGTTCCCAAAAGCACCTTTCAATTAAAGACCCATATTTGTAAGTGAGATTTGTAAATGGGTGTGTGCAGAACACTTCCAGTTTAAAGAACCTCAGCATAATGTAAATGTACTATACTAATTAAAGGCTTTTACTAGACCTGTGTTTTAATACAAGAACTATTTGGGGAACTTAATTTTTTAAATGTGTAGGCATGAATAAATGCATATTAAAATTGTATGTCTTTTTTCACATTTAATATATGTTAATTAGGTCTATAACCAAAATTAAGACTACTATGTTGAAAAGAAGGGCCGCTTTTAATTGTGCTGGCAGTGAGACTGACTGTAGGGAAAAGCCTTTGTCTGAGGAAAATCAGAGGAGGGAGAGAAAGAGGCAACACGACAATAAAATGCACCAGCCTGTGACAGCAGCCATATATTCAAAGGGCAGGAGGCATTAATTCTCTATAAGGAAATTGGAAGTGTGTGTGTTGGGGGTGGGAGGAGTGGTGGTATGGACAGATACTAATGAGAAACAGACACACACACTTAGCTTTGTGGACACCACAGGGCAATGAGTTGATGGGGATTTTAAAGTAAGATCCTCAGTCTTCCACACGCTGTGGCAGATGACCAAGAGAAACACCCTCATTACCAATGAAGTCATAATACCAGACATTTGCCCTGAACCTTACCTTTTTCCCACAGTCTCATCTCAAAGAATTTACCTATCCATGCTCCGCCCACAAATACTGTCCTAGCAACTGTTGCAAGGTGGGACAAACTTTTCAGAAAACTGGCAAAAGAGCATGTTGACGTTTCAAACTGGAAACTCAATGTTATGTAAAAACTCCATTCTATAAATGTTCAAGCTGAGGGCTCTTTTTTATGTTCTGTAAAACTTTTTCAACCTATGAAGGGATGCATTTGTGGCTTAATCATGAAGAGGTCAACAGTTAGTGACCCCAGCAGATAGTAGCTGCTGTACGCAAGGGCAATAGTTTTGGATTAATAGTTGCTAAGCATTGCTATTTGTAACTTTTCCCATTTATTCATTAATCCAATGTCTGCTATACAGAGTTCCTCTGGTACTACATCTGATTCTGTCATGCTTTGTTCTGTCACTAACAGAAAAGCAAAGCAGTAAAGTTTTTTTCTTCAGTGCAGTCATTACGCTCCTTATAAATACCAAAACACCATGTTTGTATCACGAGACTGTGAGAACACTGTGAAGAGTAGAAAGGGAGACAGATAAGAGGGGGGAGAGGGAGAGAGATAGAGAGAGAGAGAGAGAGAGAGAGAGAGAAGCAGAAAGAGAGAGAGAGAGAGAGACAAAAGGAAGGGAAAGAGAGATGGTTAAATCTTTAATTGGAGGCAATTTGATTCATTTGGTTGTGTTGGAGACGGGCAGTCCAGGCAGACGGGGCCTGAAGCAGCGTGTGTGTCATCTTCTCTTTGTATCTGTCAGGGTAATTCATGCCCCCAGGGGCCGACTGTCAGTGGCCAGGCTCCATGATCACATTCTTGCTGATCCGCCCCATTATGGGCCCATTCAGCCTCTTGGGGAGTTGGTGACTAGGCTGTAGTCCTGCACCTCAGCCTTTCTGCTCCTCAGGCCAGGCACACATTCTCTACCCATGCACACACACCACTGTGAATAAAAACCCAGTGTGTCATTTGAGCTAGAACAGGGCTTAGTCAAGACTTCACACAATTAAATCTATTAACTTAATTATTCAACTCACTGATAAGAAGCTAGTAATTATACATGGTGTTCTTGGAATGCTGAAAATAGGTTGATTAAGCTAATTGATTCATTAGTTGTTGATCATGAAACAAACGTATTTTTTTAAGTAACTATTTAGTAACTACAATGAAACCAAAATGTAACTTTGAACCCAGATGCTTGGAGCTAAATGAATCCATTAGTCTTATGCCTTGAACAGAAATGACACATAATATATTATATTATGTAAATGTGCCAGTGCAGTCTTAGTTGAACATTAATAATGGACCATTTAAACATTATATACCAAATATATTGGTTTTTGTTGTGGCTTTACTTCTTTTTGTAGGTCTTTCTGAAGTGTCATCTGCCCATGTGACTGTTTTCACCACACACATTAACATTTTTCGTGTTCATTTATAAAATATATTAATGACTTAGACTATCACAGACCTAACATTTTGGTCACAAATGAGCTGATCATCAGTTCCATGAACTGAATCAAATACAGTGTGTATACATGGTCTTTGTTACCTTGGTATAAAATTGCAATTAGATTTGACATTTTTTTTGTGAGACCGATTATTCATTATTCATTATTTTAATGACAGTATTCATGCGAGTGAGGATTTGAGGTGTGGGACCACATACAGGCCCTTGTGGTTTAAGGCATTAAAGGATAGGACACTGCAAGCCACAATTCTTTGACTGTCTCCATTCCGCCTACTGCATTTTCCTCTCCCCTTTATGTTGGTTGAGGTCATGAAGTCAACAGGCCAGCAGTTAGCTTTGATTCAAGCGGCGCTGTGACTCAAACACACCGGCAGTGGAACCGCCCACTCCACACATCAACAAATCACACGGGCCCGGCTGTCAACCAGTCAATGTTTGTCAACATGGGCAGAAAAGGCGAACTGGACACCTGTGTTGTTCTGCTCCCTCAGAGCTGAAATGGCAGCCTAGAGTTTCTCTCTATCAAATTATGCTGTTTTTTTAGAGACTAGAACTTGGAGATGGCCAATCAATAGCATGGTTATCTGAGTGTTCCGTGTTTTTTCCCCTCTCTCTTCCTGACCGGCAGAGACGGCGAGGCTGAGGCCCGCATGGCTCGGTCAGCCGAGCCCCAGCCAGAGACACACTCGTGTGAAGAATAATATTTTCCAGCGTTTTATCAGCATTTGTTCAGTGGGTCATGGAGACAGTCTGTCTTTGAGAGCCAGATAACCAAGTCAAAGCCTCTAATTGCACTGTCTCTGCCAGATTGATTTAAACGCAATCGTGCACAGAGGCGCTCTCTCTCTCTGTCTCTCTCTCTTTCTCTCTCTCTCTCTCTCTCTCTCTCTCTCTCTCACTCTCTCTCTCTCTCTCTCTCACTCTCTCTCTCTCTCTCTCTCT
>JBBPCY010000019.1:2895193-2910478 GCA_037974405.1 Brachyalestes nurse | reverse complement strand
TCTGCCAGATGGATGTAGACGCAAGCGTGCACAGAGGCGCTCTCTCTCTCTTTCTCTCTCTCTTTTTCTCTCTCTCTCTCTCTCTCTCTCTCTCACCCTCTCTCTAACCACCCCCCACCCGCACACACACACACACACACAAACACAGGCATTCCTAAGGGCCCCAAATTAGAGCCATAGGAAGAAGAAAGCTTTGAGGCGACTTATACTCCCTCCTTACACCACCCAGTCCTATGTGTGTTGTTGTCTGGAGGCTCCTCTGGCAGATTCATTGTTTGCTGTGGTATCTCAGTGCAGTTTCACATTCAGTAAGTGGTAAATGTCGACATGGCTTCAGGTTCACTTCAGATTTGAACTGCAAAAATGCCTGTGCTGTGTTTTCAGCCAGACGTACAATAGTCCTGAACTATATGTTCTCGAAGTCCAGCCAGTTGCTGTGCTGCCACACTAAATACTCCATTGACAAAGTGGCTCAGTTTATAGCTGTGTGCATGACTGAGTATTTTAAAGAACTGGAAAGATAATTACTACACGTTTGTGTATGCAAAGATTTATACATTCATAAAGTTTTACTCCAGATTGCACGCAGAAGTAACCGGGATACATTATAGCGAGAGACGAAAATACCACACGAGAAAAGATGCCAACACACACAGAGAGCGAAGGGTGCAGGCCAAAGTAAACTGGCACAGAGCAGATTTTCACACCTCGGGAAGACCCAGTCCTCACACTCGGGCAAAAACATTCACATGCAGGCCCTAAACACACTTAACATGGTCTCCACCAATAACAGATTATTGACTTAGCACAACAACAGCATGTGGTGAACAAGGTACAACAGAATGCTACTCACTAAAGGGGTCTGTAGAAATAAGCAGTGTCGTAAAAGTTCCCCAAAGGGTGAAGTGAGGGAATCAAAGTGCTGAGCGTTTTAATGAAAGCGTGTTTGTGATGTGGACGCCGTGGCACAGTGGCTGAGTTTTAGCAACATGGCTGAAGGGGGAGGACAGAGGAGGGAAGGGCTGCTGGAGAGAGTACAAACACTCGCAGTGTGAACCGCTGTACTTTTTAATGTTTCCCAAATGCTAGTAAATCCAACCCTCCTAAAAACCCATGCTGAAAGCAAATGCCAACCATGACATCATCCTCAGCACAGACACTTTTTCACAGACAATTTTTCACAAACTCCATTTAAAAAGAGCAAAGGGGCTGGTGTGGCTGTGGCAAACATTACGTGCCTACAGCTTCCTCTGTCCAGTCCCACAGTCCAGCAATGGCCCTGTGAGTAACTCTAAGATGGTACATTTGGTAGATGGTAGATGGACTTGCGCAGCTGTGGAAGCATAGAGTGAAGAGATAGGAAGAATCGGTAGCCACTTGGCCGGTACTGATTGTTGTGCAAATGCAAACCATCTGTTGGATTCCTGCTTAATTGACAGTTCGGGATGGTGACGTGGCGAAACCCCATCTACTGTTCGCTGCTCAAGCATGAATTTGAACCTCAGAGGCAGAGAGGCTGATTATATTGCCTTGTTACTTTTGGGAATTTGGCTGTTCCATAGGCTAGTTTAACATAGATCAACTGCATTCTTACTTGGCACTGCTGATTGAACATGTGGGCTGATGTTTGTGTGTGTTTGCAGGATTTTTTATAAGACTGCTTCTCTTCCCCCAGTGGGAGAATGGGAGAGAAATCCACAAAGGCTGACAAAGACAGAGAGAGAGGGAGACATTCTAGAAGCAAAACAGTCAGGGAGAACATGACCTGAGAGAAAACAAAAAAGTTCTTACAACACTAGCTTGTGCAGGGTACAGTAGGGGGCATTAAAGGCTATTTATTTAGTACTTATCTGTGCTATGAACATGCACTTTGGGCCAGGCAGCATGAACACTTCTCTTTATCTAAGAAAAGTCTAAGAGTCCACTGACTGACTTCATTTCCTTGTTTATGCATGTAGTGCTGACATTACTAAACACCACTGCTGTGTATTTCTCACCAGCAACCTTCCATCGGATGCTCATTAGCACAGTGGTCAGTTAATCTGCAGTCGGGGGCCCTGATAGTGATAACTGCATTGCCTGGCGTCAGCCTGGTAAGTGGTAGTGACTCCCCTTTTGAAAGCCGGCGGTTTGATAGGCTATCAGGAGACAGACTGTGCTGGGGAGACGCGGCGTCCGGCTCCAAATGACCTCCCAAAATAGAGCGTCCCACCCGGGCCCAGGGTCCCACCATCTCATCCGCCAGAGAGGGGCCTACATAGGGGCTGACACAGGAAGAGCATGTCATCAGACTCATTTCTGTTAATGGGAGGCAGTATAGTTATAGCTCACTGACCCTCGCTGCCTCCTGACTTTATTTTTCGTCTTCCAAAACCTTTATTCCCCACATCACTGTTCATATTATGGCAGTATTAATGCACAAACTTGCTTCATGCTATTATGGCTTGGCTCTGTTCTTGTCATTCATTGTATATTAGTTTAGGCACATAACACTAGTAGACACCAGTCTGACATTCATTGACCCACTTCTAGAGACACTGAGGGGCTTCCTAAATCTAACAGCTAGACAAGCTGTCCCTACAATTGGGCTACAACACCGAATGTCTAAAGGAACACTCAAAGGTTGCAGACTGGGCAAGAAGTTCATGGCCTAAGACAGCGGTACCTAACGCTGTGTCAGATGTTTAATAGCAACACTAGACCTCAGTCTAGCTCCCACTGACCTTTTGGAGATACTGAGTGACTTCCTCAGTCAGACGAGCTGTGTGCTCAATATGGCTGCACCATAAAATATCTGGAAACCATCCGATCTAAAATACTTTCTCAACATTCATTTCAGATGCTCATTAGCACACTGGCCAGTTTATCTGCTGCCTGAGTACAATAACCCTATATACTCTGATGTTTTCCTTGCTCTCAGTAGTCAACCTTTGCTGACTGGAAGTGTATGTGCTAGACCTGGGAACTGACTCAAATGCATAGGACAGGGGTATCCCAGGGTCAGAACTGAGAACCAAAGAGATATACTGCTTACTTGTAGCTATCAATGGGTGCTAGAATAAAAGCATATACACTTTTTGCTGTGGATCCTGAGCAGAGTTTGTTGGAGAAAGCTGACCCTTCACCAGCGTGACTGCCATGTCCTATGGAACATGCTGTTTTCATTACACAGTTCCTGCTGTCTCTCTCCACCCAGGGAAGCTGGGTGATTTAAGCCCTGCTGGTGCTGCGGGGGTCAGCCTAGTGACCTGCTTGCTCCCTGCCTATGATTTACTCTACCACAGCGGGCACACTTTCCACTGTGACCTTTAACTTTGGCCTGGCCTGATCCTCCCAGAAGAGCCACTTGTTTGGCATTGTACAGAGCGCCGGCAGTAATGCTGGTGTAATGCCTTTATTCCCAGTTAGTGGGAATAAATCACCTGCAGAGCCTGGAGATGGGAGCGAGGAAAGAGCAGCAGGAAGCTTTGGCTTATGAGCTGGAAAACAAGTGAGACCCAGTGGAGGCAAGTCCAGCATCCTGCTGGCTAAAGGGCCTGGGAGAGCAGGAGAAAAGAGGCAGGAACAAGGTCATGGCATTAATACACTATTGAAAGTGCACACTTCTGATTGTCCTCACAGAAGCAACTGCTGTCTCCCAAGCCTCAGAACCAGTGGAGCTGCAGTAAATCCAATAGAAAAGACCGGCTGCACCCGAATGATTTATTCAATTCACATTCATCCAGTAAATTGGCTTCAAGTGACTCCCTGCTATAAAAACTCCACTTTGGTCAACTCTTTAAATATCAATTTCCACAGCTATTGGAATTAAGGACAATGTGCAGAAACAATCAATCAGCATAATGCCAGAGCTGACAATAGTGCATGTGCATTGCTAAGAAAGGTCAGGTCTTTTATACATGACAAAGCGAGCTCATAGTAGCGCAGCCAACTCCTGAGGCCCACTGAGGATTGTGAGTGGAAACATCAGAATACAGCTTTTGAAAAATATGAAACAATTAGAAAAAAGGGGAGGCAGAGGAAAGGAGCATTACATCAGTGGGCCTTTCTTCCCTGTCTCCCTGGCTAGATCAGGGCATGAATCAGGCAAGTTATCAATACCGCCGTGGGCACGATTAATCTCCATATGTCCACTCTCCTGTGCTCCCCTGACAGAGCAGCCATATTAAAATCAATTGTTTTGTCTCTCGTCTTTATAGCCTGAGGCAGCCTGTGAAAAATGAATCTCTTTAAGGAGTGATAGAGTAACAGAACCACACATGGGGCTGTGGATCCCAGCAGCCTAATGGAGCTTTCCTTGTATCTGTGTTCCCTGCTCATCCTTACGTGCTACAGTGCCAGTGCAAGCAGGTTCTGCATTAGAAAGGCTCAGGATAACCCCTCCAGTGGTATGAATTGCCGGAGAGCACATCCTTAGAAGAAACATTTGTTCATTTAACACAGACTCTATGGTGACTCCAAAATAGCACCTTTTTGTTCCCACAAAGGGCCGCCTCTCTGGTACCACTGAGTGCTTGGTGAGGAGTCGCCGTCATCAGGGCTCCTGGAGGGCTAACGACTTCTGATTTACTTGATCTGGTATCTGGGAGGAAGCCGCAGAGTGCCTGCCAGTCTGGCTCCCCCCATGACCTCAGCTCACAGGCCTGCTCACAATGGGCGGCCCACTGCTGCAGCCCCAGCGGCCTCGTGGGTAATGCACAGTCAGTGGCAGAGGGAGGATATCCTGGTGAAGGGAATGCACCCGGAAAAGTTGAAGCCTTCTTGGGTCCAAGGAATAGTGACCAACAAATGCTCTTTTTATAGCCTCTTTATTAACACAACTAAACAAAACGTGCAAAGTCATGCACATGATTCACATATATTACATGTTGATTACATTACTACACAAAGACTGCATCAAGAATGTTTGGATGCATTTGACAAATACATAACCCTTAAAACAGCTTTTTCAAGTTTTCTTGTTTTTAGAAAAGGCAATGGTTTTATATATAGGGCATTTCGAATGTGCTTAAATGTCTTTGTTGCACGGTGAAATGGTTTTTCTCCATGATGGATAAGATGATGTATACAGTACTTCATGCAACTTTTTAGATAAATAGTTCTATATAGCCCCAAAAAAGGGTTCTGCTATCATTAGAAGTCTTTTTAGTTCTATGTAAAGAATGTGCTCCTTTTAGTTGAAAATAATGAATATCTGTCAGTACAGTGGAATACATTTGTCATGGTGAAAACACTTGAACCTGACTTATATGGTCATAAATACATGGATGGGAATCCTGGTGGGGCTTGATTTATGGATGTTTCCTTTAGCGCTGTGTCGACCACTTTTTCCATGTTGATATGAAAACTTCCTTGAATTCATTTGATCCCCTGATTCTTGAAGAAATACAAGGCGGAGTGGTGAGAGCCTGCCGTAAATATGGCTGCCAGGGCTGGGGCCAGCGCGTGGTAACTTGAGGCGGGGGACCCTGCAGAGAGCGTCTGGGCATGGGGATTGGGTTTAAGGCGAGTTAGCCTGACTTGCGACGTAACCCCAGCTCTGAGCTACATCGGGAATTCCAAATATGATACATGCAGTGTAGGGCTTAGTGCCAGAGACCCGGCCTGTGAGAGTACTCTCTGGGGGAGCCGAGACTAAATTATGCCCATGCAGCCTTTCGTTTTTTATAGAGTGTGTGCAAGAAGATGGTCTGTCACACAGGTGATGTGTGTCTGGGCTCGAGATTGCTTCGGACGCGCAAAAGATCTGTGATGAAGGTCCTACTTACCGTGTTTTATGACCTCCTTTCACAAAAGCTTGGAGAATGGGAAAACGTGGCCTCCCATTGATGTCGAAGATCAGAACACTAGCATAAATATGCAACCGTATATTTTCACAGGGGGATGTGAGCACTCGGAATAAAGAAAACAGACCTGGCTTCGCCGCAAGTGATACATGGCAGTGTGAGTTCCGCTGATATTACTAACACCCCTGAGTATGCAGAGGCTTTACATTCAGCAAAGTAAAAGCCCTTCCACACTACACATCATACACTACCAATAAATTATTTGAAAACCTGTTCAGAAGTTTAGAATCACCGTTGGCAACAACATCATGCCAATTGTTGCAGATAAATGTATAAACTTGCTATCTTGAGGTGGATGCGAGCAAAAACATTTAAGCATTCACAGCATGTATTCTTACAGTAAGGATTTATATATACAGTATATTATTGATCATTCTCAAAATAATTGAAAATTTGAATAAAATATGTATAAGTATTCTCTATATTTTATGTATTTAAATGCGCATTAGTGATTCCTGTGTAAAAAAATAACACAAATAATGATATTCTCCTGATTCCAAACTTTTAAACAGTGGGGTTGCTACCTGTGCTTCTGCTTGGGTCTCTGTGTTGGCTTCATTACACTCAGAGAACTCAAGGAAGCTGTGTTTGCCCACTGTGCTGTGATTGACCGAAGCTGTGTATTGTGGCAGTATGAATGCAGACCCGGCCGAGCGAGACGTCGGCGCTTTCTCAGGCTGTCTCCACGGACGCCAGCGTCACCGCGGATCCTCCCTTCATTCAGCTGTTTACTTTCTAAATAAGCCTCTGTTTGGACTTACATCAGTAGGGAAAGAATATCTAAGAAACCGAGGAAGGAAATTCGGTGGAAAACAAAGGAAAGGGAAAGAAACCCCAGGCGATAGCAGCCTGCCCCCGCACTGTTCCTGCTTACGGTTGGAGCGGAGCGGCGCTTGGCGCCATCGCAATCGGCCGTCCAGGCGGCCTGGCCAGACAGGAGGAGAGAGAGACAAGCGGGTGACGCTCACTAAATGCCAAGTGGAAGGGCCAGTCAGTTAGGCCATGTTTATGTATCTTAGATGGAGGCGATTTGATTCCTGCCAGAAAAACTCAGAGGCGACTGCAGAAATGACCGAATCCTCCCAAGGCCCACCAGCAACATTTAAAGGTTAGGAACCTCAAGTGTATATGTGTGAGTGTATATTATGCTTTGATTATGTAAATGACTACAAAGGCATTCATGCATTCAACACAGGAGGAAAAAGTGTCTTGCCCTTTAAGCATTCAGTAAGTTCTAAAGCAGATCTGGGGCCTGTATGTAGAGGCATTCTTGCACAATAGAGCAATGACTCACTTGCTTAAACATGTAGACAGTGAAGCTCAAAAGCTGTAGCAAACTAATTAAAGTACACTTAAAAAGGCAAGTGATTTCATGAACGTGCACATGCAGTAAAACTCTCTCGACACTCATTTTGCAGTGGTGGATGTAACGGCAGTCGTGATGTACAAACTGAATATTTTAACATTCCTGACTGTTATTACAACAATATATGAAACGTTATGTAATTTTCACACATCACACAGAATGAAACATTGTATATACTATATATTAACCATATAAACTGTAAAATGTTATTTTCAATGACAAGCCATTTCCTTAAATTACAGTATGTTATATTTTGTTGTGACTTCTGGGACCTGTTGTCTGGAGTTTGCTGTATAATATACAGATTCATGTAAAAATGAACCATCCTAGAATGGAATGGGAATATTAAATTGTTTCCAATTTCACATTTTTTTTAAATATTTAGTTACTGTCAGAACAAAACATAGTTTTAATTAAGTTATTTCATAGCAGAACAAAAAACCAACAAATTCATTTTCAGTGCTGATGTAAAAAGTTTTGGTTAAAAGTTATTTTGAGCCATTTCGGCTGGTCGGTTTACCATTAAATTTCGACATAGTGTAAAGGTTAGCCAGTGTTTTCCAAAAAAATGGACATACATAGCTGTGTTCCAACATTAATGATATGGTTAAAACCTATGATATGGTTAAATAACCATAAAATACTGGGCAGTGCTACTACCTGTGTAGCCCCCTCAAACTGGGTCAGCTTTGTTGGGGTTAAGTGATTAGAGGGCTCTGATGTAAGAGGGTTGGTCATATTGTAAAAGTTCAAACCAGTGAGTAAGCATCACCTGACCTTACCTGACATTTACAGTGATTGGTATCGTACGCTGTTGTTTAAATGTCACTTTTATCATAGATACACAGAAACATACTGTGTATCCATACTATTTAATTACTGTGATGCTATAGAATTACAGCATTGCAGTAGACAGAATTACTGAAAAATGGTCTACTGTACCAGCTGTAAACTGTTTTACTGTAACTATTTTTGCAGTGGAGTATCACAGCAAAACACATATGTAATGTGACATAGCACACGTGTGAAAAATTCTTTCTCTGTATTTAACCCATTTACCAAGTAAAGAAGTGGGTAGCCAGGAACACAGCACCTGGGGAGCAGTGTCCGGGGATAGTATGTTGTTCAAGAGTAACTCAGTGGTGTCACTGATAGTCATGGGATTCAAACCCATGACCTTTTGATCACAGGGGCATGTCCCAAACCACCAGTTGCCCCATATACTGTGTATTAGTATGTGATCAAATATGTGTATGTGTATATCTGTGTATGTGTGTGTGTGTGTGTGTGTGTGTGTGTGTGTGTGTGAGTGTTTGTGAGTGTGAGCATCAACAGTGTGTGAGTGTGTGGATATTTCCTGCCTGCCAGACTAGTGTGTCCTGTCTGCTATAAGAGGCTCTGGGGATCTCAGCACACTCAATTATGCAAATTACCATCCCACTTTTCTCAAGTTCATTATTTGTACTACCTGCTGGCACCTGGTGATGGAAAATGTTTCACCCAGTTACATGTGTGTCCATCCAGGCGGCTTAGAAACGCTTTAGCTGCTCATGTCACTCACTATTGCAAGTCTAGTTTATACTGAAATGAAGAAGAGTGCACACATACAAACATATACGCACTCCTATTTTTTTAAACACTATTAAGGATGGAGACACCAGTCCAGGTTTTATAAACCAACATTTAAACACTTAATTGTGACCAGTAGTTGCTAGGAGTTGCTTGTTTCATTGTTTCATTGTTGTAGTTGAGAAAGGGCTCTCAAATGCAGTACTGCAGTGTGTGAGGTATCATTAATAGGTAACATTAGCCATTATCCTCCCATCCAGTATTAGCTTCACAAACATACTAAGGTTTTTCCAAGACAATACTGCAACCTCTTGAAGGTAAAACACGTGCATTAAATGCATTACATTGGACAGAAACCTGCATGTTTTATAAACTGCATTACTAAAACTAGAGTATAACTGCATGTATTTACTACATACTTCGCTGAAATGCTGTTATACTGCAACATACTTAATATTTGCAGTGCACTTCATAAGAAGTACAATCAGTCACCACTGTTCTCTGTTGGTGTACAGAAACCTTGAAATTCCTTTTTTTGCTCTCTCCATTATTTACAGTATTTATGACAAATTCTTTCTCTGATAAAGTTACTATTTTGAAGATACAACTTGGAGATACAAGGTGTTGGAGATACACGAGCCTTATAACACTTATGATATGCAACTAACAGAGCCAGGGACTAAAGTCAGGAGTCAGCAGTGACATCATTTGTGACGTAGACTTGGACCCAAGACTGACACGTGCGTAGTTCAGCCTGAGAAAGAAAAAACGTGAACAAAACCGATTCAATTAGAACCACCAAACCTAATGCTTGAGTGTTACTCTTCCCATCAGCTGTGCTGCGGTTAATCCAGCAGACGTTTTTCTAGGTTCCAGACCACATTAATTTCATACTGATTAAAACTTTTGGTTTAGCTATTACACTAGCTAGCTAGCATACCTGCTTGGCAACTTACTTGGCAAATCCGTTTTAAGTCGTTTTGCCTCGTTTTTCTCTACAATAAAAGGCTCTCTATAATTATTCAAAGCTGTATTAAACCTGACAGGTCTACTTTTGTACAAGGCAATGGCAGCAATTAACATCAACTATTAAAAATCACACTTCTGAGACTCAAGGCTCGACATCCTAGATTTTCTGGGCCAAACAATAATGTTAAATGCAGCAACCAAAAAGATATGCGTTGTGCCTCTTCAGATTCAAAATAATTCAACAATTAAGAAACACTTTACAAAGTGACACAGACATCCAAAGTCAGTTCTGACACCGTAGGTCCTGTTTTTCTCTGATTTTCCTACACAGTCAGTGTAAACGTACTGAAACAAGGACACACAAACAAACTCCCTGAAAAACAGGGAGAGCGAGAACACGAAAGCCAGGCAGGCAGTGTGGCAGGAGAGAAGAGCTGCAGTAATGATTTGAAACAGGAAGAGTGTGGCGTCAGTAGAATCTGGAGATAAGAGTGCCGCGCTGCATACATAAACACACGGCTCAGCGGCCCTGCGGCACACACAGCTACAGGCGCCCCTGCAACAGCACTGTCCTCACACCCAGACTGGGCCTCGGACCCACACAACACACACACACAGATCCGTCTGTCTGATCTGTTGCCCCATGACTCCATGGATTTAGCTCCGTTTACACACACAGAGACGCCTGTGCTTTCAGTGGCTGCAGCGGCCCTGAGCGTTTTCTCACACACTGCGCCAGGCTGGAAGATATGCACACCAGTATGCACATCCACTGTGGGATGGCTAATCAGTAACCAAGGGAGCAATGTCTGTATTCTGATGGCTAATATGGGAGGTGAAGTGCATAGTCTTTGCTTATACACACTCGGCAGGTAGTCCTGGGAGAGAATGGAGACAATGATTAGAGCACAAGCTAAATAAGCCCTCCAAACCATACAACCCGCATTTACACATTTGTTTTTATACAATGTCAGGACACTGGGTGCATATAGACATGTTGCATATACTGTACATCATATGCAACATTTTACCAAAAGTATGTGCAAACATTGCGGAGCTTGTTGGACATCTTACTCATGGGCATACATCTGGAATTACCTCCCACTACAACAGCTACCACTCTTCTTGGAAGACTTTCCACAATCTTTTGTGCCCATTCAGTCGAAAGAGTATTTGTGAGGTCAGGTACTGATGTTGGATGAGAAGGCCTAGCTCTCAAATGACCTTCCAGTTCATCCAAAAGGTGTTCAGTCGGATGGAGGTCAGAGCTCTGTGTAGGCCACAACAAACTCATCAAACACTTCCACACCAAACTCATCAAACACTTCTACACCAAACTCATCAAACACTTCCACACCAAACTCATCAAACACTTCCACACCAAACTCATCAAACACTTCCACACCAAATTCATCGAGCACTTCCACACCAAACTCATCAAACACTCCCACACCAAACTCATCAAACACTTCCACACCAAACTCATCAAACACTTCCACACTAAACTCATCAAACACTTCCACACCAAACTCATCAAACACTTCCACACCAAACACATCAAACACTTCCACACTAAACTCATCAAACACTTCCACACTAAACTCATCAAACACTTCCACACGAAACTCATCAAACACTTCCACACCAAACTCATCAAACACTTCCACACCAAACACATCAAACACTTCCATACCCAACTCATCAAACACTTCCATACCAAACACATCAAACATTTCCACACCAAACTCATCAAACACTTCCACACCAAACTCATCAAACATTTCCACACCAAACTCATCAAACACTTCCACACCAAACTCATCAAACTCATCAAACCATACCAAACTCCACACCATACTTATCAAACCATATCTTTTCAGACCTTGCTTTGTGCACAGGGGTACAGCCATGCTAAAACACGAAAGGACCTTCTAGACTAGCAGTGAAATGTGATTCATCTACGATTGAAAATATCTCATATGCATTATATATTGTCACTGTTAGAAGAAAGCTTTGCTTCTCCTGAAAAACTAACAACAGGAGCAGTAAAAGAAGGAAAAGCCTCTTAACTTTCAATGTAAGTTAATTAAACCATTTCAAATTTTGTTTTTTATTGGTCTGTTCATCTGGAAATTTGACTTTTTTATCCTATGTGAAAATTTCATGATGAAAGGAGCAATAGACATAATTCAATATATATAATTGCAGATATGCTTCTTTTGGAGATACAAGAGTGTATTCTGACATTAAGTATGTGTATCTTATAACCTTTAAGTCAAACTCTAACCCTGATCGCAGTATACAAATGTTTTTGGTACTTATATTACATGTGAACCCTAATGATCTTGTGTTTTCCTACAAAGATACACTTTTTTGCCCTGAATATAAACAAATACATACATGCACACACACATAAACTCTCTCTCTCTCTCTCTCTCTCTCTCTCTTTTTCACACACACAGACACACACACACACAGACACACACACACACACATGCACTCCCCTGAGCTGCTGTGCACCCCCAGGCTGTGTAAATGTCATTAAAGCTCAACTCCAGAGGAACTAATTAACAACAAAGCCTCTCAACTCTGTTATTATTTTTCCTATCCAGAGCAGCTGGGAGAAGTATTTACGAAAATTAATCTGGACTGGAAACAAAGAGTGGCCTGTTTTCTGTCCTCTAACCTAGGAGGCCATGTGACAAAGTGCCACTGACTGCTATGGGCCATTTCAAACCTGATACTCTATGACTAAGAGCAAGCACTGCTACACTTCACAACACAGTTCCATACAAGAGACAGGAGTGGACACTCACACACACTCATATATGCACAAACACACACACACAGACACACATACTCAAACCCTCACTCAAACACACACGGTAGAGAGCAGAGAAAATGCTAAATTAAGACTGAAATCCCATCAAAGTAATCACAGGCATTCTAGACAGTCCTCGGAAGTGCCTCTGCTTCACTGCATTCATCATCCACCACAGCTCAATTCTTTCCACAGAGGTTCTGCAGAGGAGAAAAGAGCACTATTTACAGTTTTTTACAATCATTTTCACACTTGTCTCAATACCATGTCCACTTTTTCAAAGCACTTCACACAATCACCATATCTATAGACTATGTGAGCTAAACTAAGAATACTTTTGCATTGCTATATGAACAAATATGAACATCACCCATATGATCAGATGTCACTTTTAGACGCAATGGCTGGACATTCATGTGGAGGACATCCAGAGCTGGATAAGGCACTCAGAGAGCTTTTTTCCTCTGTGTATTGCATGAGAAAATATTCGATATGATATCAATGAAAATGTATGGTCAAATGCAGAGGATCTAATGGATTAGTCCAGGTCAACAGTATACTTGATTGTATACAGTGAAAGTTTGTAATTTGGCATTTTTTTTGGTATTGGATATAATGTACTTTCAGTAGGTGGTTGTAATTTTTTTTCAAGGTTTTGCACAGGTGAATTTATTTACTGTATTATTTGTTTGCATAACAACGTTTACTGTAAGAAATATAAAAGAAAAGAAAATTTTTCTTTTATTTTGCAACAACACGTTTTTCATCTTTGACCACATGACCTATTAAAATGCTAAAGCTTCTTTGTATTACTCAGATATTCACATTGGAATGTTTTCAAATGTTCACAGAAGTCAAAGATGCACATGAAGATGTGTTTGATGAGCAGGCCACTGATAAAAAACTGATGGGAGCATTCTGGCACACGGTGGAAAAAGCAAGAGATTCCAAGAGGGGTTAATCGATACAGCCCATGAAGGTCTGTTTTTCTCTCTCTTTCTCTCTCTTGCACTCAGGTGCCTGCATGTGAACTAGAATAGAACTTTATTAATCTGCTTGTAAATTTACATGTCATGTGCATAGATATAAACTGCACAATCCAGGAAAGCCCTTCTTCGGGAATATATATTTCCCCTAATATCAGGGGCGTCAGAACCGTTTTTATTGTGAGGGGTACACATAGGTCTATGCGTGGGGGCGGGGTTTGGTGTGAGGTGGGGTTTGGGTGGGAGCGGTGTTGCTGCACGCGCAAAGTCTCTGTCCTTCTGGGGGCCGGGGTGTTTGAAAACCGCTGTGGAATCTTGAATCTTTCACGAAAGAATCCGCTCTGGGTTTGCCTCCAATGCAAGTGAAGTGAATCGTCAGTGCATAGACAGACTGCTCAAAAATCGGAGCAGATTTCCAGTGGTGTATGTATTCTCCTATCGATTAAGTGGAATGGATTCTTTCGCAAAAGATTCAAGATTCTACAGCACTGGGTGAACTAATATATTATGTTAAATGTGGGTGGGTCCAAACAAATAATTATGAAATGTGAAGGGGACACATCCCCTTCAGATTGAATGGCGGTGACGGCCGTGCCTAATATTCCCTGTTCCATATACAAACATTCTGGCTTAAGACTTAAGGCGGGGCAGCCCATACAGGTTATTGCTTCTATTTAGCTACAGACCTGTTCTATATAATTACTTTTTATCCTACCATATTCATTTAACTGTATTGTAAATGTACTGTTTTTGTAACATCATAGTTTAGTTTACATATATTATCTGAATGAACTGTGGAGTCAATTTAGAAAATGTAACAATGTTAATGTCTATAATTAATTTTAAAAATGCAAGGAATTCAGGTTTCCCACAATATGGGCCCTTTAAGAGTTTAAGAGTTCGACCAATAATAAATATATAGAGCCAGTACTGGCTTAGAAAAGCAGAACTGCATCCACAAACATGCATCGTTGATTACATAATTAGCAATTAATCACGTTTACATATGATTCTGTTTATTTTTAGTTATTTGCAACCGACAAAAAACACAAAATCAAATGTTTGCAACTTTTCTCTTTTCCCAGAATTCCTCTGCTCATTTCAGTGAACTGTAAATGATAGAAAATTAATATGTAATAACAACATGCTTTAAAAATCTCTGTTGATAATATCATGGTGTTAAAGTAAATGTGTGGTGGCCAAACAAACCTTGATCACTGGTATGCAGCCATCCAACATACTGGATGGAAATCACGGTCTGTGCATTAAACCGTACTCAGACTGGTGATCGATTGTTGCGTTGCTGTGTTTCATTATGATGTCAGGAGCCCACAGCTGTAGCTAATCCACCAGCTCAGCTACTGCTGAGGGAGGAGCTGTATCAGCCCTGATGCTGGACACACACTGAGACCAGACAAACTGGGTCAGCAGCACACAACCCCGAACACTTACCCCAATAAGACAGGAGAGAGAGAGTAAGAGAGAGAGAGAGAGAGTAAAAGAGGGAGAGAGATAGAGAGAGTAAAAGAGGGAGAGAAAGAGAGATAGAGAGGGAGTAAAAGAGAGAGAGACAGAGAGAGAGGGAGAAATAGAGAGAGTAAAGGAGAGAGTCAAAGAGGGAGAGAGAGAGAAAGAGAGAGAGAGAGAGAGAGAGAGAGAGAGCGAGAGAGAGAGAAAAAGAGAGAGAGAGAGAGAGAACAAAAGAGAGAGAGAGAGAGAGAGAAAGGA
>JBBPCY010000019.1:2876677-2895093 GCA_037974405.1 Brachyalestes nurse | reverse complement strand
GGAGAGAGTCAAAGAGGGAGAGAGAGAGAAAGAGAGAGAGAGAGAGAGAGAGAGAGAGCGCGAGAGAGAGACAGACAGAGCGAGAGAGAGACAGACAGAGCGAGAGAGAGAGATAGAGAGAGAGTAAAAGAGAGAGAGAGAGAGAGAGAAAGGGAGAGAGATAGGGAGAGAGTAAAAGAGAGAGGGAGAGAGAGAGTAAAAGAGAGAGAGAGAGAGAGAGAAAGGGAAAGAGTGAGAGGGCATAAGAGAGAGATAGGGAGAGAGAGGGAGAGAGTAAAAGAGAGAGAAAAGGCGAGAGAAGAGGGACAGAGAGAGAGAGTAAAAGAGAGAGAGAGACAGAGAGAGAGGGAGAGAGGGAGAGAAAGTCAAAGAGAGAGTCAAAGGGAGAGAGAGAAAAAGAGAGAGATTGAGAGAGAAAGAGAGAGAGGGAGAGAAAGAAAGAGAGAGAGAGGGCGAGAGAGGGGGAGACAGAGAGAGAGAGGGAAAGGAAAAGAATGTGAGTGAGTGTGAGAGAGACAGAACAGAGAGAGAAAGAGAAAAGAGAGAGAGAAAGACAGGGGACAGAGAGGAGAAAGAGAGAGACAGAGAGAGAGATGAGGAGAAAGAACAGAGTAGCAAAGCTGCAATCTAAGGGGCTGTAATTACAGCTCTGCCCGTCCTCCGTGATTGTGGCCCTGCATTTCCCAACCGGTGGTAAAAATAAGGCTGAATCTGGTGAGCCTGTTGGCAGATCTACCCACGGGGCCAGCTTCGCCCCGGCCAGAGGAAAATGATTAAGCTCCCTCGGAGTGCTGAGACTTTCTGGGAAACATGGAGGTCAGGGAATAAAAACTGGCATGAACTTCGGCAAATTCAGAGCTGGGAGGCCATGTTGGACGGCAGCTGATTGACAGTCCATGAAACTAAGCTGAAGGTCCCCATTCTTGCGTGAGTATGGGACTCTTGTTGAGAGCACAATCCACAGGGTACTGAAAAACAGACATAAGCATAAAAATACTACATAAACCTTCATCCTCGTATTCTTCAATCCTGATCATTTAATTTATGTGTGGACTAAAGCACTTTCATTAGCCTCTCCTTGTAAAAAAAAAACATATTGTCACTGATGGTACAAAATGTCATATCCCCAAAAAATGAAATGTATAGGAGAAGGAATTTTTTTTTTCACACTAAGTTAATAAAACAAGACATTCTGCTAAATCATTCTAGACCATTTGGTCTGGTTATCAAGACAGTGTTAAAGGCAGCTGTTACCTCCAAATTCTGTTAATAATAATAATAAAAAAAACATTAGTGGAGATACAAGGTTTTGTTTTTACAGCTGCAACTTCTGCTGGTATCCTTGCTGCATCAAAAAGAGACACATAACACCTAATGAGTGTTACCTTTATCAACATAGCAAAATCTGTTTCTTTTCTAATTGTTTAATTAAGCCAGAAATTGGTTCATGGACTACAGTGAATGATTTTTTCAAGTCAGGGTGCTGATCATACGTGTGCCGAGTGGTCCATGACCCGGACCGCTATCAGCATTCAGATCACTGGTTTCCTGACTGCTGACCTGCACTGACGGCAGTATAATTCTGCATTTCCCAGCACCACACTTAGATCACAGCCTACTATTCCAGCGTAGATCAAAACAGAGCCGCAATTCTGAATGACTAAGTTTACACGGTTCCCTGTAAAACCTCAGGTCAGCAGCTATACCTCTGTCTGCAGGGGTGCAGCTTCACTACAGCCACATTAAGGCTTGAGCCTGTGTTTAATGCGTTCTCTGCCTTGGCTGAAAGACCAAAATGATTCACCGCAATGGAAACCACTAATACAAGTCACCATTTAAATAATCATCAATTATGTATGCAAGCTCTCAGACTTGTTATGGCGGACTAGTAAACATAAACTGAGTCATTTCCCTCTCATGCTCCTCGGCTGGGAGACAATCGGCCTGTCTCCATCCTGTCCACTCTTTAATAGCTGCGGGCAGCTCTTGGACATTGCTCAGTAAACACTGTCTGCATCTCGGTGCACCCTGAGAAACATTACTGGCTTTTTAAAATGCACCCCCCCCACACACACTGAAATTTTAGCTTTAACTTAACAGCACTGCTCCAAGGAAACACTATTATTCAGTTTCAGAGGCACACAGGTTGGAGGTATGCAACTGATACTACGAATCGAAAGTTTTTTAGGCGGTGTGAAATGTAGGAGGAGCTGAAGAATGTCTTGGCGAGCTGAGTGGAGAGTGAGATGGATCTATGGAAGCCCAGAAATGCAAAGTCAACATAACAGAGTGGCGGGACCCCCTGTGGAGGGTCAGGAGACACCACACACATACTCACACACACACACACACACACACACACACACTCTGAGTCTCTCTCGCACACATTAACAGGCACGCACACACTTTCTGCTCTAAATTAAGTCCTGTATACTGATAAAAATGAAGGTGTCAAATAGAAAGAGAGAGATGTCATAAAAAATACTTTAGGTTTCACAAAGAACCTTACAGAAGTATAATTATTTAAAGCAGTCCTAAGGGACTCCCAAATGTTCCACAGTTTTCTTTTATCCTTATCCTGTTGTGAGTTGGGTTGAACAATAAGGTGAGGGGCTGAGTATTGGTTTGAGAATCACCGCTTCAACAAACCATTTTTGTAAATGGAATGGATGAACAAAGAAAAGAAAAAAGAATGTTTCTGCATAATATTTTAGGACATTTTAGTATACAAGTGCATTTTAAAAACTGATAGCAGGGCAAATCTACTCTGATTCTGATAGGAAATCCTTAATCAGTGGGACAGTATTCAAATGATTGAAGGACATAAGTATTGGAAGCAATGGTATAGGCCATGTGGTAAAAATAAGTGTTGACTATAAACTCTTGAAGTACACCATCACTGCTACTATTCCACTTCCACTGCAAGATATTTACAGTTTGTGATCTGGGTGCATTCCCAGCAGACTCTCATCCACAATGCCCAGAGGGACATTGGCACTGTAGTCAAACAACTCATCTGCTGAGGGTACTGAATGAATGAACAGCAACTGCTTGTCATGCCTCTTAAATAAATGTGCTGGGCCTGGAGCCAAGGCAGCATAAGCCACAACAAAGATATTGTCCATAGCTCTGACATGCTTGAAGGAATAAGAAGGATTTGTCGTAATACTTAAAGCCAAGACTGCTTTTATTGTTTTTTCAATGAGGGCTGGCGGTGACTGCTCATTTTTTCCCCTGCATCAGCTTTTCAGAGAACTCCTAGCTTTTTTCTCTCTTTCCTGCTTCTTAATCTGTTTAATTAAAACGCTAAAGAACAATACTGGAATGTGGAAACAACAGATAGCTCACTCTGTCCATCTTTCTGTCCATCAGGACCCCTATCCAGTGAAATAAAATTTCTTCACCTCACTACACAGCTCGAGGCTTCAAGGCTGTTTGTGTCTGAATGGACAGTAGAGGATGTTTAGAGGATGAACGCCACTATATTGATTACAGAGACCATCACTATGGATTTCAACATGAATGTAGGTTTACCAGAAGTTGCCCATTGTGGCAGTGTCTAATTTGGTCAAGAGGGCTAAATTTTCAATGAATTAAAAAAAGGCAGTGTTATGAACTTTGAGGCACATCAAAGCTATGAATCGTGCACCAAGTCAAAGAATGTTTACTTTGGCACAAACGTGGAAACTAGGGATGGCAACTTTGTCCAGACATAAAACAAGTGCCAAAAATCAACATTCTCACAGAAAAAAAGACAATGGTGAAATTGTGCGCTGTCAGAGGATGAGATATAATGGGAACAAACGAAGGGTGGGTCTCCAGGACAGCTATGGTCAGCAGCAATGGGTGCTCCTCTGTTTATTTATCTTTCAATAATCTCTCTGTCTTTCTCTGTCTTTCTCTCTCTTTCTCTCTCTGTCTGTCTCTTACTCCCCCAGTCTGTGTGGACTGTGTTGTTGGGAATTGGTCTGGTCGGGGCAGATTTGAGTGGAGCCGGAGTGTGGGTGCTGGGCTGTACTCAGATAAACAGCTTCTTGTTTAAGCCGGTGGCGAGCTGAGTGGAGTGGAGCTGAGCTGGCTGATAAGAGTGGCAGTCAGCGGCGGCGGCGGCGTCAGCGTCAGGCCCTGGCGGCCACGGGAGCAGACCGGAGCCTCGGGAAGCAGACTCTCTGGCTACACTCTGCCCCCCCACCCCACCTCCCCTGACCGCCTCTACTCTGCTCTCGGCCCCTGCTAATCTCTTCTCTTTTCTCTCCCTCGCTCTTTTCACAGAAAAGGCCAGAGTCGCCTAATTGCCTGGCGAGAATGAAAAGTATCAGCAGGCTGTATCGGCGCAGGGGAGTGGGGGAAGAGACGCAGACACGGACAATAGGGCAGATCTAAGAGGAGAGACATTTGCGGCAGCTACAGGAACCTCACTGCCATGCTGATCTATTATCTGTGAGCCAGCATGATGACGCACACACATATATCTAAGGATTTACATGAAAGTGCATATACACACACATTCTTTTATATATTATGAAAAATCATTGTAATATTTTCTACATAACAATGTGTAAAACTTTACTAAAAGCATACACTCACTTAAGTTTTTCAGTTGAAAATGCACCACGGCTGGGGCACCACAGATAGACAAACCACTGGCTTGTAATGTTGATTTATTAATTACCCATAAGAAGTGGATTACAACCCTGTTTCCAATTTTGTAAATTGTACATAAAACCACAATGCATGGTTTGCAAATCATGTAACACTGTATTTAAGCAGTTTATATAAGATAATATTAAATGAAAATTAGAAATGTTACTGTTTTCCTCATTTTGAATATGATGTCAGCAATTTTTTTAGAAAAGGTGGGACAGGGCACATTTACCGCTGCACTGCATCACCTCTTAAAATCACTCGGTAAACGTCTGGCAACTGAGGATTCACAGAGGGCCAACTCTTGTCACATTATACATACTCACATCAAAAATTATTTCCGTCTTTCACTCCTCTCACAGAGAGTGAGGTATCTAAACTCTTGACTTTAGGTGTCCCACTACATGTCCACTCGACCCCATCCCTACACGACTCTTCCAAGCCATCTCTTCAGCTATCATGCGAGCCTGGTCTCACAAGTTTTTGTGCAGCCATCACGAAATACAATTTAATCAAATACGTGCTGCGATCACGATTTAGGGACTTTTTTCGTGCTAGGATAACGCTTCACTTTTTTGTGCTAGGACAACGCTTGACTGAGGGAGAGTAGGAGAGAAATAAAGAGTTGATTCCTTATCGTTTTTGTTTGCAAACCGGTTTAACCAGGATGAAATGCTGTGAGACAGGGAAAGTCCCTAACCCTAACCCTAAACCTAACCCTAACAGTCACCAGTTAGCGCAGATACTGGCGGTGTTACGCACTGTTGTCCTAGTACGAAAAAGTAATGCGTTGTCCTAGCGTGAAAAAAAGCCCTAAATAATGAACGCAGCACGTATATTTAATTTTGATTAAATTGCATTTTGTGATGACTGCACAAAAAGTCGTGAGATCGGGTTGATCATGCCTAGCATCCTGCATGTGGTTAATTCCTCACTTAACTCCAGGACATTTCCTACATGCATCAAAAAGCCCTCTTTCAACCCTGCTCAAATAAAGAGTTACTGCATGATTTTGTTGCTTCCATTCCTATCCAAAACCATTGAAGGGCAGTCTTCAAATAGGTCTCAGAAGTCCTCTCTCAGAATTACCTCCTTGATCCAAACAAGTCGGACTTCAAGACCGGCCACTCCACTGAAACGGCTCTGCTATTAAAGACTGAAGCTTTAAAATCGTCCAGATTGGCAGCTCAGTCCTCTGTTCTAATCCTTCTGGATCTATCAGCTGCCTTCAATACAGTCGATCACACCACGATCACACTCTTATCCATTCTCTCAAAAATGGGCATCTCAGGCAGAGTTAATTCCTGGTTCAGATCTTACCTCTCTGGGCGTTCATTCAAGGTATCGTGGTTGGGTTGAGTCCATCAGCTGCCAACCGGTGTCCCCCAAGGCTCAGTACTGAGGTTTCATTATTCACCCTCATCACTGCTATGCCGATGACACATAGCTATACCTGTCCTTCCTGCCAGATGAACCCACTGTCTTAGCACGCATCTCGGTCAGTCAGACATATCCATATGGATGAAGGATCACAACCTACAGCTTAATTTTACCAAGACAGAACTTCTGGTTGTCGCAGCCAAACCTATTAATCATAACATTAATATAAGATTTGATTCTTCACTCCTCCCACCGTCCAAGGTGGTGAGAAACCTGGGTGTTATGATTGACAACTAGCTATCTTTCTCTGACCACATTGCATCTGTCTCTTGGTCATCTCGTTTTATATAACATTAGAAAAATCAGGCCCTTGCTGACTTAGTATTCTGCCCAACTCCTGGTATAAACCATGGTTATCTCTCACCTCGATTACTGCAATACCCTCCTAGTGGGTCTTCCAGCTTGCACAGTGAGACCCTTACAGCTGGTTCAGAACACAGCAGCTAGGCTGGTTTTTAACCTACCCAAAAGGTTGCATGTAACCCCACTGCTGGTTGACCTACACAGGCTACCCACGGCTGCGTGAATTAAGTTAAAGTCACTAACTTTTCCCTACAGAGGGCCATCTAGATCTGCACCCAGCTACCGTAATCCTTTATATTCTTTTTATTTGCCTCTGGTTCTCACACTGTCCTGAATCTGGGTTGTGTTCTCATATTGTTAGTCGCTTTGGAAAAAGCATCTGCCAAATGATTGTAGTGGTAGTACTGGTAGATAATTAAAATGTGATATGTTGTCTTTGTCCTACTTTCAATTAAAGACAGGGTTTGCATGATTTGCAAATCAACATATTCTGTGTTTATTTACATTCAACACACCATCCCAACTTCTTGGAAACAGGGTTGTGGTTCTGGATACCAAAAAGGGTGATTGATGCTCATTTACATACAAGCATTCACTTTGAGTGCATTTGTTTGTGGGGTGTGTTTTTTACCCTACCCTATGAACCTGTCAGATCTTTTATGGTTCAGTACTCTGGGTCTTCATCATTTACAGATTAAGCCCTGCTTGAGGCACACCAGAGCTTAAAGCCAAGAATGGATGTGTATTTTGGCGCAAAATTGGAAATCTTGAATGGCAACTTTGTTCACACAATGAATCCCAGAAATCTCCAGAGAGAATGAGATAATGGTGAAATGAGTGTTGTCAGAGGATAAGACATAACAGGGACAAGCAGAAGATGAGACTCTGGACACCCATGGTCAGAAGCTGTACTGGTATACCAAGCCTTCAGCTGGCAGCAGCAAACATCAAGGAAGACGATGGAACATGGCCCACCTCTTCGAAGTGTGCCACAGAGATTTGGCTCTGCCACTGTACATTCATGTATATGTTTTTAATTGGGTTTGATGTTGCTTAAAATCATTGAAAAATGCTTTGATTTGCTCAAGGTTTGCCTGAGATCTGTTGTTGCATATGAAGTCAGACAAGCATTTTTGTAATGCACAATGCAAGTAAGCATTGTGTGCAGAATGCTATAGGAACACATTGAGTAGTCACTGAAGGAATGGTACATGATGTGTAACTACAGAGACAAACAAACATGAAACATTTGTTTCAAAATCCTGTTTACAGGTCAAAGGACATCTCATAGGTCCATAAAAAGCGTCCTCAAAAGTGACTGCTCAGTCACATAAACTAAAAGTGTAGCATGGTATAAAAAACATCAGAGCATAAGTCTGAGAGGATGATGGTGTGTGTTAGTATGTGTTCTCCAGCTTCTACTGATAGAAGTGTGCATAGTTTCATTGTACTGCCATGCGCGGGAGGCAGGGATGATTACACTAGTGTGGCACTGACACACATGCTTTACATTCCTGCTCCGGCTAATAACATTCGCCTCTCTTCCTATCCCTCCATATCCCTGGTACTGGTCTTAGATAAAGCCTGCTGAGACAAAGGCTTCATTCTGGCCATAATCAAGAGAAGAGACTGGGAGGCCAGAATGTTTAGTTAGAATAATACATCATTATTTTTCCTGCAGATTCAGATAAAAGCTTAGGAATGGTGAGTGGATGACCACAAACCACAGGCCCTTGTTGGAGGTTTCGTATAGGTGGATAATCCAGTATTTATCCAACACTGCACTGCTTTAATTACGGTGCGGCAATAATGATGATTAGATGCAAGCTCAGATGTAGGCATCAGATGTAAGCATTCCAATGTGCTAGTTAGAAAGGGCACATAAACCACTTCAATGTCGAGATGTCATTCAAATTACAGAATGTCCATTATGAGAGTAGGTTAACTGATGCTAAAATTGAATTCTAAATTGATCTCCTTCAGTCTTCTTGCTTAGAAAATAAAGGTTTCTTAATAGTTCTTGCCTATGACATACAGTTCAAAGAACATCCTTTACTTGGTACAGAAGCATTATGTGGACGTTCTTTAACTTTGAAAAGGTTCTCCCGCATTTTATTTGCTAAACCTCCATCGGAATGTTCATCAGGGAGGCAAAAATGGTTATTCTATGGTATCATTTCAACCTTCATTTTAAAAGTGTATGACAGTGCCATGTCTTCTTTCACCCCCTCTCCTTTGGCAAGCCTCCGTTTTGGTTTCATCACAGCTTCAGAGTCCTGCTGATAGGTCAGACATGCCAGAGGATCAGCAATCAATAACTTTGGAGGAATGTTTCTACTCAGCTCCTCTCCCCTCATAAGAGCTCACATCTGCTTCCAATATCACTGCCTTCAGACAGTGCACTCTCATGCAATCACATACTACTATGTGTTTGTGTGTGTGGGGGGGGGACTCCCCACAGCCTGCATAACACACAACATCAGCCACACTGTTTGAGAGATGCACACAGGGTTAGGAGGTAATGGAATACAAGTATTTGGAATACATATTAAGAATACAGAAATCTGCATTTAGTCCATGTTATATTTTGTAAATGAACACTGTTGCTTTTGTAAATGTTTCAAAGAATATGTTTTAAAACACATACCCAACAAATTAAAAAACTATTGAACAATCTGACACTGACAAACATTAACAAACAACGACATTTTTGCTAGAGCCTGAGTAGACTGATAAATCAGAGTGATGATCAGTTATTAGTCTGTTACTAAGTTTTAATGAAGGATAATAGAGCTGAATTGTCTCCTCACTAGTGTTTATGTTCACAAGTAATAATCTTGTGTTCTACTGGACTGTGTTCTATTGGACTCATGTGTGCGTTCATCAAAATGTGTCCCACATTTGCTGAATTCTTGAGACCAGCAGCAGTCCTGCTCAAGGGAGCAGTAGAGGGCAGAAACAGACAATATCATTTAAGTTAATTTTTCCTAAAGCATATAATCAGAGAAACTGCATGAAGATGCCACCAATCAGTAAAAATTAAACTATTTAAATAAGTAAAAAGGGCCTGAATGTGTTTTTAATGGACTGTAACTGAAAATATATCTGAATGTATTTAAAACAGTGCTTTCAGTAGAATTCAGCCATCAACAGTTTTTCAGTGTATTCTGCCCAGCTCTGGATTCACAGATTTCAGATACACACACACACACACACGCACACATACACACACACACACACACACACACATACACACACAGGCCTTGTAATGCCCCACTAGTAGAAAGAAAAACAAGATGTAACAGCAGTCGCCTGAACTGGGTGGATACAATTAATAACACAAAAAGCTACAAGCTTGTGCCTGAGGCCATTCTGGAGATAAATGAGAAGAGTGTGACTCAGGGCATGCGTAGGCTGTTACTGAACAACAGAAGCCGACACTGTATACTCACTGAAGTAGTAGCGCTCCAGTTACCACTCTGACTTAGTGTTTGCCAAGTCAGACAGTCGAATGCAAGGGTGGTGATGACGATAAACAAATGGAGCCTACTAAAGACATCTGAGGACACGGCTTCCCAAGGTTAACACTAGCTACCTGGCACAGCACCGGACACTGATACGGTACACATGGCATCAGACTGGGGGGGTTGATCCTCATCAGGCTTGGCATGTACCCCATGCCCTCTCTCTTAAACTCTTCCTTCCTCTCTTTTCTCTCTCTCTCTCTCTCTCTCTCTCTCTCTCTCTCTCTCTCTTTCTTTTTTTTTCACACACACAAATTCACTTCACCAAGGATCTGTATGTTGAGGCGAGCACTTCATGCTCCTGCTTGCAGTCATACAGACATCCACGCAGACTGGGCCACATGAGAGTAGGGGGAAATACAGAAATATAGTCCAGTGTCAGGGCTCTCAGGTGTCACCCACTGTTAGGGGAGCAGTTAAAGTGGGGGTAGACTGGGACTAGATAAAAGAACAGAATAGAGAACCTTGATCCACAATAGACTGCAAAGAGTAAAGCTGGCAACCAGCTGGCAACTAGCAAACTGTCCCAAACTGTGGCATCTGATCCACAAAGCTCTTGTGAGTTAGGACAAGGTTTACAGAATACTGCCAAAGATCCATTTACTTTTACTTCTTTACTTCCATTTACTTCTGTCCTACTGTACCTACAAGTGTTTGAATGTGTTATTAATCATACGTATTAATGATACTAATTTTGTGTTAACATGAAAGATCTACGTTTTTTTGTGTGGGTCTGTAATCGAGTTAATGTTTGCATGCAAGCCACAACAACATAGTTCCATAGTTCAGCTTTGTAGGATTTTAAACTGAAAACTTAACATTGTTTAAGACCTCTAAACAAAGACTGCTAAAATCGACAGTTAAGTTGAATGAGGTTTCTTTTCTAACTTCGCAACAGCTGCTACGAAAGAACGTGTTTATTGATGGAACACGCATAGGTCTCAAAAAGCAAAATAAGATGGACTTTGATGGACTCTCCTGCACAACTTTGGATGACTGGTGGGCTCTTCCATAATATTTGGTTGACTGATAAGTTGCAGTATTGGTGTGATAATGGTGGCCAGAAAGGGCAGAGCTGTACACTGGCTATAGCTGCCTATTCAGATAGCAAGCAGATGAACAAAATAAATGAACCGTTTTAAACAAATAGGCAATTTTGGTGAATTTTATGGAAGAATCTCACAGATTAACCCCTTAAATTACACACTTCAGCTACTCCATAACTACATAACTCACTTATTAGCCTCAAAATAGTTATCAAATAATTAGAAAGCAGTTACTGAGCCTTTGGCTCAACGGACAAAACGGAATATGAAGAGGATTCATACCAAAGCTGATTTATTTTCAGAGGTCTGATTATGGCAGAATGCATGAGCTGGTGTTTGGACATCTGAAAGGAGTCCCACATTCCAAAGTGAGCCCACAGGGAAGCAGACGAGCTTCCTGCTTAGCATCGGTGGCCTTGAGCTTGCAATACTTCATTTGATCCAGTAACCCACTACACTCATCCGTTATCCACTCCACATGGTGTGGTCTGCTCCTCTCTCTCCATCTCATGGCCCTGGACCAAGCCATCAAACACAGAATAGGGTCAGAGTGGAGGAGCTGGCCGATGGCACATTTAATACAAAGGGGCCTCAGTTTGTTTATGCTGGAGAATCAAGTTTAATTCAATATCCTTTTTATGGGGGCGTCTCAGAGGTGGTCCACTGGAGGAAGAGGGGCAGAGCTATTTCTAATGGCCACCACTGAAACCCAAGACACCACACAAAAAAGGATGGCAGACTTGGTCATCAGGCAATGCAAACAAATATTTTGCTTTGGGGGCACATATTTGTGCCTACCACACTTAAACATGAACAATGAATAAAAGAGTAAAGTTGCCAACATATTATTTACAGATGCTATAACATTAAATAACAAGCACAGCGGCTGTCACTTTTTTGTCTGTTTTTTTCCTGCCAGTTCTTGCTGGCTAAGCCTTACTGAGCACCAACACACCACTACCAGTCTAACTGCCCGTGTTTCCACTTTTGAAAGAAAGCAATGAATCATGATCGTCAGCACAATGAGCTGATTCATACGTGTTAAGCCTTTTCTGCTTAGATGTTGCAACTCTGATGTTCATCAGATAAGGCACTAAATTGGCCCTTTGGTCTTGTTGTCCATTAGGGTGCGTTCAGGTACCTTTTTGAAAGTGAGGCATGCAGTGTCTCAAGCTTTAAATGTAGTCGAACATACTTCCTGGGGACAGTTTAATAGATCTGACTGACAAGTGGGTACACATAAGGAAGCAGCTTGAGATGAAAGTCAAGCGATAAACATTTGGAATGTAAATATACAGACCAGTCAGCCATAACATTAAAACCACCTGCCTGATGTTGTGTAGGTTCCCCTCATGCCACAAAAACAGCTCTATCCTGTCAAGGCATGGACTGTTTGAGACCTCTGAAGGTGTGCTGTGGTATCTGGCACCAAGATGTTAGCAGCAGATCCTTTAAGTCTTGCGAGTTGCAAGGTGGGCCTCCATGGATCAGACTAGGATGCTCCTTCAGTTTGATATCTGTGGAATTTGGAGACCACTGTGGTTTTAGGAATATCATTGCTTAAAGTGGTTTACTTATGTTGCAACAATGTTTAGGTTGATGATATGTATCAAAGCAACATTCACATAAATCTCAGGAACAAAGACTTCTCAGGAGAACTTGTTTTCTTTCCATAGTACATCCTGATGCCATTTCATCCCCAGATAAGTGATTCACACACACCCAACCATCCACATGATTCATCAGACCAGACTACATTCTTCTACATTCATCTGATACTCACATACCCAATGTAGCCACTAATGGTGGAGGGCAATTTAGGATTTGAACCCAGGACTCATAATAGTCCAGCTACTACTACTCCAATAAGTAATAGTCCAGTGTCCAGTGTCCTGTGGCCAGAAACTGACCAGACCACAGATGAAAGTCTTCATGAGGGGCGCTTAGAGTCCAGTGTCCTGCATAGTTTGGTAGTTTCCTTACTCATACACACCTACCAAAATCTAGCAATTAACAGATGAATTGAATTATCACTAATAACTTAACATTTGCAAGGTGAACCAAAAAGTTAGACATGTCTTATAGAGTTAACCATGTAAATGCTGAGACTGATTGATTCCCCAGCTAAATAATACGTGGTTACTGGTTGTCCTGTGGGGTCCTGACCACTAATAATAGGTGTGCAACTACAAGGTACTTAATAAAGTGGAATATATATATAGATGCCCCCTTTGTGCCAATTCCACACCACTTTCCCTTCACCACATCATTAGAAAGAGCTCTGAAGTCTGTGTAGAAAGATGCAACGCAGTTATTGTTATTGCTGTGAGGTCTACACTCCAAGTGTGTTAAAGTGTGACTACAGCAAACAAAATCATAAAAGCCTAGATAGCCGTCCCAGCAGACCGAGAGCCTTTACACCTTCCCCATACCTCATTAATGGCCCTGCCAGCCTGGCCTGCCTGGCCCGCCTGATGGGCAGACACAGATGGGACTGGCCGCTCCAGATCAGCTGTCTACTGGGAGAGGGGAACTGTAGAGGAAAAGGTGAGGGGGAAGGAGAAAGATGGCAAGCGTAAATGAAAACCCCCTGCCGGCCCGGGCCTCTTGCCACTGAGACGGACGGCCAACCAAGGACATCCACCCCCAAAAAACCCCCCTCAGATGTCCTTCTCCTTTCTCAGCCAGGGACCGACCCAGGCGTTTAGACTCTGCCTTTTAAGGAGTAGGTGCAAGTAGGAAAGGGGGATGCACATGAGGACCCTTCCTATAAGGGGTGTCTTGATCCAATATTAAAGATCACTCGAGTCGATTTCAACACTTCAATGGATTGATTTTAGTTGCTTAAAGGTATTGAATGTGGGCTTATTTTCACCACGCTACAAGTATTAAGTGTCATTGTTGTTATTTCATCTTAAGATCTTAATTATTATTAATAATATTGCAGATGGTTTAAATGGGATAGCTAACTTCAGTAGTTCTCAAAATATTTCTGAAAAGCTAAGGTGTGCTGTATGTCAAAAGCGAAGGGAGAAAAACAAACGTTTTTTCAAACACAAGAATGAGTAAAAAAAAATGGTGAGTTTGGCCCACAAACTCAACTGAGGAGACCCTTTTTAGTAGTTTCCAAAATCAAAAAGCCACAGATTATTGAAAAAGAGCTTGGGCTCCCATCAAAGAAGAACCATATTTTCCTAATGTACCCAACATTTGACCACATTTAAACATTTTTCTAATAAGTTTAAAATATGAAATCTGTGAAAAAATCTGTGGGGGGTCCACGCTGAGAAGGGTCTTTGGCTTCAAAAGGTTTGAGAACCCCTACTTTCTACTTTGTGTTCACCACACAGCTGTGTTATCTGTGAAAATACAAATGTCAGATCTGACTCAGTATCATCATACTCTTGATATTACAGGCTAGAGAACAGAAAACCTGATCGGGACAGGCCTTCTTCCTCCTATATGTATCAGTGATGAAGGATCACGAGCTGTTCACTGGGAGATGAGTCAGCGCAGACAGAGTAGCCGATGGCGGTGTAGATAAGGGGACAGCGCGTCACCGGGGCAGCCAGAGCGGATGATAATGGTGCTTTTGGCCTCTCCCTGCCGGCTCCAGCCTGCTTCAGCTGCAAGCTGGCCTGCGCTGGTGCCACCTTGTCTTCAGCCTCGAACACACACACATACACACACACACACACACATAAACACAGGCTGGTGACTGACTGGTTGCTCTTTCTCACGACAGTGGGTGACCCTCCACCCCCCGGACAGGCTGCCTCCATAATGCCACGCTTGAGTGCACAGAGAGAGGGAGGGAGGGAGAGAGAGAGAGAGAGAGAAAAAGAGACACAGGGAGAAGGAGAGAGAGAGAGAGAGAGAGAGAGAGAGAGAGCATGAGACTGTCCCTGACAGCTATCAGTGGCTTAGACGCCAGTCTCTGCACTATCATCAGGGTTGTGATGAAGCAGATAGTGACGAAGGGATCAGCAGAGATGCACACAATGCTATTGTTCAGAGATAGCAGGAGATGCACAGACAGGGGAAAACACCAAGATCAGATCCTTTCCCATGTTAGCAGTCTGTATTACAGCATTACAGAGTAGTAACAGCCACATTCAATCCATACATTCATAGAGAAACACAATGATATCGATATCAGCAGTGGATATTTAATATATAACATGTAACATATATCCAATATACACTTAAACATATTTATATTTATATTATGTTCATAAATAAACAATGAGGTAAATTTAGATTCAATATAGCTGTAAAACTGTAACTTTAATCACTTGATTAATAAACTGTTTTGCTCTTGATATGAAATACAGTAAGTACAATGTCATGAAAAAGTATTTGCCCCTACTTATTTTCTCTATTCAGGGCATGTCATTTACATCTTGAATTTTTTATTTCATTTATATATGAAGAAAACTTCCCAAACATGCAGAATAACACAAGTGAAGAAGCAATGAGAGCTGAGAAAAGCTGTTGAACTATATCTGTCTCCAATGGGTTATAAAATGATTTGTAAGACACTAAGATGCTAGAAGTGCACAATTTGGACAGAGGGCAGAGGTCCTTTTCAAACCGGCATAAAGTAAATATACAGTAATAACAGTGATAACATTATGTTAACATTCAGTATGTCGGGATGTGTGGATGTTTTGTTGCCTGGGGACCTGAGCAACTTGATTTTATTAAAGGAACTATGTATTCTGCTATGCATCAGAGAAATCTTAAATAAACTGTCCATGAGCTAAAGCTGAAATATAACTGGGTTATGCAGACTAAACACTACATTCACATCTGAATGACTGAAAAAAGAAAATTAGTGTTGCCCGATTTAAACTCCATAGAGATACTGTGGTTGAACCTATAAACCTAAAGTGTGGATTAAAACCTAAAAATGTGGATTAAAGCTGTTCTGCAAAGAAAATCAGTCTCAGGTTTACCCACAAGAATGTAGAGTTAATATTGCTGGTTGCAGCTATTGCTGCTTAACGTCATTTCATAAGTTATCAGTTGTTGGGGGTTCGGGGGATGGGGTAATGACTTTATCGCATGGGTGATTTAAATATTGGATGTCTTTGCGTTTTAAATGAAACAGTCTTTTAAAATGTGTTTTCATTGTTTAATATGTTGTTAAAAGATACAGTGTTGGATAAACATACATTGAGATAAATAGGCAGTAAATAAACAGCTAACATTTCTTTCATGGTACCTTTGTGTTTATGTACTCTAACAGCAAATAGAATTAGAATCTGGACTTTTAATGCTTTTGATACTTATTTAACCTCACATATTGAAATCAGTCATCTACTTATATTTTAACATAAATACAACACTTGCACTTTAATAATATTTAATAATGGGTATCTCTTCTTTCACTCAGGAACATGGTTTGTGAACTTTGTCTGCCGCTGGCCAAAAGTAAACAGAGAGAAGAAAGTGTTTTGTGAAGTGTGTGAAAAGTCTACACATTTAAATCATTGCATTACTTTATTCAGTCTGCGTGTTTTGGCTTATGTAAGCATGTTGTATTATACTGGCTGATGAAACGGTAACTACACAGAATGAGAAAAATAAACCCGCAGTGACCTGTTGAGGTTCTGTGGGCCGGCAGGAGGGCGGCCTCCTGGTGCTGTGTGTACTCCTGTTTCCTGTTGCTGTCTGGCCTGGCGGAGGAGTAGGGGTCAGCAGTTAGGGCTTTGTACTGAGACCCTGACTAAATACACACACACACACACACACGTTCCTTCCCGTGCTGCCACAGTGACAGAGCTCACGTTCACAGCGCCATGGGGGGAGGTCACTATGTTTCACATTATTCCTTAACTGACCTGAAGGTGCCTAGGGACCGAGCCTCGCAGACTGGGCTTTGTGTCCATGGCATAAAGCCCAAAACTGTTTGTATTTTGAATCAGAGCAGCATACAATGCGGGAAGGGCTGATCACATTTCAAAGGACAATTGTAAATCTTTGGCAATTCAGTTCAAATCCATTAGTGCTTCACACACAGAAGTTCACAGGGAACCCTGCAGAATCTGTGAAGAACTGTTCTAGCCAAAGCACATTGTGTTAGCTTGTAAAAATGTCATGATGAAACCAGGGAGAATGTGTTTTGATATTTTCTTAGAAGACTGTTTCATTCAAAATGTTGATAAAGATGAATGAAGGCCAGTCACTGTTCCATGAATGACTTCCCAGTACATACAGTCTGTGTATGGGAATTAAGCTGCAAGAACAATCTGTTTTGTGATGTCAACATTTACATATAGCTGCAGATTGCGTCAGTGAGGAGTGCTTCTCCCAGTACCGCTTTTTTGAAGGAAGCACAGCACAGGGAAACCAATCAAAACAGAGGTTATTTATAAAAATAAGTTTTACATGCACAGTAACAAAAACAGCATGTTTAATTATTAAAAAATGCTCATGTGGAAGTGTATGAAGGTGGAAAATCTACTAAGAAAATTGAGCTAAAACTACAAACAAATCCTGTTTTGTAGTCTGTTATATTCCCTGGTCCTGGATTTATTAAAAAAGGGCAGGGTCATCGGAGGCCTCTGTTAAATAGCTTTGTCGCCAGTCCCATCTCTCTCTCTCTCTCTCTCCCTGTCTCTCTCTCTTTCTCCCTGTCTCTCTCCCTCTTCAGCAGCAGTGACAATAAAGTGCCCTGACTTGTTTGACTTTCTGTACAGAGGAATGAAGGCTGAGGCTGCGTGCAGGGCGATCCAGTTCTACAATACCCTTTTCTTTCAGATCGGCTCTGGGCACGATGTGCCCCTCCTTCCCGTCCTGCCCTGCTCCTTGCTCCCCATGCCTCTAGTCTAGTATGATTTATAGTGAATTAAAAAGGCTTGGGGGCGCAGACTGCGCTGCTCAAATGCTCTCTGTCTGGCTGGCTCTCTTCCATGCCGTCTGACAAGGATTGCGTTTCTCTCCCCATACACGACCATTGTGCCTTTAACGGATGAATCCGGCTCGTGCAGGGCTAACACCACAAGATCAACAAAGAAAGTTGCTTTGCTGCAGTTGATTCCAACACTCTTTTACAGGCTGCAAAATTCATATTCTGCACATCGAAACTGACCATGCTCCTAAAAACAGCAGCGGTTCTGTAAAGTACAGGCCTGTGGTCTCTGATGGATTGAGTCTGAGGTCATAAAGTGAATGAGTTTACGATACACCAGAGCAAGCAGAGAATGCAAGAATGCACAGAAAAAGCAAGCATACATACAACACACATTTAATGAAATGAATAAAACAGAATAAAATAGAATAGAAAGGGAAAGAATGAAAGGGGGCGAGAGAGCAAGAGAGGAAGTGAAAGAGTGAGAGAGAAAAAGAGATAGAAATAGAGAGAGAGAGAGTGAGAGAGAGAGAGAGAGAGAGAGAGAGAGAGTGAGAGAGAGAGAGAGAGAGAGAGAGAGAGGGTGGAGGTGATGAGGGGTCT
>JBBPCY010000019.1:2847762-2860958 GCA_037974405.1 Brachyalestes nurse | reverse complement strand
CCAGTAGTGTTACGTCACGTCTGTAGGCTGTAACACTGCAACGCCAGACAGGCAGCAGTTAGCTCACACAACTTTGAAAACCAGCTTCTGCTTAAAATAAATAAGGACCAAGGGCGGAGCTGTGGGGTGGCCGGGGGTGGCCATGGCACCGCATCACAGTCGTCGCTATTTTTTAGGTTTGCATTAGGTTTTGTATGTGTGGTGGCAATAAATCAACAATGCAGTAAAATATGTACTTTTAATACTTAAGTATTTTTGGAAAGAATTACTTCAGTACTTTTACTTAAGTGAAATCTGACTATATAACTTTCACTTGCATTTGTAACATTTGACTAGTGGTATCTGTACTTTCACTTAAGTAATGAAGTAAGGTACTTCGTCCGCCTCTGCCTACATCAGAACTGCTCACGCTCCCATGCTTACATGATCGAGGCCTCAGATGAAAAATAATGTACTGTATGTTGTATGCACAAAACATAATTATGCCACACATTTCCATTCCATTCCACTTCTACTTGACTTAAATTTACTAGACTGAATGGAATTTATACCAACATCCTGGAAAGTTTGTCCAAACTCACACCACTGAAAAAACATGCAGCATGGTCAGTCGCTGTTATATTCTGATATATTTTCAGTCACAATTTAAATCAAACAACCCCCTTGGTTCATTGGGGTTGAGTGTTCTTTCTTTTCTTCAAATAATTCATGCCAAGACCACAACAGCCTTTCTGGTATTAGATGTGCATGTAACCCAAGTACACGTGGATCTAAGCCTGGAAGAACAAATAGCTGAAATAGTGCCCTGGGCACCCTTGTATTTTGACAGATTCCCAAAGAACATGGCAAACACCCGCATTGTCTGTTTTATTGTCTGTGTTGTTGTAGTATCAAAATCCACCCTTCCACTTGCAGCAATTTCTCCTGGAGACTTTCAGGACAGGAGTTATGTTGCCATTTTTTAGTCTCTGTATTTACCCAAAAGAGCACATTTCCTCAGTTCACACTGTAGACCTCAAGACTCACATGCTGTTTCAATAACAATTACAGTATGTCATGGCAAAATGTGCCATAGGTAACACATCCAATAAAGAATGAAGGTGACAGGAAGTGTAAACGTGTGGCCATGGCCATCTCAGAAGAAGGCTAAAGGGGACACGGTGACGTCCACTTCCTCTCAGAAGCATGCACTCTCTCTCTCTGGCCTTTTCTCACCCTTCCTCCTGACGCAACAGGATATGAGGACATAGGTTATCAACAAAGACTTTCAAAAAGTAGATCTTGCACTATGTAATGTCTCCTTTCAGGGCTAAGAGGCCTTGTAGACAGTAGCGTAATATTCCACTCCACTATCCTTAAAAATGAAGGTTCCTAAACTGTTGCAAGGAGCCCAAAGTGTTTTTTTCGCCAGCAATATTAAAAAAATCAATTTCTACATTTTTAGAAATGTACTTTCAGAACCCATCTCTTTTACAGTTTCTTTCTTTTTACCCATCTCTTTCACAAGCAATTTCCTCCAGGATCAATAAAGTTTTCTGATTCCGGTTCTGATTCCGATACATCAGTACGCAGCTGAGTACTCCTCTCCACATTGCATTTTGGTAAAAGTGTGCATTTGTCACATGGTATTAAACCTTTAGTGATTGAAAGCCTGTTATATACAGCAAAAACACTAGAGAACTTGACATATTTCATGTTTGGACATAAAAAGAGCTAATTCATGTGTTTGTTCTAACGTGAACAACTTTGCTTAAAGGCTGTAGCTGCTAGGTAGCTGTGGCTGCTGGAAACAGTGGCACATCATGTAAACAAAGTCACTGAACTGCAAACAAATTTGGAATATGATGCTTTCTGAAGACAATGAAAAATATAATTTAAACCGGCACTGTTTTTAAAACAAAGACAATAACTTAAATATGGTGTTTGGAGAAGAGTACCCACCCCATCATCGCTTCAAAGCAGGTCATGGAAAATGCACTGTCTGTGCAAAAGGAGAGTTTCATCAGTGTTTCTGTGGCACACATCCACACACCACAGAGCACAAAAACAGAATTCAGACATGACAGAAGGTAATACAGGACACTTTAAAAACTGTTATCTTTTCTGGTTTTAACTGATGTTTACTAATGTATTACTACACGAAACGAGAAATTGAAAGAATATCTTTGCTATTATAGCCTAAGACATACATGTCACAAATTACCGCAAAATATTTGCTATTCCATATGACTTGAATCCACCTGAACTCCACTCCAAAATAACACATGATCTGAAAGAGACAGAATTAAGGAAGGAATGAAGAAATTGTTTTCTTGCTACAGATGAGGCATGATGACAAAATGTTTTGAGGAAATTATTGAGGACCATGCCCAACCAATCAATAAAGAAATGATGTTCAGAAAAATAGCATTTCAAACAGCCCTCCCTTGAGTATCCACCTTAAAGAAGTTCAAAGGACTATTATGTCAGGAGGGTGTGAGTAGATACTTCTATAGCAGATAAAGCAGTGGTTGAATTTTAGCCTATATCTCAGTCTATTTTGTTTCCTGCAGTTATACAGTGTGCTTTAATAGTTGCATGCAATCCTGAGCTCAGTTGTGCAGTTTATGGATCTAATGTTCTATACATGCATTTATATCATTAGTTTGGTTTGCGTAGTCCAAATCAACAATTAATTGTATTTTAGTTTTTGTTTGCTTAGTTTGACAATGAACCAAAAGACTTTATACTCAAAAATGTATCACCATTTTTAGCTTATATATTTCAATTAAGTTAACTAAACCCGTGTGCATACACCATGAGTTTGCAGTTTATTTAACGTACTGGACCTTGTACCTGCTGTATAATCATTATCCATGCACTTTGTAGGTTTACAATTACTGACTGCGGCCCACCTGATACTGCACAATTTATCGGCCCCCCTATACCGCTCCAAGTGAAAACGGACTATCACTGGAACATTGTGGAGACAAATTGTGCAGCTGAGTGTATAATGTGTTATCAACAACGTAGCTGTCTCTAATAAATTGACCGTTGAGTGTGTAAAAACCAAGCACTACTGACTTACACACCCATACCAGCACTACACACATAACCATACCATTACCAATTTGGGTAAGAGTGGTCCACCAGTAAAAAACACTTTAAAATAAGTAAAATCATCTTAAATCCAGTCGCTGTATCTAATATTTCTCCATCTTAGATTACTGTAAGCTCATTATAAGAAAATCTGTTATTACTTATTTATCTTACTATATTGGGAGATACTTTTTCTCCTTTCAAGCATATTTTTTGAAACAAACAATATTATCTGCCATAATGTTAATTGAAAAGCTGATTTGTATTAAAAAGTCTAGAAATAAAAGCTCAAACAATCTCAAAAGGATACATGATACATATCTAATGCATTTTACATGTTAGTAGGTATACCTCATAAACTGGAAACTCAGTCCAGACTATTTATTACAGCACTTTTGAAAGAGTGTCTGGTGTCTCTCTCTTTGTGCCTGGACATGCTAAACCACCAGGTTTTCACGATCACAAATTCATTGGGATTCAGTCTCAGGTTAACGTTTGGGGCAGGCCTGGCAACAACAGGTTAAGCACGCCTTAATTAAGAAGAAGTTCCGCAAGTTCTTTGAAATCAAACTGCAATATCGCTGGCATTCCAGAATCCAGATTCCAGTCCTCTTTCTTTTGCAATCTTTATGTATTTCAGAATGATAAAATCCAGAACCAGATACTGTATTCAAGATCCAGTTTTAGAAAACCTCTGCACTAGGTGGCGGTCTCTTTTCTTAATTCTTAATATACTCACCGTGTCAAACCAGGTGAGTGTTCAGAACGTGTGATGATGACTCCATGCCTATGTCATCTGCAGTCACCGGCTATTAAGTCTCAGAGCAGGTGAATAAACATTGGGCTCTGAAGTTGTCCCAGCATTCTGGGAAGTCGCTGCTGTCACTGCCAAGCTGGATGCAGCTCCACTCACTGACTGTAACTCTCTCAAACGGAAAAACTGAAGGGCTGCTCTCGTACACTTAACGTTTCCTCTGGCATTTCTCTGTCACCTCATGTGCAGTCTGTTTAGCCTGCATGAAGAACCCACATGCAAAATGAAAAACAAGAAGACAAACTATGTTCCAAGACAAATGTGCTTCGCAACAGCACTCTGTTCTGCAGAACACAAAATGTCTTACACATGCCTAAAACCTGAGATTAGGAATGAGTATACTCCCAACTTTAAGAAATACTTAATCATTTTTTAACCTAACCTTCCACAACTATAGTATATGGTGGAATACCATGAGCAGTAATTTCCATGCACCCTGTACTTTGTGAAAGAACAGAAACCCCTTTGACTCTACTGACTCGAACTTATTGCAGAGGCAACTGCCCTTGGGCTTGTGTTATAAGTATGTTTTGAGTTTCTGTTCTTTTCACTATGGAGCAGTCCCACTGAACTCTTCCCAAAATTGAGGCACTAAACAAGTGATCAGAGGTAAGCTTTTCTATCCCACTTTCTCTTTTGCACACACTCTCACACACAGACAGGCAGCTCCGCCAAGCTCCAGTGGTTCACATGTGACCGTACCTAAGGACTTAATGACTGACCTGGGTTTACTGCAGCCCCAGGCAGTGACAGTAGTGTGGAGTGACGGGCATAACTGTCAAAACAAATGATGCTAAAATACCTGAAACGGACAATAACTTTTTGATGGATTCTTCCTTGCTGGTAGTGCAGAGTAGTGCAGAGTTAGAGTAGCTGCTAGTGCAGCTAGTAGTGCAGAGATATTGCTGGGCTTCAGGATCACATTAACCATGAAATACTGTGATGTCTGGATTACAGGTTGTGTATAGTTTTGTGTCCTATAGTGGCAAACAATACTTTATTTATCACTTAGACAGCAAAATAATACCTACTTAAGTCTTCCCAAAACCACCACCAATTAATAACTGGCACAGGATATCTTCATGTATCCCTTTATACCTGATCAGGGTGGGAAATGAACAGATTTTAGAGATTCTCAAAGTGAAAAAAGATATTGGGGAAGACCTTTACATTTGACCTATTTATTTTATATTCTGTACAGTTAACTGTTGATCAAAGGCATTTGACAGGTTTTCCAGGATTTGACAGAAACACTGAAATATACTCAGCATAAATAATTAACTTATGGGAAGCAGCATGGACTTTGATTCAGGGGAAACATGTATTCTGTCAAATAGATTGTCTAATGCCAAAGCAAAATAAGGGAAACAGGGGCATCCATGGTGTGTTTCATGGTCTAAATTGCAAAATAAGTTCAGTTCAGCCTGCAGCCATTGGTACACTGTTCTCCTGCTCACTGTGATAATTTCTCATCATTTCAAATTTTTTATGTTATCTTCAAAATTACATCGACAACAAAGCTAACTTAATATGCTTAAACTAATGCTGCTACCACTTTATTACAATCTTTTATCGACCACATAGACAATAATCATGTATGTGATTTCAGTCAATTAAGAAAATGAACTTTGACAGTTTGTTTAGATCTTTAGACCCTTTTGAAAGTGAAAGAGATTAAAGACAAATGGTTGGTGGAAGGAAACATGTTAGCCAATGACTACATGTTAGAAGGGAATTAGGTCTTTAATCATATTTGGGAAACTGAATTGTCAACCTGCCTGGGCTATCATTATTGTTTGAAACTGCCAAGAAGGTCTTTACATGGCATTTAGGTTTTTTTGTTGTTGTTGTACCTTAACATTGTAGTGCAACATTAAATAAGCAAAACTGTTTGCTGGTCTACTACATTTTAAATACATTTTAGATTTTTGGCTCAACAACTGAAGAGCAAATTTCCAAAACTCACTCAGTCTATTTTTGTGATTTTTTGGTAACACTACTATTAGCATATTTTTACATTACCTCTTTATGTGCAATAGTATAACTGACCAAAACTCACTCAGTCTTTGCATAATACACGGTACAAGATTAGGAGAATTTCCAAAACTCACTCAGTCCACTTGCACAGTCGCGAGTGGTACTTACTTACTGGTAGACAGAAGTATGTTTACAATTTTTATGCAGTTAGCTGTCATTGACTCCATGCTGTGTCATGTAGTAGGATATAAATATTAAACTTGTACATACTTTTGTGACATTGAATATCAGTTTACTTAAAAATAGTTGTCATTATATTTTTTAAACACATTTGCTCAAACTAAAATGTGCATGAGTTGCACATAGGCATTGAAAAATGACAACTGTAAAATATCAATTAAAAAAATTATTTCCTGTAAGAATTGCTTTCCAGTAGGTATAACAAGTAAAACGCAATTTTCCTAAAAAAAATGCTTTTCGACTGAGTGAGTTTTTAAAATTTGCTCTTCGATTGGTTTACAGATTGCAAAAGGTTTGTGGATGCATGCTGAACTCCAAAACTCTGCCAGGAATCCTTTAGGAACTCAGCAAATCTCTGTCTACCTAACACTAGTAAGATACCTCTGCATCCACTTGCAACAATACGTTTTGTGTGCTTTTTTGTATAAGTTCTTTTGGCTACTGTAGCCTATTTAATTTAACACAACACCAATAGTAGCAGTTATGGCAGAAAACATCCACATGCTGAGAAAATATCCAGTGTTGTCCACCTGTCAGCCTGCCACTCAAGCTTTTTGCCACCTCTCAACAATTGCCCACTTGGCTGGCCAGGTACCTTCACCTTCTCTTGCCCCTCACCCACAATGCACCTGGAGCAGGGCCAGGGCTGCTGTTAATTGGGCCTCATTATTAAGTTAAGTGCAGTGCGGGCGGTGGTGCAGGAGCTAATGAGCAAGGGGAGGCAGGCTGTGTCGGCCCAGCCATTAGAAAAATTAGTGAGTGGAAAATGAGTGCAGCGCTGGCTGGGAGAGAGAAAGAGAGAGCAAGAGGGGCTTTCTGATGAGACTAAACTCTGAAGAGGCACATACTGGGAACACCAGCCTCTCACCATTAATATGGGTACAGCGTGTTTCTGCACCAGCTTTTATTTAGCCAGAGAGCAGCAACACTGCTGAGAATAGTCTACATACTTTAACAGATCAGATATTGGCTCATGGATGACAATGGCGCTCATGAGCTAATGCACTAACAAACTGCTGTTTCTGTATCAAGTGTTAAGGTTTAATCCTATTTTAAAAACATGATTAAGAAAACAGGTTTACAGTACCTATTTCCAGTCAAATGTATCTGTAGAATTAAATTTAAACAAAATGGTATGTATAGCCTATAACATTCAGTACTCAATATGTCATTTCTGAAAAGCACAGGAAGAGTTCTAATCATTAATCACTGCATTACACGGAGGATCCAGAAGTTATTAAGTTATTAAGCTCTCATTTTTGAGTAGAATAGTGGTGCAGCAAGATGTTAATAGATTAGATCTGTGTAGGTTTCCATTACTATGCTGCAGTTTCCATCCACAATCCAAAGACATGCACATCAGGTGGATGCCAAATTGCCCTTATATTGCCCCTGTCTGCATGTTTGCCCTGTAATGGACTGATGATGAACTGGGTGTCTCTCCACCTTTCAACCTTTTATCTCCACCTTTTTCTCCCCCCTAACCCTGGTTGGGATAAGCAGCTTGGATAATGGATAAATAAATAAGCAAAGAAAACTGCTTGTTTACTATAGGTTGTGATCTGGTCTGTAAAAAGGCATTCTTTTTTATATTTATAGTCAAGATCTCAGTTAACCACAAATGCTAATATTTTCATTTCAGAGGGATAATGTGAGTGGCGTGAGGCAAGGGGCAAAAGTTTAAATATCAAAAACATTACAGAAAAACTAGATAAAATACCAATTTAGCACGGTCCCATGCATTGTTTTCACAAAGGCGATTAACAGAGAATTTAACACAAGAGAAATATTTAGTGTGGGATTAAGAGAGAATGTAAACAGAGTGGCACTGATTGAGCACCAGGCCAGAGCACAGTGAAGACTGGTGAGACAAAGAGTGATGGAATAACACGTGTCTATGGGGGGCTGGGTGAGAGAGATAGAGTAAGACAGAAGACAGTGAGAGAGAAAGAGAGCCAGGGAATTAGAGAGAGAGAAAGACAACAATAAAGAGAGCGCAATGGAGAAAGAAAGCATTAGTAAGAGGGTGAAGAAGGAAAGAGAGTGACAAAGAGAGAGAAAAGATGAGAAAGAAAGAGACAATGTAATAGAGAGAGAGGATGAGTGGTCTGTAGACAGTGTGTTTGTGTGAGATAGTATCAGGGCTATGTGGGTGGTGAGAGGTTTCGTGGGAAGAGATGAGGGTCTCTAGCAGTGTCAATGCCTCCTGCGCGAGGACCCATGGGGTCATCGCCGTCAAACCCAGATGCCAGACATTTACATGTTTTCATTCAGGTTCCATTAAAAATCAAAGGCTCTGAGAGAGCAAGCAGACCTCACACTCTGAACCATAGCTGGCACTGCACCTCCGGCAAAACACATCCAGCAGAGCAGGCCTCGGGCCCACAGGCAGAGGCTGCAAGGGGTCCGTTATAGAGAGGATGGAGACCGTATCAAAGCAACATGTTTAGAAGTTGCTTTCCAGGCTGGAGAGATTACAGAGAGAGACGCCTTCCATCCATAGCAGAGCGTGGGAGACTGAGAGAGGAGGACTTAACAGCGTCAGTGTTTAGATGAATTTGAGAGGGTTTTTTCCCCCGTCACACAGCCTCGGCTAAATTATCCAAACACGACCACACTGGCATTCATTTGTGCGTTATCCCCTCTAAAAGCAGTTTATCTTGGCCACACAGTGACAGTGTTGTTCCTGGGGTATGCCCAGCAGATAGCTGGCCCAGCCTTGAAAATCCCACCCTGCAGTGTCTCTCCTCTGATATTAAAAGAGACGGGAAGATCAGTCACCGTTCAGGCCTGGATGAGGCCCTGGAAAGCTGACAGTCAGGCATGATGCAGCAGTAACTCAGGGAACAGATAAAAGAAATATATGTGTACTGATGTCCTCAGCGGTGAGACCTGGGATAGGCCCTGTTTATCTCATGAGCTTAAACAATACTGTTCAAAAGAGTGAAAAGCTGTTCAGTAGTTTATTATCAATGTCTGTTGCAGTCAAGTAACTAATATAACTAATACAATGTGCTCTTTCTTTCAACTGATCTCGTTTTAATAATTAATAAGACTCTAGGAAACTGTGAGTAAAAATGAAAAACAGATGGATCCACAAAAATGAATGTAGCTATAAAGTGACTGAAAAAGCTGTATGATATAATATAATAATATCAATATTCAGAATTCATCTTATTTTAAAAGCAGTGATCAAAGTCAGGAAAATTCACAAAAATAGATCAATCTGATAAATTATTTAACATTTAAAGCTCTTGTTCAGCGAATTCTTAAAATATGAATGTATTTTATGCATAATATATCTTTAGTGATAGACAAATAGAAAGACAGCACTCTTGGTGATGCTCAAAATCACAGTGACTACAGTGACATTTTGGCTGATATAAGACGGAGTCAAATTTTTTTATTACGTTCATTTTCCTGTTTCATTTTAATTACAATTTTAATACAAATGCACCATTATTAGCCAGGGCAATATAGCAGTCTAAACTGAAAAATACTGCTGAGTAGTTCCAACACCTCTCTGCACTTCACTGGAAACATTACAGCATAACACACCACAAATATTAACCCTCTCTCGCTCTCTCTAATGGCAAAATCTGTGAAAAAAACATCCTCACAACCAGTGAACTGAAGTTTAACAGCAAATGGCAAAAGGACCCCCGACATAGTAATGGATTTTTTGGGAGCTGGCACATAGAACAATTTGTAAGGAGAACTATAATGAGCTCAGCATGAGTGTCATCAGTCGAGCTTGTTTTCAGAGCTGAGCTTTCAGGTAGTAAAGCAGTATTGATAAAAAAAAGGTAATGCACAGTCTACAGAGAGACGTGTCATGATCATTGCATCATCCATCCTCCTAAACAAAAGGGCTTACTGTGTGAAAAGCAGAACAGCAATTTGTGCTTATTTGGTGACGGAAGGGGTGCAGGGTTGGCTGGGCAGCCACATTAAAGAAGCCTCGCTGGATGCTGGGGGTTTGAGTAAACAGTTCGCTAGCTGAGCTTCATCACAGGTCTGGTGAGTGCCCAGACTAAATGTTGCCTACATTAGGCATCACTGGGTACATAATAAGGACAGTCTTCTGCTGCCCCAGTGACCCGGCCTTCAGTCGCCTTCCTGTTAACCTTGTCAAAGCCACCATGCCTCATTCTCAACAAGCGGATGGCTCTCTGAACGCCGGTACTCTCTATAAATAACTACTTCATTGAAGCCCAGAGAGGTGAATGGGGTTGGGGGGGGGGGGGGGTGAGGAGGGGGTTACGGGGGGGAGGTTGTAAACAGCAGGCACATTTGTAAGCATTTAAGACTGAAAAAAATGGTTAAAAAACAACCAAGGAAGTCACGTCAGGAGAGGAAAAAACATTCCATTTACAAAGCTAGCAAAGAATGATCGTGACAGTTTGTGACATCTGCGTGTTTCATAACCACCTTCAGATTGAAAGTCCGCGACTATTAGAACGCACAAACTGTTTGCTTTAGAACCATGCTCTGGCCCAGAAAGTGAACAAACAGTTGTTTCGAAGAAGGATGCGAACAATGGCTGTGGGGGAACATGCCTGATGTTGGGCAGAGGCCCATGCTGTCAGAGTGTGGAGAACAAGCTTGATTCATTGATCATTAATTCAGTTTACTAACACTGATTTACAGGCAGGCAGTGCTCTGGGCCCGCTCTGGCATAGATTAAAAGGCATGGAAACCATCACCTCCCCCCTCCCCTTCTAGAGCAGGAAAAAACATCCAAAATAAATCAAAGGAATTATTCAGCGGCCGTCGTGTCATCCCAAGACCACAAAACAAAGTCCTGTGACGTCTCAATCAGTTCTTTTGTCCTGTCTTGCACATCACAAAAACCTAGTTTAACTCTTCACAGCAGTTCTGCTCTACAGCACTGCCATTTGTGCTTTCACAGTTCTGAGAGAATATATAGTAAGATGAAACTGCACTTATGTTGCAGGTATGTACACATACCTACACACACATGCATACACACACACACACACACACACACATATGTAAATATTTTATATATATATATAAGATTTCATTTAATTGCTGTTGTTACAATAAAAAAAATACCATGTTTTTTTCTTCCTTTCTTTCTCCTATAAAATTACTATGTCTGAGATAAGATATTTATTTTATTAATAGCCATGGTAAAAGTTTATTCTTGTTCACACACCATATACATTTACACTCTGTGCTCAAATGCATCAGACTCGTTCACCACGTGGTAATATGCAAACCAGCTCACACAACAACAAATTGCTTGTGTTGCTCCATTCAAAAGAGATTTTGCACAGCACTGCTCTTTTTTTAAAACCAGAAGTCAATGTTTACAAGCTGTTAAGGATAAGTAGCCTCCTGTGTCACTGCCACCGTGAACCACATGCACTAAAACGCAAAGTATCTTCGTGAGTCAGTGAAAAATGATGAGGCGAAGTAAAGGGTAATTAAACTCGTGCTTCATTTGAGCTGACCAGCTCGAGCAAAGTAAAACTCAGAAGAAACTTATGGCAGGAGATGAACTGAGGAGCAGTAACGCCTGCATTAAGTGAAGGTAGTACAGAAGGCCGTCTCTGCAGAACAATAATGGGAGGTGCCACCACATTTTTTGGGAGGATATGTGGATATTAGTGTAACCAGGTATAAATGTAGTCCTTGATCATTTCTATCATTGCATGCATACAAAACCCAATTTTTAATCAAATTGGTGCATGATGTCCACAAATAGCCCATTAGATTCTTCAGTCTCAGAGCCAAGATCAGATGTGTCTCTTGTGCACCAATGGACTCCCTTCTTCTTGATCTTTCTAGTTCTAGCCTATAGAGTTCTAGCTCAAGCAGAAACCCTGAACTCCAGAGTGTGAACTCAGGTCTAAACTGTGCTCTGTATATCCATTATACACTGCTCCCCCTTTATTTACAATAACACACTGCGAGTCTCAAAAACAAAGGAACACTTGGGCAGTTCCATGCTCGCAACTGAGACTTTCACAGCAGGGAACGTGAGAATTTTTATCAGCTTTTTGTCCCAAACAGCTCAAACTTTGATGTCTTTGTTCCATTCGGAGAAGATGTAATTTTTGTTGAACTTTCTGGAAGTATAAATTGGGTCAAAAAAAAAGTTCAAGTAAAAGTCACGACATTAAGAGGCACAGACGGGCTCTTTCAGTACACAGCAGAAAAAATACAAGGAGGTGCTTCAGGCCTGAAGGCCGTGATACCTGATCATCAAACCACCGCCAATTAGAGCATTAGGAGAAGTCATTTATTTTGCCTATGTTAAAAAAGGTGCTAAACTCCATGAACCATTCCCTCATACCCTCCTGAAATTTCATCCTGAATGAGTACGGCCCCACCGAGTGAGAGACAGAGGGATATTGAGGGGGGCCTGAGAGAGAGAGAGAGAGAGAGAGAGAGAGAGAGAGACTGGCCCCAGGGATTTAGCCCAGTGGTACAGACCCTGCCAGGCATAGGCTAATCTGAAGAACACCAGGCACTCTTTCTCTGCTTCCCTCATTTTTTCCTTTTCTCTGTTTGCACTACATCCCCCTCCTCCCAACCAGACTGAGAAGAAGGCTAGGGTGCAGCGTTTTCTTTCAGTTTAGTGAAAGCTTTATCAATCAGTAATCTATTGATTGTCGATTATCTCACATCAAAGAGGGTGAGATAAACTCCCTAAAGATCACCTTAAATGTCTAGTCACAAATTGCCCTCACCGATGACCTTAAAGGTACGGTCCAGGTCAAAATGCCCGAAAGAGTCCTGAGGTTGGCCCATCAGTACGCGTGGAAATAAACTTATAGCAAGTCAGAATAGCACTGACCTCCATAAATATTTATAGGAAAAAAGTAAAAAATGACTTTAAAAGTTAGTTAAAGTAACAAGATTTGATTCCAAGTCACTATCAGTCACTTTTGTCATAAAATATTCACACAATTTAAAGGGCAGCTGGTATTTTCAAATGGTACAAAAGGAAGTAAAACTAAAAAGTTTAAAACAAATAGTTAACCCTTTAAGCGCCGGGGTTTTTTTTGAAAAATACTGGATTTTGACATCAATATTTCAAAAGCTTGTGGCTTAA
>JBBPCY010000019.1:2834238-2847659 GCA_037974405.1 Brachyalestes nurse | reverse complement strand
TTTTATAACTACAGTCTGTTTTAGTCATGATGACGCCTTGTCGCAATCCTGCGACTTTGGCGCTTAAAGGGTTAAATTGACATGTAGTAGTATGTAGTCTTGGTGCAGTCTGAGGGTCTTTCTTCCTACATACCAAAAACAACTACAGGGCCTAAACACTTGATGAAGACTGGATCTCTTGTATGTTCATTCAGTCTTATTCCAGCTGAGGTTCAGGTTAGACTGCTGAGATTGCTTCATTTTCCATTTCATTATCCACCATCTTGAAGCTCAACAACAATTTCTGAACACACAATCTGTGCAATATGTGAACCTCCATACAGGGATGGTGACGAAAGAAAAACTCAATGAACCAACAGACCTGTGACTTCATCCAAAGCCAGTCAATGGAGAAAATATCCAGCCTAGATGATAGTTCTCAGTGGAAAGACAAAACGTCAAACATTCACGACTTTCATGAGACGTTCCAGAGTGTCGAAATCCCATCAATCATTATAACAAAGCACACAGTGGAATTATGCAAGGATCATTACATGTGTATTAACACACCATACCTCTCTGTTCATGAGCTCAGACAAGTAATGTTTAGGAATGGATACACAACTGTGAAACGCTTGCTTCTGAATAGTAGACCCAGTAGCCATAGCCCACTGAGGCCATTCTGCCAGTGAAACAGAAATCCACTAGCTCATATATTTTTAATTTAATATAATCTAATAAAATATGTTAAATAATTTCAATGTAATAAATTAACCAGGACACTGTTGCCTCTGTGCACTTGTGTGAAATCTGATGGCTTTATGTTGAGCTGCTAGCGAGCAATGAGGTGTAAAAGGGGAAGGGTGAGACCAACTGCTGTGAAAACAATTCACACCTCTCCACAAAGACAGTCATGCTGACATAAAACAGACAGAACAAGACCTGGAGCTGCTCTAACTCAGTCATGTAGCCATCACAATCTGGCCCTTGTCAGAGTCACTCAGATCCTTACGCTTTCCTGTTTTTCCAGCTTCCAACACATCAACTTTAAGAACTGACTGTTCACTGTGTGCCAACCATATCCCACCCCTTGGCAGGTGTCAGGTGTAATGAAATAATCAGTGTTATTCCCTTCATCTTTTAGTAGTTTTAATGTTGTGGATGATCAGCATATTCCTTCAGTGTTACTGAGGAACAAAAAAAACAGTTCAACTTGGAGACCTCCTGAAGGGGCAGAAATAGCATTTTTGGCAAATTTGAAAAAGGGTTAAAGATCTACAGTTTCAGTTTAAGTTCTGAGATTTCGGCCCTTTGTTCTTATGAGTTTGCCCTATGAAGTCCATTAGCCCCGCAGGATGACAGCAACACTTTACACAGCTATCACTGGCACACCAGGCTGTTGATTACAAACCAAATCAATCTGGACTTGTAACTTAGAACTGAATGATATAATTATGGCATTAGGTGCTTTAACGCGTTTCTAATCGCCGCTGCTGTACACTAAAAATCTTAAGGTGAATCTTAAAAAGAATAAGGGCCTATGTGCCACAGTGTGGTTCAAATCAAGCCATTTGTCAGAGTTTGTTTGTACGTTCCATGTCACTTTCACACTATTTAACTAGTATTCACCCTATGCCTGCCAGTCTCTTGGTTAAATAAACACTCCTGCCTCAATACCTGGCAGGAAACTGGTTTGCTTTTGAAACTTAATGCTGACGCCCGTTTGACAAACAGTGCCATCTGCTGGCCACAACGTTTCTGGTTGGAAAAGGTTCCACGTCTGATGGAAAGGCATCTTCTAATCATGTTGTTCTGAGTGCCTTGTGAATTAGGATGAATCCTAGTTTTTTCTAGTCTAAACGGACGCAAGAAGATGGAAATGACTTTACATGGCTGAGGGTTAAAAAAGTAAAAGAGATTTTCACAGCATCATAGAGCTGATTAATTGAGCACTGATTGACTCTTCTAACTCCAAAATCAAATCCAAAAATTTTTCGGATGAATTAATCCCATAATATAATCTATAATATATTATAGATCGGATATTATAGATCAGTCTATACGGAAATGATCCAAATGGATCCGTGTGCATTTTAGACTGAGGTTAGGGTTAGGGTTTAGACTAACCCTAACCCTAATTTACAATAATCCTGTAAGGAGATCTGAACTGCAGGTCATTTTTCCATTTGTGAGAAAAATGGAGCCTCTGATACAAAGGAAAACCTTTTGACTGAGAGGATAATGGCATGTTAAGATTAAACCTCCTTCTTAATGACTGAAAGTACTCTGTTGCCAACTTGCTTGGTTCCCAGTGTTAAAGGGAGTGTAGCATATATTACTCCAGTGTCCCAAATACCTTAAAAACCCTGGGCTGCAATTATCAAATTTCGTTCAGCGGAGGAGTGTCCAGAATCAGTTCTCCTTATGAATGCATCAGCACAGAAGGTGAGATAGCTGGTCCTAGATCAGCAGTCACACGTTGACACTTGAAAAATATGATCCTTAGCTCCAAAACCAAAAGCGTCATGATCCAAACCTGAAGCGGATCCCAGAGCCTGGAGCAGGACTGGAGAAGGAAGAGGATATTTCATACGACAGCCATCCACAGGCCTCCAACAACAACACCTCGGAACAAGAAGGAAATTCCTCCCCCTCCAGTGCTCTCTCTGCTGGAACACACCAATTGCTTAATCCCGCACTTGTAATGAGCTCATTTCACAATGTCATGTGCAGCTTTTTTTTCGCTCCCCCAGTTTTGACAAATTGAACTCCGCTGTCTCCCTGGGTTACGGGAATGAAAACAACCAGGTCGATGCCGCTCTTCTTATTTTTTCTCACAGTGACCCTCACCCATCTACCAACATCAGTACACGTTAATTTTAACATGAAGTTAGATCTAGACTAGACAACAAAGGCTACCATGGAGGAAACTCAAGCATTGTTTATCACTACTGGAATGGGTAATAAGCAGGCGGTGATGCAGTAATGAACGAGCACTGAAGACACTGTATGTCCTCCAATTATGGGGGGTGGGGAGATGGCCCACTTAATTAAGAGTTTAACCTATTAGATTAAAGACAAAAGTAAATTCAAACTGTGTGATTATAATGACTGTTGTTACTGTCTCAGTCTGGACTGTCTCATCACAGACAAATTCCTTTACTATAAAGAGCAAACGGAAGACTTTGTGAACTGGCTAGATTTATTTATTTGTGATTTATGCTATTTGTGTAGTGTTAACTTGAATATATCTGCTAACTTAATCTGGTGATTTTACCGTTCTACCATAGTCTACTAAAACATGGCCAGCTACCAAGAAAATGTAATGATATAATACCAAATATTATATAGATGGTGTTTCTGTCCGTCACTGTGTGAAAATAAGCTGACCCTCCCCACCCACAAATGTGACTGTATAAACCACACTATCAGAAAAGAGCTGGTGGTCGGCTAAAACGTGATCTCGTCTTGTGAAAGTGTCTGATGGGAGGAGATGGAGGCACTGAGGCCTCTGGGGCCTTAAGCGAAGGTGACAGTGTGTCTGCTAGACACGTTGCAAGTCGGAGGAAATTGGAGATAAACAGATAAAAGAATGCGCTCTCGGCCGGACGCTGCGGGGTGCACCAGGCAGGAAATAAACCTGTATTTAAGCTGATTACCCGCCCTGGAGCCCCCGTACCCTCTCAGCAGTTCCACAGCAGCCAGCCTCCACACAAGCCCTGCTGTTAATTAGAGCTGCGCTCTAGGGGGAAGCAGCCCTGTCATCCTGGCTGGAGTGTTAGTGATGGCTGGCTGGAGGGGGGGGCACTTACAGAGGGCTCTTAATTGGGCCTGTATGCTGTATCGGTGGCTGGCCCGAGCGCTGGTGATGATTGCTGTGAGCAGGTGGCCATGGTGACAGCCCGACGCAGGCAGTCCCGGGCCAGCCTGTCCGTTCTCGTCAGGGCCCGCAAAGCTGAGCAGACGTCTCTCTCTACACACCCCTCCCATCCCCTCGCTCATTACCCTCAAACTTGCCCACCTCTGTCACCTAGCAACTTGCTTATGAACCCTCTGTAAACACTTCTGCAGTCCCACTATGGAAAGTTGTAATGTGGCATGCCTTATGTACTGATGTACTACTATTTTTTAAAAATGCATATTAAAGACTAACCAGGTTTGTACTAAAAGGTAATGATGAGATCTGGGGCTTTCTCTCCATAATAAACCTGTCAGCTGTAGCAACTCGCTGCATTCTGAGCACAAGCTCTTCACCCTCGCATACAGAGATGAAGTCAAACTTCTAAGAATAAATCATAACGCAGGAAGCCACAGACGGGCCGCTGCAAAAGGCACTGCTGAAAAATGATATCAGGGCAGCAAAACAAGCAGGCTGTAGCCTTCCTGCATCCCACTTTTCCTGTGCTGGGAATGTATGTGCGAGTAATCATCATTTTCTCTCTGAAGCATGCGTGCCACCAGACATGCCAGAACTAGAAGTCCTACTCCATGACTTGTGTGATTGTGATCAGGCTGATAACAGCTTGTCGAACATACACGGGAGTTGTTAAAGATCTTGAAAGCATTCTTGTAAAATCTGCAGCCATCTTTTTCTGGCACGGATCGGCCTCTGCCGCAGTCTGTGGCAGAAAGTTCTAAAAAAAAACAGAGAGATAGAACTTACAGGCTTTACAGAACCTCCCTTGAGACTCCAGCCACAATGATGGGAGAGTTAGAGCATGTGGACAGTTACAATGCAGGAAAACACAAAGATCTGCTGTAAAGGACATCGCTTAAAAAAGAAAGATATTGGGTCATTAGATCAAACTGAAACTGCAGATCACTTTGCAGTGACTACTGATTTCTGTGAGGCCAGTTAACAACGATGAATACAGAGTGAGACCAGAAATACACCTGCTGGAAAGTACTAAGAAATCAAGTTCACAAAAAACACTATTTATTTAGTAATATTATTACTAATATTATCAGCATAAATATTAGAAACTATTCATGTAGAGTTTATCATAAGTCCATATTTTGCAACACAATTTGTCAGCCACCCCCTACCTGATTTATCAGTGGTCACTTTCTGACCACAGGACTGCCACTAACTGGATTATTTAAATGGTCGACTATTCCCAACATCTGATATAGTAGCAGTATGGTAGTGTGTGTGGTGCAGGTTCGAATGATTCAGGCACTGCAAAGAGTTGAGAGTTGCATATCATGCCAAGAGTGGCTCTGTGGTCAGAAACTGGCCATTGCTGAAGAGCTAAAGGTCCTTAACTGTACACTGGCAAGATGACAGCTACAAGGTAGGTGTGTCTGTAGCCAAAGTACATTTGATCCATATGATAAACATAATTGACATCATGATTTGATGTTGATATGATCATCACCAGGGCTGATGGCTGCCCTCCTCTCTTACAAGTTACTTTGGAAACGAAATCAAGTGAAAGCCAGCCGAGTGAATTGCTTTTTGATGAGTAATTGGAAATGAAGTGCAAACAGATTCAGTTCCTTCATTTGACTTTAACATGGTTTTAGGTGAATGCTATTTGGTGGCACTGCATCCAGGTGAGGAAATGACAGGAAACAGGAGAATGACATCAGCCATTGGACAGCAGTGTGCTTGTTTAATGGGCTGCAGGAGCTAAATGAGTTTTTCCACGTGCCCCTGCTCACCCTGAGAGTGCGATCATGAATTAAGAAAGGACATATTCTATGAAAGCTGACCTGTGTCTGGCAGCGAATTAAAATTAGCCTCCACTACCACTATGATTGACCTATTGCTAATGTATAACGTGATATTCTCTTTATTTCCTCTTTGCAGAGAGTCACAACTTGTCTGTCTACTTCTTTTGCTTTTGCTGGAGCTTGTGTTGCCATGTTGGGGCCTGATTTGATGCAGTCAGCAAGCTGTGGATGACAAACAGTCCCTGGAGTCTTGGCAGCAGTTTTGGTGGGAGAGGGTGAGAGTTCTGTCCTGGGGCCGGCTAAAGGTCAGCGTTAACTCAGCACCCCTCCTCTGCAGGCTTAGCAGTAATGTAATAATCTGGCCTGGATTTCTACAGCCTTTGAGCAGGGCTGGGTCCACACAGAACACCAAATGGACATACTGCAACCCACACAAACCCTCCATGCCAGAAGGGGGCCAAGTGCTCAGGGATCACCCCAGGGCAGATGATCATTTGTCACAGGCTGAGCCCTGGGCGGCTGGAATTTCGCAGTTTGCGCACTCAGAATATCAGACAAGATGCACGGTGTTCCTCCAGATCAGGGGCTCCCGGAGCATAGTGCCAATCAAAGCCTGCAGCACTGCTGCAGCACTGTTCACACACAGCTGCGGCCTCACAGGGCTGTGCCCTTGGGCTGTGGGTGCTAGACCTCAGCATGGAAGTGCCTGTAAATGTATGGTTTTGTCACTGTGTTCACACATTCCCCCCACAGCCAATGCAAATCTTCAGCAGCAGAGTCAAACCCCTCTTCCCAACACTGCCCACTGCTGATGTCACCCAGGCATGATCCATATTACTGCTGCCCTAACCCAGCATTGTTCTGGAGAACATGGAGGTTCATACTCATAAAAGCACCTCAGCATTGCTTCAGTAAGGTCCTTTCATTCTACAAATCACTCAGCACTATAGAATTTACATTACTATGTCCACCACTTATTCGTCCCTCTAGTGCTAAAGTCAGCAGAAATCTCAAGCTTGCCGTTTTATGACATGGCTGCAGTTTTCATCAGCTTTTTACATTTGAAATACTGAAAGTCAGTAAATGGATTTTCTTATTTGTGCATGTCTGTATGTGTGTGCTTACGAGTAGAATGCATTTGGATAAAGGAGAGAAGTCCTAGTTCAAGCAGATTTAGTGAATGAGAAAATGGAGAGAGAAAAGGAAAAGGGAGTGAAGTACCTGTCCAGTGATCTGCCTCTGAGGAATGTATGGAATGGTCCCCCCTTCTCTCAGTAAACATTTGATTTAGATTAAATGATAGGACCGGGGCCCCTTTGCCCTATTACCTGTTATTCTCTTGCCCTGAACCAAGGGTTCTCAGTCACAGAGTAATCCCTTCCAATCAAACTCCAGCAGTTCAAACTTGCAGTTCAAACTTGTTTTTTGAGAATACTAAAATGGTTCACCTAAAAAGTGCCCAAAATGGCAGCAGACAATGAATTAAAGCCAATGGTTTAATATGGTTACTTTTGCAAGCTATGCTGTCTCAAAGCTGGCTTTAATATTATTGTTGGCAAAAACAGTATTATGGAGTAGCATACTACATTTTCAAAACACAATGTTCCGCACATACATACTCAGATAGTGAGCTTGACAAACTTTATTCTTCTTCTTATTATTATTATTCCAAACTCCAAATCTAAACTCACAGCCAACGGCTTTTGAGCTAGAACAACCAAATTTTGAGTAACTGTAGATCGCAGATATATCCTAGCACCCACCTAAAACAATTCTGAAAATACCAAGAAAACCCTAACAACCACCTTGGATAACATTGGAACTACTTGCAATATCCTAGCAACCACATGGAACATCATATCAACCAATAAGCAACTAACTGAGATTTCACAGCAACCAACAAGTAGTGCTCAGTGATTAAATCCAAAACAACAAAACAATTTAAACTTTTTGAATTATTGAAGTTCTTTTCATTTACATTACATTGATGACATTTTTATTTTTATATTTCTAGATTGTATAGTGTATATTTTATACTGTACTGTTAGTATAGTTTTCATTCTATTCTATTGTTTTTTTAATTTTTGCTGCTCTTACCTTTGTTCTGTCCACTTTCTGCCATGACAATGCAAATTTCCCACTTGTGGGACTAATAATGCTTTGCTGTATATACAGAGAAAATATCAGTAGCTATGACAGTAGTGTCCACAATACCTCTGAGAGACGCTGTTAAAACAAGTCAGTGCAGATCATTATAAAATAGAAATATATACAATACAGTAATAAGACATCACACAAGTGCAGTTACAAGACATTTTAAAGTGCCAGGGTAGCGCTCATAGCGTAAGTGCAATACAAAACATTTCAACAAGTGCTAGATTAGTGCTCATTTAAATGCTTCAAAACCTAAAAAGTTATCAACAACAGTTAACTTTTCAAGCATTATTATTTTATGAACATACGAAACATTTGTTCATAAACTTTTCACTTTTTTTTTTGCTCAAAGAAAAGCTTAAGTAACAAGCATCTTAGTATCTGATAACGCGTGGATTTGGCTGAAATGTCTTTCTTGACCATGTCCAGTATCAATGTTTTATAGTCCCTACACGCTCAGCCTTTAGGGATCAAGAAAAGAAGAATAAACAGTCTTAAAAATTCCCCTCCAAAAATCTTTCAGCACATCACTCTGGCACGCAGCGTACTATCTGGAATTAAAAAGGCATCTGTAGAAAAGAGAAATAACCCCACCTCTTGACCATTAATGAATTATAAGGGAGGTGAAGAGAAGAGAAGAGAAAAAATGTGGTGTGGTGAAGAGGAAAATAAAAACCCAGTAGAATTTTGTGCTGCGTGCCATGCGGCCCTGACATTAGTGAACTATTTAACATGAGGTACCATGAAGGTGAACTTGTCTGGGCCAAGTAAACAAGCCAGGGAAAGGGAGGGGTAACACAGCAGGGTCTGAATGTGAATATGTGATTAATCATGGCGCAGCTCCAGAGACGCTGGACGCCCCTTCCTCACCACCAGTCCCTCTAAGACAGGCCTGGAGGAGCAGAAATGCTGCATATGGGTGGTCAATTAGCTTAAAGGTTTCAGCTGTGACTGTGACAGAGCATTGCTCCATGGTCTCTCTCTCTCTCTCTCTTTCTCTCTCTCTCTCTCTGCCCACATCATATCAACAGCAGTCCAAACATGCAGTGAAAAACCGCATGCCGTGATCTAAGGCATTCCCAGGCCTGAAACATAAAGACTCTCACTCCATTTCCCCCAGCCTAAATCAACAGGCCTTTTTTACTGTGGTTACCACGCTTAGGGCCTCATCGCTCTGTGCCTATTTAAAAGAGCATGCTCCACTTTGATTAGTCTTGTCCTGCTCTCTTCGTTTGCTTAGTGTGACAGTTTGTCATTTTGCCTCACTCTGAGTGATGCTATTAAAGCTAACAGCTCTTGTAAACAAGCATTACTGTTATTTCATTAAACATGGCCATTTTACCCCATCAGAAGTGCTAATGGCACCCATGAACTACATCCAAATCCTAAATTAAGGCTTCTGCAGGAGTGTGTCTTTATATCAGGCTATACACATGTTCTTTGAAGTACAGCTGTTTCAGGCCTCTGTGGCTCTCCTTATTCATTTATAATGGCCAGCCCTCTAACAGCAGAAACATTTCCATTAGTAAAGCTTTGACAGATTTGTACTTTTCTGTGTATTTTAGTATAATAACAATACTTCCATGAAATGTAGTGATATGGCTAGCATGCTAATGTCATTCTTCTGAACTGATTTGAAAGTGTGAGACTCACACCTCACATTTCCAAGTTTTAGCACTTTATCTTAGAACAAAAGTATCCAAAAAAAAGAATACCATTAAATAAAGTTTACATGCTAATAGCTGCTGGATGTATTAAGTTCTTTGGTAATGACTTTTTATTCTCTGAAGTGGAAACACTTTTTCTGCAATGTGATTTTAAGCTGCTCTACCCTTAAAAAACAGTGGCAGATCGCTTGTATATACAGTTAAAAAATGTAACTGGTATACAGCATTTACAAAACAAGAAGGTTCTTTAAAGTTATCTACAAAGAATGTCTCTTTAAAGAACCATTCAGTAAAAGGTTATATGGTTCTCAAGCCAGAACAAAAATATGATGTCCATGAGGATCCCTCAGTACCGGTTTGGGGACAGAGTTTAGAACCACTGCTCAAAAAAAGCAAAGCGGTTCTTCTGAGGCAGTGGTTCCCAGCCTAAATCATGTAGGTCCCCCTGCCCTACAAATTTTTCCTGCTCTTACACTTCCACTGCAACCAGTGAAAGCCTTATTAATTATTAAATGCAGGTGTGTTGAAAGCAAGGAAAACTTTAAAATGTGCAAATATTTTAAGAGAGCACCTGATTCCCTTAACTGTCATAGTTGTATTTTGTAGGGAGCCAAGGCATGTGATTCATTTAGTGTGAACATCAGCACATGCATGAAGGCACTTACTGTGCTCACACTTCCTCGTTTCCTCACTCTTGCCAGGACCTGCCTGCAGTTACTCCAGCCTCTCTGATCTCTGTGTTCAAACAACACAGAAGAGGAGCACATGCTGCACTGTCTCAGCCTAGCAGCGTGCAAGCCTCTGGAAAAGTATGAAAAAAGAAACACCATTGCCAAAAATAAGGTTTTGTGCTAAGAACAGTGAGCGGAGGCTTAGAAATAAATTCAGATGTTTCACACACTCTCACGCTTCATACATAATGTGTTTTGAATCTCAAGTTCATACATAACATATAAGTGTAAGGAAAAGTAAGTGAAATCTTTGAAATTACCTGGATTTCTGTATTGATCAATAATAAAATGTGGTCTGATCTTCATCTAAGTCACACTTATAGGCAAACACAGTCTAACTAAACTAATAACACAGAACAGTTGTACTTTTCATGTCTTTTATTGAGCACACTGAGTAAACATCCACAGTGCAGGCTGGAAAAAGTAAGTAAACCTCTGTGTTAATTAGCAAAAGGTGTTTTAATTAAAGAAATGAGATCGGAACTGTGGGTTTCACATGTGGCTTCCACATTAATTAAATACACGCAAAACCTAATCTCTTCTTTAGGAAAACAGGTGTTTAACCCTTGATCCAAAGAAGCTTCACAAGCGCTCAGAAAATGTGTTATAGATGCGTATGAAGTTGGAAAAGGCTATGAAAGCACTGCTAAAGACTTGAATGTACATCAATGCATGGTGTAACAAAGTGTCTACAAATGGAAAGAAATATCAGGACTGTTGCTACTCTCCCTAGGGGTGGGTGCTCTGTTTAGATCCCCCCAAATGCACAAAGGGCAATCCTGAAAGAGGCGAAAAAGAATCCAAAGGTAGCAGCAAAAAACCTACAGAAGAGTCTACAAGCCATTTAGTCCTTTATTCGTGTAGGCATTATTAGAAAAACACTGAACAAAAACGGTGTTCATGAAAGTACACCACAAAGAAAGTCGCTGCTGTGCAAAAAAAATATCGCAGGCTGTCTCAAGTTTGCCCAAGACCAGCCAGATGTTCTACTATGTTTCTTGGAAAATGTGTCATGAACACATGAGGCAAAAGTGGATCTTAGTCACACAAATGCACAACGCTATGTTGAGAGGAAAAAAGGCACTGCACACCAACACCAAAACCTCATCCCAATTGTAAAGCATGGTGAAGGGAGCATCATGGTTTGGGGTGCTTGCTGCTTCAGGACCTGGGAACAATGAATTCAAAGGTATATCAAAACATTTTAAAAGAGGACGTAAGGGCAGGAGTCCATGACCTTCAAATTAAGAGACATTGGATGTAGCAACAAGACAATGACCCAGAGGACAGAATTAAATCAGAAATTAAAAACTAAAAAAAGGTTAATAAAGATTGAGTTTTGGAATTTTATTATTAATCAATGCAGAAATCCAGAGAATTCTAAGTTATTCACTTACTTAGTTTGGTAACTGTAAACTTGATTTGCAACCATCTGTTTGTCTGAGAGCATATATTAAAACACTCAGGCCTGTAGTAGCTGGAAGGAATTCATGCTGTACAGGGATGTGTACGTGCATAATTGGGCATACTTTCTTATAGATGAGTGCACTTCAGCGAAATCAAATGTGTGCAGCCCTACACGCATGCAGCTCGACTTGTTGGGGGGGGTGGACTGGACAGGAAAGGTGAAGGTTGAGGCAGGGCTCTGAAAACAAAGAGCCTGGAGACTCCGCACACACACTTTTCCTCTTCCTTGAAGCGTGGGGATCTTCCCACCATCATTGACTCAAGGAGAAACATCCTGAGGGCTGCAGTCACGTTTTTTTCAATCACCTCTCAGTTTTTGGACGAAGGCCTTTGTAAGAAGTGTTGGAATGGACTTAAATGAACTGACCTATCTATGCTCTGCCCACATATGAGTTCTTTCATAGCAACTGGTACAAGATTGGACAGTCTTTACAAAATACTGAAAAGATCCCATTCAGTCTAGGGAAATTAGGTTAGAATTTAGATATGCTTACATAGTGTTGACTTTCTGATTTTAAACGTTACACTAATGAAGTGGACTGTTATAACCATTCAGGTTGGAAACTGATGATAGCTAGGTCAAAAAAATGTAAGATCCATATTTCTAATTTTGCAATTTTTTCACATTTCTCTAAAGCTAGTCTGTTGGCTGAGCATGTAGAAGTAAATATCCGAAGGCTAATATATTCCTTTCAAAACAGAATGAGGCAACATTTTTCAGGCTAAGCCAGGAAGGGTGATTATGATCAAATGAGGCTGTCAGACATCATATTAGCCCCCAATTTTTAATCTCGTTATGGCTGGGATGGACCACCGCAAGGCTGTTTTCTCATGTTAAAGTGCTGAGCGGTTGGGGACACTCATTAGTGGGCTCTCCAAAAGTGCTCTGTTTTTCTTCACTGCTCCCACCCATTCCTCCTCTTTTTCTTTCACGAATTCTTTCCTTCTGTGTCTTGGCATCTATGTTTTTCACTCTCCCTGCCTTTTATTTTTCCCCTCATGTCACTTGATTTTTGTTCTCCTTCTCGCTCGCTCTCTCCTTCACTTGCTTCTCCCTTACCATTTTTCTCAGTGAAAATTGAGTCATAACTTCCTGACTCTGCTGGCCAAAGGTCAATCCCATGGGCTTGCCCCTCCCTCTCCCTTTCTCCTCCTCTTCTTTTTTTCTCTCCCTTTTGTGAGGCCCCTCTGTCCCCTCAGCATTCCTTAGGCAGAGAGCACCTTCAAAATGGGCTCTGCGTGCCCCAGGCTGGTGGAGAGTGAACGGTCTTCAGCTGCTGCAGCTCCTCAGCCGGCCCGTGGAGTGCTCTGACTGTGAGAAAATGCAGCCCGGCACTACCCCGGCCCCCGTGATGACAGCGAGAAGGCAACTGGGGGGCTCTGGGGGACAGAGATTGATATCTGTTGCTCATGAGTCCCCTGTGCCTCCTGCCGAGCTCCTGTGCCAAGTCCCAGCATTAAGCCCCTCTATGGAAAGCCCCAGTGCCCCCTGTGTTCATTAGTACACATTTATATACACACGCATATGCACATATACCAGGCATGCATATATCCACAAAATTCAAGCACTGACCCTCTCTCATCTCCACTTGGACAAGTAGCAGCTGTGTTCATGAGGCTCAGGCCCTGTAGTGACTGCTCTCTGACCTCACATGGGCAGTATGGGCTCTCATTGCTCCCATGGAGGGTTCTGGTTACAAGTCTACAACTTGAACATGTACACCCACACACACCCACACAAGACTGT
>JBBPCY010000019.1:2816016-2833445 GCA_037974405.1 Brachyalestes nurse | reverse complement strand
GAATGGGTTAAATACAGAGGAAGAATTTTGTGCTGTTCACACTGTGTGCTGTGGTGTGTTCATGTATGACAGAATGGTCACTTTATGTACACTATGCTATACACACAAAATGCTGTGGTCAGTAATACAGATATATATAAATACTACAGATAAATAAAATTACTGTTGAAGTAGTTTACTAGTAAGCACAAACAGTGGTTTGGAGCTACACTGTCCCGAGTCTGCTATTGCACGTAATAGTGACATAAGTATTGCACATGATAATATTAACACTTCCTCAGAGCTAAAATCTTTTACATGTTGTGAGAAGGAATGGCAACACTACAAAGTGGCAAACGTTTTACCATCCCAACTTTTTTGGAATGTGTTGCAGGACGGAAATGCAGGAATGGATGTACAGTATATTAATAAACAAAATGAAACTTATCTGACAGAACATCAAATATCTTGACTTCATACTGAAATAAAATAGTAATGAAATAAAAGCCAGTAAGTACATTTAAGAATAACTTCATTTATGTTTTTGGCATTGATGTTTTGTTTTGTTTTTTTGCATATTCCATACCGTGCCAACGTTTTCTGATTTGGGGTTGTAACATCATGTGAACTGCATACCTGAATCATCATACATGCCTCAGAATTAATCAAATCATCTTTATATATTAAATAGACTTGGGTTGCATCCAAAAATGCCACACTATTAGCAGTACCACCAGCATTAGTAGTAATATGTTCAGCAATATACAAACTTGAACATAGCCTCATCTGACATGCCATACTGTTATCAGTAAAAATAGACAATAATTTTGGAAATTATATATTTTTCATAATTCTCATATTTTTTTGTTATGATGAGGCCATGTCAATAAAAGGCCTGGTTCCTGCATTGTAAAGCAGCAGCACATTTATCAAGATCTAATTCCATATCTCAGAAATGTTTATTGTTCTCTTAAATGTTCTCATATTCAGCTTAGATATGGCACGTGAAAATGTGTGTGAGTTTAAGGCAGGTACGTCTCCCTGGCTGTCTGCTCTCTGCCCGTGGCCTCCAGTCGAGCTTATGTGCTCTGATTATCTACACACACATCTGGATGGGTTTAGTCAAGGAATCCTATAAAAGAGCCCTAATGGGCTCCCCAAACATTTCTGGAGACTGATTAAGAGTGCTTTTAGATCTGGTTCACATCAATGAGTTCCATCTGTGATTTATTTGTGTTTTGTCTAAATAAGCTATTTTCTTAATTTTGACCTCGCCTTGTGTGTTGCTGGGACACGGGGCAGCCAGGCTTTTGTGTGTTGGTCCCTTATGTCCAAACTGAGATTTCACCAACAAGTTTAGGTAGAAATTCTTATACAAACGTGCATCCAACAGTGGGATCAATGCATTGAACATAGTCTCAGGCAAAAGTGTTTTACTTCCATGTCTTTCATGTAATTAATCTTAAGCTTCGGACATAAAGCACTGCTTGTGTGAAGTGTGTAAAGGCCAAAGTAGTTCTAATGATTTTCTATTAATTTTACAGTTTTACAGTATATGGTAAAACCAGCAACTACAGGACGAGTGAACTAGAATGCAGTGCTCTGTAATAGTGCCCTCTAATGGAGCTTATGTTTAAAAGGTGCCTTTATGCTTGGAGTTAAACTAACAGACCAACATATTAAACTAAATGGCTAAACTTTGGTTGTACTGAAATACATGTCAAAGCCATGAGTTTTCTATAATGGTCGTATTAATTTTGTACAAGTTCAAACAGGAGAAACGTGGTTTACATTAGTAGCAGGTTAGACTCCATGGTTTTATAGGGTTGACACCTGCCACTTCAAACATCTCTATAAGCAGGTGAGGAAAGTCCTGTTTTGCTGTCATTACCTTCTCTGTGGGCTTTTGTATTTCCGATGCATCCACAAAGGATCAGAGAATTCCCTAATATGTGGTCGTAGCCTCTGTATACACTGTATACATTGTTTTGGGCAGTCTGTGCAAATGCAAACTGTCCTTCCTTAAACATTTCAAGAAAATTGTTTCCCAAGGCTCAGTGTTTGGTCTCTTTTCCTTATACACTCCCTTGGTGATACTGTATCTTGATTTCTCCACCTTTATGCTGATGCTGACAACACTTTGCTTATCCTCTCCTTTCCTCCCGGGGACTCTCAGATCTCAGCCCGGATCTCTGCATGACGGAATGGCATTTTTACATGAGCTGTCAAAAAAAAAAAAGAAAAGAGCACTCGCCAAAATGTTCTTTACTCAGAAAGCAGCCCCCAAGTTTTTATCCAGTCCTTATTTCTCCTATAAATGCTAACACTATTGTTTTTTTATTTATAATTATTCCTGTTGGAACAATGTGTAATGTTTGCCCCTGATATATATATATATATATATATATAGTTATTTTTACGTCTGGGTTTACCGATTAGAAGCTACTTATTCCTAACCCTATGTGCTTTTCAAAATAAAAGTTTTGTAATTATTTATGAGGGCTAAAATGTAATGTTTATGTGAACCGGCTCATAATAAATCAGTTAATGTTCAATTTTAATGTTGAACTTTTTTAAAGAAATACTTCAACGCATTCTTTGTCTGATTTACTTTGTTTTGTTTTTCTTTAGAGCGCATGTGCAAAGTCATGCATGTGACTCTTCCTGCAAAAGTGAGTGGAATGCTTTGAGAAACACTGAAACATCTTCTCACAATTATGCCCGTTCTTCACGCTGAAATCACATAGAGTAAGTGTGGCATCGTGTGCACTGATATTTGACTTTTCATTTGAGTGACTTGCAAGCTTGCTAGATAGCGTTTAGCTTAATCGACAGTTCCGTTTGGTATTTGGTTTTAGCCTCCTAGCCTTGAGTACACTCTGTTCTCATGATTTTTACCCTCTTTCGGATCAGTTGAACAGATCAGACCCTTTACCCACAGATGACGCATAAGAAGTAGATATTGTTAAAGGCAGGATGTTGAAAATCAAGTCGTGAGTTTCTAGTATTTCTGTGTTTGTCGTGATTAGCCCACCCATACACATCCGAGGCTGCAGGACTTGTGTAAAGTGTAGTGTCATTTTTTCACACACACGGTGTGAACAGCACGAAATTCTGTCTCTGTTTTTAACCGATTCCACACACTCCCGGGCAGCCAGGAACACAGCGCCCGGGAGTGTGTGGAATCGGTACCTTTCTCAAGGGTACCTCGGTGGTGCCACTGGCAGTTCTGGGATTCGAACCTACAACATTCTGATTGAAGGGGCAACTCCCTAAGCACTAGGCCACCAGCTATCCCACGTGTGTGTGTCAACATTTCACGGAAATTGCAAGAGATGTACTAAGCCTAACGCAGGAGAGATGAAAAGAGGATTACCGAAACAAAGAGTTAAGGACATAATAAATTGCTTCATGCAAACAGGCCATGTTCCAGTGGTCTTCAGATCAGCTGTAGTCTTACCAATCCAAAAAAAGCACTACCAGTCCTAAAATTTCACATCTACTGACCTGTTCAGACCTGAACCTCCTCTTGCCTTCCTCTTCAAAGTTCTGGAGAATCCTGTGTGTGTATATATAACTCAATTTCATTCGCAAATCTGGCTTCATGATCTAAACCAGTCTGGATTCATAGCACCACTCTACAGAAACCACTATAATTATTCTAGATATTTCTGCAGGTTTTGATACTGTCAACTATCAGATCCTCCTGAATTCACTCACCAAACTCACTGGTTCTGCATGGCAATGGATTGTGTCCTACCTTGAGTATCGCAGGTACAGAGTGTCGTGGGATCTATGTTTGGCCCACAAAGACTTACTACTGGTGTTTCCCAAGGCTCAGTGCTTGGCCCTTGGTGATATTGCATCTTCACATGGTTACTCCTGCTGCTGTTAAGCTGGATAAAACCACATCACCTTAAGCTAAATCTCAACAAAACTTCTCCTGTACATCACAGGGGGTGTATCCCCACGATCTGACCTGGCCAGCACTTTTGGAAATATTGTCATCACTCCTACATCAAAAGCATGACATTGAAGTGTTCCCTTAGATGAAGAGATCTCATTTTCATCTCATATTAACAATCTCTCCAGATCTTGCATATAGCTTCTTTCTCACTCAGTATAATTTGTCTATTCCTCTCCACTGATACCACTCAGATACTCGTCCAGTCAGTTGTCATCTTAAGGCTGGATTCTAACTTGCTCCTGGTTGGCCTTCCTCTGAAGACTCCTAGACCTCTGCGGATGATCCAGAATGCAGCAGCACGTCTGGTCTTCAATACACCAGAATTCCCACACATCACTTCACTACTCTTCACATTGGCTTCCTGTAGCTGCTCGCATTAGATTTAAAACTGAACACTAAACAAATCCAAAAATCCAAAATCCAAAAATGAATCAGTTCGGTCTTATTTATCAGCACTAATCATATAATGGGTCTCAGCTTGCCCTGTTAGAGCATCAAGAACAGCCTGTCTTGACCCTCCTTCTCAAAGCTTAAAGACCTGCATTAAGAGTGTTTTTAGTTTTGGCACTGAAGTGGTGGAACATATTTCCCCCCTGACCATCAGAACTGGTGAGACCCTCACTGTCTTCAAACAAAGACTGAAGACCCTCCTCTTCACTGAGCACTCAGGATAACAACTACATGTACAAACCTCACAAACCTAGTGTTTTCTTCTGGACTACAAATCACAGATATGTCACTCTGGTCAACTGCTGTACAAATGTAATGTTTTTCTTTTTTATAGTATATGTTGTCACCTAAACACCAAAGTCCATAATATGATATATGACATGACCTATATCTTCAAATTCTTTGTCACTGCTGTGGCAACAGTGAAGTTACAAAACTTGCTCTACTGCCCACATCATTAAAAAAAAACCCACTGTATTTAACCCATTCACCAAGTGAAGGGGAGCAGTGTGTGTGGACGGTTCCTTGCTCAAGGGTACCTCAGTGGTGCTTAGCAGTCTTGGGAATTGAACCCATGACTTCCTGATCGTAGGGCGAGCGCCCTAACCACTAGGCTACCAGCCATGTGTGTATGTATGTGTATGTGTATATATGTATATATATATATATATATGTATGTGTGTGTTTTAATAATTATAAAATATCATGAATCATCTTAGAAACTGCATGTTTTATGTCAGATTTGAATTTATCTTCCACCACTAAATCTGGAGAGAGGCAGCTCAACATTGTCATCTTCTCTGCAGGAATGCTGTAAATCAACGCATCCATCATGCTGAGTCGTTTGCAGGAGCTCAAAAAAGAAGAGGAAACTCTTCTGAAAATCAAAGTCATGCTGCAGGATCAGCTTAACAGACTAAAGGTAAGGCTTTACTGTGTTCATTTTCATTGGTTTTCATTTACTTAAATAAGGCAAATTGACCTGACATGTACAAGGACTAGACAACAGATAAAATCATCACACAGCAAAGGATCTAAAATCACAGTTAAAAGGACATTCAACTAAAGGTCAGTTACCTTATAGCAATACATGTCAGCTGTAAAAGGTGTCTGATGAAGCTACTGATCCAAACAGCAAGTAATTATTTAATGTGACAACTGATGCCAAAAATTGCAATAGCTGAGAGGAGCAGTAATGATTGACAGGGGTCACACAGTATGATAGTTGCTAAACTGTCCTGTCCTGTTACTTATTGTGTGTTCATGTTCATCTCTACATTCCTTGAATTGTATGAATTTGTGTAACATGATTTGAGTTCTTGAAGAACAGCACAACACTATGACCTCAATAATCAAAAATTTGAATCCACTTCTGTGTGACCCAGCTGCTGCAAAAAATGTATACCATGAACATCATGAAGCTGAAAATTATGACAGAAGCCGCTTGTTGCTTCTTTTTCAAGAATGACATTCAGAATGAAAATACCTTTAAATACAGTACAGGACATGAATGCTAGCAGCCCCAAAAATCTGAAGCTGTTCTGTACTAATGTGATCTTTGTCCTTGCTAGATATTTGATATTAATGCATTGTTTGCATTACTTTGTCCACGCCCTTTATTATTATAAATATCAGTGTTTAGTTACTTCAGTTGTCCCTGTGTTTGCTTGTTTTTGCTAGTTTGAAGAGGGGGCCCTAAAGTCGATGATCAATGCCCAGACTGAGGAGAAGTCTTCTGAACCTGCTACCCCTGAGGTAAAAAGTGAAAAGCACTGAAATGGCATTCCTTTACTTTTTCCAATCAGATTGGCACTACAGTTGTTGCTGAAGCAAATAGAATTTGTGGACATGCAACACATGTGCAGCACTGCATCAGATATCATAGCTTAAATATGAGTTTAAACTGTTAGCAGACATTTGTTACATTTTTACTTTGTATGCTGTAGTTTTACAATGACTTTCACTAAAGAATTCAAAGCTCTCTGAATATTAAGAGCATAGTTAACCTCTTAGCTTACATTATCTGCTAACCAAGTCTTTCTACCCTGTAATGTCTTCTATTTTTAAAACGTGCAATAGTGTTTGGAATAACAGCATTATTGTTCTGATATAGTCATAAAGAAGTGGTAAACATAAAGATCTGAGCTCATAAATGTGAGCAGTTTTGTAGGTTTGGTCATCCCTATTCAGCTACTCATGTGTGCGTTGTTACAGTGGCAACCAATTTGGACTGGTAAGCAAATGACTAGGACTACCCAGTCATGGGTTGCTTTGATATGGAATTTAATCTCATAGCAGGCTTTACAATGTGATTTTAACACCCAATTTCCTGTTCATCACAGCCTAAAACCTGATACACTTGCAATTCTAAAATATAATCTGTGTCAAATGTCATTCAATCAGTGAATTTACTAGGATATCACATGGTAATACCTTAATAATCCAAGGAGATGCTGCAGTGAGTGAACACAGGATGCATGGGTTATCACCTTTTAAAAATAGCTTTTTTTTGCCTGATGTAAATGTGTCCAATATGGTGATGTAAAGTGATAAAGCAGTTTAACTGTTTTCAAAAAAATCAATTTGAATAATTACTTTCACCTTCCTATATAAGGGTTAAGAAATGCAAAAGATAGAAATAATATATTAATGATTAAAGAAGCCAAAAGAAAACAGTTACTTTATTTTTGAACAAGTGAACAGTTTGTTCAAACTGTTTATAAGATTAAGTTTAATATAGCACAACAAAGCCGACTGTACAGGACGTTTAGCGAATAGCTTCAAACAGTCCAATGCTGGTATAAATATTTGGCCGGATCAGCCCAGATTCATTTGTATTACACAAATCAAATGGAAATGGAACTACTCATTTAAAGTTCATAATGTGGATGTGGTCTTTCTGAGAGGAACAGTTATTTTCTTGCTGACCCTTTTACTCATTTGATTAACATTTTTATCACCAGTGGAATGGGCCAAAGTGATTGCAGTTTTGAATTTGGAGCTAATCAGGCGTGTAATTAAGGGCCAATATAGACGTAATGAATAATTTAAAAATGAATAACTATTTTCATCTGTAACAATTACATTTTGTGCTGGATACTTTACAGGGAGGGTAAATTATTAACAACTGAAATTATTCATTGATATGTTTAACCTGGTTGAGGTGGCCTTTCTGGAAATGAATCATACCTCCAAAATAGGAAACAGTGTGTTGTAATTGGTAAAATAAACCTTGTCTTCAGAGTAAAGCTGTGCCCTGCTTTTCCATATAGATATTTATGATCTGTCAGAATATTTGTGTAGAAGTGCATCTCCAGATGTATACAGACACCTGTGCATCTGGTAGGACAACCCCAGCATCTGTGCTCTGACAGAACAACTAAAATCATTGATTCCTGACAGTAAACTCCTGTTTGACAATGCGCTACACCAGATTATTTCAGTAACGTTTAAATAGTATTAAATTATTAAACTGGTTCATGAGCTCAGGTATTTGCTTTAACAAGAACATTAGTAGAATTACAAAAATAAATATGTACACTTTTTAAATTAATTAGGAACTATCATAAGTTACGAATGTTCATATGCATTCATTAATTGTCTTTGTGAGCTACTGTATTTCCTCATAGTCTCAAGCAAATCAAAGTGTAATAAAATCTTAAGAGATTATATACAATTACAAAATAAAACTTCTGGATAAAAACCCGGTTTGGTTGTACAGTTGCGTTACAGGAAGCTAAAATTTTAAGCGTGAATAGTTTTAGATCTTCACAGATAAATGTTAGGATAATGAAGCTTCAGTGGTTCTTAGTGCCATGACCTGACCTCTTCAGCATGTTATGTTGATTGTCTTATAAGGAGTGTTACTGCAGGAAACAGTTGGTCAAACGGTTTTTGTAGTGCAGGCTGTTAATGCATGGTATTCACTTCCTAATGAATTGAATGGGATGATGTTTTTTTTAAAGCATGCAGGAACAGCCAGTTTTGTAATCATTTATACATTTCCCAAAAATCATTTCTTTGTTTGATCAGATTGATCTCATTTGCCCTGTTGTGTGAACAAAATCTTAGTTCATCCTGTTTTTTGTCAATGTCATTTATGAATTACACTTAATTTGTCATTGATGTATGCAATACCACATTTAAATATTTGACATGCAGGTTGAAGTTAACCCAGACAATGAAAGTGAGATCAACCAGACTAAGTTAGTGCTGGGTGCTCCCATTGACTATGAAATGGAAGAAGAGGAGGAAGATGATGACGACGACGAAGATGATGACCTTGACATGGTGCTGGAGGAGGAGGAGGAGGAGGAAGAGAATGACTACTGACTTTACAGTCGAATAGCACAAGAGAGCGATCCGCAACACTTGCAGTAGAGTGTTTAACATCCAAAATGGCATGCCAAAAGATATGTGTTCATAGCTTGTGAGGTTGTTTCTGTTTCTCTGTTTGTCTGAGGATGATGGGAACCAACCACAAAAATGCTGTGTAGCAAGCGTAGAAGCTCAATGATCTTTTGGTACTGTACATGAGGCTAAGCCTGCACTTTTAAGTTATTTTTGTAGATTTAAAACTCCAGTATTACATTTCCTTAGGCCTATTCAGAAGTTATATGTAGCCAGTGTTTCAGATGGCGATGCATTGCGGTTGAATGTACTGTTATAAATCTGTTGTTCAGTTGTGACTTCATAGTACTTGTATTTATGTTGTGCGTTTTCTGGAGTACTTTAAAAGTATCCTGAGTGGCTGAGGAATGCATGTGTGTGTAGGTGTGAGTGTGTGTGTGTATGTTATGCATGTGCATGAAATGTTTCTTGATGAGCCAGTAATGTACAGTAATGGTTTTTTGTATTTCATGAGAAATATTGTTAAGGTGCAAGATAGTAGTTTAATTACTTAAGCACAATACAGACGCTGGAATTCCTCTGCGGTGTGTGTTTATTTCTTTTCTTGCTGGGATGTTTGAATTGATCATGTGCTTCTCCTGCCTCTCAGACTGACCTCTGTCATTAAAAAGAGTGTGGGTTCCAGCCTTCTACTTAAAGATATCCAGCCCAGTTCCTCCTGGGACTCTTCTCTGGCCCAGTCATCTACCTATCACAAGACTGGCCCACCCAGTGCCTCAGATCTTGACACTTGCTCAAAAATGCACTGCTTCCAACACATCAACTCCACGAACTAACTGTTCACATGCTGCCTAATATAACTCCCCCTTGACAGAGGTTACTGTAATAAGACAATGTAATTCACTTCAGCTGTGTGGTTTTAATGTTGGTGTAAATAGTTAACTATTATGACAATTATTTAGTGCTGTATAAAGCCTAAAACCTTAAACAGAACTCTATTGCAACAGCCTGATCATTAACAAATAGCCAGATAAGTCATTCATTTTGACAGATATTAACTCTGTCAAATAGCAAGCCAACCTATGGTTATTCAGATGGTCACTGCTAGCTAGTTTTAGATGATGACTGATATACTAGGTTAACAACTTTTTATAAGACAAAGGTACATAAAAGTAAAGCTTGTAATGGAATCTGACCGAGATCACCCATGTTTTATCTCTTTGTTGATAGCATTGATATGTTAAAGTCAGACCAAAACATGATATACACATCCCCTCCCAAACACACCCTAACATGCAATTCAGTGCAAACACTATGGCCCTCTCCAACAGTTCAGCACTTTCTAAACAGCACATAACAATATATTGAAGCTCACAAAAAGGACAGGGACTGCTCCGGAGAAAAGTGGTACTAACAATGAGGTACTAACAATGGCTGTTCGACCAATAGTGGATTTTTCCATTTGCCCTAGATGTAGTCATTTAGGTTACAAACACTAGAACCTAAGTCACACATATCTGTAAAATGCACCAAAGCTATTCTCAGCTCACTCAAACACCAGCTCTGCATTAGGTGGAGTACATTTGTGGATGTAGACACAATATGACACAGAAATGCAGCAATTTCAGACAACGCCACATGTGGTATTCCCAAAGCAGCCATAATTGAGAAAACTGAATCTTAGTCAGCAAAAGATCGTGATGCGTTTTGAGTGAGATTAAAGATGTTTGAATGTGTTTCCCACAGTTATACAGGGATGGTTGTTCCACTAAATTATCATATACTACAAGATACGTTTTATAAACAAGGCAGGAAATTGATGTCAGAAAATATTTATAGTATTTCTCTGACATGTATTGACTGGTTTTCTACTGTTGCCACCGTAAACACAGGCATATCAACCTCTCCAACATTAACTTTGCTTACAGAGTGAAACCCTAGTTTGTAAGAGATCTGCTCATCCTTGCAAAATGAGCTCACAGTCCATTGACCTTCAATAGGGAGGTATTTGGGTCTACACTGGGGTCATGAGACCACCTCAGTGGAGGATTGTGGTTCAGATGCTTCCAGACTAGGCAGCAGCAGGGCTGAGTCCTGGAGACTGATGCAAATCAAGTTACTGTTTTTCAATTACTTTAATGTGATTTTTGGATTTTATTCTGGATACATGCAAATCTGGTAAAAGGTATGATTAGAAACAAAAGGGTATAACTGGAATGAGATGGCGAGAAAAGGAAGAATATAGAAAGCTGTAAGTAAAGGTCTCTACATTACAATAGTGGAACTGGTTGTGTTGGACCAGTCCAGGTGGAATATCTGAGATCAATTTGAGATCATTGCTTAGATCAATGAATTGTTTTATTACTGTGTGCTCTGTTGAGCTTCATCCTGAACAATGCTGTTGGTTCTAGCAATTTTGACCGGCAAGGTATTTATTGGATGGTTGGGGGCATTTTCGGCATAATGTAATGGCACTTCTTTCTGTCTGGTCAGGAGTGTGTTTTGTTACAGAAGTGCAATAAGCTGAGAGCAGGAATATCATGTTGTTGCGCTGTGTTGGATGGGCTTGCCATGTGCTTGTGTTGGTGCTGTGTCTGTCTGCGGCTGAGGACTTCGACTGGACAAAGAACGACCGCGGCTCCTTCTATTATGGCACTTTTCCAACTGGTATGACCTCACCTCACTGAACACTTGCTCACAAAACAGAAGAAAGGTGGTTAACGAGCTTATGAGACAACACACTAGTGTGCAAGTGACCAAATGAGAAAAAATAGGCTTAAGATGTTGGATAAAGTATCTTTCAAAGTATGATTGCTAAACATAATCACAGCATGAACAAATGTGATGTGTACAGGGTTAGGGTTCCATCTTAAAACTAGCATTTAATAAGGTATTTGTAATGTCATATAGTACTTTGTAGATCAGCATTATTCTTTATCCTCATTGAATAAAATATTTTGGACTGTTTTTCTGCAGCAGTGTTCTCTGAGCACAATATCCAGCATGCATTACACAACCACATCACACATTCACAAGGACTGCCTAGGGTGCTCAACAAACCCTGCAGGGCTCACCTCAGTTGTTTGTTATTTTTTGTATTCAGCCAGGTAGCAAACCACCCTGAAATACACACCCCATAGCACTTATAGTCTTCATAATTCACTACTTTCAAAATACCTCAGTAGAAGACCTGAGAAATCTCACTTTGGATGCTTCTACAGCACTTTGGCAAAAAGCAAAAGTTGAGCATGCATGTTTACAACATATGTAGCAATACAATTAATTTTGTTTGCTGTATCTCTGTAACTTCATTTATATGCTGTACAGGTAGCTTCCATTCTGTACTCCAAACTCTTCAGTGCAGTTACTGAATGATTAGTCTGTACTGAAGAGCCCTGAAATATCTACCTACATGTTAGCAACTAGCTATGAATTCACCCTCAGCTGTTCATATTGACAGGATTTTCGTGGGGTGCCGGCAGTTCAGCCTATCAAACCGAAGGAGCCTGGGACAAAGATGGCAAAGGACTGAGCATTTGGGATGTGTTCTCTCAAAAGAAGGGAAAAGTCTTCCTGAATGATACAGGAGACTCTGCATGCGAAAGCTACTACAAAATGAAGGTGATTACAAGAGAAATGCATACAGCATCTAAAGGAAGCTCCAAAACACCAATAGCACAAAAAACTCTGTTCTCTATGTAGGATGACATAGCCCTGCTGAAGGAGCTCAACTTGAACCACTATCGCTTCTCCATTTCCTGGCCCAGGGTCATTCCCACTGGAATCAGGTGTAAGAGACCATAATGTTTCCTTAGGACAACCTCTCTTCAATACAGAGATTAATTACATAATATGCTTGTGTTAATTACCAATTGTTTTGACTATGTTGTCTGTGTGTTTGCAGCTGATCATGTGAATGAGAAAGGAATCAAGTACTATGATACCCTTATTGACCAGCTGCTGGAAAATAAAATCACTCCCATTGTGACCTTGTATCACTGGGACCTACCACAGGTGTCCATTGGCAGTAATGAGTTTGACGTCAAGTGGTGGCATATTGTATTGCCTTTGCTGTATGTTATTTATTTATTTATTTGTATATTCCAAAAATTAACTTTTGTCAATGACTGTTACTGACAGGTTTTGCAGGAGAAATATGGAGGGTGGCAGAACATCAGCATGGTTAATTACTTTAATGACTATGCCAACCTCTGCTTCGAGAGATTTGGAAACCGTGTGAAACACTGGATAACTTTCAATAACCCATGGGTATTGTTAATTCACTGCACATTATTCTAAATTTTTCTTGTAATTGTTTTATTTTTCCCTGAGGGCCACATAAGTTGGTTTTGTAGCTCAGCTTGGATTGTGTGAAATGTAGATTGATTTATTTGAAAAGTTAGAACATTTTGGTTCTCTATGTTATGCCCCCCTGTAAATTTGCTGTTTTATAAATTGTTATTAATGCTTGTGTGTCAGTCAGTGGCAGTAGAGGGTTATGAAACTGGAGAACATGCTCCAGGTCTGAAGCTCAGAGGCACTGGAGCCTACAGGGCTGCTCACCACATCATCAAGGTAAGAACATAGACTTTGGTTGTCCTAAATAATACTTTTCGTGTTTGTATCAGTTATTAAGCTGTTTGTATTCATATCTTCAGGCACATGCCAAGGTCTGGCATTCCTATGATACTCAGTGGCGAAACAAGCAAAACGGTAATTAAGTTCAACCTATATTTTTATGTGCCGCTTTACTGATAAAACCTGCCTTTGTGAGGCATTCGAAAGAGACTGACCTAGATTTCTGGCCCTTCTTGTAGGCATGGTGGGGATCTCTCTATCTGGGGATTGGGGGGAGCCAGTGGACATCACCAACCTGAAGGATATAGAGGCCGCTGAGAGATATGTCCAGTTTTACATGGGATGGTTTGCTACACCTATATTCCATGGAGACTACCCTCAGGTCATGAAGGACTTCATAGGTATATTTTACCATCAGTATCAACTAGACAGCTTTCCTCTCACTCCAAATATAGTCCACTGTCCATGAGAGTTTGTTGTCCAGTTGCAGTGTGAGGCTAATGAAGATTAGCTTATTAGCCAACTGGCATTGTGCACACTGAATGCCTAAATAATCACAGCCCTGCTTAAACTGTTAATTATTCCCAAATAGACTTGATTATGTGGTTGTTGGCATCATATGACAATTAGTGTTGCCACATGTCCAAGATTTTCCTGGATTTTCATTGTCCAAGAAAAAAAAAAAAGAATTCCAATATTGGACACACAAGGTCCAGCAATCCAAGCATTTTCATGTTAGTGCTATCATTAACTGCTTCTTTTTATCTGATGAAAAACATTTGTATACAAAGAATTCAGATTACCCTCAACGTTGGGCCAGCAGTTTTGGAAAAGTGCATTGCTGGTGAAAAGTTTACACTTGGCTGAGCTGCAATACGACAAGTGAGCAGAATGAGTCTGAGTTTGTCTGTATTTTTGGCCATTTTTAGTATTTCCCACTTTTGACAAAGCTATTAAGCAATTTGACAAGGATTCGAGGTGATGTGTGATTATTTAGGCATACAGATTGCACAGTGCAAAGTGATGGGAATATGTTTCCTTTACTGGGTACCTTTATCAGCCTCATAGCTCCAGTACAAAACATGGAGAAGCAGCGTGTTTGGCTGACCAGATATAGGCTATTTGGGGTAAATGGAAAACTGTCAATTTTATTGTTTCAAACTACTGTTTTAACTGTAGAAATCAAGAGACAAAGCTATAACTTAGAAGATAAAAGACCTTCTTATTCACTATATGTCCAGGGAGGAAGAGTGCTCAGCAAGGTCTGGGAACCTCTCGACTCCCCACCTTCTCTTCTCAGGAGAAGAGTTACATTAAAGGAACTTGCGACTTTCTTGGGATTGGTCATTTTACCACACGTTATATCACCCAGAAGACCAACCCTCCAGGTCGTGGCAGCACTTACTTCACAGACCGTGACCTGGCTGAGTTGGTGGACCCACGCTGGCCTGATCCTGGTTCAGAGTGGCTCTACGCTGTGCCATGGGGCTTTCGCCGCTTGCTCAACTTTGTCAAGGTGCACCAAGCAGACTCTTTCTGTAATTAATGGATTTTTTAAAAAATTGGTTACCCTAATAAACTGTAACTATGTCTGTAGACACAATATGGGAACCCAGAAATCTACATTACTGAAAATGGAGTCTCAGAGAAGATGTCATGCACAGAACTGTGTGACGGCTGGAGGATACAGTACTACAAGGACTATATCAACGAGATGCTGAAAGGCAAGTGACTATTTCTTAACCAAAGCAAATCCTATATGGAACACTGAAATATGACATGCCACTCAGCCCCATTAAGCTCTGATCCCTCTCTCTCCCTGCAGCCATCCGAGATGGAGTAAATGTGAAGGGCTACACTGCCTGGTCTTTGCTAGATAAGTTTGAATGGGATGAGGGCTTTTCAGAGAGGTTTGGCCTGTACTATGTGGACTTCAAAAACAAAAATAAACCCCGCTATCCCAAGGCCTCTGTCCAGTACTACAAACGCCTCATCAACTCCAATGGATTCCCTAATCAGAAAGAGGTACTAGCACTGCTTTGTCTGTTTTTGTTAGAAACATACCAATTAACAAACCTTGCAAAGCCATGCAAAGCTAAAAAAAAAAAGCAAACTTTAAACACCAAACTTGGGTGATCAAATACCTTTAGTAAAGAGAGAGAAATGTGTGTAATGTTTATATTGTGCCAAATCATTCCTTCAAAGAAATCTCCCCAGCAGAATTTCTGTGTAATAAAAGCAATGCAACCACAGTACAATTTGCATTAACAGATTTTAAGAATAAACAAAGATTTTTTTTCTCCATATTTATTACAAATATATCAAATCATTTATTACTATAAAGAGAGCAATAAGCAATTGCACAACAGCACACACACGGAAGAGTGCTGTTCTTTTTACTATATCCATGAACTAGCCTGCATGGAGAGTACAAAAAGTGCTACCACTGTATCATTAGCATGAGAATGAGTTGACTAGTATGTCTTATCTATGCACACAGCAGTTTATAGAGATTATGGATGTTTTTCTGAATGGTCACTCGCAGGTTGAGAACTGGAAGAGAAAGGCCATAGAGACGTGTTCCACAAGCAACCAGCTCCTGGCTGCAGGTCAGTGCCCCCAGAGTTGAGACAAGGTGAAGAAAGGATCTGGCTGGGGCAAACAAACAAAAAACAATTCCACATATGAGAAGCAGAATAAAAACACTGAATGAAGAGTCGAGACCATGTCATGAGACCAAAAATGACCATAATCATTCAATTCCACATTTAAACTACATAGAAAATTGCCTTTCCTCATCCATCTACTTCTGGATCTCTACCTCGCCATTATGCTAACCTCAAATAATACTTAATCTGTAATCACTTTCTGTTCCATCATTTAGATCAGTAGGGGTTTGGCATGCAAGCCAAGAGGACAGTCAGACTGACAGAGGCTTTGGTGGAGGTCTGAGAGAGCCTCGTAATATCAGCCTGACTTGCTAACAGGGTTTTTCTTTGTTTGCCCCTCCAGCTAGAAGAAAATCCAAGAAAAATAAGGATCATGCTGAGATGCCAAAGGTTTGGCCAGTGCATGATGAAGTTTAGGCACTAGGGTACATGTCAGAATAAATGTGTTCTTTTTGGCTTGGCAAGCTTTTCGCATTGTCCTGGAGAGCCTCAAAGGAACTCTGTGTGGTCCAGTCATATGAATAAGGGGTTTCAGCCAGGCCAGATGTGGCTTACCCGCACCCTAGAGGCCAGAATGTCTAGCAGCTCTTGTCCTGGCCAGCCTCAGAAACCACATAATATTTACTTAATTGGGTAGATTTCTAAGTTAGACAGCAATGTTAAATCTCACCCATCTCATCAGTTCTTGCTTTATAGAACTGGTACTTAACCTAGACACTTCAATGAATTATCCAGCCAAAACTGTCTCAGTAAAGCTTATCAGGACTGACAACATGATGCAGCTGCTGGCAATGGATGACTGTGTGGCTTATATGAGCATTAAAAAATTTGCTTTGCTCTGGCTTTAATTGTGAGCAAAATTACATTTGTTTAACTCTTTGAGGGCATATTGATTGTTATGTACCAGCCCAACGCTGCTTCTACCAAACTTAAAGCATCCACTCAGTCATTCAGGTATAGTAAAATATCCTTACGGAGAAAACAACTGATACACCCTGTACTATCAAGTCGATAATAATAATAATAATAATAATAATAAAAAAAATAAAATGATAATAATAACGCAACTATATTATTATTCCTGATATTATTATAAAATAGCATAAAATACTGCATTTTATACGGTTAACTCGTCTTACAGGTACACTTTCTAGTTTACAGATACAGAGCGGGTTACACACAGTAATGTATGAACCAAAAATATCCAGGTAACAGCATCCAGGATAACAAACAGATATTATGCAACAACAGATGAGCTATCTTCTCTAACTTTAGATCTACAAGGTGGAACAACAGGTTAGATGTGTGTAATATAGTAAACGGACATTTTTGGAGTATTTAAAACTCCAGTAGCACTCCTATGTCGGGAACTCTGTCACACACACACACACACACACACACACACACACACACACACACACCAGTAATCACTGCAC
>JBBPCY010000019.1:2780368-2813736 GCA_037974405.1 Brachyalestes nurse | reverse complement strand
ACACACACACACACACACACACACACACACACACACACACACACACACACACACACACACACACACACACAAAATAATACCTGCTCACTGGTGGTCCTGTGGGAGTCTTGGCCATAGATAAATGAGATAAACAGGACTAAAACGTGGGTAATGTATATAGAATTATGAATTATTTTGTGATAATAACAATACGTTGTTATAATTAGAATGACACTGATTTCATTAAAATCAGCAAAAAAGAATAAACCAAGGTGCTTGATGTTTGAGTAGATCTTCCTGTTATTTTAACCCTGTGGGCTGCAAGTCAACTCTGTACCTCTGACACTTCAACGGGTTAACATTACCTGGTCCCACCCTAAGGCCATTTTTTCTTTCTATTAGAGGAACAGCGGAGTACGGCTGCCAATATTCTAAGACTTATTCATGGTAAGCTATTTCACACACACACACACACACACACACACACACTATTAGCGGATGTCTCCTATATATTAACCCTTTGAGTGCTCTGTCTTACAAAAGCCAACTGACTTCTTTGCGTGATGCTAAGCTAACATGTTTGTGGCAATCCTTATGTTAATGTGACACTATGCTAACAAGATTTTGGTAACAGTTTTTTATTGCACGCATGTGTTTCAGATCCACTGACCAGCCACATGGAGATGGTAACCGAGATTGTGGTCCCCACTGTGTGCACACTCTGTATTCTGATCAGTGCAGTTTTTCTTATGTTCCTTCTTAGCAGGCGCAACTAGCAGAGCAGTGTTTACATCTGACCTCATTCAGAACATGTAATCAGACACAGGATCTGAATCCTGCCACAATCTAACCTTGCTAACTAATAGAAGGAAAATGGGTTTAAACGGTTTCTAAAAGGCCTGTTAACATTCACCCCAGCTGAACCAAATTCATGTAATTGCTTTATAATGCTTTTATTTTACCTTTAATAACTATCCCTCTGATTTAAAATACATGTTATAAACCAAAAATAAAATTAATTCTGCAAATAAACTTTTCAATAATTGCACAGACTTTTGATTGATACTGACCTACTAAGTGAAGTTGGCCAGGCTGCAGCACACAAGGGTAGTGAAGTAGGCAGTCTTCTCATTCTCTGCACTCATAGAGACCTCCAGGGGCAGAGCTAAACAAAAGGAGTGCAAAAGAGTGACCAATTTGTTTTAAACCCCAAAAAGTGTATATTATTAAGATGTAGTAGTGATTCCCAGCTCTGGTCCTAGACTACCTGTACATGTTAATGTTTTTACCACTGTTAGAGCAGTAAATTGTGATGTGAAAAATGTGGATCATTATGATCAAATATAAATTAAAAAACAGTGTAGGGTTTCACCTGAGTCAAAGGTGACATGATCCACTAGTGGTTTGTCACTGAGATGCCAGTAGGTCTTTACTTCTTGCAACCCCTGTCCACTGGACACTTCCACTCCCCAGGAAGCTGGCTGCTCACTGTGAAACGTACACATGATGATCAAAGATGCTTCAGCTGTATCCATTGTAATATAAAGATACGGAGTATGCTTTTTTTTCTTACGTCTGATAGAAATGGCTGATGAGATTGGGTTTAATTTGCATCTCAAACACATGTTCTTCATTAAATGGTGCTGTTTTGTAGTATTGCAGACAAGACCTGAAATGAAAGAAATTACTATAAATAAAAGGATACCACCTTACAATAAGACTACACTTATGAATGGTTCATTAGTTATGAAATACACACCTTCAAATCTATTAATATGCAGCTTAACACAAATAAAAGAGCAACTGTGACCTGTAGTATATGATGACTATGAATATGAATCTGATGGTGTAATGCTGAGAAGTAAATCAGACAAGTAACTAGCCAGGTCTAAGCTTTAACACTTGAAATGAATGTGGGATCACTAGTTTGCTGGCAACATGGTGGTTAATGATTTTTATGGTGTTTTGATTTTAATAACCACAAATAAACAAAATTTAAACCTCCCATAAGCCTTTATAAGCATAGTCGACTTGTAAAGTATGACTAATAAGTGTGGAGTATATTGGTAAAAGAACAGATGAGAGGAGGATTTACTGAGTGAAGAAGAAGAGCCGTTCATGAGGCAGGTTGAGGAAGCTGCTGCAGGTGCCCAGGATTTCCAGCAGATGGTGCAATTTCTTCAGTCTTACCACCTGCTCCTGCAGGTCCACCTCACTGCTCAAGTAGTAGGTCTGAACATCATCCATCACACACAAAGAACATAAAGCAGTGAGTGTAATGCTTAGTTGACTATATCAGGATCTTACCAATATTTCAGAAATGTCAGAAGTGATATACTCACCAGATGGTTGAGAGTTGTCAGCTCTTTCCCTGACACAAGCAAAAGACACAATTGGGCCTTTATCTCTCTCAAAAACAGTTACAAAATACAGGCTATAAAATACACACGGGCTATAAAAATGGCCCACACTGATCATTCAAAATATTAAAAACATGCCTGTATTTACGGACTAACTAGCAGTATTACCAACAAGGTAGTTAATGTAGTCTTTCCTCATCTTGTCCAGTCCCAGCTCCACAAGCATGATGGCAGGGGTGAGACCAGTGAGAGGCACTGCATCCACCTGCTGCTGGTAAGACTGCACTATCAGCTTACTTAGAGAGCTGCTGCTGTCTCTATGGACCTGTGGCAGGCATGAAAAGAGACATTTTAAATGTGTTTGGACAATGAGTAACCAGAGAAAAATATTGTATTAAGTTTTATTTTTAAAGAAAGAAAAACATTATTGTGTGTAATGCAGAATTGAATTCAAATTCCTTCCAATACATACCCAAGGTTTAATCTGACCGAATCGCAAAGCTTTGATGACTAATTTCAATGAGTCCGTTAAGTCTTGGTACGAGGTCACACCTGTCAGATTGAAAAGACGGATTATGTGCAAAATCTGTATTAATATGATAATTTCGTAGAATTAGTCATAGAAAATACTTCTCACTGCTCCTCATCCTTTCCCAGAGCTGCTCTGTGAAGTCCAGGTCCCCTCTATGCATTAGCACAGAGCTGAAGCCTAGTAGTGAGTCTGTGTTGGACTTCTGGTTCTGTCACGAAAACGGAATAACCTTATGCATCTACCACATGGTACATACATGAATTAGTTGAATTTCACGCTCCACATTTAAATTTACCTCTGATCCTTTCGAATTCTGGCCAGGCACCACTTTTGCAACATTCTCTAGCTCTGTGACAAATGCAAAACGACAGCGTGTTTTTCATTGTAAAGGATAATGTCATACTTTACAGTGATGTGAAATGTTACCCTCAATGAGTTCCTTTGTTAAGTCCACTGCAGATCGTGTCTGTAGCGGTTCCAACCACTCAATCTCCCCAGTCCTCAATCCTTCAGCCAGCGTCTGTCAAGTAAAAGTATTATTAAACCTTCAATGGAATAACAGTGGTCTAACACTGTAGGATAGGTCATTTTATTGGACACACGTACCAGGAGAAACTGCAGCTCCCTGAAGGTCTGATACAGTGGGCTCCTGATGTCTCCAACTGTCACCTTGAAATGCTGCAGAAAATTAAGAAGATAAACAATAGAGATATCCTGTCTATTAAAGCGTTGTTGGCCAAAACAATTTCCTAATGACCACAATTCAAGAGGCAAAAAATAGATAAAATAACAAAGGACAAAGACCCTATAGCAGAGTTCAGTTACAGGACCGGCATCAGTTTGGTGACTTCCTACCTCAACACACACCTGGAAATTAATAAATGAGTTGAATTAGGTGTTGAAGTAGGGAGATTACCAAACTGTGCTGGACACTGGTCCTGCATAACCAGAATTGAGGAAACTCACAATAAGACTGCAATATTTAAACATAAATGATTTCATGTTTACCACAGAGACTGTAGATGACAAGGGAGGAGTCTCCAGAATATTCTCTACATTAGTCCATTTGAAGGTGGCTGTTACACTGCTCTGAGAATCAATAACCAGGCTATCCTCCATAACTGAGCTGAAAAGGTTGTACTCAGCCCAGCCTTTTGTCAGCACCTACAGAAAATGAAATACTTCAAGAAATGGGCCAGAAGTGTTAACTTGAATCACTGAATTACTGAAGAAAAAAAGATCAAATGTGTTACTGCTGAGGAATGGTGTCTGCTCTGGTGCTCTTGTTTAAGCTGATCCATTGTGATGAAAGATGTCTCATCTGATGTTGCCCCTGAATGAAGTAAACATAATATCAAATTAAGCATAATATCATAAACAATGCATTAGTCTACTTGAAAAGTGTTTGAACCCAGTTTCTGTAACCTACTGATGTGCAATTCTTCTGTTTTGCCCTCAATCTGAAATAGAGTGGGTATAGTCTGAGACTGAGCTCAGTATTAAGGTCAGACATTACCTTTGCAGGTGACTGTGAAAAGCTTGACTGCTGTAGTCTTGCTGCCTGCATGGACTGCCTCTGCCCCTAGCCAGGTAGTACCAGCCGGGTCAGACATGTCACAGCGTACCCAGAGAGGGTGCAGAACATAGGCTTCCACCTGGGTCATGTTGGGGTTCTGAGACATGGTGTAATATGACAGCAGCTGTCTATGGAATCAGAAGGGAAATTTAAGCTCATAATTCCACAGTCAGTTCATGAAGCAAATGGGAACTATTAAATAAAAGGACAATATAAAAACTCACCTTGCTGTGTGGATGGTGAGAGGTAGTGGCCCCAAGTCATGCTGCTCCAGTTTAAGAGACACATCTTTATTGATACTGTTTTCCTCTTCATTAATACTGTTTTCCTCTCTGTCTTCTGAAATGTCAGACTCATGGTGTGCTACCTTTTCAAAGGAAATTATAATCAGTGTTATAATATAACCTATATAAATATAAAGTGTTCATGTTTAAACTTGCTTTTTGATATGTCCACACTAACCCACCATTCTCTCACAGATGAAGACAGGCTGATTTCCTTCGATTATGCGAAGTAGAGGCTCAGCATCATGTTTTGATATTCGAATATTTTCCTGTAACACCAGAAAAGTTATACAATAATTGCTCAGTGCATCAACATCAAGTGTTATAAGCAAATTATACTCCAACACCACTGCGCAGAAAAGGCCTCCAAAATCAATTCTACCTGAAACACCCAATAATCCTTGTTGTCATTATGGCAGGACCTAATTCAAACATAACAGAGTAAAATAGTAAACAACAGTATACAACAGTAATGCAAAACATATATTCAAAATGCTGGGATCAATTATCATCTTGCAGCAACTCTTTATGGACAAAAGTATTGGGACGCCTGTCCATTACACCAACAGGGACTTCAATGACATTGCATACGAATACATAAGACTTTAATACAGAGTTGGTTCACCTTTGCAGCTATAAAAGCTTCCATTCTACTTGGAAGGCTTGCCACAAGAATTTGGAGCGTTTCTGTGGGAATTCGTGCCCATTTAGTTTTAGAGCATTGATGATGGATGCCTGGCATGCAATCTCCTTCAAGTTCATCCCAAAGTTCATACTTTGGATGGGGTTGAGGTCAGGGCTCTATGCGGGCCAGTGAAGTTCTTCCACGCCGAAACCCATCCAACCATGCTTTTATGGTGCTTGCTTTGTGGACTGGGGCGCAGTCATGCTGGAATAGAAAATGACCTTTCCCAAACTGTGTCCAGTTGGAAGCAAGTCGTTGTCCAAATTGTCTAGGTATGCTGAAACATTAAGATTCACTGGACGTAAGGAGCCTAACCCAAACCCAGAAACACTGGTGTATCCCAATACTTTTGTCCACACTGTATATAAACTGACAGTAAATCTCCCATTATTATTCTGTACTGAAGTGCAGCACAGCTCACACTCGACTGAAAAATACGAAGAAACAAACACAAAGCGTTTAATAAAACCACTTACTTGAAAGACTGAATGAAGCTGTTTGCTTCCGAAATAATCCTATCTCTCATGATTTTAACTATGATCAATTTCAAAAACAGTTAGTGGAAATGCAGCTTGTTAGGTTTATAAAGTTTTAGAGGTGGAGAGAAAAACAATTCCTTCGTCCCGCCATAACCACGTCACTTAGGTTACGTTTAAACCCACATTAACAATCTATCATTATTATACAATATAAACACCGTATTTTTTATTTTACAAACCTGTAAATAATGTATCTGGTATTAAGCTATAATTTGCACAATTTTTTTTATAAAAAAAAAATATTTTAATCATTTTTGAAAGTAGTCCGGCCGCAACGTCTTTCATCCGCCAGTGATCTGAAAAGCATATAGTCCCAAAATTACTAATACTTTCTAACGGTTTTCAGGTGTAGGTAACGTTTTCTTAGATAACACATTTATCTTCTTATTTTAAGAAAGTGTTTCGGGTACATTAGTTTTAACAAAAAGTGAAAAATAAAATAAGCAGAGTGGGCGGAAGAGAGGCAGAGTCGGATGGATATAGTAGTGAGGTGGTGCTACACTCTTCCTTTTCTTCCGTGGCCGCCATTGAGAGAAGAACGTGGTTCGTGGCGAGCCGTGAAATTATCTTAAAATGGTGAGGCTAATTGTTGTTTTTATGTTTCTTTGAGCAGTAATTTGTGAACGTCTTGTTAAAGTGTCGTTCCTTATGCGTAATATCGTCCATATTATTTGTGTTACGCGGTGTTATTGGTGTTTTTCTGTGAGGCCGGTGTGAAACGATCCCGGAGCCATTTTGAGTTTGTTACACGTGTGAGGAATAGTCAGCTAGTCTGGAGGCCTTTTAAAAGTTATACTCCCTTTTTAGTCCCAGTATCATGTCGTGTTTCATTGTTTATCCAGTTTGTTATCCGCTCGATGCTAATTTTAGTTAGAGGTCTAAGTTAACCAGTTAGTAGCACGAGCTATACTACATGGGCAAAAGTATTGGGACGTCTGACCATTATGCCAACAGGGACTTAACAATGCGTTCAAATACTTGGACTTCAATATGGAATTTAGTCCCCTTTGCAGTTGTAACAGATTCCACTCTTTTTGGAAGTCTTTCCACAATATTTTGCCCCTTCATTTTGTAGAGGTCAGGCACTGATGTTGGACGAGAAGGCCTCGCTCGCTGTCGCAGTTCCAGTTCATCCCAATGGTGTTGTATGTGGCTGAAGTCAGTGATTTGTTCAGGGCTGTCAAGTTCTTGCACACCAAACTCATCCAACCATGTGTTTATTACCTTGCTTTGTGCACTGGGGCACAGTCATGCTGGAATAGGAAAGGTTCTTTCCTGTACTGTCCAAAAAGGTGGAAGCATGGCGTTGTGCCAGATGTCTTGGTATGCTTAAGGATTAAGATTACCCTTCACTGGAAGTAAGGATGCACCTGGTTTCAAAAATTAAGAAGTTTGTCCCAAAACTTTTGTATGGTTGAGATCATAGCCCCCTACTATTGACATTGAGTGTTATTTAGTCGCTGAGAAGTGATAATCTTCCCTAAACAAGGTTTGTTTTAATAGTAATACCCCTGAAGATCACAGCTATTCCTTCATTAAATAATGCTGACAACTGGGCCACAGTTGTGTATTTGTCATATACCACCTTGTTGGAAGAGGCACCTTCCAGCCTTGCTGTATAGCTTATTAACTGAACTTAAAGAAAATTTCTGAGTTTTTGCCGTGATGGTGTAATTTGCGTCCGACGCTGTGGCTGGTGACAGTTGCCTGCTGTCTGATTCTGGCCCAGGAGGGTGACGACATCTCAATCTGAGCAAACTCAGTCTTTCTGCAATGCTTGATCATGAAAGGTGCAATGAAGGTTTAACAATGTGTGTTTTCCATGCAGGCTTGTGCCAGACCGTTGATCTCGGTCTACTCCGAGAAAGGGGAGACCTCTGGCAAAAATGTGGTTTTGCCTGCTGTGTTCAAGGCTCCCATCCGCCCGGATGTTGTGAACTTTGTTCACACCAACATGCGCAAGAACAAGAGGCAGCCCTATGCCGTTAGTGAGCTGGCCGGTGAGTTTTTATATTGGCAATAAGATCCTTGCTCCACTTTTTTGTGTTGAAATATAAAAAGCTGCCAAGCTCTGAAGTAAGAGTTTCAAGTAGTAATCTCAGTAATTTTGCCTGATAGATGGCTGTAAGATATTTGAATCTAATACTCAGTTTTATTTTTCAGGTCACCAGACCAGTGCTGAGTCCTGGGGCACAGGCAGAGCTGTGGCCCGTATTCCCAGGGTGCGTGGTGGCGGTACACACCGCTCTGGCCAGGGTGCCTTTGGAAACGTATCCTTTCACGTTGTGAGCTTGCATGCCCCTTATGCCAAATACCATTAAACCCTGTGCAGATATGGATTTAGTAAGTGTTTATTAAAGCTTGCTGTGATGGTGTAATTTGCGTCTTACTCTGCACACAGCGACAGTTGCCTGCTGTCACATGCTGGTGCTGAAGAATGACGAGCATAAAATCTGAGCAGGTTCAATCATACCCTGACAAACTCTGATTATTCAGTGTTATACCTTAGAGTGCTGGACCTTGACTGATGTATAGATGTGTCGTGGTGGCCGCATGTTCGCCCCTACAAAGACCTGGCGCCGTTGGCACCGCAGGATCAATGTCACACAGAAGCGCTATGCCATCTGCTCTGCGCTGGCTGCCTCTGCTCTTCCCGCCCTGGTCATGGCCAAAGGTGAGAGCAGCTGTGGACAGATTGCTTGCAAATAAAACATTGTTGTATGTAGTTGTGTATTTAGATAACAGATTAAGTTTTTTGAAAACATTGTCATTAAGATCTGCATTCTCAGCAGCACACAGTTGCACTGTTAACTGAATGGAATGCCGCCCTTAGGCATCTCTCAATCAGTCCAGTGCTAAATGAATCTCGGTTAGCAGAAGGGCCGGGCCTAATAATTGGCGCTTCCCTTTCGAAGGCTGAGTACACACTTGACAAAGTCCAAGTAAGCATGACCCATTTCTTGGTGCTGTTGTCAGTACATATTGGTACTGTATTGCAGGGCACCGTATTGAGGAGATTCCTGAGGTCCCACTTGTTGTTGACGATAAAGTTGAGGGATACAAGAAGACTAAGGAGGCAGTGCTTCTGCTGAAGAAGCTCAAGGCATGGAATGACATTAAAAAGGTGACTTGTCTATTTTTGTTAACCTCCGATAACCTGACTTCTCTTCAGTTTGTTGGTGCTTTATTTCTGACTTTGGTTATCTAGGCTCATTCGTCATTGATACTTTTGCCCAACAGGTTTATGCCTCTCAGCGTATGCGTGCCGGCAAGGGTAAAATGAGAAACCGCAGACGTATTCAGCGCAAGGGCCCTTGTATCGTCTACAACGAAGACAACGGTGTCACAAAAGCTTTCAGAAATATCCCAGGTGTGTTCTGTATCACTGGTCTTTATCATTTATGCCTATCCAAAGCTATGATGAGTTCTACTTCTGGTCCGTGTTTATGAGTCCTGTGATTTCTGTAGAAGTTCTGAGTTAGCTGGGTTTGGGGGGAAAATATACTTTTATTTGGACTGTTTAGCTGTTAATTTATTTGGACATTTCTTACTATTTCATCAGGTGTCACACTGCAGCGAGTGAACAAACTGGACCTCCTCAAACTTGCCCCTGGTGGTCACATTGGCCGTTTCTGCATCTGGACTGAGAGCGCGTTCCGCAAGCTGGACGAACTTTATGGCACCTGGCGTAAGCCATCCACCCTCAAGGTGGACTACAAGTGAGTTTTTTTTTTTTTCCAATGTAAGAACTACCTTCAGACGTCAACCTTCATGTGCTTTTCTAAACTACAGTGATGAGCTTCCACTTCTGGTCCGTGTTTATGAACACCATGATTTTTTTAGAAGTTCTGAGTCAGTTTGGGTTTCAGAGCCCCTTTGTGAATTCAGCCAAGGTTTACAAACTTTACAAACAAATTTTAATTGATATTTCTTTTACAGCTTGCCAATGCACAAAATGACCAACACAGATTTGACTAGACTCCTGCAGAGTGAGGAACTCCAGAAAGCACTTCATGCACCCAAGTAAGACCTGTAGCCTCTCAGTTTACAATTTGCCCATTATCTTTGTACTGGTTAACAAGTGATTTTGGATTTGAGGCATTTGCTGATGTTTGTAATTCATTTTAATGCCCACTTTGTAGCAAAAGGATTAAGCGCAGAGTTCTCAAGAAGAACCCACTGAAGAACCTGAGAGTAATGATGAAGCTCAATCCTTACGCCAAGACAGCACGCCGTCGCGCCATCCTTCAGCACAAACCTGAGGTGTGTATTCTTTAGGAGCCTTATGCTTACACAGTAAGATGTGGGTCATTTCCATGACTTCCTACTCAGCTTTGATCCCTAATACATTTTAATTAAACCTATGCTATTTTTATCTCAACAGATCAAGGCTAAAATGCTGAAGCCCAAGGTGAAGAGGGTTAGGAAGGTCAAGAAGCCAGCAGCAGCTCCTGCTCCTGCAACTGAGTAGATGTGTTCATAATCTGGCAGTGACTTCAAACAATAAACATCTAAAGTGATTGTCAAATCAGACATTCATTGTGTGATTATTTTCATATGAGAAATTGGTTGGTTTGGTAATTGCCGTTTTAAGGTCTGTCCAAGTTTGTGGAAGGTGGCTAAATAGTATTACACTTAAGGTCAAGCTTAGGATTGTGTTTTTTTTTTTTTTTTACATTTGTGTGAAATATCCAAAAACAAGATTGACCATTGGGGTTCTGAAATACACCGGTAGGGTGTCTAGTACTTCACTCAATTTGATTGCTTGCTCAATTAAGTGACTACAATTAAATGGTGAGCTTGACTGTTTTTCAGTCTTGACCAGAATGTTTGTCATCCTAATAAACTATTCAGTTAACCCTTTTAATTCAAGGTATTAATGAAATGAAACACATTGCATTGTCTGAATGGACATGTAAAAATGTAGATGATGGTATTGGCAATGCAACCATGTATGGTGCACTATTTTTATAAGTATTAGTTGGAGACCCTGCCAACTAACCAAACGTTATTTTTATACACACACAGGATGCCTCCTTTTAGGTTGGAAACCCCTGAAAATAAACTAGATGGTCACTACTTGCCTAATTTCCATCTGACATGCATCTTTCAGATTGCAAGTGTGTGTGAACGGCACCCTGTAGATGGCAGCATTATAGTTGGAACTTTTAGGTTTGTCATGTACATGTATAGCTGTGTTTGGTATTTCATGTGTCTACTTAATACTAGTTTTTTTTTCTGGTAAGTGTAGGAAGGCAAGCAAAAAATTCTAGTGACTTGTCTCAGTCCTAGTGTTGTAGCCAGTTCATAGAAATGTATAAACTGGTTGACATAAGTGGTATGCAAGTACACCTGCGTGGGATAAACTGTAAAATGCACGGCAGTGCAAAAGCGTACCTAATTTGACTTCACTTCATACCGGATCTATATTTACCACCACTGAGGTAAGGAAAACCTTAAAAAGAAAAAAACGTTTTAAAATAAGTGTACTATATGGGGGCACTACACTCCGTGTTACTTATACTGTACAGTGTGGATATGGGTTTACCTTCACATTTTTTTGTTTGGGAGCATATTTAGTGTTTACACTATAAAAATAGGTATTTTTAGGCTTTTTTTTTTTTACCAAATCACAAATTTGCGTTTTTTTACATTCTGGGTGCTCATGGAACGTAACTGCCGCAAATTTATATAAACTAAAAGTGCTATAATAGTTCCAGCGCCATGGTGAGTTGTAAAATGTTCACTTTTGATCTGTACCAATTCATTCATGTAGGTACTGATGGAGTACTCTAACTAGAGTACACCACTTTTCTTGTGAATGAATACAGGATTGCTGGATTATTTTTACACACTATTATCGGAGCTTTCGGTATAACAAAAGACTTAAATTATGTTTTCCACTTTTAACACTACTAAATTAGGTTTTAAAGATGTACATTTATATGCAGCCAGGACGGAAAACTATGGAAAGAATTTAGTTATCACTTCAAAAAGTACTCGTAAAGTAATTTTCATGTGATGTCTATTTTTGCACCAAATTTTGGAGAGCAGTATCAATAAGCGTACTGTTAAACATCATTATTGATTAATAGTATCAATATTGATATCAGTACATTAAGTAAGAGTCTTTCTACAGATTAAAATCAAGTTGCTGAAACCAAGAGCACAGAAAAGATGTAAATGTTTTGAAAAAAATAAATATAAACATGAAATTCTGTTTACTGCATTATTTTTAAAGCTTTGTGCTCAAATGCAATTGTTTAAATAGTCATTTTTTGATAATTTCCCATGCTCCTCAGGCCCTGTGCAGGTTTACACTTACAGAGTACACGAGCAAACTCGAATGATGATCCATTTAACAAGTTTCAATTAAATAAATCATGTTTATTATAATTTATAACAATTTATAGATGCTCGAGCAATGCTTCTCAACTGACAAACATATAGGTATGCACAAACTTTACACTTGAAATAAAGGGAAAAGCAAAGAAAGGCCAGGAAAAGCCCCAACAATTACAGGTGGTAAAAGTAGTGACATTACAGATGCAATTAGCCTGGGTTGCTTCTGGACAACACAGTAACGGATGTCAAGTGTCTTGAGTAAGTGTCTTCAGCAACCGTGGTTGTGGCCAAGTTTAATGGCTTCAATGCATTTTTAGTTAACTTTTACTCAGCACTAGTGTTTAAAGTGATAGTATTTTTGCTGTTTATAATTGTACTAAAGTGGCCTTAATACCTGCGGAACAGGATAGGGTCACAAGAAAAACGGATCACTTGTCATTGATTGGTTTGTACCGCCGTAAAAACAGGGTGCGAAAAACGGAGGGACCTCCTGACTGACCCCTGAAAGCCTCAACAGGGTATATGGGGGTCTCTGGAGAAATATTCAAAAGTGCTTGCACTTGGTAGTAACGTCAAGTCACAAATTTAAAATATTTTTTTTCCATTTCGAGTTATTTATACATTTGTATGGAATGAGTTAAAAGTGCTTGAGTTAAAAGATGTTCAACTTCTTTTAACTAAACAATCAGCATGTTTAGTCCCCCCGCATTGCCACGAAATATTTCGCACACTGTGGAAAACCTCTAAAATCAGTATGTCTAGTCTAAACTGTCCTTACAATTTCAGAAACACATTTAAAAGTTTAGATATAAAAGTTTGTTCCCAGTAAAGTTGGCCACAACAGTCAAAACAGCAGAAAAACAGCAAAAATGATTATTTACCAATACTAATAAGTAAAATGACACTTTTTTTTGGAAAAATAAAGCAAATTTAACGTCAGCTTTTCAGCCTGTGTAAAAATGGCCTTGGCTGTTCACTTTAACGGCTCGCTCAAAACGAGTTCCTGCAGTATTGGCATGCAGTTGATGGCTTTCTGTTCCCGGGAGAGCAGCAAGGAATTTCTCAGGCCTTGGGACACAACAGTTTAGCTGGGATCCACCAACTGTTTGCCTTATAAGAAAAGGTCTGTTTTCTAATGCATCCAGCAGCACTGTGTCCATTCCCACTTAGAGAATGGTTCATAGTGCCACCCAGCAATACAACATATAATAGAGCAGCTACTATTTTTTAAACAGGTTCGAATATTTCTTGGATCAAACTGAACCTGCGGTAGGATAGTGTTATTTAAAAATGATATTTTTTGGGCAAAATATCATTTGTGTATCCAATCAGGGGACTCATTTAGCAGAGACATATTTCAGATGCAGTTCATCTTTCTTATCTAATTATTCCCTCTGAAATCACATTCATTCTGTGTGAAATACTCAAAAAGTCTCCACTACTGAATGGAGGCTTCGATTCCTACAGCAGCACACTTGATTAACCTTATCTCAATGTGGTGTGAGGGGTTAAAAGAGGCAGTGACTGGCTACTGAACAGACTGGCAAACTGCTTTTAAACTTGAGCCCACATAGAAACACTGGTGTCTGTGTATGTGTAGGGTGTGTATATGTGTATGTCTATGTGTGTGTGTGTGTGTGTGTGTGTGTGTAGCTTAGACAAGGGGCGTCCCTTTTACCTTCCCACACTGTGTGTCGGGGTCACTGGCTGATTCAAGCCGATGGTGGTGCACAACCACCCAGCAAAGTCCACTTCTTCTGCTTCTGACTTCTTTATGAAGGAGTGGACCTAAAGAGAACCACAACAGAACTTTGCTCAATGGTCTGTGTTAACACTAGGTTTGCTCTAGAGAAGACTAATTTGTCCAAGAATGTAAGATAGTACAAATAGAAGAATGTACAAATAGTGTAAGGAGAATACTAAGATCTGAGACTTTTCTCACCATCAGTTGCTTGAGATCTGCCCTCTCGGCTGGGTTTTTGATCAAACTGGAAAAGAGTACAGTACAGATGAATATCTCAAATGTATCTTTTCTAAATTATCTGCCACTACCTGGTATTCACTTTTGAACCACTAGATGGGGCACTAAGCTTTTAGGAACCAAAATAGCTCTCATTCACTGTAGGCTGCAGTCATGTGTTTTAAAAGTGCCCCTTTAAATTCAAACCACAGTTGTCGCTTACCATTTGTTAACAAAATCTTGAAATTCGGTGCCAAAGATGCTTGGCAGCTTGGGCGGTGGCTGAAAATAGAAAGATGATTCAGTTATGCCAAAGTATGCCTGCTGTCAAATTCGCACCTTAATTCATTTAGCACCACACAATGACCTGATGGTCGGACAGAAATAGAGTATGTACCTCATTCACAATGTAGTCAAGCAGCTCAAAGATGGCCATTGGGGGTCTACTGTCAGGTCCGTATGCTGTAAAACAAGAAGAGAATACATCACTTTCATTCAAATAACAACCAGAGAGCTCATGGATGGACTTTAGTGCTGTAAAGCCACTACAATTCTTAAGACTAACAAGTGTTTATATCCTGCACTGAGACAAGCAAGTAAAGTGGTAGTTCCTAGATGGACCCTGTTCTGTGGTAGCACTCACAGCTGCCGGGCCGACCCGGGGGCCTGGGTCTGGGGGAGGCCTCACTGGATGAGGGGTCTCCTTCCATGGGGAGGCCAAAGATCTGCTCCAACTCTTTAGCATCAGGCGGTGGGATTGGAAAGCGGCCAATGGCCATTTCCACTAGGGAGAGACCCATGCTCCAGATGTCAGACTGCACCGAGTAGTGAGTGCCCTGCAGACGCTCCGGCTGGAGAGAGGCAGGGGGAGGGGTTAGTCTGAACCGGCAGGAAGGCATATGACAACAAATAGTTCAAGCAAGCACAAAAACTTTGAGAATGAAGTTCAGCAACTCAAACATGCAGCTGGGAAGCTTGACCTCATGCAGACTGCTGACAGCCCTTCACATATACAAAAGGGTTCTACACACTACCAGTGGTACATAGAATACTTTTTAACAGGCTCATTAAAGACGTTTTCAGAACAACAGCTCAAAAATGGTACCATGTAAAGAACCTAATAAAAATGGTTTTACTCTGATAGTGATGGTACACACTCTTCTCTGTCAGAAGATAATAATGATAATAAAAATGAAATAAGTTTAAACTGCAAACACATATGAGCTTTCGAATAGTTATTTTAGTTGTCAGGGGCCCATTCCCTTCACCAAAACATCTTTGGAGAACTGTTTCATTGAAATGAGAAAAAAGCTTTTTAATATACTTTTATAGATATAAAAGCCAGTAGCTTGCATTTTTAAACCCACAAGCTGTGTTCTGTAACATATGGCAAAATAAAAACCAGAAAATAAGCACAGCTATCAATTACATCTAGATAAATGTGTAAATACTGGTCAGAGACAGCTAAGCCAATTAAAAAGGGTTTTAGGAGGGAATGTGAAATGTACAAGAAAAATGTATTTCCTAAAATGTTAAGAATGTTTCATGTTTGAGAAGTGAAAGCTCATAGCTAGTAAAAAGAGCTTTGGTTATTTTCCACAGCTTTCCAGGAATCTGATTAACAGGGGAAGCGTGACTCACAGACATGTAGGATCTGGTGCCCACAAACGAGTTGGCCATAGAGTCGATTAGCTGCCCACTCACACCAAAGTCACACAGCTTAATCTCACCCCGCGAGTTCACCAGGATGTTGGATGGCTTTACATCTGCAAGAAAGGAAAAGGAATTCATGTAAAGGAGAAATAAGCAGGATGGAATGAAGAAGTAATAGTAAGGGGCACTGAGCTTGCTCACCTCTGTGCATGATCTTGTGTTTTTCTCTAAGGTAAGACAGACCTTTAATCACCTGAAAGCAAAGCAGCAGTATGGAGAACGTTAGGGTTACAGCCCATGCTGGAGCCCGCAGTTTCTCTTATTTTGGGTATAGTTTGTTCATTTCTCCAGTTCGCCTACAGCCACAATGACAGCCTGCAATCTCTCTGCAGTCTGTGTGGAATTCAGATAACCAATTAATTAAAATGCGACTGTTTGCAAGAGAAGGGTATCTGGTACGAACCGCAATGCTAACTTTGCCCAGTATTTGTTCTGGAATCTTGCCTGCTTTCTTCAGGGACTGGTCCAGGGAGCCACCATCCTGCATTAGGAAATTAGTGTTCATTCTCAGTGCACTTAGTTTATTAAACTAACATGCAATATATAAACTGCATAAAAAATAATGAATAATGTCAACTGACTGGCTAGGCAAACAATTTCTCCTGTATATAGAACAACCAAAGAATCAGAAAGCAAACCTATTATTCACTTTAGTTGCTGTCATAAGAAAAGCTGTTCCTCATAACTTTCAGCGCAAAAGAAATTTTACAGAACTGTTAACTCTCTTTACAAAACATTTTAGTCCTTTCATCAAAAAATACACACAATCTAAAGAGGCCATTGTTAAAACGGTGTAAATGATGTTTCTTATGACAATTTGCAAGTAGCGCTTTCTGTATACATTATGAATGGTCCTTTTTTGAAAACATACTTTAAAAATATATGAATCTCCATGCTTTTCTAGTGGTGTGTGGTGTGTATCAAAATGAGCGAGCTGTACCATGTGCTCCATGCAGATGCTGATCTCGCCGTCGCTATAGAAGGCCCCATAGAAACCCACGATGTAAGGCGAATTGCACTCATGCAGAACCTGCAGCTCCCGGATGATCTGGTTCCGGATGGCCGGCTTGATCTCCAAGTGGATCAGCTGGGGGAAGACAGAGGGTAAATGACTGATGTGAACTATAGTTCTGTGAAGATTTGTGGCGTTATACCCCTCACGGACATCACCCCTCACGGACGTCTGTGGCATTATAGCCCTCACAGACATCACAATAATTTTGACATTTGTCTGTGCTTTGAAAAGAACAGAAACCCTGTTGACTTGAGACACATATATAGTGGTTTACATCCATGAGTGGAAACATGCATGAGTGAGTGCTGCATGAAGGCTTAGTAAGGCGGAAGTACAGTGTGGGATTGGTTGTGGACTGCCACACCCACCGCCATGTCCACACTCTGTCAGACAAAACACATAAGCCCAGATTACAAACAAGTAGTATAATTTAATAAGTTTACTTTCTTCCAACTTCCATTTAATCAGAGATACAGTCAGATCTCTCTTCTGTAATGAACTGCAGTCCCTCATAAACCCTCATTCGGAAAGCAGAAGGTGTAATTTAACTTGTGGTCTTGTGCTCTATAAAAAGACAGGATAAAATCAAAAATCAATGCCTTCCAGAGGGATCGGAAAACAGGACATCGTAGCCTTATTTAATGTCTGCTATTTGAAAACCTTTCAATAGGGTCAACAGGGTTTCTGTTCTTTTCAAAGCACAGACAAATGTTAAAATTACTGTCGATGCTAAGCATACACTTAAAGTGTGAGTTGAAAAACACAAAAATCTGCAGGGCAGGTGGGTTCAGGACCTGGTTTAGGAAGCTAACCGCTACAGATGCAGCAGATAAAGGTAATGTTGATCAAATATGGTGAAGTACTTATCTCTTGCTGTATTTGTGAAGATAGAGAACTGTATACCTTCCTGGCCATGATGAGTCCAGAGGGTCTGTGTGAAACCTTGAAGACCACCCCGCCATTTCCAGCACCCAGCTCACAAATCTTCTCAAAGTCATCGTCCTTCAGTTCTCCCACTTTCTGCTTCTGCGTCAAAAAGGCCTCAAGACGTTTCTTCTGCTGCTCGTCCAGCTCCAGCTCCTCTAGCTTTTTCTGCAGAGCCTCCAGGTTTGTTCTACACATAAAGATACACAAACACACACATTGATGAGAAACAAGGAGTTGCAAAGAAATTGAAGAAAAAAAACCCTGGCATCCCTTGGTATCCTCAAAGTATTATTTTTAGCCCAGCAGCTGAACACAGATGGTGGAGAAAATGAACAGCCTCTAAACAAGACCAAACACAGAAAAACCTTGTACTGTAATCTAAACCGCAAAATACAGGAGGACCTGTGGGATTTGGACTGAGTGCTATATGGTACATTTGCAGGGTATGACATCACTGTCCTGAGCAGAGCTTGCTTTTATGCACGTACTCAATAGGGCTGTTTGTGGAAGCAATAAGAATTTCCCCACTTGGGATCAATGGAAACGAACATTAAAAACCATTCCGGGACAAGCTTAAATTTTCAGCCAAGACAAAGATAAGGCTATTGAATGGGCCATTGTGCACAGTATGGCCAAAATAAGTGTGTGTGTGTATCTAACTACAGTTAATAGACACCTTGAACTCTGCTCGAGGAAGCTGGTAGTTCCTATCAGCATGTGTGCCTCCCCTTCGGCTCTGTTGTCATGGTGATGCATTTCCTTTGCTTTCCGTTTGTGGAATGAACCTCCCTGACCCTCCTATTCTCCATCTCTTCTTCCTCTCCTCCCATAGCAGTCTCTTCCTTTCTACCAATGCAGAGCAGCAGCCCAAATCCTTCAAGGAATTCTACACCCCCCCCCCCAAAAAAAACCCTCTAAAACTGCTGATTATGGACGCTGACAGTTAAAAGCAATATGCAAATCAGAGCACAGTGTCTCCTCCTCTACATAATAAACAATACACGCAAATGTCATTCACATAGATTACTGTTTTTACATTTAAATGACTGAAAGATCAAAGTGTGACTAAGTGCGACAGCTCCATGTGAACATTTCAACTGTATCTCTGCGCCGCTGATTTGTGCAACTGTAAGTCCTCAGCACTGTGTTTCTGAAGGCCACACTGGAAGTGCTTTGGTGCAATGGAAGCTTTGAACAGCAGTGACAAATGTTATTAAAAAAATGCTATTAAAAATGTGCATCACAGAGCACTGAAAACTCCAGTCTCAAGCATCCCTGCCATTCAGATGTAAAATATGTTATTTGCCCCCAACTGCTTATTCCACAAGAACACTGCCATAGACTAGATGCTCTTACACATAAATTTACATCAAAACCTCGTTCAGAATATAAAAGCTGTTTTTCTACACCAAAAGCATGACACGAGTAGCTGAGGGCCCACTTGAGAGACCTGAATCTGCAGCTCTCACCCACAGCAGTGTGAGGGTTAAGTGCTCTCTTCCTCGCCAACACTGCCACCATAACCATGGAGACGAGGCCGCAGAGTGTGCGTGCGTGGGTGCGGGGAGAGTAGGGAGTGAGAAAGTAAGTGAGTGTGTGGGTGGTGTGGGTGTAGAGTGTGAAGAGGAGGAGGCAGCGATGGCGAACAGCCCTGAGAAAACTGCACGGCACGCGCTGCACAGGGTAGAGAGCCCAAGACCACGGCCAGCTCGCTCACGCACGACAAGCTCGCGTGCTGGACATGCAAGGGTGGCCAAAGTCTTGTGTAGTGAAGAACCTAAGAGACCCACACCAAGCCAGTGTTCCTAACTGGCGAAGAAGCAGCTGGTCTTCACATTTCTAGGTTTATGCTTAGAATTGAAAGAAATATATATTAAGATGGTAACATGTCTACTGTGGCAGCTCATAACTTTTGTTATTTCAAATTATTTATTTGAAATAAGTTTGGATTACTTCTATCATACATCCTATGAGAATATGTGCCTGTATGTGTGCATATAGGCACATAAATTAAAGTATATGAATATATGAATAAGAGACCCACATCAAGCCAGTGTTCCTAACTGACGAAGAAGCAGCTCCCCAACTTTAGGAAAAAGTTTCAGGCTTCCCGAAAAAACTCTCAGGTACTGAGTTCCACATAGAACTGCAGTGGGACTTTGTACTTGCAGCATCTACTGACAAGTAACCTTAAATGTGGTCTATAATGTGGAAAACTCAATTTTCACTCTCCTTTTTTTTTTAAATACAGTCTGATGTATAATGGAAATACTGTTTCAAACTGTAGTGTTTACTCCACAGATTCTACACATTTGAAAAAAAGGTGCAAAAAAAGCTTGATTTTGTGATGTTGCAACACATATATACTTATATCCCGCTGTTCGGCCTACAAAAGCTTTGCCCTGCCCATTTACACTGTAGTTATAAGGAGTGTATATAGAGTAACCATTCAGAGACATTTACATGTAATACTTTACATGTCTGTTTAAAGCTAAAGGGAAAAAGAGAGACACTTAATGAGTTTTACCTGCCTCTGAAACAAACCTCTGATTATTGATTCTATCACTGCAAACCAGAGAGAAGGTAAAATAACAATATCCAATAATGTTTCCTCTCCCTCTCTCACAGCCCCCACATGAAGAGAAAATGCTTCGTTAGCTCAGAGCCCCCCAGTGTCACTGTATTTTCATGATTTGGATCCTTTAAAAGCACGGAACAGTTACTGGCAACCTCTGCACTATATACAGAAGGTTTACAGTCTGTCTGGAGTGTTGTATGATTGTTTGTTGGAAACTTCAAATCGAGTGTTGGTATGATGTTGTAAACAATGCTGTCCAATTTCATGCTTATCCAATTCTATAAGCGTCCATGCAGCCGTGAATGAAGTGCACTCAGACAGGGGCGTGGTCAAGCAGGACACTGGCTGATGTACTGTTGTGGTTTACAGATTCCTGTAAAGAGAATGTGGACCAGTGCAGAACTGGAATGTGAGCTGAGGTAGACCGCAGACAGGTACCTGTTCCACTGAGATACAGAGTATATACTGCAGACCCAGAGCGGGTGGTTAATAATTAACCATGCTCTTTCAGCCACTCGCCTGCTTATCTGCGTGTGGTCCAGTCAGTGGCAGACAATGTCACATTTACTGTCACTGTAGACAGGCATAAACTGTCACATTCTCTGTTCTGACGCACTTGAGGACCCAAGACAGCATCCACAGTGAGCAATAATTTGTGCTTTGTACTGTAAGCCTTGAAAATACAGAGCACAGGTTGCAGGACATAGCAGTTCCTTCCTACATGTCAAACAGCACTGAATCAGCACTGCGAAACAGCGGTTATCTATGTAGGTTTGTGAGTGTTTCTGTGTTTGTTTTCACACACCTCAAGACAAAAGGTCCAAAGAAAAACGGAAGATTCTGTTAAAGCAAAACATTTTTTTAACCGACAAAATCATTTCTTCACATTTCTAGGTTTATGCTTAGAATTGAAAGAAATATATATTAAGATGGTAACATGTCTACTGTGGCAGCTCATAACTTTTGTTATTTCAAATTATTTATTTGAAATAAGTTTGGATTACTTCTATCATACATCCTATGAGAATATGTGCCTGTATGTGTGCATATAGGCACATAAATTAAAGTATATGAATATATGAATAACCACCATGGTCACTCTTGAAAAGTGAAAAGAGTAAAAGTGGAAAGTGTCCAACTCTTTTTTATTATCTCATAAGAAAGGTCTGTCATGCTAATTAAGTCTGATAATGACAAAAAGTAGGCACACTGCGAGATAATCTGTCCGGATGACTGCCACCACATAACAGTATTAGTGAGCTGGAAAGAGGGCTTACTGTAAACCCCCCCCTCACTTTGGCCAGTTGTGACTTCCAGTTTCTCTTACTCACCATGGGAAGAGGCATTCCACAAAGCCTCTCTCTATAAAACCAGCTTCCGCAAGCTTGAATCATAGCTCAACAGACATGCATTCCAAAGCCTGCTTGCCGCAACCTGTCCGGGCCTCACTACAGGAATGTGCTCTGAGCTTTTGTCACACTCAAAATCACGGGCCCACATACCGAACTGTTCTTCAGTACTATGAGCTGCATGTTCCTGCCCTGCTCTAGCTCTCAAGTGGTTTGGTGCTGCCCACCGCAAGGATACAAACACTTCCCTTGAACCCAGTAGAAAGTGTGCCACATCTCTGCAGATTTAAGCCTTGGACTGTGTACCTCCTATACAGAGAAGCAACAAATGGTTTGCATATTTATCTCCAAACTGCACGCATTCAGACACTCAAATAGGCTTCAATTTTCTTAAAGAAATGACAGAATGGCTAATTGGATCCAAATAATTTTCTCAAGTGTAGTGACCATTACAGCTTGGGCTCAGACTACCTGTTACTCATGGACTGTGTGCACCAGAATTCACTTATCCCCCAACAGTAGGTCTATTCCACTTTTGGTCATCAAATGAACTCCACGATGACCTGAATGCCTGACCTGTAATCACTGCTGTTCGATCTGGATACCCAATATGTGAAAATACATCCGTGAAACAAAAAGCAAATTAGTTAAAACATAATTACCTCCTACACAACCAGGCCTCATTTGGCAAAGAGGCATCAATCTCTTCAGTGCAGTGACTAAAAGAGGACCGCCTCTGTACCTCTTCCTCCACCTTTAAATCAGTAATGGGCTCTCAAGGCCAGACCATGAGAGTGAAAAAGAAGTGTCTGAGCCCTGGAGCGCTTGTGAAACAAGAGCCAATGACACGCACCACTGAGTCCAGGCCGCCAGGACTGTGATTGGCTCTCTTGCTCTGAGAGAGAGGAAGAGGACCACAGGCCTGCCAAACGAAGGTGGCAGACACACTGGCAGCCCTCGGTGTCACCGGACAACCTCTGAACAAACAGGCCAACACATAGAGCTGGGCTTTGTTTGTTTATGGTAATGGGCACTGTAACCGATCCACCATGATTGCATAACAACAAGGAATGAGACTATTACCCTCAAGCTCTAAGAAGTGGAGCATGTTGTCAAAACCGTTCATCGTCTCCATTTAGTCCCGGAGTCCATGAGACTATGCTTGGGTTTGGGACATCTTCTGCTCTCACATTCCCTACTGACAGACTTTTGCAGGGCTTTCATAAATCTCTGTAGGGCCCAGCACCTACACTACCAACAGGAATCCAGATCTGTCTGTCTAACTTATGTCTATGACGGAGTGAGAAGGACTGGGCAGGTTATTAGAAAGAAGAGTCATTGCTGTGTGCTGGCTGCTCTGGCCTACTGTGATAAGAGAGCAAACTACCCCCCTCCCCTCCTTTGGTGTCTGATTTCTTGGGAAAGCAACAAATCCCTAGTGAATTCACTTTTACTGTGTTAATTAAAGTCCACAGACAGACTTATGGATGATTTTGCATGGGGAAAAAAATGAAATCCTGAACCTCTGACCCTAAATTCCAGGAAATGTTCAAATCGAATCTAGTGTTTGATCTAATAAGTGATTGACAACAAAACGTTAGCTGTTTATTCTCTTATCAATCCATTGCATTCAATAATAGGCCTATTCTGTACATTTATTAACAGAGAGCATTGGGTTGTGTAATGTACCCTTATGGTCAGTTCTATGCAGCCTCAGTAACAGTACTGCACCTAATTTGCTTTACTTAATTTACCTATTAGATCTGTATCTTCTGAAGCAGTGGAGATACTCACTCCGTGGCTCCTGTTCCGTTGACAGCGTTTCCATCAGGGATTGGGTTGAGCTGGATGGGCTCAGGCTTCCTCCGTTTTTGCATTATGGTTCTCGGTTAGTCTCGGATCAGTAATTAGGAATTAACCAGAAATCTACTCCGCAGAAACACCAGCTTGCTGTAGAACAGACAGCGATCTGATGCATAGGGGTCTGCAGCACTTCTTCACGTCCACCCCGTGCCTCTCAGAAAGACAGTCAACAGCAGCGCTAAACGAGCTCTAAAAGTGAAGCGCTCTCTCTGACAGCTCCAAGAGTGCTCCAGCCTACCGTGCAGACTCACAGCCCCCAGTACCGCAGCACCAGGGGTGGACAAGACTGAAGAGATGGGCTCATTGCGTCACGAAAATATTTACATCTGTCTTCCGGACAGCGTGTCTACACTCGGACAATGGCGCCCCCTGCCGGCAGAGGAGCTTTCAACAGTAGCTGGAGTCCAGTCCTATACTGTTCAATTTACCAATCGACAGAGCCAGTTCTTTTAATAATAATAATAACAATAATAATAATAATAATAATAATAATAATAATAATAATAATAATAATAATAATAATAATATAATCTCTATAAGCTCTTATTCTTAACCAGAGTCACGTGGGGGTGCTGGAGTGGTTATAGGGCAAAAGGTTGTGAAACACCCTAGATAAGTCACCAGTCCATCACAGGGCAGACACACATATACCTGGGGCATCTTAGCATCTCTAAGTCACCTGACATGTATGTCTTTGGACTGTGGAAGCAAACAAGAGTATGTGAAGGAAGCCCACATAAATTATTGGGTTGAACATACAAACTCCACACAAAAAAGTACCCATAGCTGAACAGCAAACCCCGGACCCTCTTGCTGCAAGGCGAAAGTGCTACGCCCTGCGCCACTCTTCCTTTTACCACCAGCTCCTTGATTTTCTCAGTCCTTTTAGCCTCCCTATTTAGACTTCCCACAGGTCAACAAATCAAGGTAAACAAATCAAATGCCTTTAAAGTGAAACTTAACTGGACATTCAAAAGTCTGGTTGACAGTGCCAACCATGTACAGAGCTTGTAACGGTTCAAACCCAAACAACTAGGAACTCTAGACACATGTAGGTGTCGCACAGAAGTAAAATTTTAGTAGAAGCTTTTTTCCTAGGTTCTAGGTTTGCTAGTCCCACTAATCTAGCTGCTAGTGCTAAAAAAGCCTCCATCATTAGTCTTTGCAATCCAGGGAAGAGCAACAGCTTGCTATATCCCATTATCAAAGTCTGAGTGGCTTACTTCACTTTTAAACACCCCTGACAGTCTTGAACACTAGAAAAATGGATCTGCTCAGTCAGTTTGTCCCTTTAAACATTGTAGAGGACACATCACCCCACCCCTGCCAAATATACGCTGATGCAATGAAGAACCCACGGGGAGAAACTGAATTATAATATATAATATATGACATATGATGATATTTACAAATGAATTCATTTACAATGCAAATTTCCATTGCCTATATAAACACAATGAAGATGTGTTCATGCTAAATGTGTTCGTTGCCGGCAGGTTTCTGGTGGCCTGATGATTAAAGCTTGTGAGTCTAAAGCTGTAAGTTGTGGGTTCAAGCTACAGCCAAAACAATGAGGGGTGGTTGAATATGTGACAGTCCAATGGTGGCTTCAGTGGTGACTTAAATGTGCTGAAGCCTATGGCAGTCACGTATAGAAACATGATTCCCACCGACAGGACCTGCCAAGTAGCTGTGTTACCTGTGCGATGGATTCATACAAGTCTAATATTTATTGTGTGCAGCAGAGCTTCTTTTCAATGTCAAACCAAAGTTATTAATCACTGAAAAACACCTGACCCAACTCTGCCCACACATGACAGTAGGCCTAAAAGAGATCACGCTGTATGTGATAGCTATCTGAAATAATCTGCCTGAATCAGTAGTGTATCACTGCAGTGTCACTACTGGTGGAAGTTTAATAAATCAGTTTAAAGTTGCTGGACAGTCCTCCAGCACAGAATAGTTTGCTCAGCAGATTGTGTGTAGACCCCCACGTGGTGCCATAGGGAGCCGAGCCGGGTAATTGCCGGATTTGCATAGACATGCACAAGCACTCTCCCACCGCGCTGCATCTGATCTTATTCAAATGAGATGCTGTCAGATTAATGATGCATCACGTGAGCAAAAATATGATGTTTATCCACTAATATGAGTCTGCAATTTTCTAAACGAAAGCCCATGACATGACCTCCTCCTCCGCCTCCTAACACAGTGTTTTGTTTTTTGTCTGAGTGTGTGGTGTTCTAAAGGAAATCTGGGGCTGGATCAGTGCTTCTGTACTGGCTGTGTTCTGCAGGCAGGTTTGTGCAGCAGATGTGCATAATGAAGCTTTCTTTATGGATGTGCAAGGCTCTGGCACACAAGTTGGCAGTGTGGATCAGTGTTTAGTTGCATTTATTTAGCACATGTTAAATGGAAAATGCTTGTTAAACTCGTTGTTCCCTCAGAGAAGACCAAAAATTATTAATCTCTCTCTCTTTATATTTATATATTTATGTGACTGTGAAAACATTCTGCTGTCTACTAATGACCTCGAGAGACAGAATAAACAAAAGAACATCTGATAAACAAGACAGCATGTAGCATGAAAACGTGTATATGATTAGATGATGTATGGGTTGTTTGTTGTTATTGTCACATCGATTTGTTGAGACAGACAGACCCCTGCAGGTCATTTATGGACCTCTGACTATAGATGACTGGGACATCACTGTTGATTGAACTTGTAGGGCCAACGCTTAGATGGTCACACCACTCAGGAGCCCCCAGACACCTTTATTGTTATTAGGAGTGCATATGCTTACATTTTAATAATAATAGTTTAAACAGGTCTGAAGTCTGCCATGCCCAGATAAACATCTCACAAAATTGTTTAAATTATTTGTCAAAAAGCTACAAATAGCTCAAGCATATCCAGATAGTTAATTAATGCAAATGTGGATAAACATACAAACACTAGAATGACAACACACATCATAGTGGGACGTTTAGAGGATTACAGGGGAGATGTCTTGAAAAATCTGATTACCTAACTGATGGTAGGGGTGGCTGGTCGACACTGAAGGATCGAAGAAGATACTTCCGATCCTAATGAAGTGTAACAAGGATCTTTTGGGTCCTGGTGGAAAAAAAAAAGAAATCAATGGCCAGCTCATATAAAAATGATTTTCATTAAATAACAAAAATGACTATGCAGTTACATGTTACAGGTTGTGAAGGACTTGTTTAAAAAAGCTTACTGTGGATGAGATACATTATGAATAAGAAGAAAACAGACGTAGCTGATTGTGTTGATTGCGCTGATTGAAGCTAATTGGTGAAGAGCTAGAGGAATAAGAATTACATACATACAGAAAGGGAGAAAAAAATCATGGTGACAAAAAGTGTAGGAAAGTGTAGGACAGGGACTACTCTGCTTCCCACGCACACACACACACACACACATACTCATACACACAGTCATTTGGAATCATGTTGGTTTAGCAGTTTGTATTGTTATAGACTTTCACTTGTGATTTTGATCCCAGTTCAATAAACTAGGTTGTACTGTGGTGATATGCTGTTATTTGTTAAACTGTGCAGTACTGACACCTGTTCTAATGCACCTTATTTTGCATGTTTCATGTCTGTTATTGATTGCCTTATTGACTAAGGATTAGCTGTTTACCTTTTTTGTAAACAACAAGGCCGGGACAGCTGGTGGCCTAGTGGTTAGGGAGTTGCCCCTATAATCAGAAGGTTGTGGGTTCGAATCCCAGGACCTCTTGACTCACCAGTGAGGTGCCCTTGCGCAAAGTACTGTCCATACAAATGCTCCGTGGCGGCGGCCTCTGGTTCACTCGGTGAATGGGTTAAATACAGAGAAAGAAGATTTTGCACTGCCTGCTGTGCTATGTTCACGCGTGACTGTAAGGAGCTACTTTACTTTACTAAGACAAATTCCTACCAACATTGCTGGTTCAGCAGTAAAGTATTAAATCCTGAGCCCCCACTTGAAAATCCACTAGAGGACTGGGATTAGCGTGAAGTAAAGTAACGCAAATATTGATACCGGATCGAAAAGGTGATCAGTAACATCGCCCACCCTTGTCGGATGGGGCGTCGGGGGTCTCGTTCGTCTCCCAGAGCGCGAGGAGCGCGCCGCTGACGTCACGGGAGTTTAAAACGAGGCCGCGCGCTTCAGGCGGAGAGCGGCGCGAGGCTGCGGGAGAGACGGAGGACGGTTAGAGACACTGCCGAGATTACAGAGGAAAGACACGACCGGCTCACTAAACAAATCCCGCCTCAACACGGTCCTGCTGCCGTGAACTCGACTGATAAATGATGTGTGAGGAAGAGGAGAGTAAAATTTCAGCCCGGAAGACCACAGGGTGAAGAAAACACAGGAAAACCGTTTTGCCTGTTGGTCACTGCGAGGTAGGCTGCTCGACTTCCACAATAAACCGCTTTTCAACCGTTAGACCGCGTTATAACCATTAAACAAATGTTTACTTCTTTAAAGTTCTTGCTGTGAGTTGTATAAACGAAGACTTCTTGGCGAGCTGTTTTTGACATGTCTCTGTTATCAGCGAGATGCTGGGATGTTGTTCTTTGAGTTCTTTGAGAGCTTTCTTTTTTAGATTCGTAGTCGTGGAGATATCCCCCAGGTGCTAAGCTCAGTTAGCTCAGTCGTCTTGACTTAAAGAAAATAACGACTGTTAACGCAGCCGGTGAGACGAAGACTAATCACGGAGCTTGTCCTGAACCTCTTCTGATATGGTTTAATAACGCGATGAGTGTCTTACAGGATATTTTCACTGTATAACCTTATAATTTTCTTGGGCTATATAATTAGAGGTTGTTGCTATGATTTGTAAGTACAGCTGCCAGATCTACCGCATTATAATGACTAAGGGTGCTCTATCATGGGTTCAGCCAATTAGACTATTGGTTTAGGAAGGGATCTGAAGAAGCATTGTGTTCATTTAATCACACCGTGTCGTAATTGTAATTCTTGATTGAGTCCCAGCCTCTTTTTTCTGCCTTTATCGATCCCCAGTTTAGTGATGGAGACATGCCCTAATTTAATAGGCGAAACAGGCTGGTGTTGTTCACAGCACATGTTTTTCTTTTAATTGACACAGTGCTTAGCCCTATTAAAATGCACTACGTGATGATAAATCACAGGGGAAGGACGTGGTTAGAATATGCGGGCCCCAGCATTATAACAAGACACTAAACAACTTTATTTCAGTGTTTATTTTTGCACTAATATTTTTGAAATAACACCGGCTAAGATCATTTGATCTGTTTTTTTTAATTCCCAAAAAATCACGTTGTAATCCCCATCCTAGGTAGTTTATGTCTGGCGCATAAACAGGCATCTTATCCCGTTTTAAAACTTTGTAAACGGTGAAACCCGTAGCTAAAGAGAGATGATTTTGACACATCTGCTAATTATTGGGATCTGTGAGTAGTGGATGTGTTTATGCAGGAGCATGAAAGAGTGTGGAGGAGATTTAGCAGTTTATTTATGTCCGTTGACTTCGTTTACTGAGTTTATTTGAATCATGCAGTTGGATGTTTTTGCCACTAGATGGCTCTATTGAGCAAGGCATCGGCAGCATGCCAGTGTTATTTTGTGTGGCTCTTTCTGCAAGGAAAACACAATCTACCAAAACAAGAACTTTCTTGTTTGAAAACATGTTTTCTTATCATGTCATTTAAAATTTCATGTTATTAGAATATCGGGATTTGAAAACTGTATATATATTCTCTTACAAATATTTTTTTATTGAATGTAGTGATGTTAAGTACTGCAAACAGTGGTCCCACTTACTATGATTGAAAACAAGAGTTTCCATATGAGCTGAAGATGTTGCTGAAAGAAAATCCAGTCCCTGTTTCTCATTAAACAATAGTCAGCTTTTTGTTTTGTGCCCCTAAATATGTCATTGCTCCCTAGAGATTTAAAACAGTCTAAAATTTTTTTAAAACTCTTATTCTCATTATAAAACACAGAGGTTTCTCAAAGCTTTGTTATCATTATTCTCTATTTATAGTGCACTTGTAACCTTCAGACATTTATATAGCTGTTCGGGTTGTTCAGGTTAATGCTGTAACTCTGATTCTTGGTATATAAATGACAACTCTGTGGCTATTGTGTAAGTTAATTGTTCAGATTTGGACCCTTCTGTTATGAAGCACAGTGTAGGGCACATTGCCTCGCATTGGTTAGTAGCCTACTCAGCCTTACAGCAATCCGTCAAAAAGCCATAACTGTCATAACTTCACTTTGCCAATACAGTAATGCAGCTTTTGTTTGCAGTCCTGAGCTTTTAGTCTAATTAAACAGCTCTCTTCTCGAGAAGATGTTCATTAGTTGCCTGCTGTTTGTTCTTTGAAGTGACTGGTTATTCCCTCAAAGCAGCCCAAGGATCAATGCAACTGCACTGCATTCTTCTCTCTTTATTTGGTAGAGTACCTGTGTGTGCAAAATTTATGTTGTTCTCTTAAATGGTCTCTTAACGTTTTCAAGTGTAATACTATTGCTGTTTACAAAAGGTGAATTGTGGCCTTTGTGCTTTAGGCATAGTGGATGAGCTCTGTAGATTCACATCTTAACTTTTAGTTTTGGTAACTTTAAGATCATTGCACGCTTCATGGCAAACGTTAATTGTTTGAATTGTTAATGGTTTGAACAGATGTGTGCATTTGTGCGGGACTGTGGATGCCTGACCTTCCTCTTTCAACCAAACATGACCTTGATGCGGTGTGTTCCAAGCGCTGTTATATTGTTGAGCTGGTGTGTTCGTGTTTATGTGTGTGTGTGTGCGTGGTTGTATGAGGAGCCTCCAAACAATCAAGTGACTGAGTGAGTTTTCACCTCTGCTCAGCACAGGTCTAGATCTGATTCAGTCCGACAGCACTTAATAAGAGCGAATCAGGGACGCTTTTTTGTATAATTTCCAGATCTTTTCGCAAAAGGGAGGCTAGATGCAAGGGCAACACAGCATTTTCAGCCCTCTTTCAGTGCTGCAGCATTGCCTGTAATGTTTCCAGTTTACACTCTAGTAAACCCTTTCAACTGGAAATCCTGATGTTCGCCTCAATCAATACACTTAATTAGTGCTGATTAATGAAGGAACACTGGCTGCACAGTGCTGACAGTTGTTTGAATTCCCAAGGACAAAATATATTGGCATGCTGGACTGTGCTGCTTTGCTCGGCATAATACATTTGGAATTGAATTTGAATTTATGGCTTGCATTTGTGTGTTTATGAAATATTCAGATTTGAAGATGTTCAAACGATGATGAGGCTCATTTCAATTAGGTAGGTAGCAGTGGAGGCAATTTGGTGCAAAGAAGTAGTTTTCTAATTACCAACTCATTTGAATTCTGTGTCTGGATCCCCAGATCAGTGCAAATAAGTAGAGCTCCTTTGTTTGAGTGTACCAAAAAGAAATTTCTTTATATATAGGGCGATTTTAGGTATAATTACTGTGCCACAGTATTGAACACTATTAAATTTTAATATGGTGTAATATTGTTTGAGATGCAACGAAGAAGGTTGTTTTAAGCCAACAAAATCTGGAAGATTTTAGGAATTCTTCAGGATAATTCATGAAATTTCAATGACACATGAAATGTTGCTGGCTAATAAGTTGGAACAGACTCAGTCAAAAACTGTAAGGAGAATCACCTTTATTTAGTGTTTAACACACGTCTGTGCTAAATCAAATTACCAACAGGAATAATCATGCTCTCTTTGTGTTGGAACATACAGTTGTTCTGTGTTCTTTAAGTAGATGACACTGAACTACATGTTCAGAAAAATATAATGTGATGTAATTTATCACAAGATGATACATGTCATCATATTGCCCAGCCTTGGTTGCAAAATAATGCTTCTTTCCCAAATTCTGAATATAGACTCTCGATTCTCTTTCTACACCCCCACCCCCTTTCACCTCCACCCCAAATGCTGAATTCTTGTTTGTCCATTGCATCTGAAAGGCTGTAAAATTTATGTCTGACTAACTGAAACCTTTGATTTAAGGTGGACTAATTATTTAATGGAGTGCTTTTAAAGCACTAGTAATGGGGAACAGAGAGAGAGAGAACCTGGATACATTTGTGCAGGAGGAGAGACAGCGTTGTCCTAGGACTGAGGTGGTCAGTGTTGGCTCATGGTCCCTAAAAATTACACCAGTGCTAATGCTTTGTAGCTTTGAAGATATATCACCTCCTGAATGTTATAATTACTGGCCATGAGGAACGCATGCAGAGAGAATTCCGATGAGGGCACGAGGATTTTCCCTTTAAGTGAGTGTCATTAAGCATGCAGATTTTGAATTGGTTTATCTTGACATTTTAAGAAGTCCATGATCATCACATCATGAGATGTCAAATCATGTCACAGCCCTCTCAGACGTCCTAAAATAAGACTTCCTCTCTCCTTTCTAAAGCAAATTAATAAATGATTGATTAAAGCATGAACACATAGAATAGGAATGAATTCTTTATTAAACTGAAGTGGCCACATAAAATTAGAATCATGCAATTTGACTCCCTCAGCCTGCTTTATTATGCTTATGGGATATGTATTATTGACATTCTGATTCATCCAAAGTTTCAAATGTAAAACTGCTGAATTCTGAGCAAAGGCTGCCTGGATTTCCGTATTCCCTCTTATGATGACATTTATTATTTTGAATTGAAGAAGCTGAATGACTAATCCCCATAACACACTTTCTTTCAAAAAGACTGTTCACAGCTGCAATAAAAAAGGTAAATTTTGTTGACATGCATTCAGGATATGATATGATTATAAATACCACCCTAATTACATATGGTTTTGGTGCTTCACAAATAAATGTGTCTACATGCAAATGAGAGAGAGAGAGAGAGAGAGAGAGCGTGAGAAATATGGAAAGATGTTTGGTCTCCCTGTAAACAGTTCTTCACCATAGACCCTAAATGAAACAGCAAACCCTGACCTTTATTCTACAAATTAAGCCATTTTTTTCAATGAGCTGACTGACAGGTGTTATTTAACTAAAAGCGCATTGAACAAAGTGCACTGACCAAATGCCCCGGAGCCATGGCAACTGCATTAGAAAATGCTAATTGAAAAAGCAGAACTTCAGTTACCGCAACAATTTGATGGATATGTTACAACACCAAATACTGATAGTAACTGCTTTATAACTGCTTTATTTTTAAGCATTTCCCCAATTTGATACAATGTTGCTTTCGAAACCGTTATTCAGAAACAACAGAAGTGACAGAGCAAACCTCAGTCAGCCAGTTCAGTCTAATGACTAATTAACTCTTAATGAAGTGTGTAAAATTGTCTCTTTAAAGACATTGCTTGTTTGTAGGTTTGCAGGGCTCACATTTAAAGCTCCAGTCAGTTGTCCACAGTTGTGTTTGCAACTGTTGGGTCTTTCCGTTGCTTTACTGCTGCTTTTTGAAACCATCCCTTTGTAATGCCTCCCATTTAAACATGAAAACCTTACTGCACCTTAATTACACAGGTCAACAGAATTTTTTTTTTAATCATCAGAAACCACAACACACTTTCTGAACCAGTTTTTCATGCTGATTTCAGATCTGCTTTCAGTTTTTTTTCAGTCACATCAACTTTTTGAATTATGAGTAATATTAGATTTGCAATAGA
>JBBPCY010000019.1:2766181-2777639 GCA_037974405.1 Brachyalestes nurse | reverse complement strand
CAACCAAATCAGAACAATTTAGGATCAGCTTTTTTGCATGGATATGGGAAAGGCTGCTTATCAAAATGCTGTGTGTGAGACTTTGTGTGTGTGTGACTTTGTGTGTGATCTCGCTCCCTGGCACTATATTGGCATAGATAGATTTAATTCACAGTGCCTCTCAATGGACAAAAGTATTGGGACGTGGCACCGTTCAACAATATTACATGATATATTTCGTTATAGTTATCGTCACATGACCAGCATTTATGTTATGTCTTGTCTCGTTTTTATCACGTGATAAATGTTTGTTGATATTTAGTGATTATTTTTGTTGAAAAAGCAATACTAGCTGAGGGTCCATTGTAAAATTTCGCAGCTCTAGGTTGTTCCCCGGCCGAGGTAAGGGCATGTAAGGGCATGTTATGTAAACATTGGGTCCTCCTGGTAGCTGGGGGAGGGGCTGCCCGCTGCAATGCCTTTTGAAAATTATTGTAGTCTGCCGACGATTTCAGTGAACCGGCAGGCGCAAAACTGGCATTTAAGTATCGATACCAGTGCTAATTGATATCGAAATTGATGCTAAAATTTAGTATCGATTAGTATCTGAGAATCGATTTTTTTGACAACCCTAGTGCTGTGGTATGTTGGCTGTCTACAGAGATGCTGCGTGTTCTTTTTTTCTGTGCTTTCCATACTGATATATTGGTCCTTTGGAAAGTAGTTCTTGCTCTTGCAATATTCCGTAAAGGAAAGTCTTTCTAATTGAGCTTCACAATGAGTTCGCCCCTAAGACTGAATTTGGATAGAATTATCTAATTCATTGTTGCGTTGCAAATAAAATTAAGAAAATATGTTTATATTGTGCCATGTTTATATGTTTAATTGGCTTACAGTGGCCTAAAGGTGTACTGGCAACTGCCATCCACTTGAACTGAACCCATCACCACTTGAGTTGTGGCCAATTCCTCAAACAACAGAAATGTCTCAGGAAGCATTCTCATGATTTTATGATAAATACATGTTATTGGTCAGTGTGATATTTTGTAATATTACTTAAAAGTGCAATCCCTTAATTAGTTGGAAGTGTGTTGATTACATTTACCTTAGACCAGTTTGGTGCTTTTCCTGGTGAAGCAATCCTACTAAACCATGTTATTAGCAGAGTAGTTGAACCAATTGTTTATGCAGAAAAATCACCAAGTTACATTGTGTCATAGCCTCCATGACCAAAGGAGACCTAAGGCACAAGTATGATCAAATTTAGAATATCTATCAGTTATTAGTAATGAAGCAATCTAGTGATTTTTTTTGTTAAGACTACTGAGCACATCTTTAGAATTATCTGTGGAGACCCTATCATTCGAATTACAAAGTAATCGCTAAGACAATTTATTGAGAACGTAGATTTGGATAAATTATTAATCAAGTAATCATTGCAGCCCTAATCAAATAATTTCTTCATAGATTAATTTATAGCAGCAGTCATTGCTGGTGATATCAAAGGCATTAAATGTAGTAATAAGAAGACAAAGTCTTTTGAAAGTGTAAATTCTACACTTTAATTAATAGCACATTTATGATCATCAGTGAAAACAAAGACACTTTTTATATAATGAAAGAAATAACAAAGAAAAAAATATATTTTTCCAAAGCAAACATTTATTGACATTAAAAAATGAAATGAATTTGCTCAAATCTAGAAGACATACCGACTGTTAATCAAAGCAAATGAAAGCAATTTCTAACTGTGTAATTATTTATGTAATTACAGTACAGTTTAATAATACAGCAAAATGTCAGTCTGACTTGAAAGAGTTAATCTAGCTTAAACTGGTTGAGGGAAGATATTTTAGTCCATCTTACAGAGCATTACAGCCAGTTAGCAGTTTACATCTATGAGACAGGCACAGCCATCCTGATCCACCATTGATAATTCAGGTGAACTCTCAGAAACTCTAGTCAGAGATGACATATGGCACCACTGGAGCTCTACATCCCAGTGGGAGAGCTTACCTGAACCCTGAAAAAGAGCTTTGGCAACGTGAACCAGCTGGAACAGGTGAAGAGTTCCTGTGGTGTTAAAATTGTGTCCTCTCATCCTCAACAGAAATGAATTTTTATTCACTTTTTTAGTGACAAGACAAATGTAGTTGAACAAAAGTTATTTTAAAATACAAGCCCCTCAGACATAGTGTAATACTACTAACTACTACTACTACTACTACTAATAATAATAATAATAATAATAATAAAAAAAGAAAAAGATTCGCTATTATTATTATTATTGTAATTATTGTAATATTGTATTGTATTATTATTGAATCATTATAACATATATATTGACAGAGGCCATAATTTAATTTTAAAATATTTAGATTTATGTTTGTGTTGTACTGCAGCCTCCTGGCCAGGACATGGTTGTAAATGAGAATTAGTTTACCTGGATAAATAAAGGTAAAAAAATCTTTCATTAACACATAAATTAATAGATTAGATATATTATTTGCACATTCTGTAAAAAATGATTGGTACATTCTGACATTCTGATTGATAAGGGGGGTTTCTTACCCCCGCCATGGGGGGCTTCTTTTCCTGACAGTAGCGCACTATAAGAACAATTTGATGACTGTTATAGCTTATTTCCCTGAACATTCCATAGGTTTTTGTATTATCATCATCCTGTAAATGCTTAATTTCTACACAATTATGGTTTAACAGTAAATATGTATTGTCCTGAAGTGATGCATTTCCCCCATTGTCCCCTATATGGTACTGCACAAATAATATATAAAATAGTATATAAATAAACAAATGACTCGTACAGTGTGTCCGTTTGTTAAACTACCTCTTTCCGCGCCTACCCTCAAGGAAGACCAGTATTTACAATTACCATTTAATACCGTATAATTTATAATCTGTCCTTCATTAAATTATTTGAAGTGTTGCAATGCAATAACTGGAGTGGAAGTTGAGAATCAATGCTGTGTTTTGGAGCGCAGTGCCTCCCTTATAGAAAAAACATGTTATCAGGACACATGTGTTTTGCCTTCTTCACATGTTATTTTTCATGTTATCTCATGTTTACTTGTGAATATGTGGTCTTTGCACCCTTTGCTTTGAAATACATGTGACGTTTTTGTAAGAAATCAGTCCCACATTTAAGTGAAAATTCTCAAACCAAAGATGGAAATGATTTTCCACAGACAATGAGGATATTGAATTCATATTGTCTCCTATTTCAATATCATTTTGTTTATGTCTCTTTTTGTCTTGTTTCATCTCTTTCTTTCTCTCTCTCTCCGTATTTGTTTTCCTGCCACTGCCTTTCTGTGTCACGTCATGTTATTTCAGGGAGTATATTTTGTGAAATGCATCCAGATGTTTCTTTCTACTCTTATAGTCACTGTAACCCAGAGGTTACTGTTTACTTCATCTCTGGGATGCAATCTCCCATATCTAATTTTGTAGGACAGCGTGTATGAACAAATGTTCACTCTGAAGAACATCAGACAAAAAAAAAAATAATTACTGCTTACACTTGCTTATTTTTCTTGTATAAAGCTTTGTATTCATGTTTAAATGTGAAATGTCATTAACACTCTCAACATGTTTTAATTAACTTTTAACTAGTTAGGAAAAGCGCACATTTCTTACTGTGGCTTACCTATTCATAACTAAGTAACATGTGTTACTATAGCTCCTGATTCTAAAGCTCTCTGAATAGTTCCTCAAAGAAAAAAAACATAACGATCATGTTTAGTGGTTGACCCCATGGTGCATGGTCTGAATGATAAGAATGATTTAGATTTGATAGCATTTGGACTCAGAAAAGGAAAAAATAAACATGCTCATTACCTTCTGGATTTTTGATATATTTTCATATGTTATCTGTGGGAAACAGCAAGAGCTCAATAGGGGCCAGTGAGTGAACGATGAGTCATTTTATTGATGGAACATCTGTGTGTAATACTGATGTCTCAGATAAAGGAGATTTGCAGGTGTGTGTTAGAGCAGGAAAAGAGATTGTGCTTGTTTTTTGGCAAGGTGACCACACATACATCCAAGAGCGAAGCCCAAACTCACTATATTTGGAATGACTACAGTCCTCAATTCATTAAAAATCCAGCAGCTCAGAGTGCTGATCGTCGTCCAATGAAGAGTGATGGTTTATTTAGACAGCTCACACTGCTCTTTGGAGAACACATAATGGTGAAAGAGGACACAGTTCTGTTTTGGATCATTTCATAGTTGGGTTGCTGAATACCTACTCTGCTTTTAATGTGAACTTGAGTTCCCAAACAAGAAGTCTCTTATGAATGTGATTCCTTTAGAAAGAGCACAATAGAACAAATCACAAAACCCATACCCAATCTGAGACCAAGATTGTATGAATCATCAGAAAAGTCATTGCAATCAAAACAGTAAGTGAAAGACAACCAGCAGAGAGGTCAGCACGATGTCAAAAGATTTAATTACATTCGTAATTAAAATTATTGTCACTGATGACGTTTAAAAATTGTGTATTCATTTGTACAAGCAGCTGCGCATTGTATAATTTTATGTACAGATCATTTCTGAAACAGGTTTCTTTTCAGAAGAAAGAAAAAATGCCTTTACTTTCAATTTAAGTTAATATATTTTCTGACAGCAACTATATGTATGTTGAAATGAACTTATCTCTTTGCATTTACAATCTGAATGTGTAATTGTTGAGTTTATGTTAAATATTGTTGTCATACTGAATTTATGGTTTTTATCCGTAATTTGAGAGCAAAAGCATGATGACTTTTCAGTTTATTTGCCCTTCACTTATTTTTTGGATTTAACACCTCTTGAAACTCCTTGAAAAATCCAAGATAAATAGTTGTAAACAAATATCTTAAATTATGTGTAGTACTGTAAATAAAATGGGATAAAAAATATAACAGAAAACTAGTGCACTTCTTTAAGGCTATGCACATATGGTAATGTGAACTTGTGCTGAGTCTCAACACGACGGCTGCCTTTGACTCCTAGACCGCAGCTCTGTTCTGCTAAAAATAATGCACTCATCAGGTTTTTCCTGCTCATCCTAATGACAAGCAACTTTCCCACAGGAGGCCTATGACTTGTTACAAATACTGCTGATGAGCCTGCTTACATCTGCCACTTTATTGCCATCAGAGGAGTATTACCATAAAGCCCTGTTCACCCAGCTGACCAGCTACTCTATTATCTCTCAGAAATCATGTGCGTGCCTCTTCTGGGGATGCTGTGTGCATCCCAAGTGCAAGGACTGCTTATATCAAGGAATGCTGACTATATCAATGTATAATCTGTATATTCTGTATGGAAGTTGTTAGAGGGGAGGTGGTAGTTCTGTAAAATGCATGTAATTTGATATTTAAGGTTTTTAAAAGCAGCATTCCATACAAAATCCATTTGTATGGATAGGTGAAATCTAGCCAATTACGTTTTACAAGCAGTAAGGATAAAATAAAAATGTCCAATCACACAAACAAAAAAATCATCAGTGTTGTTTTAGTACTGAAAATATTCACAATCACTCGGAAAACTGCAAAGTGTCAAAGAAAACTGGCCTCATTCTTTCTGGGTGGGTAGGATGCCCTCCCTCTAAGCCCATCTCCTCTCCTTCAAGCACATTAAGCTGTCCAATGATGCTGTATTAGCAGCAGTTTGAAAGTCTTCACACATGCAGTGTTGGTATCGTGTGATTGGAGGAGTGCTTGCTGGTAAGTGAGAATAGGATGTGAATACATTCTGCAGAAAATTTAAAAAATGCAAAAATTATGTAGTTCTTGAATTAATTGTGACCCAATTAATCAAGATTACGATGGATGTTATCATGATAAACATCTCTTATCTTATGAAAACATTATCACACTTAGCCAGTGATTAAAAACACAAGGTTTGCTACACACACTTTTACAATACCTTTACAATAATGTCTGTGTCAACGTTATAGGAAATTTAAATTTTATTATTTAATTCTGTTAATTATGCATTCAAAATGCAATAAAAAGAATAAAATGCAAATGTTTGTGTGTCTTTGCCCAGCTCAGGAACCGGCTTTCACCCAGATCAGCTGATAGTCTAGCATGTTTTATTATTTAAAAACTTTAGGTTAATTTCAGATGAGGGAGCTGTTTCGGGTTAAACCAGACCTCAGAGTAGTGAGGGAAGTATTCACTTCCTGCTTCCTAAACTCACAGAGATTAACTTCCCAAAATTAATCTCTGATAGGAATCTTTAATAGCCACTAAACCTGGGAGTATTGGCTAAATTTCTCTTGCTTGTCTGCTCTATTTAGAACCACATTAGATTATGGACTTTGTGTGAATTGGGTTAAATTGGGTTGGATATTCATTACCATTGCAGCCTCTCAATACCAGTGGCCATTATGCACACCACGGCCCAGGGACTTCATGTACTCCTTACCATAAGCTGAGAGTGCTCCTGAATTGTACATTATGGCACTCATAATTTACCATGTGTTCCCTGAGAGAGTGTTTCCCATTAGTGCTATGCTTACGGCTATATGCTATTCCTGTCAGTACATTCACATTGCACAGCGCTCAACAAGCCTTTACACATAATTTAATTGTCTTGTTTTGCTCATGAATTGAGCCATATGTTTGTGGATGCATTGAGCTGTCTAGGCTATTTTAGAAATGTTTTGCTTGGGTTTGCTGTTCTTGTTGTGCATTAGCATGCTATATGCAGGTTCTGTTGTCTTTTTTTCTTCTTGGCCATGAACCTATATACTTTCTGAATCTTCCTGCTTGAAAGTTTCCTCACCACATCTGCACATTGTCTTGATTTTTAGTTTCATTTTTAAATCATGAACTTTACTTACAGCATGTTCTTGCATGCCCTTTGTGGGAGTGTAGTATGATGGCTATTTTCTACATATATGCTGTAAGAGCAGTCAAACCCTGAGATGTCTCCATTGCTCTGGAGAAATTGCATTAGTGATTCAGAGGGAGCGCTGCCGCTTCAACTATCCCCACAGGAGAGCACTCTTTTTATTCTGTTAATATTTTTGCTGTGAAATGGTAAAGAGTTGTTCGCCACAGCCGTTCATTTGACTTGGCCTCTCCAGCAGCAGGAACAGTATGGAGTTTAATTTCCTTGTCTAAAGCCTGCTGGGGGCCTGGGGCGAGATCACCTGGGTGGAAATTGCTTTGAGTGTTCCCTTCTGTCCTGCCCTAGACGACTGCAATTGCAGACAAGCAAACTCAGCCTATGTGTTGAACCTTTCGCTTCAGTTAAAGACAGCTGGCACATTGCTGAACTGAGGATAAGGAACAACATTGTCTCTGCAGTAGATTGCAAAACACAGATTTTTATGTTTTATTCTGAGTGTAGGTCTAGTGAAAGTCTAGTGAAACTTTGTATGTTTATGCTTTATCTCATGTTGTTTCTTTGATAAAACCTTTACCTCAGCACTAGCTAACACAAATATCAGGATGTCCATCAAATCACTCAATCGCCTCATAGCCTTTTATATTCTAATAACATGTAGAAGAACTGGCTTTTTCATCAGAATGAATGACTGTCACCTAGACTTATGTACACTTGTATGCATGGACCTTTATGGGCCTGCATTTTGATGTGACACAAGACAAATGTGAAGTTTAATGGCGTACATGTTTCTTTGAGATACACCTCTTGCCAGATAAGCACTATTTAAAGACTTCCTTGCCAAATGTAAGATGTCTCTTTTTGTTAGTAATTAGATGTGGTATAGTAGATTTTTGAATTCTATTACATGATGTTCCTCTTCATTCTGGTTACTAGAGTTCAGTTTTGTCAAGCATTTCAGTAAACCCCTTGAGTGGATACATGTGCTGGAGAACATTTTAGGTTAGTCTTGTTGCGTATTACTACAACTACAAATAGGGAATGGCTTCCAGGTTTTAAAATTAACAGGGAATCTTGGAATCCCATGTGATGGAAGTAAAAGTTTTCCAGAGAATCATTTGATCAGTGCTCGTCTGTATGAAACTAAACGGTCTGTATTTGATCTTAAGAGCTCTACTGTTGGCATCATCACACTGTGTCTAGATTTGTTCATTAGCATGCAAAACTGTTTGCACAGTTTTATAGGTCAGCTAGATTGTATCACCATTTAAGCTAAACCCCAGTCATACTAATTAGACTACCGGCTGTCCATTCGTACTATTTCGTTTTTATGAGTTACTTGTTAGGTGATGTCCATCTGCCTTCTCCTTCTCAGTATCCCATCAGTAACTAGTGTTCAAGACAGATTGATGGATCTATATGTTATTGGTGTGGTGCCACTATGTAAATCCCCTTTGCTTATTCAGCAGCAGGGTCTCCGGCCTGCGATCAATGGCAGATATAGGCAGGGGCTGTACGCCAAGTGGACTTAAAGCTGCACCTTGGGCCGAAGATTTGCCCGCTCAACACCGCTAGCCAATCTCATGAATAATGCAGAGCCGTGTGACCGGCCACTCTCCTTCGTCTTCCTTGTCATCGAGGCAGGCAGTATGGGGCAGACCATGAGCCCAGTGCTCACAGTGAGGGCAAAAGAGACCTCCGGCTTTCTCTGGTGACCACAGCATGGTTGCAGGTCCACTTAAGTTGAAGAGGGGGCTGGACCTGTAAAAAGAAGACAACCAGCTGCATGGTGAGCATGTTTTACCATTCTGAACAGGTCTAGAGGTTGGAAAGAGGGAGGTTAACAGATGATAGTAATGTCTGTATAGAAAAGGGCAGTGCAGGGAGATGCAAAGCTTAGAGAGAGCCTGATCTCTTTGGAAGTTTGTGATGGTGTATGCTTTGGTGGTGCTGCTGAAAGTATATATTTTTGAGGAGACATCCTCAAAGGACACTGAACGCAGATCTCAGGGTGGGAATAATGTAATTTAACATGTAATATTTACCACCTCTCCAGTGCGTGCAGCAGCTGACATTGTTTCTGCCGTCTCTGCAAGATTCAACCTACACAACTCTCATTAGGTATAATTCAGTCTTTAATGCGAGACTTCTACTTCTCTTTTTTTGTTTTTTTTTTCTTTCTGGGAGTTGTAACGCTAATTTTTAATTCACATAAACTATTTAATTCACATGAAAGTGCAGAATGGCATATGTCCAGGGAAAGTATTGGAAATTAATTTTAGAGCAGAATGTCAGAAAGCTCTATCACCTCCATGTAATTAGTGGTGTTGAAATTCACACAGTTGGGCTTTAATTGGCAGTGATTGCACAGAGCAGGGGCTGAGGGCTGTTTAATTGGAGACTGAGTGATGGTGGTAATGGCTCATTTGTTTGCCTGTGTGTGGTGAGGGACCCCTCATAATGACCTGCGTGGAGAGTGTGGCGTCAGAAGTGGGGGGTGGGTGAGTGGGGGGTGGTGCTGTGAGATTAATCGCACTATCACACTCTGCACAAGCATATACCCCCTCACCCCCTCTCAGTGGAGCTGAACTGGGTCTTCTTGTATGTCCCTCTGCATGTGTGCAAGTAATCTGTTTGCACAAATGTCATATGTTTCGGCTGAGGATCGAAGAGGTGTCCATGACGTCCCTGCTGACTTTGTTTCACTGTTAATATGGAGATCACAGGTTCTTTTTCAAGGACATTTTAAAGTTGCACCAGGGAAAAGATTGAGCATGTATATTTAATGGGTTGGGTACAGTAGCTGGAGCAAATATGTCACCTCTATGGAACAAGTGCAGCCAGGGCCACGTCACCCCATTTGGAGCCAAATCAGAGGCCACATCTTGCTGCCACATTTCACACACTCATGTCACGCTCATGGCCACTTGTTCTCTGTACATCAATACAGGAGGAACACTGCAGGTTAATTAGCCATTACAACAGTGCAGCTGACCTTGACAAAGTCAAAGTTTGGGGAAGTCACACCAGAGGGTTCTGGTTTAGGGTAATGGGTTTTTCTTGCAGAATTCATATTATACTCTGATTGCAATGCTTCAGCCATGTGAGAATACCTGGCCTTCGTTCCTAAAGGTATCATAGCTTGTCTAGTTAATTTATTTTCTCCTGGTGGATATATAGATGCTTCACATTTATTTGGCACACAGGGCTAAAGTGAGTCAGGATGGACAGCTTCACTTAAATGAAGTGTGAAGTAAATGCGCAGCGACTGATCTAGCTGTGCATTTTTGCACGCAAAACTCATCAATAATCATTCCCAGAGAATGAAGGTAAGGGACACGCAGCTCACTGCTTGGGCTTCCGAAGGCGGGCGATGCTTTTCTCCTCATTGCTCCTTGTCTGCTTCACACACCACTTACCCTAAGACATTTGGGACAAGCCACCCCTTTCCTTGCACGGCCTCTCACATCCTCGGACGCTGACACAAAGTAAATGAAGACACAGAACGGACTTTGAGGTTCCGAGCTGGAAGGACGACGGCTGAGGTGTGAAACCACTGGGCTGTAAAATTGCCCTGGCAGCCATGCTGTTGTTTCAGCATTTCATGGCGAGTTGTTCTGCCTGCTTCCCTGCATCCTTCCTGTCCCTCGTCCCCTCCCGTCCTCACTCAGTCCCTCTCTTTTCACCCCCCTCTCTACAGCTTGCCTCATCATGCTTATACTCACTTCAGCCCTGGCTGGAGGGTTTTCTCAAACTGGCCAATAAAAGCAATAACTGATCATTTTGTTTAGTATTCACCACCATCTGGCACTGCAACGGAAGCCTGAAAAAAAAATTATACATAAAATATTCCACTGTCATTTTACCGTTGTGGCCTGACTGATCCACAAATCAGAGTGGAAGCATTGTACACAAAATTAGCACCACCACACTACTAAAAAGCTCAGCACTCATTTGTTCTAATTAGCAGCATGATATGCACCAGACATGTATTTTCCATTATTATGCAAGTAGTTACGGCTAGTAAAAGACTAGACTGTGGCAAGGGCGTCTGCTGGGAGACAAGCGACCCTCATGGTGCTGTGTGACTAGGGCAGTGGGGGACCGGCTTCTGAGCTGTGAACTGAAATAGTAATGTTAATGTAATTTGTTATAAGCAAACACAGTAGAGAATCTAAATAGAGAGAGACATGTATTTGGTCGCAGAAAGGTGTATAGTGTTAGATTACCTTGAAGTCCTTGGAGACCTCACTCACTTTGTTTTGTTTAATTAAGCCTGCTTACCTTAGGTTCAAGTATGTCTTAGCAGGACTGTCACTGAGTTCAAGAACAAGGTCTTTGTCTCTTCCTCAAAGTGAACACAATTAAGAATTCTATAGTGCATTAGACACATCTAAGGAATGCAGTACACAGAAAAATAAGATGACTAAAAGTAGGCAGTAGGCAACTGCAATATTGCCATCATGGTAAATCTATGTGTATAATCATATACAGCTTATTGGCACTAATACTGGCACTTAAATACAGTCCTGGGGCCGTATTACAGAAACTTCCTAACTTGAAAATCCTATCTTAACTGTGTGGTAACCATGGTATCGGCAGTTTAGGATCT